>CM035442.1:103296868-103504368 GCA_020310875.1 Ceratopteris richardii | reverse complement strand
ACTAACAAAGAGGTAACTCATAAAGAATCAACTGAAGAAAGACCAATTATACCATTCGCAAGAGGAAATTCAATTAAGTTTGTCGGTCACTCCAATGTCACAACCTTTAGTAGCATTGAAGTTTAAGAAACATTTTCATGAGCTTCTGCATACAGTCAATGGAAACCAAGTTGGAATCGATGAACCTTCCATTGTTGTGGAACCCTGGTTGAATGTGGATGCCAATCAACTCAAACCATCTATACTACAAGGAATATGTGGCCATAACAACGATTAATGTGACACATTTTCATTTGCTACATGATTGTGCATTTCATCGGACCGGGCATCGAGCATGCATCGTCATCTAAACGACATTATTTTTTATGCTCCTAGCAATGTACATGAAAGTGTCGTTCACTGAGCATCACTTATATGACTTATTCTTGAGTGTCACATATGCAACGCTATTTTGCATCGCTTATGTAACACATGTACGTGTTGCTTTTGCGATGCTTTGCATGATTGCATACATGATGCTTTTACATCGCTTATGCGATGATGATCAAAATAAAAAAAATGTTGGATCGCTCTTTGATTGTCATTTTACATGCATCTGATCAAAGAGCTCTCCAATGTTTAGATCTTCACTGTGCTTATGAGCTCCATCAATCTCTTTTTGGATCTGTCTCTTTTCTAGTCTCTCTCTCTCTTTCTTTCTACCTCTTTCTCTTTCAATTTCTATCTCTCTCTCTCTCTCTCTCTCTCTCTCTCTCTCTCTCTCTCTCTCTCTCTCTCTCTCTCTCTCTCTCTCTCTCTTTCTCTTTTTTCTTCTCTCTTTTGATCTCTGTATCTCTCTCTTTCTCTCTCTCTCTTTCACTCTCTCTCTCTCTCTCTCTCTCTCTCTCTTTATTGTGAGTTATTAAGGAAGTTCACCAAGCATAAAATATGGCCAATTATTGTAAGTACAATTTTCATTGTTTGTATATGATTTAAATTGTTTTATTTTCATTAATTAACATACTCACACTACTCATTCATGTGCACATATACACATATGCATGACCGTGCATGCTCATACATATACAAACACATACACATGCACATACACACACATATACACACACATACACATGCACATACATGCTCATACACACACATACATGCACATACACATACACATACGCACACATGCAGACACATACACACGTGCATATGCACAAACATATCTATAAACACATAAAAGGACATGCATGCATTACTGCATATGCACATACTCATACACACATTAACACATACTTATACACATGCATATGCACATTCACATGCATGCACATACACATGGATGCAAATGGAGATGCATGCACATGCATATGCATGGTCATACATATACACATGCATATACATACACATGCATATACATACACATGCATATATATATATATACACACACACACACACATACACATACACATACACACACCTACACCTACACCTACACATACATATGCACATACATATATATACACACACATACACATACATATGCACATACGTACACACATATACACACATACACTTATACATACACATGCATATACATACATATACACACACATACACATGCACATACACTTATTGGGGCAAGATTTATCTGAATCCCAATCTACTTCTTTGCATGAGACAATAATGGCATAATCTTTTCAGGAGCAATATATATATTCATAATAGGAAGGCAAAAATGTTGGTGCACTAAATGCACTACATCTTCTATATATTGTCAGTTGATATTTTCAAAATTCTTTCTCTTCAAATCATGATCTTCATTCTTTGATACTACGATGCCATCTTTGACCCAACCAAAGGCTTCTTTGATGAGATTGTGTGTGAAATTAATAACTTGAGATCTTCCTTGAAAATTCCTGACCTTATGCTCTAGCATTGAGGTTGTTCATTAGAAGCTTTTCATGTGTTCATCACTTGGACACATTTTTCATGGTCAATCATATAGATTGGAAGCTCCAAGTACATGTGAATTCTTGATTTTTTTCCCATATATCATGAGTTGATGGAAGACCATGGGTAACTCTAAAATCTTGTTTCAATGTTGTAAAATGATGGTCTATATCCATGATCTACACATCGCCTAAAATATATGATCCTTAACTAGTTCATCCATTGTCCAATGTTCTTGCTTAGACCACACTATCTTGTGAAAAGAGTGGTATTTCTTCTTTGTTTGATGTCATCTATTGAAGTAGAATCACTTGAAGTTCATTACTATTCATATAATCACCATTTATTGAAAATATTTTTTTCTTTTAATACACATGCAGCTTTTTGTTATGCTTGATACTTATGGGACCACCCTTCTTTGTACATGCACATATCCTTACTTCTCCACTTTTTGTAGTTTTTAATCTTTTTTTTGTGGTTTTTTATGGTATCTTTTCTTTTTTTTTCATTTTTCAATATCAACATAGTCAATGAGAAATAGCCAAAGCCTAAACAATTTAATGTCATGTGTGAACATTGTGAGTGTTTGTGAAGTATAAGAATAAAGGAAGTCCTAATAAAATATTTGAGCACCCCAAGATCTGAAATCTTGGATTCATTCACAAGACTGATCTTGATCCATTCGATATCTACATCATCACTTCTTATTATGATAGTGTCATCCACATATATGCATATATAGATAACTAGTCCTCCCTCCCCCTTGAGGTATAGGGAGGGATCTGCATCACTTGGCTTGAATCCACACCTGCACAAATACTCTATAAACCTTTGATTTCATGCCCTAAGAGCTTGCTTTAAACCATACAATGCTTTTCTAAGTTTACAAACAAAATCTGAATATTTCAAGTTTTCAAACCCTAATGGTTGAGTCATGTAGGCTATCTCCTACAACTCACCATTGAGAAAAAAACATTATTCACATCTAGTTGATATATTTCTCACCTCCTAAATGTGGCAAGCCTAAGGACTACCCTAATTTTGTTCATCTTTGCAACTGGGTTGACTGTTTCTTCATACTCAATCCCATAGGATTGAGCAAGTCCCTTTTCCACAAGCCTTGCTTTGTACCTAGCAATTGAACCATCATAATTTCTTTTCACGTTATACACCCAATTGTTGTCAATTACATTCACCCTTTCTTATCTCGGAACAAGAATCCATGTGTGGTTGTATTAAAAGGATTTGTACTCTTCTTTCATAGCTTCTTGCCACTCCTATGTGTCTTTGGCCTCTTCATAGGTAGAAGGTTCATGGTCTTTGATAAACCTAGACGTGAAATAATAATGCCGAGAATTGTAAATATAATAGAAAAGCCTTGAGATTAGATGTTCTACCCCTTTTGACCTCCTTTCTTCTCCCTTTGGTGAGATAAACCTTCTTTGCCTTGGTGCCTTGATCGTTGCTTTTAATGTAGCTCCCCTTCCTAGCATAGGTTCTTCAAAGTCTTCAACTTCATGTCCATCTTCATCAAGCTCTACGAATCATGTCTTTCCTTTATTCATTGATTGATAGGTTGAATCCATGCTTGAACTTCTTTGTATGCTTGGACCACTGATTTTCAAGCTATCTTAAACCCCAGGTGCACATCTCCTCTCTACCTCTTCAATATCTTCATCTTGTGATGAAACTTTGGAAGGATACCATGGTTTGAGTTCATCAAACACTACATCCCTGGATAACTTTAACACCTTTGTATTAGGATTGTAGCACTTTGTAACCTTTTTGCTCCATAGCATAACCAATTGAGCCTTTCATTTGGTATCATTTCACAAATGTATAAGCTTAGATAGGTTTGTTTATGGCACCTATCGCCTTATGTAATTTAAGACCCTCATTAATTTGTATGGTCACGATATAATCTTGTATAGGACTATCATAATATTGTATAGGACCTTAGGATTGAGTAAGGTTTTTCATTCTGTTGATTTTGGGATGGAGAGAGGATTTAGCAAACATTATTTAAAATCATTACTTCATTTCATTGCATAGAATAGGACGTTAGAATTTCATTCACTAGATAATTCATTTTCTCACTAGATAACCTAGTAAAAAATTATTTTTAGGACGAATCCTAAAGAGATTGAATCTCCCATTTCCGAGGTCGAGCTCGAGCGACCATACAATGAGAAAATCTTGGCTCTTAATGCCAAAGCTTTTGGCATGGAGGCAACCTTGATCTACGAGGGAGACAAGCTAGATGGGTTGAATTGATAAAAGAATTTCCCATGGAGATTTTGTATAGCAAAGGCAAGAGCAATATAGTGGTAGATGCATTATCTTGTATTATGCATCAGATTTGTTTTACAATTCTAGACAATGATTTGATTCAGGAGATTAAAGACTCAAGTTGAGGATTACTATTGTCGGTCTATAGGAAGTAAACATTGTCAGTCTATAGTAACTGTGAGATAATAGTAAGATTAAAGAATCTCAAGTCGTTAGTGGGGATGTCATAGTATTGAGTCGATATTGTGCATAATGGAGCGGATATGCTATATAGTGTTGTGGTTGACTACCATGAGCTTATAGCTGCACTTTCATTCGAGGGGAAATTTGTGGTTTACTTGGATTCATTGTGGTATATATGATTGTCGTATTAGCAGACATGCAATTTTCACTTGTGGATTCTTTGATCGAGTTGCGGTCGGTTGTTATGTGTCTACATGAATAGAACTGGAACTTGGAAAGTACTTACTTGGAGATCATGACTCCTTAAGCTCCCAAGACAGACATTGGCAAGACTGGGGATATATGTCTCCAACTCCTCCTTATATAGTTTTTCAACGGTGGCTTATGAATGGCGGTTACGAATTGATGATATCATCAATGATATCACCAATTCAAAACAAAGACCTTCGGGTATCAAAATTAGGCAAATAGATAGTTAGTCTTGGGGTTTTGGCACATTCTAAACACGATGGAAGCATTAGTTTCTCCAAATTCTGAACCAAACATGAGTTATACAAATTCACATGAAATCTAAGGTTCATGATGATTTCCTTGTCCATGACATCACCTCCCCCTCAAGCGACGATTTCGACAAGGAGCAACCATGTTCTCTAGCTTGGGTTTTGTTGGAATCCTCTTATGGAATTCACAAACCTTAATTGTTGCTCTTCGAAGATAATTTGTAAGTTTTGGAGTACGATCACTGACATCATACACTTTCCAATGAATAAGGTTTTCCAAACTTCCTCACAAGATTCTTGAATCTAAGACATGCTCAACCTCTAATTTTGCATGATCCTCAATCTTGAAAGGTGTTGAAGGAATGGGTCTCTCTTGAGCTTTTGTGGGTTCTTCATGGAATAGATCCTTTGAGCTTCTAGTGGTATGTTGTGGTGTTTCCAAGATCTTTGATGGGAGTAAGCACACCTTCTTGATTGAACATGAACTCCTCCTTGTCCTTTACCTTCTTGTTATCTTCATAATATGTATAATTCATATCAATTGTAATGACTTCTTGGAATTCAAAGATTCTTGATTCGAATTCTTCAAGAATAGTGTCTTGATTATTCAACACTTCTAGGGCTTGACTTGGGTTTCTATGAACAATTGATTCTCACACTCAATTGCTTGATTCATAGCCTCATCTAAAGTATTTATCCAAGATGTAGAGAGTAAATGATTCTTTATTTCATCTCTAAGACCACTTTGAAATGATTAACTAGATAGTCTTCTTGATACGTGGATCCTTGAAATAAATTTTTGAAGTCTGTGCTAATTTTGCAACTGAGCGATCACCTTGTTGTAACCTCCTTTCAATGTCCAAGTTCTTTATATATATCATTCAAAGTAAACTCGATATTTCTGAGAATGGATATGGAGTCCATCATTCTTGATAGGGACTTCATGTGGATATTCTTGCAACAATGTAGTGTGATCACTAGATTGTGCCCTCTAACTAGACTAGACAAGATTTCATAATTATACTTTTGATTACAAGAGATGATATTCTCTTTTCCATGAAAGAAACTTTAATATATGCATAGAATATTCATCAGATACACTTCTATGATTATCCATTTGTAAATCTTGAATCTGTACAAGTTATTAATCTAATGAATGCATTCAAATAATTATTCTCTCTTTTCCATTTAATTTCTAACGAATGCATTCAAATAATTATGCTCTCTTTTCCATGATAGAACTCCTCATAAAATCAAATGAGAAAAGGAGATAAAGTATGAACATATGCTCCTCATAAATCAAATGAGAAAAGGAGATAATTTCACTTTTATAAACTCCTATTGCATCTCCAAACGCATGGAAGCTTACGCCTTCAAATTATAAAGAAATTATTATAATGAAGAAGAAACAAGCAATGCAAAAAACTAGTCTATTACAATAGGGCAATAACAAACAAAGCATTCTCCTTCTTTGAAGCTTTTTTCTATGAGAATGTCTCTCCCCCTTTCTCTCTTTGTGAGTCTAAATAAAGAGGATTCTAAGAAAACTCGTTGCCTATGAAGTACAAATACCTCCCATAAATATCTACAAAAAGAAGATGAATCAATTCAAGCCTTAAGGATAACTCACGATCCTACTCAATCAACTAAAAGCTTTTCTATTGATAGTCAATCATCATCAAATTATGGGTTCCAGACATTCATTGGAGAGAACTTGGAGCAAAGAATCCATAACATTTTAAATTTTGGAGTTTGGACATTCCTAGCCTAAGTTGTGTATTAAATTATGAACCTAGGTAATCAAAATTAGTCTTGTCCAAGGGATAAATGAAGGGAATGGCTTCTCCCTTCTTGGGACTTTTTCCGCCATTCCTTGGCTTCGCACGCGTGGATGACTAAATATCACATATGCTGAGCAACAAGCGCTTTCAAAGCCTGTATAGGGCAGAGCACTTCCTCGCTCTCCTCTCTTGCGTGTGGGCAGCAGTCAACACCCATCTGGTTCCTCTATTAGTGGGAACGGATTTATGAAAAAAACTATTAACTGCTAACTGCTGTGCACATGTGTCAGCCAATGAACCAACAAATATTTTGCCTCCCACTTAGTCTTTAGTCTTTTGCACGAACTCCAAGGTACTCCCATACAAGCGTGACGCGAAGATGTTCCTCTTTATTCTCATAAAGAACTCCACGAACCATGAAAATTCTCTAAGATGGTGATGTGAAGTGTTGTTCTCTCAACAGACTTGCTCCCCAAGGCTTCAACTTTCCTTCTCCCCCTCACAGCTCTGAATACAAAATGTGAGATCCCAATAAGCTACCTGCCACTCTCCATACAGCGTTAAATAGCCCTTGCCTTTATGCACATCTAGAGTCTTCGTCCAAACACCCCTCATATAGCTACTTTGAGAAGATGGAATAACTTCAAAGAAAACAAACTCGTGCTAGAGCCTTTGCTCCCCGTGCTCTGTCTTGATCCATCTAGGATCCTTGACCAATATAGGGAGACGAATGGTTGACCACAATGGTAGACTATGGTGTTCTAAATAAACTTAAAATATCATAAACATGCTAATTTAGTTGCAATAAGTGGAATCCACGTTACTCTGGAGAAGAAAACCTACTTGCCTCTCGAGTCTAATGAACTATGGCTAACAATTGTAGAAACCGAACTCCTCAACTACCCCCAATGATATTTTCCTCCGGCTAAAAAAACTAGGTTAATGACGTGTGATTTTCACATTATGTAATCAGCACCTACCATTCCATGCTATGGTAGAGGTCACAAAAAACTCATCCTGTCCCCACAGATCACATGCATACCCTCCAGCCAGATCGGACAAATGCCAAAGATAATCCAACATATCTGATGGTTTGCAGCAAGCAGGACTGGTCATCAAGCAAGGTCTGGAGTGTCATCTGAGGCAAACTAACCGATCTCCAAGCAATAACCACCCACGTGATGCACAACTAGCTGAGTATTAACGAAGCTCCCTACATGGGGGTAAAACATGGACAAAACATGAGTATCAAGTATTATGTCGTGGGTATCCATTTACCATGTATGTGGAACAGATGCAACTAGATGCTAGGCTCATTTTTGCTATGTGCCCATTTGTAACCCTACACAAAAAAAAAAGCACTTGGTACTACTAAACAAAAGCAAATAAACATAAAACCCCCTAGGCCAATCTCTCCCTCTCTCTCTCTCTCTCTCTCTCTCTCTCTCTCTCTCTCTCTCTCTCTCTCTCTCTCTCTCTCTCTCTCTCTCTCTCTCTCTCTCTCTCTCTCTCTCTCCCCCCCCCCCCCCCCAAAAAACACCCACAACACTCTGTCCCTGGGTGCAAATATGATCAGAGAGCTCTCTAGACTTAGGTAGACCATACAATTGTAGGCATGCTTGACACTCTATTGATATCAAACGAGTAGTGAAGAGCAAATCCATTCAACTGACCTGTAGCTTGATAGTGAAACGTGTAAGGCTCTTTTACTGTTTAAGTGAGAACAGGCATAATCTCGCAAGAGCCCAACCAAAAAATCGTGAAATCCTTAACCTGTAAAGACTCCTTTCAACAGATTAACAAAATAAAAGAATAATCAAATGCAATTACAGAAATTCAGAAGTGAAGCATACGGGCAGAAGATGCACTGCTTTCTGCTTCACATACAACAAGGTACACTAATAGAAGCCTCAATTCACAATTGCCTTAGGCTTCACAATCCCCAAGAACTCTTGCCACGTCATAAAACATTACTTACAAATGTCAGAAATTCAAGTTCTGATTTTACAAAAATAAGCAAGGTTCAGTTTTCTCCTTGCATACAGCTGCATAAGGCAGTTCAAACACAACAAGAAATCTCCCCAAAAAACTTCGGAGAATTTTCGCTCCATTGTGAGGATCACAATTTATCATATTGATGGAACAACAATCAATGGAATAGCCCGTCCACATGAACTGTCCTAGAAGAAATCTTACTCAAAAACTCCCCATAAGCAGTCAACTACACATTCCTGTTCACACAGCTCCAATTCCCACTTTACTGTCTATGACCTCGAGAAATGGGAATTCCAAAAAGATGCGTTCCATATCATCAGGCTTATCCAGCTTTTGTCAGCTGCTGAATACATTACAGTAGACTTGTCTGAGCTGCCAATTGCTTGCCATTATCCTGTCCTCAATCCTTTTCAGTCTATTCAGGGTTGAATCCCATTATAGTGATTTTCATGGACTTCCAAGTACTTGTCCCACAAAGAACTACACTTGATAAATTCCCACTGCTAACTTTCTGGCCCAAATCTCTTCCTTCAGACTTCTGCAAAGTGAACTTCGAAAATTCAGTGCTGCAAATCACATATGGCCATTACATTAATGGTTCTTCCATGGCCAAGCTCCATCTTAATTTGTTGCCCAGCATTTGTAATGCATGTCATTTCCAACACTCATGTTCTTCAGGTGGATTCAAATCCTGATACATTGAAAGGCACATGCCTCATATACAGTGACTTGAATCTGTATGATGTGACCGTAAAAGTGCTTGAGACATCTTTCAGTCACTAGCAATTGGTTCATCCTTTGCATGTAACAGGATGATCTCTTCCATAATATCATCATCAGCACACTCTTCCTGCACATCAAAAGCGGACTCCCCATGATTCTCAATATTTTTGTGACACATATCATTCTTTTCAGACAATTGTTCCCTTAAAAAGTCATCCTGGAATATTACCATCTTATTATTCCCTGCACTCACTATTTTAAAAGTATTTCCAAGCTTCCCCAATAATTCAGCTAGTTTCAACGAGCCATATTCAGAGAGATAAAGCGGCCTTCCAAACAGTCTTTTATACTCTGCAGTTACTCTTGTGAATTTGATCATCCCACCATGAACCATCAAAAGATTGACAAGCTGGTTCTTCAATCCATTTATGTCTCCAGGACGCACCCATAACTGATCTTCAGTGTTTTTCAGATCAGTAACCTGCATGCCATCAATACTTGATTTTTTTTGTGTAAGCACAGTTCTTGTACTGTCAGCTCCAGAACGAAAGCAGAGGAAATTGTCTCGACTCTTGTGTAAGCTTGGACATCCGTTGCTGACAGGGTTGAAGTCGCCTCTTGGCTGCCTCTTTCCTATGCGGCTATTGTCCATAATATGCCTTCTACGTATCACTGGTACAAATCCACGTCCACGAGCAAGACTAGGCCAATCCCACACATAACGAGAGGCATTACAAAGAGAACTTGCAATGCCTCTGGTTCCAGGAAGTACAAGATAAACAGTATAACCCCTCTGGCCGAGTTTATGTAATGCTGGGGAAAAATCTACATCCCCTGAAATGAGAAGTATGCTGCAAGGAGGAGGGTTATCGAGTGCAAAAAGGAACATGTCAACTATGATAGCCTTGTCTGATGCATCCTTGCGGCCGTTTGGAACATCAATGAGGTTGATACCAGTGCGCTGGCATCCTTCACGAAGTCGACGAGGGAACTCATTGAAATCTCCATACGCAGAGAAAATAGTCACAAAGCGATTAATGCCCGGATGCAGACTAAGTGCCATTCTGATGTTTCGTGCTATCTCATCTGCCTGAACATCCCCGGGAATGGGACAGTTTTCCATGTCCCATAGAATGCCTAGAGGACCCATTGAGGGCTCCTGATGGAAAGTCGGCAAGTTGAGCGCTCCACACCCATCCACCGGTGCTCTAACGAGAGTGGACAAAGTCATTGGCACTCTAATGGTATGCTCCTGCAACGAGAAGAGAAATCGTTAGAAACGCAGCAACCAAGATTCCCAGACATGATCAAGGCGACGTATAAAGAAAACAAAGAAGTGGAAAATTGTTTGAATCAGTAAAAAAATTGAATGGAACAGCGTGAAAATGGAACAAGAAGTACGCTCGTCGCACAGAAAGGGGTCGAAATAAAAGCGTTCGTGTTGGCGAGAATCTCCAAAGAAGAAATGATATGCAGAGAGGGGGCTCAACATTAGCGCTATCGCAGAAGCCAGGTGTGACCTACCTCGTCGATCTTCTGTTCTTCGTTGACGCGCTTTTGATCTTTCTTCGGCTTGCTCCTCTCAGAATATATCGCCCATGTAGAGGCTCCACACACGCTTGTATGAAGCACCACGGGAGGCAGGGGAGGACCAAGGAGATAAAAATGTCGAAGCTTCTCAAGGTACACGTTGCCCCACTCTAGAACACATATGGTCCGCAATCATTTCGGAGCAAGGCATGGGAGCAAGCTTATTGATAAGCTTATTTGCGCTCAAAATGTGTCTAACTAAGTCGGAGCAAGCAATGGGTGGATCTGCAATATGTATAGTCAAACATTATTATATAAATATAAAAGCTTTAAGATCGAATAAAAACTTTAAGATCGGTCTGATCTCATGTGCAAGGGATCTCTTCTTGGGTGTGTGAGTGGTGGATAAAGGAGATTTCATGGGTGTGTGAGGTATTCTTTCAAAATTTTAAATTTAATGGAGGAGTACGTCGATTTTTTCAAAAAATTATAAAATTAATACTGAAAGCTTTATCATAAGAGAAATCTTTGATATAGGTTTATGTAGTCTTTACAAAGAGGACTTCCTCAAAGGGTTAATAAGGTCATCCATTGATCATGAGAAGTGGCATCAATAGTAAATCCATGCAAATAGATTACAATCAAAAATCTTAAGCAGCAAAAGTGCAATGCTAGTGCTATTGTGATATTATGAAGTGGTGGGTTTATGGTGATCCTCATGATTTTTCCGTGTCTTTTTTTTTTTGTTGTGGTTTCTCTTCTCTATCCTTCACTCTTGGTTCTCGACATGACATGATTAGAAGCTCTTGATAGTTTATAACAATCTTTGCTTCTCTTTTTTTTTCAAACAAAAGCTCGGCTACTTCTTACTCTCCAAAGCTTTAATTAATAGAAAGAACAATTGTACATGTGAATGGGCCTAGCACCCATGGGACCCCTAAATCCCACAAGCAAGGGTTGCTACAAAACTTGGTCGAATTAGAGAACAATACAAAGAAGATTAATAACCATGTCCTCCCCCTCATGGGGGGCCCACTTGAATTTAATATTGTTGCTCTTGAGGAAGAACACTTTATGATGTCTAAACGGCAAGTGCTTCTTACATTTGGAAATTCTTTTGCCTAAAAGGAAAAGAGATTTTTCGATCGAGCATCCTTTAGGAGGGTTGCCAAAGTTGGCAGCATACCTCTCTTTCCATATCTTGCAAAGGGCCTCATCTCTTCTAGCATCTCACAATGTTGAAGAACAATTGATCGTTTCACCCCGTAGTGCTTGCTTCTAGTTGATTTGTCCCCGCAACAACAAAACTTTCCCAAGGGCTGGCTAGACCCACACTAACTTGGGGCATGAAAAGAAGATGTGTCCCAAATCTTCATTGCTTTTTTATCTCGATGAGGGGATGCCAAACAGGTTGGAACTTAGAATCCCACCTTAAACTCGACCAATTCAAACACCACCTCCTATTAAGTGTGACATGAAAGTCCATATTCTTCTTGAATCTCATAATTTTATCAAGATTGTTGCTATTGTGTCATCTTAGACCCTCAATGCATGGGGATTCATGCCCAATAAGTGTTGGAGGAGATGGTGGATAATCACAAGAGATGAGTTGTTGTAGCTAAATCCTGCTTCATACCTACTATAAGTAATGGTTGGAGAGTGTTGTGGGCCTCTTTAGCTAGCTAATAAGCATAAATGATCATATATGTTGTTTGAAAGATGATGCAGAAATGATAGGATCAAAACAGATAGATAGGCATATGATCCAATGTACAAAACTTGCTATTTTGATTGAGACACCTACTCAGAGTTTTGCACAAGTCTCTGAGTACAGCATCAATTAATAAAATTCCTTTTGGGTTACTTTAATTAGCTTAACAAGCTACCAATCATGAGTGGAATCATCTAAAATGATAAACTATATGCATAGAAATATGTTTAGCAAGTTAAGCATCCATCCTGGATTTTATGGGCATTGATAGTCGTAGACCAGTGAGCACTAATTGAATGATATCTATCAATCGTGAGAACCAATATCAATGAAACTTTGTAGGATTGAAATAGACAAAAATTTGAAGATGTCATGCTTTAAATCATGCAAAATGATGCAGTATATAGTGAGAACTAGCTCAGACAAATTCATTGTTCTGATGGTGTCATGGACAAAGGAAACCATCCTAAACCTTAGATTCCATGTGAATCCTATATGTCTCATGATTGGTTCAGAATTAGGAGAAACCAATGCTTCCATTGCATCCGAAACATGCCAAAATCCTAAGATCGACTATCTACTTGCCTCATTCGGATATCTAGAGCTCATGTTTCGAATTGATGACATCATCGATGACATCATCAATTTGTAACCACTTTTCATGAACCACCCTTGAAAAACCTATATAAGGAGAGGTTGGCCACATTCATAATCAGTCTTGCCAATACCAATCTTGGGATCTCAAGGAGTCGTGACCACCAAGTAAGTACTCTCCAAGTTCCAGTTCCTGTTCTTGTCTTGTTCCTTGTCCCACTCTTGTCTAGTCTTGTATCATGGACATCTAGTCTTGTCCTCTTGTAATCTCGTAGTACGAGATCTTGTCGAGTTCTTTCTTGTATCTAGTTCATCTCCCAGAAGGGAGTTCTTGTAATCCAGAGATCTTGTTCCATACTTACCATCCCGGGTTGTGGGATCTCCTGTATCATCTCTAGTGGGGTTATCTATACCTATAGTCTTGGGTTGTGGGACGTCTTGTATCGATCATATATTCTTGTATCATTGTCCCTTCGTGGTTGTTCTTGTAATCAGAAGTGTATTTCCAAAATCTTGTCTAATCTAGTCAGAGAGCACAATCTAGTGTTCCCCTGGCATTTTGACAAGACTATCTTCATCAAGACCAAGCACCATGGATTCCCTATGCAAGGAGATTCAATCTACCATAAAGGACTTGATCAAACATGTCCAAAAGATGAAAAGATTGCTACGACAAGATGATCGATCAGTTTCAAGCTATGCCATGAATATCAAGATGTTGTTTCGTGGTACTATATATCAAGAAGACTACATGGTTAATCAGTTTCGAAGTGGCCTCAATCCTAAAGTCAAATATCTCTTGCTATCCATGCCTCAAGCAAATACCTTGGAGGATGTTATCAATCAGGCAGTTCATTGTGAGAATCAATTATTCAAAGAAAGCCAAGTCCAAGAGCCAGAAGTCTTGAATAATGAAGACACTATTCCTCAAGAATGTGAATCAAGAAGCTTTGAAGCCCAAAAAGTCATTACAAATGATATAAAGTATACATGTTATGAAGATATCAAGAAGGTAAAGGATAAGGAGGAGTTCCTGTTCAATCAAGGAGGTGTGCTTACTCAATGCTCTCCATCAAAGATTTTGGAAACTGTTATGAATTATGGAATGTGTTGAACAAGTAAGTGTTGTAGTGTTAAATTATTAATGTATTAATGTGTTTTTGATGTTTCTGATATAGCAGCTGAAGGTTCGTGAGGAGCGTGCAAGGCGTGAAAGGGCGGATATCAATAATCCGAATAATTATTATTTAGCTTGTAAATAAACCCGCGTAGAAGGTTCTATTGTTAGAAACAGTTAGAAAAGTAATGGTTAGAATAAGGGTCGTTGTAGACCGCATTTTCTGTTATTGAAAGCAATGGCTTTCTGTTATTGAAAGCAATGGCCCACTACATCAAAAGGAAAGAGAAAATCAAGTAAAAGACCTACTACAAAAAGGACTTATAAAGCCTAGTTCTTCCCCATTTGGAGCACCAGTTCTCTTAGTAGAGAAGAAGAATAAAACTTATTGAATATGCATTGATTATAGAGCTCTTAATAAGATCACAATAAAGAATAGATACCCTATTCCTCGAATAGATGATCTCGTAGATAAGTTACAAGGAGCTCGTGTCTTTAGTAAAATTGATCTTAAATCGGGTTACCATCAGATTCGTATGACACAAAGTGATATTTTTAAGACTGCATTTAGAACTCAAACGGGCCATTATGAATTTATGGTAATGCCCTTTGGACTTACTAATGCCCCTACTACATTTGCACGAATGATGAACAATATTTTTCTTGATTACCAAGCTTTTGTTCTTGTATTCTTTGATGATATACTTGTTTACAGTAAGAATGATAGTGAACATGAAAAGCATCTTGAAACACTTTTTCATTTGTTACGAGAGAACACACTTTATGCTAATCCTGAAAAGAGTTACTTCTTTCAACGTAAGCTAGAATATTTAGGACATATTATTTCAAGTGAAGGTGTGCATGTGGATCTGAAAAAGATTAGAGTTATAGTAGAATGGCCTACACCACAATCAGTCAATGGTGTTCGTTCTTTTCTTGGGTTGGCTAGTTTCTATAGGAAGTTTGTTCGAAATTTTTCTTATTTAGCATTGCCTCTTAGCTTGTTGTTGAAAAAGAAAATAAAATTTGCATGGAGACTTACCCAACAACATTCCTTTGAAAAACTGAAACATGCACTTTCACATGCACCTGTTTTACAGTTACCTGATTTTTCATAACCCTTACATGTTGTTACTTATGCTAGTGGTTTAGGAATAGGTGCTGTTTTAATGCAAAATGACCATCCCATTGCATTTGAGAGTAGGAAGCTTAAGCCTTCATAACAAAATTATAGTACGTATGATAAAGAATTGTTAGCAGTTGTGCATGCTTTGCGAATTTGGAAACACTATCTTATGGGCTCTGAGGTCTTAATCAAAAACGATCAACAAGCTATTAAGCATTTATTAAATCAGTCCTTAATCTCTGATAGGCATCTTAAATGGGCATCATTCATTCAAAATTTCCAACCCATGATACAATATCAGCCTGGTAAAGCTAATGTTGTAGCTGATGCTCTTAGCCGTTTTCCTTCACATTCTGTTGTTTTGAATAATATTTTTGCCATCCAAATTCATTCTTTTCAAGAAATGGTTTCCACTTATGCATCTGATTCTTATTTTTCATGTGCATGGCATGACTTCAATAATAGTGCATCTTTATCTGATAAACATTATATATTTCATAATGGTTTTCTTTATTTTCAACATAGATTATGCATAAACCAAGCTTTTAAAGATTTTGTCATCAAAGAAATGCATGAACCATCTTACATGGGTCATAGAGGCATACAAAGCACCATTTCTGCTTGCAAAGATTTCTTCTTTTGGCCACACATGGAAAAAGATATTGCACATTATGTTTC
This sequence comes from Ceratopteris richardii, assembly GCA_020310875.1. Lineage (NCBI taxonomy): Eukaryota > Viridiplantae > Streptophyta > Polypodiopsida > Polypodiales > Pteridaceae > Ceratopteris > Ceratopteris richardii. The sequence goes on along the minus strand of CM035442.1, from coordinate 103,488,206 downwards.
TCAATGCATTGTTTGTCAGCGTGTCAAATGTCATCATGGTAAACCATTTGGATTATCAATGCCACTTCCCATTCCAAATGAACCATGGGAACAAATTTCTATGGATTTTATTACAGGTCTTCCTATCACTTCATCACATAATGATATGATTTGGACAATAGTTGATAGGTTTAGTAAATATGCATATTTCATTCCGTGTAGAAAAACTTTGACTGCACCTCAGGCTGCAAAATTATTCATTAAATGCATTTTCCCACATCATGGATTTCCTAAAGTAATGTTATCTGATCGTGATTTTAGATTTTGTAATCATTTTTGGGTTGCCTTATTTCAACATTTTGGTTCTAAAATAGATTTTAGCTATGCATTTCATCCTGAAAGTAATGGACAAAGTGAGGCTACAAATAGTACTATTCTTGATTTATTGCGTTGTTATTCATTAGATAATCCTAATAATTGGGATGAAAAGTTGCCATTGCTTCAATTTGCTTACAATAACACTGCACACACCACTACAGGTCGTGCACCTTTTGAAATTGTTTTTGGTAAAAAGCTTCCCACTCCCATGTCCCTCACCCAAACCGACATTCCGATGGCTGATTCTATTGCTCAAGATCACGTTTCTATACTTCATGATGTTCACGAGCACATTCGGAAAAGTCAAGAGCGATATACACGTAATATCAATATTAAACGATTAGCCAAAGAATTCAAGGAAAATGATTTTGTATGGTTGCGTATCATTAAAAGACGTCTCAAAAATATTTTGCAGCATCCTAAAATTAAACTTGCACCACGTTATTATGGACCGTTTCGCATTATAGAAAAAATTAATGATAACTCATTTAGATTAGATATTCCATCTCATTGGACTATACATAACTCTTTTCATATTAGTTTACTTAAACCATTTAAAGGAACTTTACCACTTGCTCCACTTCTTGATGACCCTCCTTTAATTGAAGAACAATCTGAAATCTTAGTTCCTGAGAAAATCATTGATCATGATGTCACTACTACACGCATAGGTACTCAATATCATCGATATTTGGTTAAGTAAAAAAATCACTCTATTGAAGAATGTCAATGGATACATAAAACACAATTAACACCTCATTATGACCACTTAATTTCTGCATATCATACACAAACACATTAATGTAACAGCTCCATGAACATTTCCATGCATGTGTTTTTACATGGCACATGCCTATTTTTTTTTATTCAGTGATGAAACATGTGACTGGCCATCCATGTTTATTATTTTATCAATTGAGGTCAATTGCTTTTTCAACTGAGGGGCATGTTATAACTTATGGAATATGTTGAACAATGCATTGTTGGAGTGTAACATGAATATGTTGAACAATGCATTGTTGGATTGTAACATGGAATATGTTGAACAATGCATTGTTTGAGTGTTAAATTATTATTGAACAATGCATTGTTAGAGTGTTAAATTATTGATGTATTAATGTGTTTTTGATGTTTTTGATATAGCAACTGAAGGTTCGTGAGGAGCGTGCAAGGCAAGAAAGGGCGGATATCAATAATCCGAATAATTATTATTTAGCTTGTAAATAAACCTGCGTAGAAGGTTCTATTGTTAGAAACAATTAGAAAAGTAATGGTTAGAATAAGGGTCATTGTAGATCGCAATTTCTGTTATTGAAAGCAATGGCTTTCTATAAAAGTTACCAACTTTTAGTTTCACGCTTGCTTTTCGAAGCCGCTCTCATGTAACCACTCTTTTCGACGTAATCAAAATTCCTATAAATACATGCACTTTGTGGACTGTCGAAACAGAGTGCATGGGGGACACCTACTCAGAGTTTTGCACAATTCTCTGAGTACAGCATCAATTCATAAAATTCCTTTTGGGGGACTTTAATTAGCTTAACAGACTACCAATCATGAGTGGAATCATCTAAACTAATAAACTGTATGCAGAGAAATATGTTTAGCAAGTTAAGCATCCATCCCGACTTTTACGGGCATTGACAGTCACAGAACAGTGAGCAATAATTGAATGATATCTAACGACCATGAGAACCAATATCAATGAAACTTTGTAGGATTAAAATAGATAGAATTTTGAAAATGTCATGCTTTAAATCATGCAAAATGATGCAGTATACAGTGAAAACCAGCTCAGACAAATTCACTGTTCTTATGGAGTGTGACAGAGATATGAGAGTAGGGAGTAATGAACATGTATGTAATGATTCAAGTAAAATTACAATGTCATTGGCAATAAGGCATTGCTCAATGAGTGTGGAATGAGTGAGCTATGAGATGAGCTCCTCTTCTCAATGAAGGTACATGGAAATGATCTCTCAACCTCGAGATGCATGCGGGATTTTCATCTCATCTTTTATAGCTTTTGTTCGAGCCAAGGATTTGAATTCAAATTCAAATCTCCACCAATAAAGTGCATCCTAAAGTATAGGATTGATTCTCTCTTGAATCAACTACCAAAAATTACAAGATTCTATGCTTCCTAACTCCTCATGGGTTTACTTCACTTTTAAAATGAGTAATTATAGCTCAAAGTTACAAGAGGTTGTACATGTGAAGCTTACCAAGTGATATGCTAATACATCAAGCTAAAATGAGTTTATCAAGCATGTAGGTTTGGGCTTGATTGCACCAACAATAAGGAGGCGAGTTTTTGAGCAATCCCAAGCATTGGATCTACTATGCAAAAGGCACCATTATTCATGGTCGACTCTCTTAGTCGAGTCAATGTCCTCAAATCTAATCCGTTGGCATGTGTCTTGATTCCAAATGTGATTCCACAAACAGAACCCTTTGTTCCAAAGCTTCCTAGCTTTTTGGAGGTTCCAAGAATCAACACATTTGATGCCTTTAATAGGGAACTAGATTGAATAATTTTGTCTAATATCGGCTACCCATTTCCAATCTTCATTGATCTTAACATATTGTTTCACCTTGTTCCAACTCTTCCATAGAGAGAAAACTAAGCTCGAGCCTCTAGGAGTCACCAGATAGGGGGAGAACAAAAGAGTAAGGAGATGAAGTCCCTTCCATCCCGAAAGGCCCACAAGCCTAAGAGAACACTTGTTTCTAAACATCAGTTTGGCCCAAGAGGCTTCTTTATTGCTCCATGCTTTAATTAACCATTTGGCTACCAACTTATTGGCCATTCCTTCAATATCTAGAATGCCCAAACCACCTTGGTCTTTTTGGCTTATGCAAGTAGCCCATTTAATTTTGGTCAATCCCCTTTTGTTAGGGTCTCGCATCCAGAGAAAGATTTTGTAGATTCTTTCCAATTTGGAAATCTCTTGGTCCTTTGGTCTCAAGCAGGAAAGAAAGTAAATAATAAAAAAAAGAAGGAATGTATTAACCACCATAGCTAGCCTAGCCAGGTTGATCTACATACCTTTATAGTATGCCAACTTGTTATCAAGCTTAGAAAGAGCTTGTTACTGTTAGTGTCCATGTGAAAGGCCAAATGGCCACTGGACACTTCTTTGTATATGTTCTTTAATAAAACATATAGTGGCCTGGTCAGTCACAGACTGTAAATTCGACCGCATTTGTAAGACCTAAGAAGTTTGTCTTCGTGCTCCCTGCGTACTGTGTTTTCTGCGTATTCTATAATCTCTGTGTGGAGTACTGGGTGCAGCATCAGGTGCTCAGTTTTCTACTCTGAGCATATCGTCGTGGAGCTCTCAAGCAGGAGGGCGCACTGCGGTGTATCGCCATCGAATCACTTCACTGGTATAAGAGCAGTTTGAGGCAAAAAGCTTTGTTCCTTTTGTGCGAGCGAAGCGAGAACCCCCCCTCCCCCCCTAGGCTTCCGACTAAGGCGGCGACCAAGGCATAGACCTTGGCATACCTTGTCATCCGAGTCATCGAAGTCACCGTTGGCGCCGTTGGCTGCGCGCGAGGGAGGACCTCAACGATCAAGGAATATAGAGGTTCCCGGTACTTCCCGGGAGGTCACCCATCCCAGTACTATTCCCCCCAGAGCTCGCTTAACCATGGCAATCTCTTGCCACTAAGCTACACTCTTGTGGTGTTTGAAGAAGGGGAAAGACTAAGGTTGACATTACCTTGAACAAGTTTTGGTCCCTCAAAGCTTCATTTTTGCTTTCAAAGCCTATTTCTGAAGCAATTTTGGGGTGTTTTTGGAGCCATTTCGGAGTACTTTCGCACATAGTTCTCTTTGCACATGTCCAAGAACATCAAGAAGAGTGTTCCTTGTACTTCTCAGACAATAAATATCAACCTTTGGGGCTGTATTTTCAGCCACACTCATAAAACTACAGGTTTCTCGAGGGGTTTTCAATTTTGGTGGGAGCAGTCGCTGCAAATTTATGCAGGTTTTAAAGCCTAAAACATCAGAGTTGACAGACACTTGCAGGTGTTATTGGCTAGTTTCTGGGCTATGTATTCAGCCTTTTAGTGTCATTTTACTGCATATATTGAGCACATACACACCATGTACGCTTCTGTGCTTATCGCTTATGTATGTCCATGTGGTCATTGATATAGCGGTTACGTTCTTTGCATAAAGCCTTTTACGTTTGATAAAGAGGGTCATGGTGAGGTTTTCCTAACTGGGAGACACCCAGATGTCGGGGTCTCTTCGGTGATGCAGGTGGAAGACTTACCCAGCCTCGCCATAGGAGATGTATGATAGTTGTTCATAGGTGCTCGATAAGCCTAGTTGGCTTCTATTGGGTAACTGATTATATGCAGTGGAGTCAGTGATTCACTATGCAGGTAGACATGTCAGTACTTGCAGTTTTATGATACTTTGACACTGGTCATATGCTAATTTTGTAGAGGATACTCTGGCAAAATTTTTCCAGATTTCTGGTTTAGTCAAATATACAGTGGTCGATTTACTCCTTGATACACTTATTTGTTGGTGTTTGGACTCTTCTAGCTCCATTATCATTCTATTCAGTTCTCTACAATCATGGCATCAGAGGTCTCAGGCACATCCGGTGAATCATGGTCTAGTGCTAGTGTTCCGAGGAGGAGCTATAACTTGCAGGGCAAAGACCATTTTGAGATCCAAAAAATTGATGGCACAAACTTTGCTCTATGGAAGAATCAGATTAAAGATGTACTGATTCAAAGGAGGCAATGGAAGCCACTAAATGGGATTTCAAAGAAGCCTGCTGACATGGATGAAGATGATTGGGATGAGTTAGATGAAATGGCCAGGTCTACCATTCACTTGCACCTCGCAGATAATGTTTACTTTATAGTATTAGACTGTGAAAGTGCAGAGGAGCTTTGGAAGAAGTTATGCAATATGAAAAAGAGACGGCATCAAATAAAGTGTATCTGATGAGAAAATTATATGACCTTCATATGAAGGACACAGATAGTGTTGCTGCTCATCTAAATGAGTTTGATGCTATATTCTCCCAGTTACAGGCTCAGAAAATGGATATGGATAATGAAATGAAAGCAGTATTGCAATTATGCACCCTGCCATCATCATGGGATACGTTTTGCACAGCTATTAGCAATAGTGCACCTGGTGGTAAACTCGTCTATGATGACATATGTGGAGCACTCTTGAGTGAGGAGATTCCTAGAAAATCTATGGTTGGCACTCAGAGTGGAGATGCATATAATGTTCGTGATTCTTACCAAGGAAAGAATCAACAACGTGGCAGGAGCAAGAACAAGGAAAAGAATGGTCAACGGAATAAGAGTAGAAGTAAATCAAGGAAGAGGGATATCGAATGCCATTATTGTCATAAGAAAGGACACATGAAGAAAGACTGTTATGCATTAAAGAATGCTAAAGGTAAAGGACAGAATGTTGATGGGCATGTTAAACAGTTACCTGCACCATCTACTTCGACTGTGAAGATTGAAGAAATTAATGCTATTTCTGATGATGTTGATGTGTTGACACTTGATAGTACTGTGCCATCTGAGGCACTTATGGCTGATTCTCTTTCCCACACCTGGCTGCTAGATTCTGGTGCTTCTTTCCATGTGACACCACATAGAGAATGGTTCTCTAATTATGCAGCAAAGTCTCTTGGTACCGTGAGACTTGGTGACTCTTACCAGTGTGATGTTGTGGGGATTGGAGATGTGGTTGTGCAGTTCATTGATGATTCAAAATTTACTATGCATAATGTACGCCATGTACCTCAGTTATCACACAGTTTGATGTCAGTTGGTCAACTTGATGACCTTGGTTACAAGGTGGTCTTCTATGCTCAGTTCTTTCGTATATCAAAGGGCAATATGGTTATTGCAAAAGGAAGCAAAGTTGGCTCACTTTATCCTTTATTTGTATCACAGAAAGAACACTTGTTAGCTGTTACTGAACAGCCTATGGCTTGTATTTGGCATGGTCGTTTGGGCCATATATCTCGTAGCGGAATGGAAAATCTTTCTCGTTCTGGCTACTTACCTATGTTATCTTTCTCTGATTTTTCATTTTGTGAGCATTGTCAATATGGAAAGCAAACCAGAAATGTGCATAGAACGCACATTGACTCAACAATTCAGCCTTTAGATCTCGTTCATACAGATGTGTGTGGTCCTATGCCCACTAGGTCCTTAGGTGGTTCTCTTTACTTTGTCACTTTCATAGATGATGCTACTAGAAAAGTCTGGGTATATCCTATCAAATCAAAGGATGATGTATTCCCTACTTTCAGAAAATGGCTTGCTTCAGTTGAGACTGAAAAAGGAACTAAGCTTAAGGCTTTACGTTCAGATAATGGGGGTGAGTATACCTCACATGAATTCAACCTTTTCTGTCAGTCTAGAGGGATTCGTAGAGAGTTTATAGCTCCTTATACCCCAGTACAGAATGGTGTAGCTGAGAGGATGAGTAGAACTATTCAAGATAGAGTAGTCTCTATGTTGCATCATGCAAACCTCTCACAAGGTTTTTGGGCAGAAGCAGTATTGACTGTAGTTCATGTGATTAACCTTTCACCTAGTACTGCCAAAGGTCTGAAAGTGGCACAAGAGTTATGGACAGGGAAACCACCATATTATGATCATCTTCGAGTTTTTGGGTGTGAAGCATATGTTCATATACCCAAGAATCTTAGACAAAAGTTGGACCATAAGTCAAAGAAATGCATTTTTCTTGGATATGGTCGAGAAGGACAATTTGGATATCGCTTATGGGATCCTGAAACACGGTCAGTGATAAGAAGTAGTGATGTCATTTTTAATGAGTCTAAGATGCATAAATAGCCCATTAAGGAGGTTGAAGTGAGAAGAGTGGTGTTTGAGGATACTAGTCCTCCGGTTAGCATGCATAAAAATGCTACACATAGGGACGTTCAAGAGAATGTCCATTCAGATCAGTCTGCACATGTTCCTGTTCAGCAACCATTGAGACGTTCTGCACGTGTCTCATATCCACCTGATAGATATGTTCCAGGTTTAGATTTTGTTATGCTAACATATGCCGGTGAGCCTTCTTGCTACAAAGAGGCTATGCAGACAGAGGATCATGTCAAGTGGGAGCGTGCCATGAAGAGTGAGTTGGATTCTATTCATAAGAATGGTACTTGGGACTTAGTGCCTTTGCCAAAGGGCAGGAAAGCTTTACCATGTAAATGGGTATATAAGTTGAAATTCACATCAGATAGTGCTTCTCCAAAATATAAAGCACAACTTGTTGCAAAGGGTTTTAAGCAATAACATGGTGTTGATTTTGAGGAAATATTCTCTCCAGTGGTCAAGATGACTACTTTGCGCATGTTGATTGGATTCGTTGCAATGGAGGACTTAGAGCTAGTCCAAATGGATGTGAAAACAACTTTCTTGCATGGAGATCTTACATATGAGATCTATATGGAACAACCAGAGGGTTATGTAGTTCTTGGCAAGGAAAGTCTAGTCTGTAAGCTCAAAAAGAGCTTGTATGGACTTAAACAGTCTCCTAGACAATGGTACCAAAAGTTTGATGCTTTTATGAAGTCCCAAGTCTATTCTCGGAGCAATGAGGATCATTGTCTCTACACAAAGAGATGTTCTGATGGCAGCTTGATATGCTTGATACTTTACGTCGATGATATGTTGATTGTTGGGAAGTCCTCTTATGATTTCTCACTTCTCAAAAAGAAGTTGAGTCAGACATTTGATATGAAGGATTTGGGGGATGCCAAACATATTCTTGGCATGCGCATTACTCGTGATAGGAGTAAAAGATGCATATACTTGTCTCAAAGTGAGTACATATCCAAAGTACTTCACCGATTCAATATGCAGGGTGGAAAGGCATTGAGTACACCTTTACCCACATATGTGAAATTGAGCAAGGATGACTGCCCCAAATCAGATGAGGAAAAGGAATTCATGACCAAAATTCCCTATCAGTCTGCTGTTGGTAGTCTCATGTATGCTATGGTAGCTACGAGACCAGACATTGCATTTGTAGTGGGAGTTGTGAGCAGATATATGTCTAATCCTGGCAAGAAACATTGGGAAGCGGTCAAAATGATTTTGAGATATCTGAGTGGCACTAAGGACAAGTGTCTATGCTTAGGTAGAGGGAAAGCATCCATTATTGGTTACACAGATTCTGACTATGCTGGTTGTGTAGACAATCGTAAGTCTACATCAGGGTACATTTTTCATTTAGCTGGAGGTGCTATCTCTTGGAGATCTCGTCTTCAAGAATGTACAGCTGTTTCCACCACAGAATCAGAGTATGTTGCAGCAAGTGAGGCATGTAAGGAAGCATTGTGGCTTTCTCGTCTTGCTTGTGATATGGGTTTACCTCAGCATGTACCTCACTTGTTGAGTGATAGTCAGAGTGCCATTGCTTTGGCTAAGAATCCAGTCTATCATGCAAAGACCAAGCACATTGAGGTGAGGTATCACTTCATTAGAGATTGCTTAGCCACTGAGAGCATTATTCTTGAGAAGGTTCACACTCGAGATAATGCTGCAGATGCTTTGACTAAAGCTCTACCACATGATAGCTTTCGACACTGTTGTCACTTGATGGGGGTTACTTGATTCTTGATCTTATGCAGTCACTTGTATACTGTGTAACATGCCCATCAGGTGGGAGGTATAGTTTGTATACTTACACTCAGGTATTCTTTATCATCCTTTATTTTTTCTCCCATAGTTACTCTGGCCATATTGGCCTTTAGTGGGAGATTGTTACCGTTAGTGTCCATGTGAAAGGCCAAATGGCCACCGGACACTTCTTTGTATATGTTCTTTAATAAAACATATAGTGGCCTGGTCAGTCACAGACTGTAAATTCGACCGCATTTGTAAGACCTAAGAAGTTTGTCTTCGTGCTCCCTGTGTACTGTGTTTTCTGCGTATTCTATAGTCTCTGTGTGGAGTACTGTGTGCGGCATCAGGTGCTCGGTTTTCTACTCTGAGCATATCGTCGTGGAGCTCTCAAGCAGGAGAGCGCACTGCGGTGTATCGCCATCCAATCACTTCAGAGCCAGGTTCCATTGTTGACCCATTGAAACATCAAATCCCATCAGAATACCTAATAGGCAGAAGATTTGTCCCCTAGGGATCAACTGATAGCCATGCTCAATCAAAATTTGAGGTGGATGCCCAATAATAGCATTGAAAGTAGTTTTAGAGTGGTTTATTTTGGAGCTCGATGCCTCATAAAATGTACTTAGGCAACACCAAAAGGTATCAATGTTGGCCACATTGTTATGCACAAAAGAGTTTGTGTCATCGACAAAGAGTCTCATAATCATCTGGTCTTGATTGAGGAGAAGAAAGAGACCTTGAATAAGACCTAAGCATGTGTGATGTTTAACTAGACAGCGTAGACCATCGACAACAATTGGAAAGAGAAGAGGATCCAAGGGCATCCTTGTCTAATACAACATAAGCTGGCCATCGATGTTTATCTGAGCTAAGGCATTTCCCAAAAACATTGAGATCATGTTAATAAATTTATGGATGTGGCCAAGGTCTTTCAAAAATTGGAGAATGAAGTCCCACTCGAGTCTGTCATAAGCTTTGTCAAAGTCAATCTTAAGAAAGATGACATCTTGAGCATATTCTTGAGCAAAAGCCAAGCCTTCCCAAACATCGCTGATAGCCTCGAGGATGGGCCTCCCCTTGATGAATCCCTTCTGATCCTCACTGATCCAGTTTTGTAAGTGATAGGGAATGTGATTAGCAATAACCTTAACGAGGATCTCGTAACCGGTTTGTAACATCATAATTGGATGCAAATTTTCAATCTTGTTTTTGTTGCCTTTTTTGTGAATAAGCTTGATAACGCCTTCATTGAGACAATCCGATAGTGTGCCAAAAGACATAGCCTCTTGCCACACTGTATGTAATAGAATAGTCACCACATACTTGAAGGTCTTGAAAAATTCATTAGTGAGACCATCCAACCCTGAGCTTTTGCCATTAGGAAGCAAATTAATAACTTCAAAAATCTCATTATCCTAAATGGGAGCTTTAAGAATAGGATTCATATTTTGCGAAATTCTTTTGGTTCTGATTGTAGAGATGGCTTCTCTTTTGGGGTCTCACCCTCTCGTGATAATTGATTCTAGACTTTGCTACTATGCACATAATATTATTCAAATTACAAATACAAAAGGAAAAAAAATGTATGGTGTCTTATTTTTGCCTCCTTTTTTGTTGTTGTATCTTCAATTCCTTCGTCCTCTATTACTTCTCCATGAGGATAACTTGACAAATGAATCATTATGTTGATTATGTTTCTACACCTGAACAAAGAACCTCCATTATGGATTTCAGCCAAAAGCTCCTTACTTAGTAGTAGGATTGTAGCATGAGAAAGTCCAAACTACAAAGAAATTCCTAAACGAAATGAATGATATGTGTAAACCTACAAAAGAAAATGTAAGGAAGGCTCAAGATAGATTCCAAGCCTATCTTGACCCTAAAAAAAAAGAATGAAACTTTGAGGTAGGAAATCAAGGCTATTTTAAATTTGTTTTCAAAAGTTGAAACAATAAAGATGGGACATTGTCCAAAATTGTCTCCTATGTCCTTCGGAACATTCACAATACTTATGTAGGTAAGATAGTTTACCACCTTGTTGACACTCAAGGTTAAACACACGGCATAGGAACCCCTCAAACAAGTGGACAACACAAGAAGAGGGAGCATGTAGGGAGGTCCAAGAAGTATATGTCAAATTTATCAAAAGAATTCACTATAAAAACAATGATTTTGATCACTAAAAACCATTGTAAATATCATTTCACATTTTTGAAACTCCATTTTGTTCAAGCCAAGGAGTCCTCAGCTTGAGGAGTATTAGAAGTATCTATGTACCAATTTTCATAATTTTTAGACTCCGTTTGAGCCCTCAAATAAGCCTTGGAACCTAATTTTTAACTAGGCCAGACACTAGGTCTGGATAGGGCCAAAAGCTAGTGAAAAACTATAAAAAGAGTTAGAGAGCTCATTTTTGAGGTTGGCTTGGTAGAGCTTGAAGCTTAACTAAGAGAGTTCTTTTGCAATAGAAAAGCATTCCATTGTTCCACTCTTTGTTCTTGCCTTGTGTGCTTATGTGCACATATGTGTGTGCATGCTTGTGTGCTTTTCACTCGTGCACTTGTGCCTTCACTTGCTCATGATTGTCATACCTGTCCTCATTGTTGGAGTTAGACATCTGCGGAAGCACATAAACAGCACAAGGAAGAAGAAGAAGCTTGGACTACAACACACAATACTGAATGTATTACTAGAGAATGTACAAAGATAGTAGCCCATTAGGGCAATAGGCGTATATTCAAGCTGGGAAAAAAAAACTCCTAAAGAGGGAAAAAAGTGCCTCGACGGTCCTAGTGTGTTCACACACATCACTACCTAAATGTATCAATAAATCCCCCCTAGGAGTGATGCGGTGAACAAGGAGTTGGCACTCATGTATAAGGATCTGCCAAGCTATGTGGAATCAATCCACAAAAGGAAGTAAGCCCAAAGCTTTGCGGAAAGCTTCAAACTTCTCCCTAGGAAGAGCCTTCATAAAAAGGTCTGTCAATGTTCTACTACGTGGGCACATATGCCAAGCTGATCTCCCCAATAGAGAACCTCTCCGTGACATAATGATAATGCACCTCAATGTGCTTAGTGCGAGCATGGAACACAGGGTTCCTCGCAACTCCCAATGCACTCTGACTGTCAATGAAGATGGTGGTGGCAGAAGATTGACCAACACCTAAATCAGCCATAAGGCGTCTGAGCCACACACACTCAACAGTCACTGTGAAAGCTACCCTAGACTCAGGCTCACAACTGGAAGTGGCCATAGTAGGCTGCTTCTTGCTCAGCCAAGATATGCATGAGCTACCAAGCATGAAGCAAAAACCTCTAGTGGACACACGAGTGTCATAGAAACCAGCCCAATCAGAGTCAGAAAAAGCATGCAAATCTGCCGGTAGTGATCCCCCCTTGGGATAAAACAAACCAAGTAGCCAGGTACCACTCAAGTAGCGAAACATGCGCTTAACCGCCTGCCAATGCTTGAATCCTAGGCAATGCATAAACCTACTCATCTGTGAGACAACAAACTGAATATCTGGTAGAGTAATGCATAAGTAAATCAAGCATCCGATAGCCTGTTGATAGAGAACAGCATCAAATGCATCTCCAACATCATGAAGACTCAATCGTAAACCTGTTTCCATAGGAGTGGCAATAGGTTTACAGTCTTCAAGGCCAAAATGCTCCAATAGTGTGTCAATATATTTCATTTGACACAAAGCCATTCCACCATCAATTTGCATAAACTGAATGCCCAAATAGTGATGCAAATGCCCCAAATTAGACATCTGGAATGAGGCATGCAAATGTCATGAGGACCAGTGAGTAGCATGTCATCAACACATACCACAATGATCAAAAGCACATCATTAGCACGCTTAACACATAAGGTGCTTTCAGTTGGACTATTCTCAAAACCATGTGCAATCAGATAGGCATGTATCTTTTCATACCAAGCACGTGTACTTGCTTTAAACCATATAATGCCTTCTTTAATCTGCACACCTGGTTTTCATGCCCTTTCTGCACAAAGCCATGGGGCTGAAAAACATACACTTCATGCAAGTCACCATTCAGAAATGTTGTTTTAATGTCCAACTGATGTACATTCCAACCATGATGAGCTGTAAGTGCACAGATGCTAGGAACAGTAGTCATTCTGCAAGTAGGATCAAATGTTTCATCAAAATCAATGCCTCTTTCTTGCGCATAACCCTTTGCAACAAGCCTAGCCTTATACTTGTCAACTGTTCCATCAGGTTTACCCTTCAGCTTGCATACCCACTTTGTGCTAATGGCCTTCTTGCTAGGAGGCAAGTCACATAAAGACCAAGTACCATTCCTCATTATAGCATCATATTCAAATTGCATTGCAGCCATCCAATGTTCAGAATTTTGTGCTTCATCAAACAAAACAGGTTCAGTCTCATCACAGAGACTAGAGGCAACCATAGCATAGCAATTTGATGCAAAAGAGGCTGATCGAGTACGATATGATAGAGGTGCATCTCATTTTCTCTCATGCAAAGTCTGCACTAGCCATTTTGGCATAGTTTTTTCCTGCTCAATATCAGCTCTCTCATCAACAAGTGCATCATGTAAATCTGCATCAGAAATGGAATGATCTGCATCATCACATGAAACCTAGAAAGGCTGAGAAGTTGCCTCATTAGGACCAACACTAGATTTTCCACCTGTAAAAAGAGGCAGCAAAGTATCATACATGTCTTTGGAGCTAACAGATGTCTCCTTAGTACATGAAAGCAATGGCTGAATAGCATCTTCCACAAAAACAACATCACGGCTAACCAAAATGCGTTTAGTCTGTGGATGATACATACGATAGCCTTTACTTTCAAAATTGTACCCAACAAAAATACATTTTACTTCTTTATCATCCAATTTTCTGCGATGTTGTTAAGGCACTAATGCATATGCCAGCCATCCAAAAACATGCAGATGAGCAATAGATGGCTTGCGATCATGCCAAGCCTCATATGGAGTGATAGACTGCAGTGCTTTAGTGGGACACCTGTTAAGTACATATGTTGCACACATAACAGCCTCAAGCCAAAAACTATGTGGTAAGGCCTGACTCTTGATCATACACCTCGCCATCTCCATGAGTGACATGTTCTTTCGTTTAGCAACTCCATTTTGTTGAGGTGTATACGACACTGTACACTGGTGTTTTATCCCACATTCAACGAGAAATGCATTAAAATCAGAAGACATATATTCCCCCCCTTGATCAGAACGGAGGGTGCACATTTACATTCTGACATATTTTCAACCAAGACCAGAAACGGTTTGAAGCACATAAACACTTTGGACTTTGCTTTGAGTGGATATATACATGCATGCCTGGAAAAATCATCAATGAAAGTCATGAAGTAAAGATAATTTCCAAAAGAGGGTGTCTGCATAGGACCATAGACATCGCTATGAACAAGCTACAATTGCTGAGTAGCCCAAACTGAACCATCTTTTGGAAATGAGGAATGCTGCATTTTGCCCAAAATACAGCCTTCACATACATGTTTATTGGGTGCCTCAAGTTTGGGCAAAGAGGACACCATTTCAGATTTCTACAGGCGTAGCAAACTAGCAAAGTTTAGATGACCAAAGTGTGCATGCCAAAGCTTTGCATTTGACATAGCCTAAGAATCATGTATTGCACATGCCAAATCATTCACCAATTTTTCCTAGTCTATGATCTTATATAGCCCATGACATAAAATGCTAGAAGCAATAATAACATCGCCATTTGACATATCATGAACTGTACATCTATCATCAACAAATTTCACAACCAAGCCGATCTTGGCTAATGCATGTGTTTGGAGGTAAGCAACATGAGCCTCATTCCTAGCTTGGTACAATGTTGTAAGTGTATCCCAAGCATCCTTAGCTGTTCTACAAGAGCAAATGTGAGGAATAATGGCACGTTTGATAGAAAAAGCTATCAATGCATGTGCTTGAGCATCTCTGCCATCCCAACAAATCTGCTCTGCAGTAGGTGCAGTAGAAACCGCACCACAAATAGGAATCTATAGAATCTATAGAATATCATCATCTTCGACACCATCTCCATTAGCTCCAACACCTAGTAGTACCTGTATTCGCAGGTGTAACAAGACGTCTTTCAACACCCTGCATAATATTCCATAGTTCTTTTGCAACCAATACATGTCGCATCATATAAGCCCATAATGGGTAGTTGGTACCATCCAATTTATCCTCAACAGCCAACATACGGAATACATCACTGCTTTCAGCCATGCCCGGTGACTAAAATACCTTGATGCAGAAAATTGACTGTATCTCAAAAATTTGAATAAAACTGCGTAGATGAATTCTGCTAAACCTATAGCAGACTTTGAGACGCTTATACTAGCAAACCAAAATTGGTATATACCTTTGGCACAAAAAGATGAAATAGCCTGCACAAGCCCTGTGATAGTGCATTGTGAAACACCCTGAGTATGCTCACCAAAATTCGTGCGATTCTGAGATTGCAATCGAAGGAGTGTCAACGATGCCCTAGATGAAGTGGCGACCTGCTTTGATACCAATTGTTGGAGTTAAATGTCTACGGAAGCACGCAAACAACACAAGGAAGAAGAAGAAGCTTGGAGTACAACATGCAATACTCAATGTATTACTATAGAATGTACAAAGATATGTAGCCCATTAGGGCAATAGGCATATATACAAGTCAGGGGAAAAAACCTCCTAAAGAGGGAAAAAAGTGCCTGGTAGTCCTAGTGTGTTCACACACATCAATAGCTAAATATATCAACACTCACGTCTCCATAAATTGACATTTATGAGTTGGATCTCCTCACATTCGTACTCACCATAGAGTGACACCAAATTTTGGTGCCCTTGTCGGGGAGCATTGCTCGAGGACGAGCATTGTGATGGTAAGATTGTGGATTTGCGACATTGGAAGGTAAAAAAAAGTCATTTTTTGTTTATTTTTTGATTTTTTTTCTTCATCATCATCGTCATCATCATCAGGATCTTCTTCCATCTTCATCTTCACAAAAAAATTTCATTTATCAATGTATATTCCCCATTTTCACCTCATTTTTCATTCGTGGGTGTGAGAGAGAGAGAGTGGGAGAGAAAGTGTTGGTGTGTGCAAGTTTCTTTGATTTTCATGACCCTCTGCACCAGGCTCATGCACCATACACAAGCCTCGGTGCTGAAATTCGAAGTTCCCACCAAAAATCTCAAAAAAAATCCTATTTTGTGGTGAAAATCACGATTGTGTGAAAAATTCAATTTTTCTTAAAATCACGATTTTCTTACCATGGAAACTTCTCACCTAAAATCATTCTCAAAATCGCAATTTTCATATCATTCTCCAAAAAACACAATTTTCAAGCAATTTTCAAAATCGTGATTTTCAAGTAAAAAAATGCAATTTTCAAGGCATATCAACTAGAAACGAGTGGAGTCAAAAGCATTGGTGGATTGCACCCGAATGTATATCCACTAGCCCTCCACTATTTAATAAAAGTCAGGGGACCTATACGATATCCATTTAAATAGTTATCCCATTGATAGAAATGGGGTATATAAGTTTAAATATGCTTTAGAACTAGCATGTGACAGAGATGTATCAAAAAGAGTAAACACACATGAACCACTTAGAGTATTTTTGAATCTAGTTCGGTATGGTTTAAAGATATCCATTACAGATGGATTAAAACCATATTGAAAACAATGTGTATTCATTTGAACTATATGGATTAAATGATATGGATTCATTTGAATTAAGTGGAGTAAATGACTTGGATTCATTTGAATTATGTGCATTAAATGATGTTGATTCATTTGAATTAAGAGGAGTAAATGATGTGGATTCATTTGAATTATGCGGATTAAATGATTTGAATTCATTTGAATTAAGTGTATTAAATGATGTGGATTCATTTGATTTAAGTGGAGTAAATGATGTGGATTCATTTGTAATATGTGGATTAAATGATGTGGATTCATTTGAATTAAGTGGAGTAAATGATGTGGATTCATTTGAATTATGTGGAGTAAATTATGTGGATTCATTTGAAAAATGTGGATTAAATGATATGGATTCATTTGAATTAAGTGGATTAAATGATGTGGATTCATTTGAACTATGCGGATTAAATCATATGGATTCATTTGAATGAAATGGAGTAAGTGATGTGGATTCAATTGAATTAAGTGGAGTAAATGATGTGGATTCATTTGTAATATGTGGATTAAATGATGTGGATTCATTTTAATTATGTGGAGTAAATGATGTGGATTCATTTGAATTATGTGCATTAATCATTTGAATTATGTGGATTAAATGATTTGGATTCATTTGAATTATGTAAATTAAATGATGTGATATCAATTGAATTATTTGATTTCTATGAATTAGATGATGTGGATTCATTTGAAGTAAAATTAGTGTTTTTTGTTTTGCAGATTTGAAAGTAAAACATGGAAAGAATGCTAGATGTGAATAATGACCTTGATCACGCCAAATCTTAAAACATTTTGTTTGAACAGAATGCTCAATTTCCATAATCATGATTAACATTTTTATTCAACCAAGATTTAGAACCGGAGGGATTAGAAGGAGAACCATTATTAATGAAATAAGTAAAAAATCTATGTCCAATAATTTTGTTCGTGATGTTCTCTTTTGAGTTATAGGAAGGGCAAGAGAAACATCACCATTAAAGCTTTCTGACTTACAACATAAAGGATTAGTAGAAAATCTACTTCGATGATTTTTTCAAGTTGAAAGATCATTCCTAATAATAATAATCAAATAGCACTATATTGTGGAGAAATTTCACTCCAATACGCGCAGTGGAAGTTAGAGAACCTCTTCTAGAATCTGCCTTGTAAGACACATGCTTACTAAAACCTGATTCAATCACAACTCAGAGCTCCAATGGCTTTGAAATTTTTTCCACACACAATAGACTCTTACAGCTTTCTAACAAGCAAGAAAACTCCATTTGGAGTTCATTTGACTAGGAAACTAACTGTTCACATATAGACTACTTGTCATCTCAGGTTATGCAAAAAATTGAGGTTCACAAGAAATGTTCCCAATCACTACGGGGGAATCATTTGATAGAGATATTTGAGATACAAAGAGTATAAGAGATAAGCTTTCCAATAAGATATCGTATGCATTAAATGGACAAGTACATAGAGAGATATCACCTTCACAATGTGGCTGTGTACACAAAATGTATGTGGTTGGAATAGCTTTGTGCCTTCTAGCATAGAAATGAGGCACCTTGTGATATCCATTGTATGCGGTTGGAATACCTTTGTGCCTTCTGGCATAGAAATGAGGTACCTTTTGATATCCATTGGTGAGATAATGACCAGCATATGCTTCTACACCATCTCCTTGTCATCTCCACAAATGTTCACGTTCAAATGCGCTCTATATATAGAGCTATGGATATGGGACTTTTCACCTACCCTTGCATCTTCTCTCACCTCTTGACCTTTCATTTCATGTCCTTTGTCCTTCCATTACCTTGGGTGGCTTTTGGTGCTCCATATCACTTCATGTGGATAAGGTCACAACTTTTTTGAGTATTCCATCTCTCTAAATATAATTTGGCTTTTATCCAAGCCATAAATACATTTGTCCTTTTTAATTCAACACTCTACTGTAAGGTTATGAGTGTAGGCTTTATATTTTCAAGGCCTAGCTTCATTTTGGGCTTACAAAAAATGCATAAATGATGAAGAGGTAATTAATGATGTGCCAAGCCTCGCAATTGGAGCTTGCACAAGTTCCATAATTTTCAACATATATTTCATTCAAAAAGTTTTTGTACAAAATATTCTTTATCGATGTGTAGATTGGGATGATCTCCTAAAGAATGCAGGTGTAGGTTTGGGTCGTCCTCAAAATTGTGCAAAATTTCATAATGAAGGATAGGAATGCCCTTTTCCTTGAAAGTGGCTCTACATTTTGCTACCTGAAGAACATAACTTTATCTATGATTTATCATGACAAGGAGCAGAATTATACAATGAAGGATTAACAATTCCTGAATTACAAAGAACAATTGATGATCAACAAAAGAGAATTGATGATTTAGAAAATCAAGTGAAAATTTTACAAATATCTCTCGATGCATATGAGAACATATATGGAAGACATTCAGAGGCATCATCATCTTTTGATCGGTTCACTACCAATGAATTATTCCATCAACAAAACATTGAATGGACAAGCCACTTTTTGTAATAAAAGACATCACTTTATGATAAAGGCATCGTTTTTGCAATTGAATCTAACCAAAGTAGTCAAAGTACATCATTTTCTTCATTTTGAATATCATCATCTATTACAGGTACCATGTCATCTAATTCTTCCATGTCTGAACCATCATTGTGATCTACATCTAAATCATGATCACTCCATGAATAATTTTTTAAACTTAAAATGAGTTTGAAATCCTCCAAAATTTTGTTGTGCTGTTGTAGAAGCTACCTTGCTTGGAGCATGTAACAAATGCATATTACAAAAAATGTATACCAAATCATTGGCACGCGATACACTTAAGTGATTTCTTCATTTTGAATGAAGAAAATCATATGCACTCCAATTACATTCACAACTATTGCTTGAAGCTATTATTGAAAGCACTCTCATAGCTATATGTTGCAACTCCACTGCTTCACCTCCATAATCTTTCCACCATATAGAATGTCGATGCTTTTGAATCACTTCAATGTGCCATAAATCTCCAAAACATCCTTCTTGATTTACATAAGCTACTCTCTAGTGGAATGCATCTTGACCATCTATGCTTGGAAGTAATTGCTGACATGTGGTTTTGAAATTTGCCATGACTTCTTTGTTTGATGCTTGACCATTGAGTTGAAATGTTGGATCCAAGGCGAACATTGTTCCATGTAAATGAGTATGTATTTGTGTCCATCTTTTCTCTACTAATGATACAATCTATGTTTGTTCTCGTAATGAAAATTGATTAACGTCTTTCACTTTTTGGATAGCTTCTGACATAATCTAATAAACTTTTCCTATCACAAAATTATCAGTGACAATAATTCGTAAAAGTTCCATAAACGTTTTAGTGATATCGAAAATGTTTACCAAAAATTTTGTGACTATATTAGAGACATACACTTCAAAGATGCAACTCGATAAGAAGGATACTTCTCTAGCCATGCCTCCCATCTTCGATCTGCAATCATTTCTACAAGAGCTGGCTTGACTTCCAATAATCCATCGAGCACAATATAGGCAGTTGCAAATCATGTAGCACAAAAGATATGAAGTGCTTTATTGGGAGATTTTGAACGAAAGAGTGAACATGAAAATTGATGCTCAGTGATAAAATTGACCACATGATTTGCATCTAATAAACTTTGTTTAATGAAAGATAATCTACCTATATCTTTCAATAATAAATTTAGTGTATGAACCTATTTTGTATGGCAATTCCAACACTTTGAAAATTAGATGCATTATCAATCACTATTGTGTTCACATTCTTCGGACCACTCGTGTGATATGGCATGTTCATATATCTTGACAAGAAAATATGAACTTTTCACTTTAAGTAGTAGTATCAAAACCTTCCAAAAACATGCTTCCCTTTGGACATATAACCATGACATTAATCAATGGCTTCTTCTGACAAATTTTCCATCTATCTAGTGCTATTGTGCATCCATACATGGGTACATAATCAAGCATTATTTGTTTTAAAATAGCTTCAGTACTTTCTTCACTTTATCTACATACTTTGTTTGCATTTTATTGTAATCTAGCATGGTGAATCCTTTCCATGTAGTTGACATTAAAGCATCTTTGAAAATAGGATTATGAATAACATTGAAAGGAATCTCACATGCTAAAAATTCTTGAGTCCATTTAAGATGAAGCTCAAGATAATCTTGCTTTTCAAAAGTTGTAGGTACTATATTATGTGATTTAGTATGGACAAAGCATGGTGACACATTATTAGATCCATACTTTTTACTACATTCATTGGGTCCACTCTTTCTTGATGTCGCTGGAGAAAATAGAGTAGGCTATATAGAGTATCTCGAAATCCAAATAAAAAGTCTGCAGGGTCAGAAAAGGAAAGATTTTGGAACCCATCATTGCCCAAAATGGTATCTCTACAGATAAAGACAAAGTCAAGCTATAGTGAATCTATATAAACCAACAAATGTCAAAGAAGTATAGGACTTTATGGGAAGTTTTGGATATTATTGTACATTTATTCACATGTATGTAGTTGTGTCACATCCCTAGTATGCTTTGATTACAAATTTGAATGGACATAAGAATGTGATAAAGCTTTTCAATAGCTTAAACTTGGACTATTCACTTCACAATATTAAAAGTGCCAGATCAAAACAAAACATTCCATGTACACGTTGATACATCGAACTACACCATAGGTTGTATCTTCTCACAAAGTGGGTCCTATGCAATTAAAAAACTCAATAATGAAGAGAAAAATTATACCACGATTGAATGAGAGAGCTTAGGAATGATATATGCAATCAAAAATTTTGAACATTCTTTGCTTGCAAATAAGGTTAATTTTATTGTTGAACATTAGGTTCTTCTCTAGTGAGCAAGCCCTACAAAAATGGAATATTAGGGCATTGGTTTCTCCTATTAATGGAACTTGAATTTGAGTTAGTTTTCAAAAAAGGTAATACCCATGCATGAGTGGATCATCTCTTTAAATTAACAAATGGGACATCTTTGCATGGAATTTCTTATGATTTGCTAGATGCCTATTTGTTTAATCTAAATATGTCTCCAAAATGGACTTGGCCGTATGGTCCATTACGTTAATATATTCCAACAAAGAAGCACATTGTAAGAGAATACGAAGATCTTCATACCATTGTTGATAGCCTCTATTCATGAGAAAAATAAGGAATCCTATTTTGTTCCATAGATGATGATGAGGAATGGAATTTAATCACATAAACCCAACATTTGAGTTTGGCATGGAACTTTCTCCAAAGTAAAATTTCATAAAACCTAAGACACTTAGGTGTATATTTGTTTTCGGTGCTCAAGAGCATTCATGAATATTGTAAAACATATCAGTTTTACCAAGAGAGACTCCTTGTTGAGCATTCAACTTTATATCACGTGATTTTAGCACCATAATGGAGTAAAATTATAGTGGATTATCTTCAAGATCAATCATTTCCTAAATATATTACTCTAGCAAGACATAAGTTGCTTGAAGAAGAGTTAAGAGATTATGCATTGATAGGGAATCAACTGTAGAAGAGAGGGAATGATATTTTTCTTAGATTGAATATTTGCCTACTCTAGAAATGGACCATGTAGGAACATCAAGAGGTTATTTCTCTACTGAAAGGACTTCCAAAAAAAATTATCTTTATAGGATTATGGTGGCAAACTCTCCACATGAATGCAAGAAAGTTTTATAGAATGATGCAACATACGTAAAAGAAAAAAATATCCTTTTAGGAAGGATCAAAGGCCATTTAGACCAATGATGAGTGGATGAAAATTTTCTAAATGGAGAATAGACTTTGTTGGATATATTAGTCCCCCAACACAAGGCTCACATATAGAGTATTGTTATGTAGATCCGACAAGAAGGCTAGCTGTAGAGAAGATAAAAATGAAGTGAAGTAAGCACAAGAAGTGAATGGAAGATGGAAGATCAAGCAAAAACAAAAAGAAAAGGGAAAAACCACCTTTTTTGTAATTAATTCCCCTTTTAGGACAAAACCATTTTTTACCTCTTATAATAGGTTTTTGTAATTCATAAGACCAAGGGAAGACACTAGAATGTAGGTACCTCATTTTTTATTAGCCTAAATACCCCAATAAACTAGTTAATTTAGACTTGCAGTTTAGGACTATTTTTAACTAGCTTGGCCATTTTGACATGAACAAGCACTCTAAAAATTGTGTATAGCTTAACAAGAGCTCATTTTTGCAGACTTTTACCATTGTGATTAGAGATCTCTTGAGTGAAATCTCATAGATTGACTTTCTCCTTCATTTTTCTTCTCATTCTTGGCTTTTTGGAGATGTGTATGGTAATGCATGTGTGACTCAATGGTATATAAAAATGAACATCAGCCTTTTCCATGAATTGGAGGCCTCATATCTGCTTATAGAACTCCAAAAGAAGGTAATGAAATTTCCAAAATTTACATAGAAACAATTTCTCTTTGTAGCAATGTCTAATTGCAAGTTTGATATGTGATCCTATGCCTTGATAGATACAATTGGTCAAAGTGTGGTTGCTTGTTATATACGAGATCGCACTTCTTCTTCTCCATTTATTTTTATCCATAGGTTCTCCTCTTAAGTTTCCATGCCCCCAATCGGGTAAGCTACGTGCTTGACAATTTGGTACTAGAGTGTTGGTGTGACCCATAGCTCACAAAATCCTTAAGTTTGATCACCGAGTTGGCTAGCAAGAAGAACTTCTTAGAGAAGAAGTTGGTTGTTGAGCTACCCTTTGGAACATCATTAGAAGAAAGGCCCTATAAAAAATTTGGAAGGGATGATGCAAAAATAATTTTAGAGTCTCCCAAAAAATGGCCTATAAAAAACTCATTAGAATACTTCGGTAGAAGAATTAGAAATGACAAGAGTAATCCCCCACTTAGACGTAGTAAGCATTGATATATTTAGGTATTGATGTGTGTGAACACACTAGGACCGTCGAGGCATTTTTTTCCCTCTTTAGGAGGTTTTTTTCCCCAGCTTGTATATATGCCTATAACCCTAATTGGTCACTTATCTTTGTACATTCTCTTGGTATACATTCAGTATTTTGTGTTGTGCTCCAATCTTCTTCTTCTTACTTGTGCTATTTGTGTGATTCCATATACCTCAATCTCCAAAAATTGGTATCAGAATAGGTCGTCGTTTCATTTAGGACATCATCGACACCCCTCCGGTCACAGTCTCAAAATCGCACAAAATTTGGTGAGCATAATCAGGGCGATTAGAGTTCAAAACAACTTTTCTTTGTGGTATTGCAATCCCGATCTAAGTTCGTTTTGGCCTCCAAATGCATTATCATAGTGCCTATGTAGGCAATTTCATATTTTTGTGCCAAAGGTATACACATGTTTTGGTTTGCCAATATAAGCAACTCAAAGTCTAATACAGGTTTAGCAAAACTCGACAAGATAGTTCAATTCAAATTTTTGAGATACAATCATTTTTCTACATCAGGGTATTTTAGTCAATGGCCATGGCTGAAAGCAATTATGTATTTCGTATGTTGGCTATTGAGAATAAGTTGGATGGTACCAATTACCCATTATGGGCTTATATGATGCATCATGTATTGGTTGCAAAAGGACTGTGGAATATTGTGTAGGGTGTTAAGAAACATCCTATTACACTTGCAAATACTGCCATTGAAGGTGATGTAGATGGCATTGAAGATGGTGATATTCTTTAGGTTCCTCTTCATGATGTGGTTCTTGCTACACCTACTATAGTGCAACTTTGTTGGGATGGCATAGATGTTCGAGCACATGCATTGATAGCCCTGTCTATCAAACGTGCGCTTATTCCTCACATTTGCTCTTACAGAACAACAAAGGATGCTTGGGATACACTTACCACTTTATACCAGGCAAGAAATGAGGCTCCTGTTGCTTACCTCTGAAAATAGTTGGAGAGTGAGCACATGAATGAAGGAGATTCCATGGACAATTTTTTGACAAAGATCAAATATTTGAAGGAGCAATTGATTTTTATTGATGAAATCTTACTTGATAGTTCACTTGTGTAGACTCTTCTAGATTCATATCATAGTTTTGCTTCTACTCTTCTATTGATGATGAAAGGAAATCCAAATGCCTTAACATTTGAGGAGTTAGTCTTTGTTCTATTGTAGGAAGATCAATCTAGGTAGAATAGGTCCATTATGCATGTTGCAGATCAAACTTTCCTGGCTAGTCAGAAGGGCAAAGGTAAATGGAGCTCATCTACTAGTAAGAAAAAATCTGATAATTCTTCACATTCAAAGAAAGATGATATAGATGAGAGGAAAATAGAAAAGAAGAAATTGTTTTGTGTAATGGAAACGATCATGTCATAAACAATTGTCCAAAACTTACTGCAAAAGAGGCAAAGAAGAAAGAGGCTCAAATGGTTGTTGTAGAGGCCTCTACACCCAAAACAAAGTCAGCTAATCTTATGCAGAATGAAGAATGGACATTTACCATTATTTGTAGTTATGACACATCTTCTCACAAACATTGTATGTCTATAATAGACTCAGATGTTTGGTACTTTGATAGTGGGGCAACCAAACATATTACCTTGTGGCATAGTTTCTTCACTTAACTTGAGTCTGCCCCTATAGGGAATACTATCGATTGCTCCGACAACTCCTCTTATCCTGATATGGGAGTTGATAAGATCATTTTGACTACTATTGATGGTAGTTCTTTTACATTATTAGATGCTTTATTTGTGCTAGGGATCAAGAAAAATGTGTTTTTCAATTTCAGCATTAGAAAAGATCGGTGTGGTTGTGAAATTTGTTGATGGCAGATGTACAATTTATGATCTATCAATGGAAATGTCATTATTGCTTTTAGCATTTTATGTCGTTGGCTGTATAAGCTCATAGATTATGCAAAATGTGTGAATGATTCAGCATGTGCAGTTCAAGATTCTCAGGTGATGTTAGATGCAAAGCTTTGGTATGCACGCTTTGATCATCTGAATTTTGCTAGTTTATTATGCATGCAGAAATCTGAAATGGTGTCCTCTCTACCCAAATTTTTGGCACCTGGTAAACATGTCTGTGAAGGTTGTATTTTGGGCAAAATGTAGCATTCCTCCTTCCCAAAAGATGGTTCAATTCGAGCTACTAAAAAATTGCAGCTTGTTCATAGTGATGTATGTGGTCCTATGCAGACACCTTCTTTTGGGAACTACCTTTACTTTGTGACTTTAATTGATGATTTTTCCAAACATGCATGGGTGTATCCACTGAAAGCAAAGTCCAAAGTGTTTATGTGCTTCAAATAGTTTCTAGTTTTGGCTAAAAATATGTCAGCATGTAAAATGGATACCCTTCGTTTTGATCAAGGGGGGAATATATGTCTTCTAACTTTAATGCATTTCCGGCTGAGTGTGGGATAAAACATCAGTTTAGAATGCCGTATACACCTCAATAGAATGGAGTTGCTGAAAGGAAGAACAAGTCACTCATGGAGATTGCGAGGTGTATGGTCAAGAGTGAAGCTTTACCACATAGTTTTTGTCTTGAGGCTGTTATGTGTGACACATATGTACTTAGCATGTATCCCATTAAAGCACTGCAGCCTATCACTCCATATGAGGCTTGGCATGGTTGCAAGCCATCTATTGCTCATTTGTGTGTCTTTGGTTGTCTCGCATATACATAAGTGCCTAAAAAAAAATGTAGGAAATCAAATGATAAAGCAGTGCAATGAATTTTGTTGGGTACAGTTCTAAAAGCAATGGCTATTGTCAATATCATCCACAGACTAAACATTTGGTTAACCATGATGTTGTTTTTGTGGAAGATGCTATTCAGCCATTACTTTCATGTACTAAGGAGACATCAGTTAGCTCCAAAGATGTATATGACACCTTGTTGCCTCTTTTTTACAAGTGGACAGTCTAGTGCTGGTCCAAATGGGGCAACTTTTCAACCTTTATAGGTTTCACATGACGATGTAGATCATTCCATTTCTAATGCATATTTACATGATGCACTTATTGATGAGAGAACTGATATAGAGGAGGCAAAAATGCCTAAATGGCTAGTGTAGACTTTTACATCAAATCTATGCTTTGGTTGTATCTATTCTTTGTGATGAGAATGAGCCTATTTCAGTTGATGAAGCACAAAATTCTAAAAATTGGATGGCTGCTATGCAATCAAACTATGATGCCATTATGAAAAATGGTGCCTAGCCTTTATGTGACTTGAATCTTGACAAGAAGGCCATTGACACTAAGTGGGCATGCAAGCTGAAGGGTAAGCCTGATGGAACGATTGATAGGTATAAGGCTAGGCTTGTTGCAAAGGTTTATGCTCAAGTAAGAGGCATTGATTTTGATGAGACCTTTGCTCCCACATGCTGAATGACTACTGTTTGTAGCATTTGTGCACTTGCAGCTCATCATGGTTGGAACATACATTAGTTGGAGATTAAAATTGCAATTTTAAATGGTGACTTGCATGAAGAAGTGTATGTTTTTAGCCTCGTGGTTTTGTGCAAAAAGGGCATGAAAACAAAGTGTGCAAGTTGAAAAAGGCATTATACGATTTGAAGCAAGCACCATGTGCTTGGTATGAAAAGACACATGCCTATGTGATTGCACGTGAATAGTCCAACTAAGAGCACCTTATATGTTAAGCATGCAAATGATGTGATTATTATCATTGTTATCTATGTTGATGACATATTGCTCATTGGTCCTCATGAGAAGCATATTGCTGATTTTAAGGCTGATTTGCATGCCTCGTTTGAGATGTCAGATTTGGGGCATTTGCACCATTATTTGGACATTCAATTTATGCAAGTTGATGGTGGAATAGATTTGTGTTAAACAAAATATATTGACACATTATTGTTGCATTTTGGCCTTAAGGACTTCAAACCTATTGCCACTCCTATGGAGATAGGTTTATGATTGAGTCTTCATGATGTTGGAGATGCATTTGATGTTGTTTACTATCAGTAGGTTGTTGGATGCTTGATTTACTTATGCATTAGTCAGCTAGATATTTAGTTTGTCATCTTACATATGAGTAGGTTTATGCATTGCCCAAGTGTCCAACATTGGTAGGTGGTTAAGCGCATCTTTCACTACTTGAGTGGTACCCGACTACTTGGATTGTTTTATCCCAAGGGGGGATCACTACCACCAGATTTACATGCTTTTTTTTTACTCTAACTGGGCTGGTTGCTAAGTGGTTTTTGGTTCATGATTGGTAGCTCATGCATATGTTGGTTGAGCTAGAAGTAGCCTATTGTGGCCACTTCTAGTTCTTTCACAGCAACTATTATGGGTATTTAAAAGCTCTATTCTTTTGCAAAATCTTTAAGTGAGGGACACAATTTGCATCATTATGTTATTTAATGTGGAAATTTTTGACGTTGCACAATCTAACAGTGAACACAGTAGACATTGGTTCTTCAAGGGTGAGTTTGTTATTGATGGTGAAATTTCTCCACAATCATTGATGGAGCTTGTGAAGGATACTCTTAAAGCAAATCCCATTGACTCCGTCATTGGTTTTTGTGACAATTCAAGTGTTATACAAGGTTTTTGTGCTAAAGTGTTGTGTCCAAAAAACCTTGGCTCATCGTTAGCTCTTCATACTTGCATGCGTGACTTTGATATACTCTTCACTATAGAAACTCACAATTTCCCTCGTGTAGTTGCACCTTTTCCTGGGGCAGGATGGGGGGCAGGGTGGTGGTTGCCTACCCTGGCAGATGTCAAACTTTAAGGGGGATTGTACCTATTGGGAAGGGGGGGTTTGCTTGCTTGGTTTTTCGGGCAAGGAAGATTTTGGGGGTTGGTCTCTCCCTGTGTTGGTCTTGGGTGGTCTGTGTGTAGGTGATGAAGGGAATCGGGGGAATGTTTCTTTGATTTTCATGATATGTAAAGGTACACAAGGAGGCATCATCAAGGGGATCCAACCTTGTGTGCTATTCGTCATTGTAGTTCCTAACAGAAGCAGGAGGGGGAGATCATATTCAGAGGGTGCTTCTTCTTGTTTTCTCAATTGGTGTAGAATACAAAAGCGAAGGTGACAAAGAGAGGAAGAATTACGAAGGGGAAGAAATAGGAGCAGGAAGTGAGGGACTCAGGGATAGAAGGGAGCAATTATCAGTCTGATACTTCCAATATTGGGATCGAGTCTCAAGATGGTCCTGCTCCTCTTGTTGAGACTGCTCTTAAACTCTCAAAGATGGAGGAATTCAGAACTAATGTTAATACTACTGCTAACAATCAGTGAGGGCTTTGTCATGCATAGCTACCCACTCAAGTGCTACTCGGATCAAGCAAGGAGAGTCTTCTTCACAACTCTCAAATTTGTTGTCGATTTTAGTATGGCCAT
The DNA here is from genome assembly GCA_020310875.1 of Ceratopteris richardii. Lineage (NCBI taxonomy): Eukaryota > Viridiplantae > Streptophyta > Polypodiopsida > Polypodiales > Pteridaceae > Ceratopteris > Ceratopteris richardii. The sequence goes on along the minus strand of CM035442.1, from coordinate 103,459,056 downwards.
TGCTGGTGAAAATGCACAACAAAGACCATATTTTCTGAACTCATGTGATAAATGGTGACCATAGTGTTGGCTATGAGCCTTGATCATCCCATATGAACCCTCTCTATCTAAGAGATAATACAATCCTCTTATTATCTTCTTTTTATTGGGCGAAATCCACGTTTGTATAAATGAACATCTTTTGTTCATGTAATAGAAGGCACATCATTATCGTCAGATTCGTGCATACTTGTGTGGCTCTCTCTCTTCATCTTATCACGCTCTCTATCTCTATCTTTGCAAGCGTTCAAACTTCATCTCCTTCAGATCGTCTCCCCCATGTGTTGAGCCACATATAGCATCTGGTATCAGAGCGAGGATCGTTAGAGTTCCATTCCAATGTGCTCCTTTCTATAATTGGTGCTTCTGCCATGAGCAATAACAAGTAGGGGAACTCCACCGGCCTAGGCTATGGCTCTTGTTGCTGCTAGCGATAGCTGCACATTCGACGAAGGCTTCCTACATTGCTAATCCAAGGGAGATCAAGGTTGATCGATCGAGTCGGCATTGTGTGCACCTTCATCCAATGTACAAGATCGAGTGTATGTTTCAACTATCATTTCTGGAACCAACTCGAGAATCTATTGTATGCACACAAGGAGAAAAAGCAACTGGTATAGATGAAAGAGCATTTCTAGTGGACTTGCTACGACTCCATATATGGCCTATCTCTGGATCTGCTTCATTTGGTGTTCTATGGATAAGAAGCACTCATCAAAGATTGGAGATATAAAACCGCTGTTAGAAGCAACACCAGAAGCCACATCGTGAATGCAAATTCTATCAGCATAGATCCAAACGACAGTGCGCATTAATATTTTTGAAGCTCGAGGTCTCCGCATAACGATGAAGCTGCTAGAATATAGGAGGTATGGAAATTCGCAAAATATCTATTGCTACACCATATGAGTTATTGTTGATGGATGTGTCCGCATATGCGTTTCCATCAAGGGAATAGTTGAATAGAGTTTTTAGCCTACACAACTACTTAATCTGTGCGACGCCAGTATTGTGCAAAGAGGATCTCACATTGGATATATCTGCACCATTTAGTAAGATGTTGGACAGTGGTAAGCATTCATGGATATCTGCAGAGTAGTAAGCGGTGAGATTTAGTGCTTCTGATTGTTACATGCATGATGTCTATACATGGCCTGTATTGACAAAAAGCCCTTGTGAGTAATGATAAGCATTACATTCATAATTCCTAAAATTTTCAGACATTTTTATGTTGAAAAGGAAGAGCTAGACTGCCTTTCTTGATACATAAGTAACTTTTTATCCAAGAGAATACAAGGATATTTGAGGGGTTAAACAAATGATCTATAGTACATATTTTCTTTTAAAGTTGAAATCACTCCTAGCTTGTGAATCTAAGCATGTAATGTACAAATTTTTGTTTTGAGTTTCCATGAGATTAGACACTGCCCTCATTTTTGAGTGGTAAGACCTTCCTGCAACAATAAATCCATCAAATAAAGTTGTTGTAAGGAGTTAGACACCCTATCCCTAGACTAGAAGATGTCATCAATTCTCTACAACAACATGAAAATAAGCTCAGAACTCATGATGAATTTACAACAAATGCCTTGGTTGTAAAAGCTACAAAATGCATTCATTGTAATCGCACCAACCATTTGTCAAAGGATTGCTTTCAAGTTAACCCTTGCAAAATATGTGGTAAATCCAACCATGCTACAAAGCATTGCCGTCTACGCAACAATAATGTCAACAAAAACAACAACAACAACAACAACAACAACAACAACAAAGGAGCTTTCAACAAAAGGCCTAGCAATGTCAACATAGTAGTTGAGACAAATGCAGAAGAAGAAGCTCAAGTCAACTTCATCTATGATGATGTCTTGTAAAACATCCCCTTTTTTGTACCATCCTCATATTTATAGGGAATGATTTCTACCACCCATGAGTTTGTTGAAGGAAGGATATAAAAATTGTACCACCTTCTAGATTTTGGTGGTCATTGACGTAGTGTGGACCATACAACAATAGAACTTGATTATCTTGCACTACTAGAGGTAAGTTTCTCGATATTTTGATTCTTGAAAACTTGAAACTTGATAGTGATGTCTTGAAGCACTATGACTAGCTATAAGCAACCATCATTTGGATTCTACATGTGCTCTTCCTTGGTGGTTAAATTTTGAGCATGGAATAGAGAGTTCTCTAGTTTTTCTGTGCTCGTTATTTGATTCAAGAATGAATATTTAGGATGCTTATTTTATGTCATTTTATATGTGAGATGAACAACTTATAAACATGGTTGTCCTTATGTCATCACATATGTGGAAAAAATACTAAAAGAGCTGGGGTAACAACACACACAAAGGGGGGAATTCATAGTGCTGATATGTTGAGTAATTGAAGGTGGTAGAAGAGGCGGAAATAAGGGGAGTTGGCTGATGTGAATTGGCTAGAGAAACTCTATCTGGTTCTTAAAAAGGACTGAAATAGGTGGGTCTTGTGAGTGTATGTGTGGGTATTTGTAAGAAAGTGTGTGTATGAGTGTATATGTGAAAGTGTGTGTGAGTAAGAGAGTGTGGAAGTAAATAGGAAAAAGAGGAAGATAGTGAGAAAGAGTGGAGGAGAGTGAGTGAAGCTTATGTATCTGTTGGGGAGGATGACTATATTTAGTGTTGCTTTGTCTTTGTAAGAATTTAATATCATCTTTTAGCAAGTTCTATTCAGCCAAGGTATCCAAAATTTTCTTTTGATTCAACATTATTCATCATTTGTTTATTATTCTATGCATCAACTGCAAAAAATGGCCAATCAAAGTATAGATCATATTGAGCAGGATGTCAAGGAAGGTGGATTGATTATCACTGTCAGTTCAATTCTTTCTAATGTCAATATAATGGATGGAGCTTACATGTTTTAGATAGAAAGAAAGGAAGAAAGTGCTATTAACATCTCCCAAGAGTGTGTGTGTGTGTGAGTGTATGTGTGTGAGTGTATGTGTGAGAGTGTGTGTGAGTAAGAGAGTGTGTGTGAAAGAGAAAGAGGAGGAAGTGAGTGAAGGAGAGGAAGAAAGAGAGAGTAAGAGAAAACGAGAGTGTGAGCAAGGTGAGAGAGAAATCATGAGAGACAACCATCGAAGTGGGATCTCCTTTTGCATACAAATTAGGGTTTCCATTTCCTCCATTTGAGCAATACATTTGAGGACAATTAGGGACATAGAGTAAGACAAGTTGACAGATTTCAAGACATTTGGGCAAAACATAAGTGTATATATGCATCTTTCCCTTGGGCTAGGACCTCATCACATGATCAATAGATGTGATGCTTGTAAGATTGGGAAGGCACAAGGATAACCATTCAACCACAAAGGCTACATCCACAACAACCTCTTGGACTTAGTACATACTGATGTGTGGGACCACGTCAAGAACCTTTGTTGGTAGGCTCAAGGTATTATGTTTACTTTGTTGATGATCATAGTAGACAGACTATTCTATACTTTATCAAGAATAAGAATGAAGTGTTTGAATGCTTCAAGAAGTACCTAGCACATGTGGGGAATCATATAGGTAGATGATTGAAGAAACTCGGATCTGATGGAGGGGGAGAACACTTCTCCAAGAAGAAAAGAAACAAGAACCTATTTGGATCAACAAGAACTATGCTTGAAGAGAAGAAGCTACCACACTATCTATGGGCAGAAGCAATCTCAACTACTATGTATCTTGTGAATAGACTTCCATCCAAATCTCTTCAAGGTATGAATCCTTTTGAATCTTGGAATGGTAGAAAACCAAATCTAGTACATCGCAAGGTATTTGGTTGTTTATCTTTTGTACATGTACCTCCACAAATTAGAGGTAAACTTGATGAAAGGGAAATCAAGGTGGTCTTCACTAGCCATGATTCAACTCAAATGGGATACACGTTTTATAATCCTCCCACCAATAAATTTACCACGAGCATGGATGATGTGTTTGAAGAAACATAGGTCATGGGATGATGAAGGTAAACAGAAGGTAAACTTACCTTATGATCTTGATTTTGATTTCCATCCATTAGGTAGCAAGCATGATACACAGGTCCAATATCAAAGAAGTGAGCCTTATGATGATCAGGATGAGAAGGGAGGCGACTATAAACTCTAGAAGTAAAGAGGAAAGGCCAAAATGCAAGAATGTGGAGAATGCTCCAATCATACTCCTAGAAGGTCAACAAGAGAAAAAAAAATCTAAAAGATATGTATATGATTCTACATCTTTTACAAAGCATTCAATTTACTTGGCCCAAAGACTCAATTTCAGAGGAACCCTCAACATATGATGAAGCTAGAAGTAACCCTAATTGGGAGAAATCTACATAAGAGAAGATATAAGCCTTGATAGAAATGGACACTTGGGAGTTGGTTCTAGTGCAAAATAATCAGAAGGTAATAGGTTGCAGATGGGTCTTTAATCTAAAAAGAAATCCAGATGGATCGATTTACGAGTATAAGGCCAGACTAGTTGCCAAAGGATGTTTTCAAACTCATGGCATAGACTATGAGGAAACCTTCTCACCAGTTCCCAAGATGACTACAATCAAGGCATTACTAAATATAGCAATTGTAAGAAATTGGAGACTACTTCAACTAGATGTGAAGAATGCATTTCTCAATGGTTGGATCAGTGAAGAGGTATACATGTCACAACCTCCAAGATTTGAAAACTCTAATTATACAGATTATGTATGCAGACTCAAACTAGAGCTTAGTATTTCATATTGGTAACCTATCTTCAAGATCAAGGTTTTAGGTCAAGCAATGGAGACCCTTGTTTGTCCATCAAGAAGGATCACAATGAAGTTATCTATTTGTGTTTATACTTAGATGACATAATTGTGATATGAGATTACTTGAATGGCATACAAAGGATCAAAATGCATATGCAAGACGAGTTCAAAATCAATGATTTAGGTGAGATCACATTCTTTTTAGGTATGCAAGTCATATACACAGATGAAGGGATGTACTTGATTGAGAATGAATCACAAACTCAGTATTTATGAGGGTGAGAAATTTGAAGACATTAAAGAGTATCAAAGCTTGCTTGGTAGCTTGATCTATGCTACTCATATAAGGGAAGATATCTCATATCACGTAGACATGTTGACAATTCATGCACTCTCCAAGAATACCACACATGGATGCAGATAAAAGAGTACTTAAGTACCTCAAGGGAACACTCAATGAAGATATATTTAATCCTTACTCATCACATTTGGATCTCAATATATATTTAGATGTAGATTGGGTAGGAGCTAAGGATGATAGAAGAAGTACCTCTGGTTACTTACCGTTTGCAATTTCAAAGCTAGTGTCATGGAGTTCCAAGAAGCAACCAATATTTGCTTTATCTTCAACTAAAGTAAAGTATAGAGGTTTGACCATAACAACTCAAGAGGAAATATGGTTAAGAGAATTATACTCAGATTTGAGACTTTTGAGTTCCAAACCTCACATATCTGGAGACAATGTAAGGTCTATGCACGAAGCAAAAAACCATGTCTTCCATGCAAGAACCAAACACATAGAGGTTCATTATCATCTCATTAGAGAAAAGCTCATGGCAAAGGAGATTGACATTTCTTTTGTTCAAATTGAAAAGCAAATAGCAGATATGATGACAAAACCACTTGATGGCATAAAGCTTTGCATATTTAAATCAATGGTAGGTATTCAACCTATTAGAGAATGAAGAATCAAGCATACTTTAGCTTGAGGGGGAGCTATTGGATAATCAATCTTGCATTATTCTTGATGTGGATTTGCTCTACATCAAATCATCATTTGGATTATGTCAAAAATATCCATTGAAGAGTTTTCTCATTTATGTTCATTTTGGTATTTCACAAGGATTCTTTAAAGATCACTTAATCTTGTAAAATCCTAGAGATTTACACTTGTAAAAGGATAAACTAAAGACTCAAAATCCACGAGTTTGAGTTAGTTGAACTTGATGTTCAATCAATCAATCAAATCACCTAAATTCAAGTGGTTAGATTTGATTTCACCTTTTCCTAGATTATAGGAAAAGTAGTTTGGTCATCATAATAATCTCTAGCCCGCTTGAATTTGAATTCAAATCCTTGTGAAAGAAGTCATGGAACACTCCAAGACTCCATATAAAGACTCTCACATACTTATACATTACATTTGAAGAACTATACATACACGTTTTGTCATCATTTTGTTCCTGCATTTCTCTGCACCATCATCTTCAAGAACATGTATCTTGCAGAGGTTGGTTCTTTCTCGACAGAGCTTCCAATTGAATGAGTGAAAATTCATTGGAAATTTATTATAGTGTATTTGATGTCTAAAAAATTTTATTATCTTTTGGTTAAGTGGATTGTGAGAAATCTACATTTTAATGTCTCAAGGTCTATCTTTGCACAACCTTGAAAAATCAAGGATACCTATGTTGAGTGTTAAGCTTATTCCTTGAGCATACCTTGCTTATTATTTGTACTCTTATGCATTTTAGCTACCCAAATCTATGTATAACATTCCTCCAAAAGGAATGTTTTGAGTTGTAATCATGTTGGCTGCTCTGAGCATTTTAAGTTGAATGTTTCATTCCAAAAAAGCAAGTTTTTTATCTACTCATTGTGAAAACTCATCTGTTTTGGCAACTATTTCTCATAGATGTTCCAAAGTACATAGTGAGTTTCATTGCATTAATGTCAAGACCATATATGCTTGGTCTTCAATTTTCTTTAATCTCCTACAATCCAATCATCATCTTGAACATGTTCAATTTAGTTCCATCCAAAGATTTGGTTAGCATATCTGCACATTGCAAGTTTGTTAATACATAGGACAATTGTATGTCCTTGCTAAGTAGCTTCTCTCTCACATAATGATAATGCACTTCAATGTGCTTAGTCCTTGCATGATATATAGAATTAGCAGCCAAATGAAGTGAGCTAGTGTTATCTCCAAATATCATTGGAGTGTATGTATGTAGCCCCAAATCTGAGTAGAGTAGCTTTAACCACATTGCCTCTTGTGTTGCATTTGCTAGGCCTCTCTATTTAGCTTCAGCTGATGACAATGCCACAATTGGTTGTTTCTTTGATGATCATGAAATCAACTTTGATCCTGCAAAAGTTAAGTATCTAGAGGTGCTCCTCCTATCATCTTTTGAGCTAGCCCAATCTTCATCAGATTATAGCTTGATATCCAAGTCAAATGTGAATAGATAAAATAGCCCTTCATTTATAGTACCCTTCAAGTACTTTAAGATCCTTTTGGCAGCTTCCATGTGAGGTTTTCTTTGTGTATGCATGAATTGACTCAATGTACTTACTCCATAGCGTATATCAACGCTTGTCAGGGTTGCATAATTGAGACTCCCAACAAGACTTTGATAACCTGTAATGTCTTCAAGTAGCTCTCCTTCATGAGTACCGAGTTTGTGGTTCAATTCGATGGGTGTACCTGCAATTTTTGCATTTTCCATTTTGAACTTAACTAGTTGTTGGAAATTTAGTAGGCCCATTACTAATACCACAGGTCCAAGGTTCCATATGTCCACGATATACAACAGAGAATCTAGCAATCTTCCAATATTGAAAAAACATGAACATACCACATTTAATCATACAAATGATGAGACAAAGATAAAGAGAGACTAGACAACATGTGTAAAGTGTTACGTAAGCCACCGCTTACTCACACTATCATATATACCAATGTTCAATGTACAATGTGGGAGCAAAACTCTCAACCACTCTATGTGAAGAGAAATAGATGGATGAGTGAATGTACAAATGTAACAAACATATTCAGATGTATGGATAGAAATCTGAATATACATGAGATGTGTGACCTAATAGGTTGTAAAAGAGTGAATATGAGTGACAGAAAGAGAAAGGATCAGTCTAAAACTGATAATCAACAAACCCTCATCCAAACTTAGGCTATGGAAGACCCTAAGTTAGATACATGTGTGAAAAGATCACATACTTACAAAAGTAGAAAAGAATGCTAACAAGTTTGCTACCAGAAATCCTCAAACTCATATGAACGTATCTTCTCTAACACCTCATCCAAATATGCATAAAGCATACACGTACTGATTCTCTTGTACCTATGCCAAATAGGACTCCTCTTGATATGGATGTTACTACTTCCATAAACTCCAAGTAGTACCTATGTGCATAAAGAGAACATGTACCTGAATTTTTAACATAAGATGCAAATCTTATGTTAACCACCATCCAATGTCTTTGAAGTAACCCAAAATCTTCATGTAGAAGACAATCTTCAAATACATCATGTGAATGGCCAATCCACACCATCAAGCTGCTGCGGGGTAAATCCTCTCCATAAGAAAGAGTGTGAGAACACTCTTCTTCTCCAAGAAGAACTCCATAGCCACTCCTCAACATGCTCCAAGATAGCAACATGGCTGCCCCATGTGCTAGAAGCACCACCTCTAATGAGGGACCAAGCTCCAAAGCTTGTGTTGTAATAGGGTGAAGGATGAAATAACAATGAGCCATGCTCTTCTTATATAGCTATGGTGATCCCCTAAAAATCTCCTTCAAAGGCACTCAATAAAGCATGATCGCTTTGAACAATAAAGCAAGATCGAAAAAAACTCCGTCGCTAATCTGAAACGCGTGTGTAATTTGGTGGTCCGCTAAAAACTTTAAGTTCGTGAAAATCTGCCGTCCGTGGGTATCAAACTTGCATGGGCACTTTAGGAGGACATTGAATTATCCGTTGCGCTAGGTGCATTTGGTTGTACAAGGACCAATACAAGACTGTACATATGCTATGTATACTGAGGCCTTTTGGACTAATAGGACATTGTTTTCCAACAATCCCCCCTGCAATGTCATATTGGTACAAATTGGACTGGATCTACAAACTTCATTCATCTGCAAACTTCATTCATCCACAAACTTCATAAGCTTCAAACTTGTACTCCCCAAATTGACCTTCAAACCTTTTCTTCAAAAATCTTCTTCAAAATTGAATTTGACTTTCCTTCAAATAATTTGAACTTGCTGAATATGAACGATAATACCTGAGAAAATATGCAAACTAGATATCCAATAGTGTACACATCAAACAATCATTTGCTTGACAAAAAATGTAGCAAGTACTGACTCTGAACCTGCTATCTCCTGTCTTCTCAAACCTGAAAACATACACTAGGATCCACATATTTGCATTTACCTTACGGAAAAGGTTTCTCAATGTACTTCTGTTGTGTCATGTAGATACACTAAAAGTAATCAAGAACTGAATCTTGGAACCTATGATTGACAACTCACAACTTAGTGTATTATGAACACTGCTGGTTCATCTCTGACTGTACTAAAGTCAAGTCAACTGAACTCAACTCATGAGTCTCATCAAAATCTATGAAGTCATCATGTCTTCATCCTTGTTCAATCTGTAAATCCTTCACAACTCTTTCCTTCAGAATCTGATATAAACATATATGTGCGCACTTCTTAAACATACCTCTCTGAAATATCAATCTTCTCTTTAATAGAACTCTGGAACCTTCTCCCAAATAGGAACACCTAATAGGAACTTTCTCCAGACATTCTCCTTCTTCCTTCTTCTTTCAAAGCTGGAACATAAAGAGAAACTGACAAAGGAAATATAGGAATACCTGATATAGGAATACCTGTAAGTATGAATCTGCATTCTTTTACATATGGTCGAAAATAAGTCTTCATGTTTCATCACCCCCTGGATAATTTAACACTAGTATCCAATTTCTTTCAAATATATCAGACTTTATGAAATCTAGAGCGTCTTCCTTCTTTCAATAAATCTGCCCTTTAATGATCCAATACCTATATCTGAAACAAAAATTTTGAACCCTTTTTATTAGCACTGTGCAGTTGCCAATAGCTTCCACTATTACTTCCTTAGCTTCTCAAAATCTAGAATAAGGTTAGCTGATCTATCATAAAAACTTTGCTGAAAGAATTTTAGGATTCATAAACTTCTGCAACATAACAAGTATCTTCTTCTATCTCTCTGTAACACAAATCTGATAGAACCTGAATCTTTGACTTACGTCTTCCAATGTTAAGAACCTTTCAAACAAAGAATAGATATCTGAATCATAAATGTTCAAGATCTTCAAGATCTTCCAAGATCAAACAAGATCTATGATCTTTCCAACAAAATTGTCTGTATAGAATCTGCTTCTCATCAAACCTTCATGATTGAATGTTTGATTTGTTAACTGAATGTCTCTAAGTGTCCATGCTTCTCACAAAGTTATAAAAACTTTTCTTTTACCAAATCCTTCCCAAGAATTTGCAACTTCTACTTGAAACATAAGTGGACAAACTTCTCACCTTGAGATCTCCAAAAGCTGCAAGTTGATACTTCATATCTTCATATTCTACCTGGGTGAAATCTGATAGTACCTTCTTGATTTTCATTTGGCTAACTCCACTTCTCAATCAAGTAATAGGATCCGATGGAACACCATTTCGAATACAAGGATGTATCCAAAAATCAAGACAATCATAGAAAGTAGATTCTCCAACTGACTAGTACATCAAAAAATTTGAAATTTCTGAAGTTTTCTGAAAATACTAAATATGAGGTAACCTTTCCAAACACAAACCCAAGTCTTCAACATCTGCTCCAAAAAACTATTTTACCTCAAGAGTTAGATAAAGAAGAAATATACTTCTCTGCAACTTGTCATATACCAAGTAGCTCTGTATTGACACTCCAAGAATTCTTTGAGGGAACATATTAGCTGCCTGCTTAAAAACTTCAACTTATATATAACTCATACATATGAGTCAAAACATACAAGTTGTCTTCAAAATCTGTTGCTTTTCTTTCTCTCAATGCAATTCTTTGTCAAATCTACTAAATCATGACCAAGTATCATGCAAAACAAGAAAATATAAGAGAAACGGAAGTCTTACTTTCCCTTTGGAATTGTTGGACCTTCTTTTTTTGCATCTTTCTTCCACCTGATGATGATGTCAACATATTCAAAACTTCTCTTCCATACCCTTTGTTCTCTTCATCTTGAAGTAGCAAGCACTCTTGACTTCTTCAAATGAACTTTTTCTCTTCCTCTAGTGCTAAGAGTAAGAGACAACACTCTTGCTAATAAGACTGAATTCACCAACGTTTTGGCTAAATGCGGAATTACCTTTCTAGAGTTACCTCTCTAGATCAAATTCTGTACCTGGATATCCAACCAACTTATAACAGAAAATTAGCTGAACACAAAACTCATGCTCTCCACATTGGTCTTCTTAGATAAGATTTCTTGCCATGAAAGAGAGAAAAACCTCTAGATACCTATTTTGATGTAGTGTATAAAAGCATTCCTTGAATCCTTCAATTCTCTTCATAACTACTCTTCTAAGATATGACCTGCAAATGATAATCTGATAGTAGAAACGGATACCTGTGATTTGATGTATCTGATTCCTTCATCTTCTCCAAACCATTGTTTTTCCTTGAATTTGAAGTAGCCTTCTCGTCATCAAGTCTTGGTCTTCAAACAATACTTCTGTAAAGTATTTGCATACTCTTCCAAAAGTATTCGGCTGCTAACAGATCATCAACTTCATACTTCCACATGTAACCATGTGACTGAATTGTCTAATTCTCAAATCTCTACTCATCTAGATTAAGTGTGTATGTCAAATGTCAACTATTAAAAGATGCTCTTAAATCATATGTTGTAAACCTGGAAGTCTGTGAACCTCACAATCTGAGAGCCTGAATGTTCTGATATCAAAACCCTAAAGCTCTGATACCAAATGTTGGAAATTTAGTATGCCCATTACAAATACCACATGTCCAAGGTTCCATATGTCCAGGATATACAACATAGAATCTAGCAATCTTCCAATATTGACAAAACATGAACATACTACATTTAATCATACAAATGATGAGACAAAGATAAAGAGAGACTAGACAACATGTGTGAAGTGTTACGTAAGCCACTGCTTACTCACACTATCATATATACCAATGTTCAATGTACAATGTGGGAGCAAAACTCTCAACCACTCTATGTGAACAGAAATAGATAGATGAGTGTATGTACAAATGTAACAAACATATTCAGATGTATGGATAGAAATCTGAATATACATGAGGTGTGTGACCTAATAGGTTGTAAAAGAGTGAATATGAGTGACAGAAAGAGAAAGGATGAGTCTAAAACTAATAATCAACAAACCCTCATCTGAACTTAGGCTATGGAAGACCCTAAGTTAGATACATGTGTGAAAAGATCACATACTTACAAAAGTAGAAAAGAATGCTAACAAGTTTGCTGCCATAAATCCTCAAACTCATATGAATGTATCTTCTCTAACACCTCATCCAAATATGCATAAAGCAGACACGTAATGATTCTCTTGTACCTATGCCAAATAAGACTCCTCCTGATATGGATGTTACTACTTCTATAAACTCCAACTAGTACTTGTGTGCATAAAGAGAACATGTACTTGAATTCTTAACATAAGATGCAAATCTTATGTTAACCACCATCCAATGTCTTTGACGTAACCCAAAATATTCATGTAGAAGACAATCTTCAAATACATCATGTGAATGGCCGATCCACACCATCAAGCTACTGTGGGGTAAATCCTCTCCATAAGAAAGAGTGTGAGCACACTGTTCTTCCCCAGGAAGAACTCTGTAGCCGCTCCTCAACATGCTCCAAGATAGCAACATGGCTACCCCATGTGCTAGAAGCACCACCTCTAATGAGGGAGCAAGCTCCAAAGCTTGTGTTGTAATAGGTGAAGGATGAAATAACAATGAGCCATGCTCTTCTTATATAGCTTTGGTTATCCCCTGAAAAGCTCCTTCAAAAGCACTCAATAAAGCATGATCGAAAAAAAAAACTCCGTCGCTAATATGAAACGCACATGTAATTTGGTGGTCCGCTAAAAACTTAAAGTTCACAAAAATCTGCCGTTCGTGGGTATCGAACTTGCATGGAAGTTTAGGAGGACATTGAGTTATCCACTGCGCTAGGCGCATTTGGTTGTACAAGGACCAATACAAGACTATACATATGCTATGTATACTGAGGACTTTTGGACTAATTGGACATTGTTTTCCAACACTAATATATCATGTATATACTTTCTCTGAGTAATGAAAACACCAGAATCTGTAGAAACAATCTCTAAACCAAGAAAATATGTAAGCAATCCAAGGTCATTGATCTTGAACTCTTCCTTCATCTGAGCTTTGATCTTCTTGATGCCATTGGCATCATTCCCTATAATAATGATATCATCATCCACATAAACACATAGATAAATAACATTTGAATTAGTCTTCTTAATGAAAAATGAAGAATATGCCTTGCTTGCAACAAATCCGTGGTCTTGCAAGTATGTGACAAGCCTATGGTTCCAAGCTCTAGGAGCTTGCTTTAAACCATACAATGCTTTCATTAATTTACATACATAATATGGTTTGTCTTTGTCTTCATATCCTTGTGGTTGAGCCATGTAGACCTCTTTAGAGATCCATCCATTAAGGAATGCATTTTTAACATCTAATTGGTACAAGTTCCAACTCTTTGAAGCAGCAATACTTACTAAAACTCTGATACTTGGCATCTTAGCTACAGGTGAGAAGGTCTCCTCATAATCCACTCCATGGGTTTGAGCAAACCCCTTTGCTACTAGCCTTGCTTTATACGTGTTGGTTGTCCCATCTAAATTCTTTTTCACTTTGTAAATCCACCTAGATCCTATTATCTTCATGAATGGTTTTCTGGGAACCAAATCCTAAGTACTATTCTCTTGAAGTGCTTCAATTTCCTCTTGCATAGCTTTTGTCCACTCTTCTTTCTTGTTGGCTTCCTCAAATGAAGATGGTTCTTCTTGGATAAAGTCTTTAGCCATGTATATAGAATGCTTGGTGACTAGTGATGTATCATAGACATACCTTATGGGTTTCTTACTCTCCCTTTGAGATCTTCTAAGTGCATGATTGGATGACTCTAGAATGTCTTCCAATTGTTTGAACTTTGTTTTGCCCTTGGATTTCCAAGCTTTGAAATCAATCTATTCTTCATCTTCTGATTTGACATCATCTGATATATGTTGTTCTTCTTGAGTTAGATTTGGGAAATCATTTTCCAAATCATAGGGTAGCTTTATTTTCTTGCAATCATCTTCAAACCAAGAGTTATTTTCATCAAATGCTACATCCCCACTAGCTGTAAATCCTTTGTTAATGGGATTACATAACCTATATCCTTTCTGATTTTGGTCATAGCCAATGAATATGCATCTTTCAGCTTTTGGATCAAGCTTTTCTCTAATCTGTGAGGGTATATGTGCATAAGCAATGCACCAAGAGATCTGACAATGATCTAAAGAAGGTCTCCTGCCATTCCATGCCTCATAAGGTGTCACTCCATCTAGAGAATTGGGTGGAAGTCTATTGATTAGGTAAGTGGTTGTGGAAATAGCCTCTGCCCATAAGTGATTCAAAATTTTTTTCTCACTCAACATTGATCTTGCACGTTCTACTATTAGTTTATTTCTTCTCTCTACCACTCCATTCTATTCAAGAGTGTACCTTGTTGTAATCTCTCTCTTTATGCCGTTGTCTTGTAAGAAGGAGTCAAACTCATGTGAGAAATACTCACCACCACCATCAGATTTGAGCCTCTTCAAGCTTCTACCTGTTTGATTCTCAACCAGTGCTAAATACTTCTTGAAACAAGTGAAGATTTCATCTTTATGCTTCATCAAGTAAAGTATTGTCCATCTACTGTAGTCATCTATGAATTAAACATAATACTTTGACCCTAAAATTCATGGCTCTCTGCTAGGACCCCACACATCTATGTGCACAAGCTCCAACTAGTCTTCATACATGTATCCTCTATTGTTGAATGGTTGCCTATGTGATTTCCCAAACCTATAAATGATTCTAGTTAGAGCACAACATCCATATAAAACATGCTTTCGTGGCCATTGTTTGTGGGCTAGGTGTATCTGATCAATTATCCAGTGGGGTAGGTTGATGGTGAGGTTCTGTGTCTTTGCCAAATACAAACTGAACCATAGCTTCTTGGGTGGCATGGTGAATCTGTCTTGGGCAAGAAAAGCAAAGTGTTGCATGCACATCCAAAGGTGTATTGCAATATGGGGAGTCATGGCCACCATGTCCTTGAGCTTGGTGAGGCTTCGATTCTTCATGTAATCCGCCACCATGACCTCCTTCTCTATTGGAATATGCATTCCTTGCATATCTAGGGACTCTCTCACTAAGTTGTTTGATAACCTAAACCTCTTGAGCTCGTTTCCCCTTGTCAGAGATGGAAGCACAAATGAGCTTGTACCTTTTGGGTGCTTGCTTGGCGTCAAGGTGTTGATGAGGTAGTAGCATCTCATGAAGTCAAGCTTTGGGAGCCGAGCACTGAAGTAGGCATCCAATCTTGCCTTCTCCCATACAGGACGTAGCCCTTTTGCATTTTGTAACTTTCAAATTCTCATGTAAAAAAGTGGTATTTACCTTGCTTCCCATTGAATTCCAACTCTGATTCCCATAGGTATGATCCCTTTCCCAAGGGTCCTGCAACTTCACCAAACCAGTGGGAAGCCTTTCCTACAAGCATGGTATGGCCACTTGGGGGGTCCGATATCGGTATGATTTGGATGGCCTGCAACTCTTTTGGTCTTTCATTTGTTTCCGGCATGATTGGTAAGCTCTCTAAATCAACCACTTGCTGGCTCGTGCTTGCTTGAGAGCTCGTTCCTGCTGTGTCAGCCATGATATCACACGGAGCGGCTGATGATCTTATCTGCTGGAAGAAGAAAATCACATTAGCATTGCGCGGGAAACATGATAATAGCGTGTTTCCTTTACAATACCAACATGACACTCTTTGGGTTAGAAGTTAGTCGAGTGGGATATTGTGTGTGTGTGAGTTATAATTAGAAGGTCAGTGTTGCCCCTATATGCATACTTGGTCATGCAATGTACTCAAATGCATTTCTGTCTATGCAGAGTGAGTTACATGGTGGGGTCAGGTGGTTTATCAAAGAGTTTTATTCTCCAAACTTGCTGAGTGAGACGGTTCCTTTTGATGGCAATGATTTTCTCATGTTTCTGACTCATGTTGTCTTGGCTTTGGGACAGTTTGGGTACCCATTTTCAAGTAGTTCTAGGTGTGGTCACATGTCTGGAGTGTTTGAATGCAGATGTGTGTCCAAAGGTGTGTGATGTGAAGGATGGTGAGTAGCATTTTTGGCTTGTGATCTTGTGTGAAGCTACTTGTGCATGTAAGCAGGTCTTAGGCACTCAAATTTGTCTAGTATTAGGGTCAGCCATCATCGACCGTTTTGGGATCCAAATAGAAATGGTCCATTTTGGAAGAATTCTTGAGCACTCTTTCTGCGTATTCCTTGCTCGAGCAATTGGTTTGGTGCACCGTTGGGAATCCTTCTCCAAATCAAAGGGTTGTTCACCCTTGCATATCCAGATCTACTTCACATTTTGAGTCCTTTTGCTTTGAGCTCTCCATTGGCTATGAATATCGACTTTTTGCTTCCCTTGCATTTTGCACTCCTTTGATTGCTTTGTCTCAATCATCTTTGGAAAAGAAGGGAGTTCCACCGCATCCCTGACTCCTTTGCTGAGAATCTATTCTTCTACATCATAGAGTTTTGGGCAAGAACAACATGGTTATCTTCATGTGTACTCCTGGAAGGACCAGGAGTTGGTGCCTCCTTGAGTGCTTCATTTTCTAACTCAATTGTAATGCGATTCTGATTTACCCAGACCTGAAGAAGTCCACTTCTTAGGTTTAGGTTGACTGCATAATTGTAGATCCAATTTTGACCCAAGACAAGAGGTTCAGTGAGATCCTCGTCTTGACACACTAGCACTTTAACTGTCAAGAGAACATCTTGAATGTAGAGGGAAAGTTCCACCTCGCCCATGCAAGGGGTTTCCACACCTCCCAATCCTATGAGATATGCTTCTACAGGATTGACACTTAAGTTCAATTCTTGACAGTAAGAAAGTTTAACAACACTAGTGGTTGCATCTGAGTCAATCAAGGCCTGTTCAGTCCTTGCACTATTTCCTTGTCCTAACTCTAAGGTCACAAAAGGACGTCGGTCAATTATTCTATTGGAGTGTACTAGTGGTTCTTCACACATGGCCATATGATACCCTGGAGCTGCATAGGCATCTGTCCTATGCTGATCTCTACCCTGTCTTCTCAATTTCATTCTTCGGATGCGTTCCAATGCTTCTGACCTGCGCTTCTTCTCGAATTTGCTTCTCTTCTTCTTTGCGTTTCTTGGCCGTATTAAGTCGGTTAAGCATTTCCTCAGTGAGGGGTTCTTGATATAATTTGACTCTGCATCCACTAATATAACTGGGGAGGGCATCACCTTCTAACCTTGAATTGTCACGGATTGGGGTTGTGTAGGTGCAGGCATGGGGCAATCACGAATGAGGTGATCTCCTCGACAGTGATAGCACGGTCCTCTAGGAAACAGGGGTCTTACCTGCCTAGGTTGAGGTCTAGAGTTGGGGTTTGCGTACATGACATTTGCATATTTTGGCTCCCGGCTAGGTTCACTCGGGTCTTCATAATAGTATGACTCGTTATGCTCAGGTGACTGCATGTAGTAAGCCTGTGGACTATCAATGTGAGTAGAGTCAAAACTATGATCACTAGGGTCACTTTCTGAAAGCAATGGTGTTACTAGCACGATGGTTCTATTCAGATTCTCTTCTGCAATTGCGTACTTCACTGGAATCACATTGGCTGGGGTTGGAGGTTGTTGAGCTAACACAGGCTGAGGCCTTTGCTGGGCCCTGAGTTGTGGTTGGTAGGGTTTTTGAGGCCTAGCATACTGCTGTGATGGGTACTAGTTCTGGTATCTTCCTTGTTGAGGGTATGGGTGTAAATATGTTTGCCTAGCTCCTTGCTTATTGTATGGGCAATCTTGCGCCGTGTGATTAGTGTATCTTCATTCTATGGTGCAGTATTGACTACTAGGATTCACTTGGCGTTGAGCCATAATGGGACATACATTTGCCATATGGTCACCTCCACAAATATAACATCTTTTTAGTGGGGCAAACCTTGGTATTTGTTTGCTTGAGACTCCTAGCTTCTGAGCTACCTTCTCTGCAAGCTCCTCAATAGATGTGGACGGATTTGAATTGAGGCTAGTAGAGGTATTTGAATCTCTGTAGATTTTTGAAAGCTCTAATTCCTCCCCTAGGTTATCCTCAATGTCGATGCACATGCATACACATTCTTCTATGGTCCCAGGGTCCTTCAAGTACACATATGACCTCAGTTTGGTACTTAGCAATCCATCCAGGAATAAAGCCACTTGTTTGGCTGGTGTGGGTAACTATAGGACATCTCTCTAGGTATTGCCTAAACCTTCTCCCTGCAAGTCTAACGGTCTCTTGAGGTGTCTGCTTGAAGCTATGAATCGGGAAGGATGTATTGTGCTGTATGCCACCTTTCGAAAATTCTGTGATGAAAGCCTCTAGAAGTTGGTCTATGTTCCTGAACTTACCTTGATGAAGCGGTTGAAACCATGTTAGGTTTGTGTTCTTGAGAGTTAGGCCAAAGACATTATTTTGAGTGAACAAGTCATCAACTTGTTTAGGTCTCAAAACTTGCCTAAATTCAGCCACATGATCTTATGGGTCTCCAATACCGTCGAAGCAATTCTTCATGGACTTAACCAACTGGGTCGGCCTCACGGTCCTAGCATGTTCTCTAGGTCTTGGCAGAGGGAATTCGTCTTTATTTCTTTGATTCCTTGGATCTTTAGGTCTCTCGGTTTCCATTCTATCTGTCTCTGTTCTTGTTCGTTCTCTTCCTATTGGATTAGCAAAGCTTACCTCAAGTCTATCTCTACTCCTGTCCCTTTGAGCTCCATGAGCTTGGGATGTCCCAACTCCTTGGTGACTATAGGAGACATTAGATCTTGGATGAGGAAAAACAAGTTCTCTCTTCCAAGTGCAGGCATGCCTTCCATGCTTTGTGACCACGAAGATTCTCTCTGAAGTATTGTCTAAATAGATCACTTTTCCTAGGCTATCAGGATCTTTGAACTCATAAATTGTGAGCGTTCCTATTTCATTAGGCTGGTCAGGCTTATACCTCCAAAAGGCCTCATCGGTCTCTTGATTTAAGAGCAGATCTATGCTCTTATTGTCTTGGGGGACCCACTCAGGAGTGATGATTCTAGTCAAGACTGATTTGCCTTGGGGAGTTCTAGGCTCTCTTCCTAAGTTTCCTTGCTCTATGTCCCCTATGTCTACCTCTGGGATCACATTACCAAATTCATCTGTTCTATCCGGTTGGTTGGTGACTACGTACATTCTCCCTTCTTTATCTAGGTATGCACCATTCTCGAACTTGACCACTGGATGTTCTAGTCCAAGGGGCTGATCAGAGTTTTTAATCTGCACAACAGATCTTCTTAGGCCATCCTCATAGATGCGAGCACCTAATCGGTTGGTCCTAATGTATTTAAGTTGGGTTTTGTAAGGACCTTCGGGTTTCTCTAAGTAAGCCACACATGAACTTCCTGTGGGTTTCTCCATACCATAAGACATCTCTGATTCGCTAGTTTCAGAGCTAGGGTAGTGTAGATAATTGCTCAACTGTTGGGCCCAAGACCTCGTAGTATGATTGACACTAGCTTGTGAAGACATAAGGCTTTGTCGATCTCTCCCTAGATATCATCCTGATCTAAGGTTCATATGCCTTGGTGGTGATCCCAACTTTCTTAGTACAACCTTGTTGCTGAGTTCGTTTGTAATATTCATTTGTTCTTTTTAATTTTCTTAGGATGTCACTTCTTGTCCAATCAATCTTCGTCACAAGGAACACTTGGGTTTTATCGTACTTGAGTTTGATCGCTTGATTTGAATTATTTTCCCTTAGGGTGTTACACAAACATAATGTATTTATACTTGTACTTGAGTGATTAGAGTTCTTGGACTTGACAATGCTTAACGTTGCCCTAATCAATAAATACCTCTATCCATACTTAGCCTAAGCTAGGAATTGACAGAGGGAGTTGAGAATGATCCAACCTCAAGTTGCTTATCCCTTGCCCTTGTAAGCCCAGGAAGTGTGTTCCCAAGCCTGCACTCACTCTTGCTTTGAATGCCCTTCGACGCTCTCAGTGGACCTGTAAAAGTCCAAAATTTAGCTCAATATTTAAACTCAATTGACACAATAGACCATTTTCATTCATGTAATTCACATACCAAATTGTCCTTTGGCTTTATGGAAAACAATCCTAAAGATACCTCAGTTTTCTTACCCCATGGTATGATCAACTTCAAAATACCCTATGAGCCTAAGATCACTCTAAACGGATTTCGTATGAGGAAGTTATGATAGTTCAGGGTTCTGGGGTTAAAACAGGGTTTAAACAGGCTAACAGGCAAATAGGGTTTTCTCTAATTATTTTCTTACGGCCTCCCTATGTTTCCTATAGCACAATATTCATACCCAAAATTAGCCAAAACTTTCAATTTAAAAAACCCTAAAAAATTGGTCGAAAATGGTTGTCAATCACGATCAACAGGGTTGTCAATCGCGATGGACAGAGCTGTCAGTCGTGGCCTATCAATCACGATAGACAGAGGGTGTCGATCACGATTGATGGGCCAATCGTGATTGATGGTGTCAATCACAATGGACTGAGTTTTTTAGGGTTTTTGGGTAATTTTATGTCAATCGTGGTCTATGAGTCACGATGGACAGGTTTTTTGATGAAATGGGGTGTCAATCGCGATTTTTCTATCCGTCACAATGGACACGTGTCAATCGCGATGGACAGCTGTCAATTGCGATGGATAGGAAGTCCATCATGGGGTGTCAATCGCGATTGATTGAAATTTTCACCTTTTTATGTTTTTGTGTGTCAATCAGGCCTCTATGCATCGTGATGGACAAGAATTTTGCCGAATCAGCTGTCAATCATGAAGTTCTCTGTCAATCGCGATGGACACGTGTGTCCGTCGTGATGGATACCGTCTGTCGTGATTGACAAAGGTGTCCGTTGGGGTTTGTCAGTCGCGATGGACAAGTTGTCCGTCGTGATGGACACTGTCAATTGCAATTGATGTTGTCAATCATGATGGACAACAAAAATGCATTGTTTTTAGAAATTCTTGTGGATTTTTTATGTGCAAGGCCTCTAGTCTACTCTTGTGCACTTATTTTTACCAAAGGTACGATTTTTCTGTCAATCGCGATTGATAGAGATCAATGCCCCGGAGACTGTGCAGAGCTTTTTCGTACCTGTGCAACTTGCTGGAGATGATGATAAAGCCAAAACCTACAAGAACACTCAAGAAACATGCAAAAACAGCACACACAAATCACTCTCTCGCTCTCTCTCATAAGCGAAATGAGGGGAATGGCAGGGGGAAGGTGATATGACCAAAAAACTAAAAATTTCCTGAAGGTGTTGATGGAGGTGGGAGATGGTGAGGATGATGATAGTGAAGAAAACAAAAGAAAATAGAGAAGAGTGAAGAAAATACCTATGATGCCAACATCATAACTCTACGTTTTACCATCACACGCTTGTCCTCGAAGCTCTCTCCCCGGCAACGTCGCCAAATTTGGTGTCACTCTAGCACAATGGCAAGTACCAACATGAGGAGATCCACCTCATAATTGTCAATCGGTGGAGATGTGAGGACTAGTATGAAGACTATGAGCAAGTGATGGCACAAGTGCGTGAGTGAGAAGCACACAAGCATGCACACACATACACACACATATGCACACAAGGCAAGAACAAGGAGAGGCACAATGGAGTAACTTCTATTACAAAAGAGTTCTCATACAAGTTCAAATCTACAACAAGCTAACCTCAAAAATGAGCTCTCTAGCTCTATTTATAGTTTTTTACTAGCTTTGGTCTTGTCCAGACCTAGTGTCCGGCCTAGTTAAAAATTAGGTTCCTAGGCTATTTTGGAGGCTCAAACGAGCTCTGAAAATTATGAAAATTGGTACATAAATACTACTGATACTCTTCAAGCTCGAGGACTCATCAGCTTGCACAAAATGGAGTATGAATAATCAAAAAATGGTATTTACAATGGTGTGAAGTGACTAAGATCACTATTTGGGAAATATTTCATCATGAAAAATTGTAGGGCCTATTTGCCGGATCTGCATTGACTGCTTTGCCTACTTAGTTCTTCTCTTTGCTCTGACTCTTTTCGTTGGCTTCCTTGTCTTGTAAGTCCTTGAGTGCCCTAACTACTACCAACAACAAGCCTCTAATGGTATGAGTGTAGAGAAGAGACATTGGAATCATTGGTGAGTAGGTCTTTTGGTGTTTTTCCTCATTATCTTGCACATTATAACCTCCATTTCCCCTTCTATCACCTCCATTCATCCCCCTTCACCTTCCTACTCCATATCCTTCTTTGCTAAAATTTCAGTTTCTAGAGCATATACACACCTTTCCCCATTTACTCGTCATTTGCTTCTGTGTGTGTGATATATATATATATATATATATATATATATATATATATATATCAAAAGAGTGTGCATTTTTTGTTGGAAGTTAGATAGGCTACAATAAAAATAAATCACAATTTTATAGGATCTTCCAACATATGAACCTTAACATACACACCTTAATGCTAAAAAATAGATGAGTGAGAGATAGAGAGAAAATAGATAGGATCTTCAAAGTGTATGGTAAGCTAGGATGATCACCTACACTATCTTATATTCCAATGTCAAATTACAATGTGTATATATGATACAAATTGACAATATCTGAATCTAAGCAAAAATAGGAACTAGATAGAAGAAATTGTGTGCCTAAGAGGTATGAAGAGGGTGTGTGTGAGAGTATGGAGAATATGAACAATTTAGAACTTTTTTACAATAAACCCAAATTTCGATCAACCTAAATAAAAAACGGGTGACCTAGCAAGTAAGAATGGAAATAGACTTGCTACTCACGATAAATCAACAATGTACGTTGATGGTAAGCTAGCACAATCTCCTCAAAATAATCACTAAGATGTAGGTCACAAATCCCCCACAAGTGCGAGAATGCCTCCTCCAAGATGGCCTCCAAGATCTTCTCCTTGCTCCTTGAGAGTGAGAAGATATCTCCTTGTAGATCCTTGAACTCCTTGCATTATGCCTCACAATAACCAAGGCTTCTTCTTTTATAGCTTTAGAAGCCTTATGAAAAGCACCATATAAAACAAAATTAAAAGCAATCTACGATTGCTACTACCACTTTTGACTTGCGAAAGAATTCATGCTAAATTTAGGACTTACATACAGTCATTTTTAAAAGCTAAAAACTCAAAAAACGATAAATGAATTCACTATTTTATTGTTGCCATCTGCAAGAATCGAACCTAGGAGGCTGGTTTTGGAGTTATATGAGCTAGCCATGGTGCCCACCGATTTTGCTTGTAGAGGGTAATATAATAAACAACTCTTATAACTATTCTGTTGGACTATTGAACATATTGGACATTGATCCAACAATCCCCCCTTGAATGTCACAATGGTACAAGGTTCAATATCCTGCAAAACTTCATGTGACTCTCTCTAGTCAATGTATCTCTTGACTTCTTTCCACTAAATCTTGAGCTGACTATGTATGAACTTGGATACTTGGGAAACTGCAATCTGAATGTCTAGATGTGTATTACAAAGATATATCAAGCAAGTAACTACTTGACTATATAATGTAGCATCAAATGGATCTGAATCTGCTTCCAATTGTTTTGATACATTGACATCCATAGGTGTCTGCATAGGCTTGGAATCTATCATCTCAAACCTTTGGCTGAATATCAGAATCCAAATTCTTTCTGAAAAAATGCATAGTCATCTGCTTTTATGAAATCTGGAATCTCTTCCTTCTAATGATATAATCTAACTTTCTCCAATATATGCATTGCATGAGAGTAGGATATCACATATATTTGGGACATACAATCTGTATCCTTTGCTTTCAATTGCATAACCAATAAAGATGGATAAAGTGGCTTTTACATCAAGCTTACCACAATCTTTCTTCTCAATGTGAACATAAGCTAGGGAACCAAAAACTTTGAAATAACCCACATTGGGCTTCTTCCCATAATAAACTTCATAAGGTGTAATGACCTTCAAAGCTTTTGTGGAAGACCTATTCAGAATGTGATTAGTTGTATGTACTGCATCAAACCAAAACTTGGGAGAAAGCTTTTTGGATGACATCATACTATGCATCATCTCAACAAGTATCCTATTCTTTCTCTTTGCAACACCATTCTCTTTAGGGGTGTAAGAAATAGTGAGTTGATGAGAGATATCTTTGTCTTCAAGAAAAGACTTAAAGTCTTGAGACATGTACTCTCTTCCTCTATCAGTTCTCAAAATCTAGATCTTTGATTGACTTTCATTTTCAACCATAACTAAGAACTTCTTGAAAAAGGGAAAACCTTTGATTTCACTTTAAGGCCATAAATCCACAAATATCTTGAGAAATCATCAATGAGCATAACAAAGTACCTGTAATCTTGAATAGAATCTATTCTCATCAGACCATTCACATATGAATGTATGATCTGCAACTTCCTTGTGGCGGTGATGTATCCATGCTTCTTGAAAGGAAGTTTATGAAGCTTTCCTTCAAGACATCCTTCACATGATTTTGCATTCATTTGCTAAAGCAAAAGTAGGCAAACTCTTCACCATACCTTGATCTTTGATATGCTTGAGATCTATGTAACTGATATGATCAAATCAATTAGTTTGAGGTTATCCTATTTAGAAATTCCAGAATGGCCATACAAGACTCAATTGGAATATATGTGAACCATCCAATTAGGTATTTGCATCTATGAGGATGGTATGAGAAAGTCATTAGTTAAACTTGATCACCCTTTCAAGATTGATCACCTTGTAGTCAATTCGAGAAGGGATCATACATCGATAAACAAGGAACCATGTACATCATAACCATTTTTCCAGATAAGATTGATGATTTTGGAACATTCCTTATTGAGTATGAGATAAGGGAACTCGAGAAAGAGGATCATGACAAAAGTTCTAGCACTCCTAGAAGAAAATTTGTGTTGACAAGGATCATTGCCACATCCAAAATACCCCAAGATAATGTGAGCATAAAGTTAAATGTTTATAATGTAATGGAAGAAGCCTTTTGGAATTTTCAACCATCTAGCCCTTACACCAAAGATGATTTCTTAGTATATGAATTCAAAGATCAAGAACCTCTCGACAAAGTGACCTATTTAGATCATGATTCAAAAAGGATCTATCTAGTTTTTGAATACAATAACCAAACATATGTTTGGAAGGGTAATAAAGTATTTACCTTGCATAAGACTACTATATCTCACACACAAACAAGTATCAAACCCTCTAACCATTAGGTGCACAAAGCGAGAGGGTTTTACATATTATCCCCAATTCAAATTCCTTTTTACAAGAACTTCACCATATTTAATACCTAAAATACATGTAGAAATGCATATTTTTTGCATAAAAACCTATTTTGAGGAGTAATTGGGGCCACGTTGTAGAATCCAAGTAGTACTCAAGCTTTAGGGTAGTTTCTCAACATTGATTTTTTAGATTTTTCCTAAAATATTATTTTGGCCTCCAAATAACCTCTACAAATTTATTATTATACTAATTTGAGCATTACAATGTGGACAGAGCTCTTCCAAAGATTAGAATCTCTTTTGTGACGTTGGATTGTTAATTATAAAACTCTAATGACATTTTTAATTATTTTTTGAGAAATAGAGAGCATCTTGGAGGACTTGCCTCTTGCCTACTTGTAGATGTGCATGTGTTTGCATGCATGTATGCAATGCCTATGTGTGTGCTTGTCTTTCTGTTATTCTAGGTGCATGTACTTCCATCTTTCCATGTACGCTCTTCACATCACTCATTGATTGGTGCATGGATTAATGGTATAAGGCAAGGATTTCCTTGTGAGATGCTTGGCATGATAATAATATTTCACATGAGGTATGTTTTTCTAATAAACTTGTGCTTCTGATTTCAATGCACTTACATAGTTTTTCACTTTTAAATAGTTGGTTAGATATTTACATATATATATAAATAGGTAAAAAACCCAAGTTATGGTTAGGGTTTTATCTTCTTTTCAAGATTTTTATTACAGCCATAGAAAATTCATCTTCCTCTTCACCATTTCATTCTTCTTTTCACCATTATGGGCCTTGAGAAGGGGGCATTTAAAGTATGTTTAGTTATGGTGGAGTGTTAAAAGCTTCAACCATAAGCTTATATGCAAGTAGGCACCATAGGACAATCATTCTGGAAAACAAGAAGTTGAAAAACAAATGGGTCCCTCATAAAGGACAAAAAGGATATAAATGCTCTTTGTAGTTCTCTCTAACTTTCTTTTAATGGTTTAATTGTTTATAGCTTAAAGCAAACTTTACAAAAAAAATCACATGATTGCATCCACATGATGGCCCATCTCTCTACTCATTGCCACATCATTATAATACTTGTTGGTACTAGAAGAATTAGTAATTAACATTGCCAATGTACAGATTGAACCTCATTCTTGAACACATTCTAGAACAAATTGAATTTGAAATCTATAATACACTAGTATCACCATGTGTGTCAAATTGTGATAGCAAAGAGTATGTCCATGAACTTAACTAACAAATAAGACAAACGATTTTGTTCCAAACTTAATAGTTACATAGCAAGGACTCAGTATATGAAGAACATAACTCCTATTACTGATTCTATCATAGTAATATTAGCAATAGAGGATTTTGGTTGGGGTTACAAATACTTGGTAGTTATGCAGTAGACATTAATGACACCAAGAGTGAGAAAATCTCAATTTGCTTTCAACAATGCTTGTTCCTCATCTTCTATGAGACGATCTACTAGATGAGTGGTTTTTGCAAAATGTAAAATATGGCATTGCTGGCATTTTACTAACTTCATCAAAAGCGATTGTGTACTTTTCATTAGCATGCAAGAAAGATAGAAAATTATTGGACCAATCTTATACTACTCTTGATTTTTTGAGCAATGTGTGCCTCATCAATATATTGTAATTTTCTTCCAATCTAGTGAGATTTGGAACCACAAAATTGATCTAAACATAGTTCCCTACATACTGATTAGAATATCTCTAATAATTCCTAATGGTTCCACTTGAGATTGATATGCCATTTGGACAAAGGAGGGTGCTTGTTTTACATTCTACCATCCAAGCTCGTCATAGATGTTGCAATAGCAATATTAATATTAGGAAATCCCATCAATACATACTTGTTGGTCAATTTATTCTGGCATAAAACTATTATTATTGGACCTTGTGTCAACAACACTGATCTTTGCATGTGTTAGATTATTCACTAGAAGTGAATAAATATTATCTTCTAACTTTCTTAGGAGTTATCAACTGAAAATAGGGTAGAGAAAAAGTAGTTAACCTAAAGGAATCTTAATAGGCAGCTAGAGTGTAGAACATATTGTTTTTCAAACAAGTTCTAGGTTAGTTTGGGGTTTTTTAGTGAAGTCCATAGTAATGCCTGGTGACACTTGTTCTTTGGAATAGACTTTAGAGAGTCTCAAATAGAGTCTAGAAAAATTGTGGGAAGTACTTCAGGATTATCTAGAACATCATCCAAGGTGAATTAGGGTTAATTTGCTTGGAGGTTTTGAGGAATACTTCTTGGTCATCTATCCATTTTTTCTAGTAGCATTCTCCAAGCTCTAGTTTCCTCTGACTAAATTGCAGAGGTTCATTCTGTAAAAATTTTTTATTTTTTCCTTAAATTATCATTTCTCTTGTAATGAAGGTCTTAATTGTTATTCCTTGGGTTGAATATTCCTATGTGATAAATTCAATACTATGGTGAGTTCAAGGTCCAAACAATTTAATTTTACCATATTGGTAGTAGGGAACGATTCTTGTCCTGTTTGATCAAATCCATGAGCACGAGGGGAAATAGGTTGAATATTACCTTTTCCCAAACAAAATTTTCACTTTGGGGTTCATCGTTATTGCTATTATATATTGGGTCGATCTTCTCCATATCTGAAATCTGGATTGTGTTGGTTTCCATAGTAGGGATTTGGAAAATTGGGCATTTGTCCCTAAGGGGGTTGTTGGTTCCATTGAGTGGGTGGCTTTCATTTGAGCTATTGGGGTGCATATTATGGATAATTATCATGGATAGGTGTATATGGTTTTTTTATGGTCATTGTGAATAGGGTCTCGGTGGTGATATGGAGGATTATGGACTAGGGGGTAATGATATTACTATAATGTAGTGGAAGGGTATTTAGGTGATGGAGTGTGGTACGATGGTGGCAAAGGGAAATTGGTGGAACTTATTAATTTATTCTTTCATGATGTTTCGTCAAAGCTTGAGCATGGATTCTACCATTATGCGTACAATTCACCATACTACGATCAGTAGCATTGCATAATTGAACAATATATATGATTTAAGGTGCAAGAATTAGCTATGTGTCATGCATTTCTATATCAAGTGTACCATGTTGGTGCAATTAATCCAAGCCTAAATGCTTGATCATTTATCCTAAGGCTCATATGTGCATTCATGTATTAGCACATGAATAATCTCTTATAAAGGATAGATTTTTTACTCCTTGTAAAAGTGCACATATGGAATCACTTCAATCACAAGTTCTTAGGAGAATCTTTTCAAAAATTATTGGTGAGGTATATGGAGATTGAGATCCTAAAATCTAGAGCTACCTTTTGGTAGAAGTTTGAATTTTAAATTCAAAAAGAGCTCCAACTTTAGCTATAAAAGAGGACTTCAAAAGTCACTCATAGGGAACCCGATTTGAAGAGATATTCAGAGAGCTTTTAAGTTGATATTGATATCACACCATAGGTCTATCATTGCTCTCACATTGTGAAGTCATTCAGTGCCAATTTCAATGTAATGTATGTGCATTAATACATATAGTTCTCTCATATCTCAACTCTTCTACAATGTCATGTACCACTCATAATAGTGTACTTCTCTAATCTATTTATCTGTGTATAATTGATCACTTTCACTCATTTAAGTTGTTATAGATTTAGTATATTTTCTACTTTCTTGCTACAAATTTTCATATTTATTGCCTCATCCAATCTCGAGTTATGAGCAAAACATTGCTCACTGGTCTCCATATTGTTAGTGCCCAAAATTGTCGGGATGCATCTCTAACTTGCTAAGCATCATTCTCTGAGCATGGTCTATCATTTCAAGTGAAATAAGTTGCAAAAAGTTAGCTATCCAAACTAATTAGATAATGCCCAAAAGGGTTTTAATCAAAATGCCCAAAACTCTTCATTTCTTTGAGTAGGTGTAGTGATCAAAATAGTAAGTTTTGGTTCATAGTTGAAACTCCTACTCATCTGTTTTGGTCCAATGATTTGAGGATCATATTGCAAAGTACTTGGGTGATTATTTGTGCTTCCTAGAAAGCTCAAAAGTTCTACTTTGCACTCCTCAACTCAATTATGGTTGGTATGAAGCAGGAATTTGCAGCACCATCTCATCTCTGGAAGGTGTCCACCATCTCCTCCAACAGTGGTATCAGAGCAACATCAAGGTAAAATGGGAGATGGATTCCCATCATTCATTGACAAATTGGACAGGGGCAATCATCCAACATGATCCCTAAGGATGAAAGCTTATCTCAAAGGAAGAAGCTTGTATGGATACATATTTGGAGATGAAGAAATGCCAACCCTTAGAAGCAAGCAGCAACCTTCAAGACAGGAGCAAAAGAGACTAGCTGCATGGTGTGCAAAGGATGCTCTAGCTAGGTCTTATATACTCAACTCAATATCTGATTTCTTATTACCTCATATTAGGAATCGCAAGATCTCCTAAGACTCTTGGGAAGTACTTTCTTCATATTTGTCATCAAATACAAGGGCTAGGAAGAATCAGCTTTGGATGGAGTCAACCTTGAAGAAGCAACCAAAGCAAAGTGTAGCTGACTATGTGACCAAGATGTAGGATGTAGCTCATCAACTTGGGAGTATTGGAGAAGAAATAGAAGAGGAGCAGATAGTAAGGCAGATCATAAATGGCATCAAGGTTGATGACAAATGGGAGTCCTTTACCATAACAATGGATCTATATATGGATATTCAAATACTTAACCTCAATACATTGATGGGACAGCTCTTCACACATGAGACAAAGCTCAACAAGAACGGAGATACTTCTAGAGGTAATCAATATTCTACCCTTTACATATATAAAAATAAGAGTAAAGATAAAGGCAAAGGTAAGAGGAATGAAGAAGAGGCAAGTACCTCTCAAGTGAATTTCAGAGGTAGAGGAAGAGGTACTAGAGGAAGGGCTAGAGGAGCAAAGCAAGGCAGGGGGAGACCATCCAACTCTTCACCTTGCAACATTTGTGGCTTGGCCAATCATACCACAGAGGAATGCTTCAGGAACACAAAGAATCAGAGAGGAAGAGGCTTCCATAGAGGAAGCTATGGACAATTAAGAGGTAGGTTCAACAATGGAGGAAACAACTACCATCACAATTACAACCAAAGCTAAAACAACAACTATCAAGGAGGCTTCAGAGGAAGAACAGACTACAAAACCTATACAGATGATCACGAGGACTCCCTACTACTCATGAATATGACAACCAAGAAAGGTAAAGATGACAAGTACCTATCCTATATTGATTTTGGTTGCTCCAATCATGTAGCAGGCAATGTAGCATTGTTGTCTGATCTTGGAGAACCCAAAGGAAAGCATGAAGTCTAGACAGGTGATGACACTAAGAACTCAGTAAAGAAGATTGGAAATGTTAAAGCATCTAATGGTAACATGAACCTCCTAAGTAGGGTATTGTATGTGCCAACAATAACAAAAAACCTAATCAGTGTTGGACAGATTGTTGAGAAGGGTTTATAGGTTAGATTCACAAGGCATGGAGCATATGTGAAGGACCCTCAACAAGGCTTCAAGAGGATTGCAAAAGGTGAGAAATTGGGTAGACTTTTTACCTTTGAAGTTGAAGATACAAGAAATATTTCTCTCTTTAATTATAAGAATCAAACCCTATCTGAATTAGAGATATGGCATAAGAGACTAGGTCATATAGGTGAAAGGACATTGAAGCAAATATGAAAGGATCAGAGTGTGCTAGGCATTCCAAATGTGTCCAAGCAACACATGATTTACAAATGTGGAGCATGCCGCTGGCTTATGACATACCTATTCAATGGGCCCTGATGTGGAACAGAGTGCAGTAGTTTAGAGGCCAAACATCCACTAGACCCCCTTCCAAGAAGATGAGAGGAATTGTCCAAGTACCTTATGCTCAACCACGTGGAGTCACCCTAACACCGGACGTTACTCCACCACCCCGAAGGGTTCGACCATTCACATTACGACTTCCAAGAAACAACACAGATGGACCTAATTTGATATTTCCTCCCATTCCCACTGATCTCAAATTTCTTAGTGGAGCACCCTTGGAGGAACTCACAAATGAAGACTTCGAATAGTTGTTAAGAGAAGTAGATCTTGAGGTAGAAGAGGAACAATAAGTAGGGCACGTTCATCCGCAAGCAATAACCTCCCAAGTACCTATTACCACAGTTGATGTGGACGAAGAGGACGAGGAAGATGAAGAGTATGAGGAGGAGCATGACCAAAGGCATCAAGATGAGCAGCAAGAAGTGCCAGAACCTGTAGGTGCACGTGCATACACAACCCAACTACAAAGGTTATATGATATGATCAAAGTAGTGCAAGAAAGGCACAAACTCTCCCTTGCATGAGGCCAAGCCTTGATTGAAGAAATGCTATCAGACGAGGGAGTGGACCGAAATTTCATTAGCACCCTCAAATTAATGTCAGAATCCTTAGGAGTCCCAAAAGCCATTCACACAACAGTCCGCCAGTCCGTCAGGTATGACAAACGAAGAGTCAACACATTACCACGTGCAGGTAACAATATAAGAATACCCGTCACAAAACCAGAAATAACCATCGGAACCACAAATACCCCCACCACCACCATTGACTTCACTGTGGAAACTTTTGTATAGACATCACCCATCTCACGCCCCCATCCTCCATCCCCTCCTTCTCCACCACCACTGCCTCCCACCACTGAACAAACCACAGTTGTAATAGCTACCATCACCTATACCCCAACCTCATCCACATTCTTCTCCTTTCGTGAGCCAACCTCACAAAACACCTTGTTCTCTTCCATCACCAATCCTCTGTACACTTCACCATTTTTGTCCTTTGAACCCATAATTGGCCACCCCATAATCCCGAGTATGGTTGGAAACCCCGGACCCACCGAGGGACCATCACATACTCATCCTCAAAGCTTGATCCCCGACAATGGCGCCAAAATTTGGTGTAGCTCAATGATGAGTAGCACCTCCTTTAATGTCAATAGGAGAAGACATGAGGATGGTATGAAGACATTGAACAAGTGATGGCACAAGTGTGTGAGTGAGAAGCACACTAACATGCACACACATACACACACGCGCACACAAGACAAGAACAAAGAGAGAGACAATGGAGTTCTTTAGATTACTCAAGAGTGCTCTTACAAGTTCAATTCTACAACATGCTAACCTCAAAAATGAGCTCTCTAGCTCTTTTTATAGTTTTTGACTAGCTTTGGGCCTGTCCAGACCTAGTGTCCGGCCTAGTTAAAAATTAGGTTCTAGGGCATATTTGAGGGCTCAAATGGAGTCTAAAAAATATGAAAATTGATAGGTAGGTACTTCTAATGCTCCTCAAGCTCAAGGACTCCTTGGCTTGCACAAAATGGAGCTACAAAAATATGAAATGGTATGTACAATGGCTTTTTGTGATGAAAATCACTATTTTTGTAGGGATTTCTTTTGAAAATTTGACATACACTTCCTGGAGCTCCCTACTTGCTCCTTTTTCTTATGTGTATACCTCTTTGATGTGCTCTTGTGCTCTATCCTTGACCTTCAGCTTCATGAAAAATGATAGGCCTATTTGCCAGATCTTCTTTGAGTGATTTGCCTGCTTGGCCCTTCTCGTTGGCTTCCTTGTCTTGTAAGTCTGTGACTGCCGTGACCACTGCCCTTCATGAAGTTAAAGAAAAGACTGAACGTATTGTACAATTGGAAGCTCAAATAGAACAAAAAGAAAACATTGGGACACCAGCAGAGCCACAACCAGAGAATCCTACTAATGAGGTAGAGGTACGTCCTCTGTCTCCCCGGATCTATCATTCTCCAATAAAAGAGAAGATGGCGGAACCGTGTGATGATCATCCCATGCCATATACTGCAGAAATAGGTCAGAAGGAACGGGCAGTATTGGTGTCCCGGTTGACAAAAAATTTTGAAAATGAAGTAGTCAAAGTCATGAAGGAAGCCAAAATTAAAGGAAAAGACTTGGATAAAATCATAAAGCCCTTCAATATTCCTTATGGGCTATTAAAAGAACAAACACGACAGTATATAAAGAGGATCACACAAAAGGATCCCGATGAGCAGTTGCACTTCAAAGAAAACACATTCAATTACACTCAAGAAGAATTTGAGGCTGCACAACCTTTATGGAGAAGAAAATTTTTGGAGAAAAATCCTACTTTGCGAGTGCACTGGCAAGCAACATCATATTTACTACAGGTAAATCCTTCTTTTTGCCCCACACCACGTCATCGTGAAGCACACAAATTTTTGGACGTGGTGTGCTCAATAAACAATGGTTAAATTATCCATTACTTCCAAGTCCACCTCACAATTATTTACCGACCGAGGATTACATGGTGAAATCCGTTGAATTTTGGCTACATCGGTATGCAACAGTACCCGACCTAACTATCAAGATGACTAATAAAATCCTCAGCATGATACCTACAATATTGAAAGTTTTTAAACATGCAGAATACACATTTATGAATTTCATTGGTATTAACCAAGGCATGGATATCCTTGTTTTTTACTTATCCATTATGCCTAGTCGTCCTACAATCATGGCGTATTATTCTCGACTGATGTTCTTGCCGAGTCAATACATGCAGACCTTCGAGGAAGCATTTTTTTATGGGATTTTTTGAAATCGACTCCAAAATATTCCTAAAGATGTCAATGAATCTGAATGCCAGACTGGTGGCATATGAATTGAGTTTCTTTGCAGACCATAGACAGCCACCACATGATGGTGTAAAAGCTGAACAATGAAAGCAACTCATGATATGTGAAGCCAATCTGCTTAATGAAACAGAGCAAAAGGTTTACAGGACGTACTCCCACCGCATTCCAAAGCCTGTCAAGGACGACAGAGTTTAGGAGGGGGGTAGTGTAAGACAATAGTTACGCAATATAACACAGGAGCAATAGTAGAGAAGATAACAGATATAGGAGAATCTCAACAATTTTCTACTAGCAGCAAGTACAAAGATGATGGCGTTGTCCACCCGTGCGCTCTCAAGGTAGAGCTTAAATGGTGATCTAGACAACTCTAGATAGGGAGATACAAGGTAGAGGTATGCTGGCTCAACTTAGTGTCTTAGGTAGTGCAGAAGTCATGTATATATAGGATCATGGGTGGCCTGCCATGGACGGCTATACATGGGCGGTAGAGCGTGGGCGGCCACCGCCCGCGTAGTTGCCATACACGGCTTAGACTGGTTGAACCGACCTAACAAATATAAATGATTTCTGACTCCGACAGGGAATATTCCATGGAATATTCCCTTTACCGTCGCGCCGGGGGCGCTGCCCCCGGACCCCCACCAGGGGGCCCGCTGGCCCCCTTGGACCCCCCAGCCGGGGCTGCTCACCGCTGCCCCGGACCCCACAATTGGGGACCCTGGTAACTCCCTTTCCTTATAATACCTTACATGGTCCAATATGACCTTCATCCAACATTCAAGTTGGGATTCCCATCAATTGGGTAATGCACGCTTGGCTTCTCCTCATAAAGGGGGCCTTACAAAATGTGCATACAATCATGAGGGGTAGACATTGATCATATACTAACACCCCCCCTCAATGTTTACCGATGATAAATCAAGTAGGTCTCGGTCCTATGCCCATTTGTTGAACCTAGCTCCACAATTTCATCTTCAATTAGCTCACGAATGTAATGGTACTGTACTTCTATGTGCTTGGTGCGAGCATGAAATACTGGGTTCTTTGCAATAGCCATACAACTTTGATTATCACACTTGAGTACAGTTGGCATATTTGATGGAAAGCCTATATCTGCAAGAATTCTCCTTACCCAAACTGCCTCACAAGAAGCAAAACAAGCTGCTTTGTACTCTGCTTCAGTGGAGGAGAGTGCGAGAGTTGGTTGCTTCCTACTTACCCAAGAAAATATTCCTGAACCAAGTGAGAAACAATATCCAGAAACTGATTTTCTAGAATCACAATCTCCAACCCAATCTGAATCACAATATCCTTGGAGTGTATCACTTGTGGTATACAAAATACCAAAATCCAAGGTTCCTGCAATGTACCTTAGAATTCGCAATCCAGCATTCCAGTGACTCTCCTTAGGTTTGTTGGAAAACCTGCTTAACACTCCAACATCATAGCAAATGTCTGGTCTAGTGTTGCACAGAAAAATAAGACTTCCAACGAGCTTCCTATACTTCTTAGCATCTACATCAGGCATGTTATCATCCATAGATAGCTTATGATTTACCTCCATAGGTGTGCTAGTTGGTTTGCAGTCCATCATTCCAAATGCCTTGAGAATTTCTTTGGAATATTTTTGTTGTGAGATGAAAATGCCATCCTTCCTTTGCCATACTTCAATTCCTAGACAAAAATGGAGTAAACCTAAGTCTGTCATTTCAAACTCAGTTCCCAAGCTGATCCGAGTTTGATTGATGAGTTCCTGATGATCTCCTGTAATGATCAAATCATCTACATATACAATGACAACAACTAGCTTGCTATCCCTTTTCGTTACATACAAGTTAGCATCAGAAGTACTTCTTTCAAAACCCATATTTTTGAAAAAATGATTTATTCATTGGTACCAAGCTCGTGGAGCTTGCTTAAGTCCATACAAAGCTTTCTTCAACCTGCAAACTTTATTTTCTGAATTGGGCACCTCAAAACCTGGTGGTTGAGATACATATACCTCCTCCTTGAGGTGACCATTCAAAAATGCAGATTTGACACCCATCTGGAAAATAGGCCAGGACTTTTGTGCAGCTACTGCAAGTACCGTCCGAATAGTTGTCATGCGTGCTGTTGGTGCAAAAGTTTCTTGAACATCAAATCCTTCAATCTGTGAAAAACCCTGTGCAACTAATCGTGCCTTATACTTTTCTAATGTTCCATCAGCTTTATACTTAGCTTTCCAAATCCATTTAGTACCTATTACCTTCTTCTTTGGCGGCAAGTCGACTAGATCCCATGTATCATTTTTGAGTATACTATCATACTCAGACTGCATTGCCGCTCTCCAACCTGGATCATCAATGGCTTCTTCAATGGTGGTAGGTTCCTTTATCGAACCCATGAAATCTGCCATTAGATCCATGTTAACAATGTGTTCTGAGGCTCTTCTTTGCTCCTCTATTCTCTTTGATCTTCGTAATCCATCCGATGATGATTCTGGTACATGTACATGTGGATTGTGATCATCAAAGAGCTGTTGTGCCCACTTCGGTAGTGGCTTACGCTGTGTAGCTACAACTGGTTGGCTTGTTATTGAGGAAATTTCTCCATCAGATGTTTCCTCCTCCTCAACTTTAACCTGTCTTTTGATAGGCACAAGGTGAGATATTTCTCCGTTTGATGAGATAGTAGATTTACCTTTATCTTCTACTAAGTGTGGTCGTTCATCAAACACCACATCTCGGCTGACAAAAATCTTCCTTGCCTCAGGATCCCATAACCTGTATGCTTTAGACTCTTCACTATATCCTAGGAAGACACACTTTTTGCTTTTTGAATCCAACTTTGATCTTGTTGAATCAGGAATATGTGCATAACAGAAACAACCAAAAATTCTGAAATGCAAAACTGAAGGCTTTTTACCAGAATATGCTTCTTGAGGAGTCATACCCTTCAGTGCTTTTGTGTAGCTTCGATTGAGGATGTAGACTGCTGTATTGACTGCTTCTGCCCAGAATGAATCAGGCATGTCTTGAGCCTTCAACATACAACGAGCCATTTCAACTACTGTCATGTTCCTGCGCTCAACAACGCCATTTTGTTGGGGTGTATGAGCTGTGGTAAGTTGCCTTTTCACACCATGCTCCTTACAGTAATTGTTGAATTATGTTGACAAGAATTCACCTCCTCTATCTGTTCTAAATTTCTTCAGTTTCCTTCCTGATTCATTTTCTACATACTTATGCCACGTTTTAAATTTTTCAAAAGCATCAGCCTTCTCTCGAATGAAATAAACCCACATCTTTCTACTATAATCGTCGACTAATAGCAAGAAGTAGAAAGATCCTCCTAAAGCAGGTGTAGACATTTTACCGCAGAGATCAACATGTACCAACTCTAGAGGAGCTTGAGATCGATTGCTGGTCTCTCTTGGAAACGCCTTTCATTGTTGCTTGCCCATCATACAAGCTTCACAAGGTTCCTGCAACTCTGAAAATGCAGGCAAATGAGCAACCATCCGTGTTCATTGCATCTCCTTCAAAACTGCAAATCCGAGATGCCCAAATCGTTGGTGCCATAACCTGCTTACATCTTTATCTTCTGTAGCAGTTAAAGCACTTAACTCATACAAGTTATCTCGTCGTATGCCTTTACCTACAACATTACCTGATGAATCCATGATTTTCGCACCACTCTTATTGAAGTGAACTTCGAGTCCACGATCTGTTATTGCAGAAACTAACAACAAATTTCTTTTGAGTGTAGGTACATAGAGAACATCGGATAACTTTTTCTCAACACCTGGAGAAGTGATAAAAGAGATGGTTCCAGTTCCTTCAGCTGGACACTTGAAGTCATTTCCCACCACTACATTGATGGATTCCCGCAGAGGCACTAGGGAACTATACCAATC
Organism: Ceratopteris richardii; assembly: GCA_020310875.1. Taxonomy (NCBI): domain Eukaryota; kingdom Viridiplantae; phylum Streptophyta; class Polypodiopsida; order Polypodiales; family Pteridaceae; genus Ceratopteris; species Ceratopteris richardii. The sequence continues at coordinate 103,420,910 of CM035442.1, read as the reverse complement.
CTTTTTACTAGTCATATGGCGAGAAGCTCCACTATCTAAAATCCATGGCTCATCAACACGAGCTTGAGCAGATGAACATACCTCTTCAATAGCTACCCAAAGTTCCAGCTCTGTGTTGTTTGCAGACTCTTTGTTCTTCCATGACGATTTTACAGTCCCATTCCGTTCATCAACTTGCTTCTTTCTGCAATCCTTGATGGCATGGCCTTTCTTTTCACAATAGAAGCAACTTCCTGTGAACTTTTTCTTCTTTGGCTTCTTCTTTGATCCCTCTGAAGGAAAGTCCAGCAAAAAGAAAAAAGAAGAAAATCAAGAAAGAAGTTTCACTAAAGGAAATATATCTGAAGACATATCTCTGTAGGAAGCCCCACAGGGGCATGCAACACCCATCTCTGCATAGAGCCCCACAAGGGCATACAACAAAGGAAGGCACGTAAGAGGCAAGGGCGGATCAAGGCCAACAAGTATCCATGAAGAAGTGCAAGAAGATATACAGCAGATCCCGAGCACAAGAAGGTGCTTCAACCTCTTGAACTTCGGAAGGTCCAGATCGAAGGCGGAAGATTCACACCTTCATACCTTCCACTGGTTGCGTGCGTGGCAGCCCGACTTAACACAGCAACCCAGATTTAAAGAGGTTATTGGCGAGCTAGACTAGAAATTAATTGTAGTTCATCTCTACAGGTTGCGATCAGTGAAAAGAAAAAAAGGGAAGGCCAAGAACAATGCAACACGTCCTGAGTTATGATCAGTTCCTTGACCACTAGTAAAACTATATCATTACGACTTCCACAGGAGCTCGCAGTGGTCAACTATAAAAGATCTATCAGTAATAAGGAACCAGAACAACTATAGGTACAACACTAAAAACAAAGCAAAGCCTGTCAAGGGACGATAGAGACAAAGAGGGGGAGAGTGTTGCAGAGCTAAGAAGAGCAAAGAGGGAGAGAAAAAGAAGGGCCCCAAAATTTTTCCGATTTGGATACTTTATTTTTGTATTATAACCATTTTGTAATATATTTTCCGATGTAAATGCACTAGAGGAGTCCTCTAAATGCATACCCATAAAGATTTTTCTCAATACCCTTGTAAATTAGTAGGAAATTAGTCTTTTAGTCAATAAAGTGCCGGTCTCTTGTGTGAAAGGACCATTTTTAGGGCACATGTATATAAGTCATTTTGTGACTCTTTCTAAGGACTTTTTGCCATTGTGAGAATCAAAAGCACAGAATTTCGAATTTGTGTCTTCTCCTCTCTGTATCTTCCTCCTTTTCAGGTTGCATGCATGTGTGATGCTTGGAAAGAGTGCTTAGAAGTGTTGTCTATCCATGAAAGTGCTTGTTTGCTGTTAGTAAGGTGTGTGCGAAGTGTAGGGAGTGCTGAAGTGTAGGAAGATCAATCCCACGACTCAATATTTTGCTCAGAACTTGACACAAAAGTGTCAGAATCGAGTGAAAAGACCACCATTGGATGCATCTTCTTGAGAGCTTCAAAATAAATCTGCTATTCGCTATATGTAGAGTTTGAAGCTGAGAGAAAATCTTGATTTACTGTTGATTACTGTTCCAAGTGTCGTGACACCATAGTTGATCCTAAAAACTTGATTGTGATGGATTTATACTTATTTGTACTTTGTGAAGCTTCATTTGCATGGACCATTGTTTGAATGCATGTTTTCATACACTCGGCTAGGTCTTGATACTCCCTAGATTGATAGTTAAAGCGTGAGTCCCCACTATATGCACTTGAGGGGTATTGAGGTATAGTCTCTTTCTCCACAAGTCCCTAAGTTGGTACTTAGGTACACAGGGTGGAGGTTGTTGTCCTAGGACAAGTTGGGGTCTAGGCCGTGCTTGATATGTAACTTGATAATGAGGGGGGGCACAGTAGTATTATTGTGGCTGATACTGCCCTGGGTATCTACATGGATGATAAGGCTGAGGATAATTCTGCCTAACCACCTGTTTATTATATGGGAAATCTTGAGCCGTGTCGTTAGTGTATCTACACTCTATGGTACAATACATTCCATTGGAGTTTCCTATGGGTTGCATTGCATTTGGGCACATGTTTGCCATATGGTCACCTCCACAAGTGTAACAACTTAAGGGGGGCTAATTTGATGCCTGGTTTGCTAGAGACTCCCAGTCGTTTGGCCACTTGTTCTGCTAGGTCCTCTATTGAATTGGATTGTTTGGATGAGGTCTCCGTAGTACTATCCAAATCGTTATGCACCTTGGGAAGTTCTTACTCTTCTCCTTGATTATCTTCTATGTCTACACAGATGCGTAAACATTGATCCAAGGTTCTTGGTTCCTACAGGAATACATATGACCTAAGCTTAGCACTCAATAGGCCTTCTATGAACAAAGGTATCAATTTGGCTTGGGCACTTCCAATGGGGGGCATCTCTCTATGTAATGTCTGAATCTTTGACCTGCCATCCTCACTGTCTCTTGAGATGTTTGTGTGAATGTGTGTATTAAAGAAGACATGATGTGTCTGATTCCACTCTTGGAAAAATCCGTAATGGACTCCATCATGTGGTGGATGTCTCTAAATTGGTGCTGGTGCAATGGCTGAAACCAATCCAATGCATCACCCTTTAGAGTGAGTCCAAAAAAGGCATTAAATTGTGTGAACATGTCTTTGACTTTTTCAGCATGTAACACCTGCTTGAAATCTACTACATGCTCATAAGGATCTCCAGATCCGTCCAAATATTTCTTCATAGCCTTCATTAGTTGAGTAGGCCTCAAAGTTTTCTAGGGTGGTCTCTAGGTATAGGTAGGGGAAATTTGTCCCCACCCCTGTGAGCTCTATGATCCATAATTGGTTCTCTTTTAGTTCTCCCACCTTGTGTAGTGGTTCTTTCTCTGCTTGCGCAATGGTTGAAGCTATTCTCCAGTCCTTCTTTGTTCTTCTCTCTATGTCCTCGGGATGTGTCGATACCCAAATTCTCCTTAGATACCTATGATCTAATTAGTGGAAAAACTAATTCTCCTCCCTAAGTATATGCATGACGTCCATGTTTTGTGACCTTATACATCCTTTCTCAAGTGTCATCTAAGTATACTATTTTCCTTGGGACCTCTGGGTCCTTTAGTTCATAAATCATGTTTGCTCCTACAGCAGTAGGGTGCTCTGGCCTATATCTCCAAAAAGCTTCATCGATTTCTTAATTCCAAAATAGTTCTATGCTCCTATTGTCCTGGGGCATCCACTTAAGAGTTAGCACTCTGGTTAGTATAGATTTTCCTCTAGACATTCTAGGTTCTTCGATATGTTTCCCTTGTCCTTCCACGCCTAGGTCTGCAGTTTCTACCATCTCACCTAGTTCATTCGTTGAGTCGGCCTTACTCGTGATGATGTACATGGTCCCTTCCTTGTCTATGTAAGCCTCCTTTTCAAACTTCACAATAGGATGTTCTAATCCCATAGGTTGATCAAGGTTATGTAATTGAATTGCCGACCTACGAAGGCCATCTTCATATACCCGGGCACCCAATCTATTCGTGTGTATGTACTCCAATTGAGTTTTGTAGGGTCCCTCTGTCCTCTCTAGATGGGCTAAATTAAATGAAACCCGTGGTCTTCTTGTGTTGAAAGCCATGAATGAGTCGCTCATGTCTGAACTAACCTCATATTGATAACTACCTAACTACTGAGCCCATGATTGTGCTGTAGTTCTCACAGTAGCCTCAAAAGATCGAACACTCCGCTTATCACTTTTCCCTAAGTATTTCCCAGATCTCAGGTTCATTAATGCTTATTTCACCTTATCATGCTCACCCGTTTGATTAGGTCAATCACTTAGTTCTTTGTGAGTATTCCTTAGAGTTTCTTGTCTTTTTCAAAGTTATTGCAAGGAATCGTTTTAATATGTTCAATTTTGATTCATTTGAGCGATGCATAATCAAATCACACAATTCCTTTGAGCTTGATCCCTATACCCACTCTCTCTCTCTCTCTCTCTCGTCAGCCACTTGTCACTTAGTATGCTAGAGTGAACCCTTGCGATTCTAGGATTCCTAAAACACTCTGTTTATCACAAAGCATATTTACTCAAAGAAATCACCAACTTAGAATGGAAATTCCACTTACGATGTTCTCCTAGACTTTTGAAGCCACTGTTCTTGTTTTGCCCAAGAGTTCTAGGTACTATATGCTTCTCCCTTTGCCCTATGCCACACACACAAGAGTTCACAATTAATGGCCAAAAATACCCCAAAATTTTGAAAATATTTGAAAAAACCGTAATTTTGGCGTTCTGTCTGATAGTCATGATGGTCAGACATAATCGCGATGGTGTGTCACCATCGCGATGGTGTGAACACCCACGATGGTTAGAGATCACGGTGGTCAGTCATGATCGCAATGATCAAAAGATGATGGTTAGTCACGATCGCAATGATCAAAAGATGATGGTCAGACTATGGCAATGAGTCACAGTCACGACGGTCAAGTCACAATGATCAAACTATGATGATCAATGACAGTCACGATGGTCAGATGACAATGATCAGGACCACGATGGTTACCAGGATCGTGATTATCAAGCACCATCGGGATGGTGTGTCACCATCGCGATGATGTGACGGGATCACAATGGTGTGAGCCAATCGCCACGACAATCATGTTGATGTATAAAACACCACAAGAAATGAATTAATGTGACACTAGAACACCTCTATGGTCACCATTAACTCATTGCCACTCCAAACTTTGAGAAATGATAGCTTAAAGTGAGAACTTTGCTTCTACAGAAATTCCTAGTCACCGAAATGACATACCTTCAGTATTTTGCTAATTTCTCCTAGCTCAAGTATGCTTTCTTCATGAAACTTTATAGGCTGAAACTAGAAGATTAGAGCTTTCCAACAAGCTATCATATGCATCAAACGGAGCTCTAGAACTCAAGTTATGGCCCTCACAAGATGACCCTGTATGACCTTCCAAGACTGGAAATCTTGCCTGTTTTAGTATTCCTGATGTCCAAAAATAAAAAATTCGATGCCTGGCATCGAATTTCAGTCCAAGTCGATGCCGGGCATCGACTTTGAGCTTTTTTAGGCCCTTTTTCTGCACCAGAAATACTCTCTTTTACACACACATGAAGAAGACCACTTGTATGCTAGAAGTCGATGCCAGGCATCGACTTTATGCTCAAACTCGATGCCAGGCATCGAGTTGCTCCACAAACTTCATATTTTTAAAAGATTTAACAATAGTTAACACACAGAGAATGAAAAAATGACTTTTGAGCCAAGATTCGATGCCAGGCATCGAATTGCTCAGAAAACTTGAACTTTTGAATTCATCACACAGTAGGCAATCATGGAGATGATGGAGAGAAGCTTATACACAGAACTTTACTCAGTTCTTCTCATAACTATAAAAAACTCAGAAGTTTTACAGATGCTTTCTCACTCAGAGAAGCCCGACTATTCTCAGTCGTATAAAATGAACTTCTTCTTCTACTTCTTCTTTCTCTCTCTCTCTTCACCCTTCTTCTTTCTCTCTCTCTCTCCGCGTCAGTTAATACTAACTAACTTATATAGACTTTCTCATTCCCGTGATTTTTAAAAAACTTCTAGAACTAAAGTGAACTAACTTTACAAGTATAATACAGTTGTGAATTTGTCCCTTCACATAGGCATGGGGTTTTCTTCCTAAGATTTGACCTTCAAATATATGTCCAATTAGTGAGTGTTTCTCCAACAGCTCCCCCTCAATCACTAATTGACATTCCCTGTTTCTTCATATCATCTTCTTTTCTTTTACTCCTGCCATGCTTTTGAATCTACTGGTCTTCACACCATCCAAGCTCTTTGTCATTATGTCTGCTAACTGATCTTTAGTAGAAATGTATTCCACTTCAATCTCTTTCTCCATTACCTTTTCTCTGAGAAAATGATACTGTATCTCTATGTGCTTTGTTCTTGCATGAAATACTGGATTTGCTGCAAGATAAAGTGAACTCATATTATCTCCATGTATTGTAGGTGTACCTTGATCAATGCCTAAGCTCTTGAACAATGTCTGCATCCATATGACTTCCTTAGCTGCTTCCACAAGTCCTTTGTACTCTGCTTCAGTTGATGATAATGCTACTGTATGTTGTTTCTTGGAACACCAACTTACAAGCTTATCACCAATGTATATCATGTAACCATGAGTTGATCTCCTGTCATCTTGATTACCTGCCCAGTCTGAGTCACTGTAGGCTCTCAACTTCAAATCTGATGTAAAAGGATAATATAATCCTTCCTTTATAGTTCCTTTGATATATCTGAGAACTCTTTGACCTGCAATCCAATGTGGGTCCTTTGGACAATGCATGAATTGTGACAAAACTCCCACTGCATAACTAAGATCAGGTCTTGTTAGTGTAGCATAAATCAAACTACCCACAAGAGATTGATACTTCCTCATATCTTTGTAGTCTGCACCATCATATTTACTGAGCTTGTGATTAACTTCAAGTGGAGTTGAAGCTTCTCTGCAATTTTCCATATCAAACTTCTTCAACAAGTTCAGAAGATACCTTTCTTGTGACACATATATACCATGATCTGTATAAGTAACTTCCATTCCAAGAAAGTATGATAACTTTCCTAGGTCACTGATCTTAAACTCTTTCTCAAGTAATCTCTTTACCTCCTTGATTCCTTCATCTGAAGTACCTGTGATTATAATATCATCTACATAAATACAAATGTAGATTGTACCTTCCTCTGTTCTTTTGATAAGTAGACTTGAATCTGCTTTTGAACTTTGATATCCAAGATCATTGAGATACTTCACCAGTCTATAGTTCCAAGCTCTTGGAGCTTGCTTCAATCCATACAATGCTCTTCTCAACCTGCAAACAAAATTTGGATACCTGGAATCTATAAATCCTTGAGGTTGTTCCATGTATACCTCATCTGATATGTATCCATTCAAAAATGCATTTTTTATATCCAATTGACTTAGGGTCCATCCTTTTGAAGCTGCAATAGCAATGATTGTCCTTATAGTTGACATCTTAGCTACAGGACTGAATGTCTCATCATAATCTATGCCATAGGTCTGGGCATAGCCTTTCACCACCAATCTAGCTTTGTATCTGGCTATACTTCCATCTGCAAGCTTCTTCACTTTATAAACCCATTTATTTCCAATTACTTTCTTACCATTTGGTTTAGGAACAAGTTCCCATGTCTTGTTCTCCTCTAGTGCATTGAACTCTTCCTTCATTGCTTCTTCCCATTGCTTTTTACCTTTAGCTTCATCATAGTTCTGAGGTTCTTCATCATCTTTGACCATATATGCATAGTTCTTCTGAGTTATGTAAGAAGTATCATAAGAATACCTTTCTGGTTGTCTCCTTGTCCTGCTTGATCTTCTTGGTTCACATTCTTCATAAGTTTCTGGATACACCTCTTCATCAAATATAGGAGCTTCTTCATTCATTCTTGTTAATCCACTTCTGGATGTACTTGCTTGCATATAGTCTTCATCTCTATTCACCTGCACAATTGATTTTCCTTTCTCACATCTTCTTACCTCTTCTTCAAATTCTTCAGCTGTATGACTTTGATCTGCATACCAACTTTTCTGTTCATCAAATGTAACATCTCTAGAAACAATAAATTGTTTGGTTAGAGGATTCCACAATCTGTAACCCATCTGCTTTTCATCATAACCAATGAACACATATTTTTCTGCCTTTGGTTCAAGTTTATGCCTAAGTTGTGATGGCACATAAGCATATGCAATTGATCCAAACACTCTACAATGATCTAGTGTTGGTTTCTTACCCCACCAAGCTTCATATGGAGTCATTCCATTCAGAGCTGCACATGGTAATCTATTCACAAGATATGTAGCTGTATTTACAGCCTCAGCCCAAAGATAATTTGGACAGTTCTTCTCCTTTAGCATAGCTCTAGCAAACTCAACCAGAGTCCTGTTCCTTCTTTCTGCTACACCATTTTGTTGTGGTGTATACCTGCAAGTTATTTCTCTCTTAATACCTGCATTCCAAAGATAATCATTGAACTCTTGGGAGAAATATTCTCCCCCTCCATCAGACCTCAGTCTCTTAAGCTTTTGACCAGTGACTCTCTCTGCATATGCATGAAAATGCTTGAAAGCTCCAAACACTTCTGATCTTTCCTTCAAAACATATAATGTTATCCATCTTGTAGCATCATCAATAAAAAGAACATAATACCTTGAGCCACTGATAGATCCTTCTTTTGTTGGTCCCCATACATCTGTATGAATGAGCTCAAGTACTCCATCATGTTTGAATCCTTTCTTTTGAAATGGTAACCTGTGTGCTTTACCCATTTGACATGCTTCACATTTATAAACCATATGTTGACTTTGCACATTTGGTAATCCTAGTACAGACTGATTAGCAACCATAGCTTTAATTCCTCTTTCATTGAAATGACCTAATCTCTTATGCCAGAGATCAAGTTCTGTAATCACTCTTTCACCATGTGTGAGCAAAGCTTGACCAATGTTCCCTTGCACTCTTAAAGTAAAGAGTCTACCTTCTTTCTTACCAGAGACAATCTGATTATATCCATTCTCTGGATCTTCCACAAATACTCCTTCATTTGTAAACCTGACTTGAAAACCTTTTTCAACTATCTGTCCCACACTAATCAAGTTTTTAGGTATTGTAGGAACATACAAAACATTGGTTAGCAAATCTGCTCCACTCTTGCATTTCACTTTTCCAATTGAATGTACACTATGTCTTGTATTATCACCAGTTTGAACTGTGTGACTAGAAATGCCTTTTTCCAAATCTGACATCAATTCTATGTTTCCTGACAAATGATTAGAACATCCAGAGTCAATGTAAAATACCTTTAGATCTTCTTTGTCTGATGTGCTGATTGAATTCATCATCAATGATGTATGACTTTCATTTTGTGTGTCATTTGCATAGTTGTAGTAGGTGGTGTTGTAGGATTGATTCTGTCCCCAACTTCTTCCTCCACCTCTACCATAGCCTCCTCTTTGACTTTGTCTACCTCTTTGAAAATTACTTTGATATCTTCCACCTCGACCTCTGCTATTGTTGTTTTGATTCTGGTCTGATCCTTGTTGGTTGTGCCAACAGTCATGAGCCAAATGATTACTCAATCCACATATCCAGCAAGCCTTTTTGTTGTTATTTTGATTACCTCTTCCTCTTCCAAAACCTCTTGCTCTTCCTCTGCCAGTGCCTTTACCTCTTGCATAATAAGCTTGAGAATTAGACTCCTCTTCATCCTTTGCTTTACCTTTATCTCCTTTCTTCTTATTCTTCATGTACATTGCAGAACTTTGACCTTTATCTCCATCTCCCTTCAAGTCTTGCTCATATGTGAGCATCAAACCAAGCAACTGGTTCAAATCTGGAACATAATGATTTAATGAAAGTTCTGTTGATAAGACAAAAGGTTTCCACCTTTCATCCCCTCTCAAGCCTGCAAGTAGTTGAGCAATCAATCTGTGATCTTCAACATCTTCATCTATGGATCCAAGACTATCTGCTAGATCCTTCATCTTAGTGACATAATCACTAATGGTTTGACTTGGCTTCTTCTTGAATGTTGTAAACTCTGACCATAGACTTGCTTTCCGTGCTTTAGTAGTGCTTTGGAAATGATATTCCAATGCATTCCATATATCTTCTGATGATTCCAATCCTCTGATGTGTGGTAGCAAATGATCTGAGATTGTATTGTAGATGTAGGCTTTTGCACTTGCATCCTTCTTCTGCCAATGCTTTAAAGCATCAAGTTCTTCTTTCTTTGGTCGGCTTTCATCTTCAAATACTGGCTTCTCTTCTTCACCTGTAACATATATCATGAGATCCTTACTCATAAGTAAGGCTTCCATTCTCATTACCCATGCGGGGTAATTATCTCTGTCCAGTTTGTCAATGGAGATATGATCTGCCATAGTTCTTTCCTTCTGCTGCAACCTGTGAGCTTAAAGTATAAAGGATAATACCTTTTGAAGTTCTTTGTGTATGAGGATACTTTTGAAGTAACCTTTTGATGCCTTGTGTCTTCAAATGCTTCACCTTTGAAACTTTAATGGAAAACTTTCCAAAACTTCTCGTACCTTTGTCGTCTTCTGCTCTCGAGAATCTTTCTGCTCTGATACCACTTGTTGATGTATAAAACACCACAAGAAATGAATTAATGTGACACTAGAACACCTCTATGGTCACCATTAACTCATTGCCACTCCAAACTTTGAGAAATGATAGCTTAAAGTGAGAACTTTGCTTCTACAGAAATTCCTAGTCACCGAAATGACATACCTTCAGTATTTTGCTAATTTCTCCTAGCTCAAGTATGCTTTCTTCATGAAACTTTATAGGCTGAAACTAGAAGAGTAGAGCTTTCCAACAAGCTATCATATGCATCAAACGGAGCTCTAGAACTCAAGTTATGGCCCTCACAAGATGACCCTGTATGACCTTCCAAGACTGGAAATCTTGCCTGTTTTAGTATTCCTGATGTCCAAAAATAAAAAATTCGATGCCTGGCATCGAATTTCAGTCCAAGTCGATGCCGGGCATCGACTTTGAGCTTTTTTAGGCCCTTTTTCTGCACCAGAAATACTCTCTTTTACACACACATGAAGAAGACCACTTGTATGCTAGAAGTCGATGCCAGGCATCGACTTTATGCTCAAACTCGATGCCAGGCATCGAGTTGCTCCACAAACTTCATATTTTTAAAAGATTTAACAATAGTTAACACACAGAGAATGAAAAAATGACTTTTGAGCCAAGATTCGATGCCAGGCATCGAATTGCTCAGAAAACTTGAACTTTTGAATTCATCACACAGTAGGCAATCATGGAGATGATGGAGAGAAGCTTATACACAGAACTTTACTCAGTTCTTCTCATAACTATAAAAAACTCAAAAGTTTTACAGATGCTTTCTCACTCAGAGAAGCCCGACTATTCTCAGTCGTATAAAATGAACTTCTTCTTCTACTTCTTCTTTCTCTCTCTCTCTTCACCCTTCTTCTTTCTCTCTCTCTCTCCGCGTCAGTTAATACTAACTAACTTATATAGACTTTCTCATTCCCGTGATTTTTAAAAAACTTCTAGAACTAAAGTGAACTAACTTTACAAGTATAATACAGTTGTGAATTTGTCCCTTCACATAGGCATGGGGTTTTCTTCCTAAGATTTGACCTTCAAATATATGTCCAATTAGTGAGTGTTTCTCCAACAAATCAGTGACTGTCGTGATGGTCAGACACAATCGCGATGATGTGTCATCATCACGATGGTCAAAAAACATGGAATTTCAAAAAACTAGCTGTGGATCTATGCAAGCACTTACCTAGGCTCCTCCTTCATGCAAAAAGTTCACCCAAATACATACCTTGGTCGTCAGACAGTCACGATGGTCAGCTTCTACGGCAATTTCTGGGAGAAAAATGGAGTTTTTACCCGTGTTTCCTATAGATCCATGATGTCCAAAGGTTGACCTTGACCAATGTATTTTGCGGCCTCTACAACTTGTTGACCATAGTTTTTAAATTTTATTATCTGGAAAAGTTAGTGCACCAAAAAACTTGAAACAAACACCTACAAAATCTCTCTCCCACTCTCGCACACACATAAATGAGGAAAGAGAAGAGAAAGAGGGAATATGACAGATTTTTGGTGATTTTTTGGATTTTGAGATGATGATGGGGAATGAAACTAGAGGAAATGTGGAGCAAAAGTGTGTAAAAACTAATTACAAACAACAAAACAACAAGGAAATTTTACCTTCCAACTATTTTCTCCAACACACTTACCATCACACGCTCAACCTAGAGCTCATCCCCAACAACGGCGCCAAATTTGGTGTCACTCTAGTACAATGGTGAGTACCAACGTGTGGAGCTCCACCTCATAATTGGCAAGCCATGGAGAGGTTAGGCCAATATGAAGATCAAGAGCAAGTGAAGTGCATGAAGGTGATGGTGGGAAATGTGATTGCATACACACACATGCACACACACAAGGAAAGTGGCGATGGAGATCAATGGAAGGCAAGAAAAGAATGCATACTCATATTCATCATCAACTAATTACAATAGCTCTTCTAATTACTAGCTCATAATTTTAAAAACAACCCCAAAAGGAGCTCTCTAGCTCTATTTATAGTTTTTACCTAGTTTTGACCAGTTTCACATCTAGTGACCATCATAGTTGAAAAATAGGTTCTACATCTAATTTGAGGTACCTAACGACGTCCATAAATTACGAAAATTGGTATGAGCCTTGTACTTAGACTCCTCAAGCTAGAGGACTCCTCGGCTTGCACAAAATGGAGTCGGACATGTGGTAATTGGATGTATGTACATATATTACATTGTTTTAGTGATAAAAATCACTGTTGGGGTTATGAAGTAATCTATGAGCTTCCTCTACGTCTATGATGAGATCTTGTGCTCGATCCTTTGCCTTGAACAGATTGCATTTTGTGAATGATCTTCCCCACTCCCATGCCCCTACATTTCACATCACAATGTACCAAACTAAGAGGAATGCCTCTCCTAACATAGTTGACAAATGACCATTCATTTTGATTGAGCTAGGACAAGACACCACTATCAAGTTGATTAGAGCCCTAATTGACTCAAGAGCTACTACAAGTGCCATTAGGTATTCTTGTTGTCATGACATGAACTTACACATCAATCCAATTGAAGCTTACCCCATTGGATTAGGAGGTGTGGAAACCCCTTGCATGGGCAAAGTGGAAGTTCCCATCTCGATAGAACATGGCCCCATGATGGTAAAATTACTAGTTTTCCATGATGAAGACCTTATTGAGCCTTTGATCTTGGGTCAAGATTGGATCTATAATCATGCGGCCAACTTGAACCACACCTTAGGTTAGAATTTGAAGGTAATCCAGCCAATGATCTCAATTCAACACAAGATCTTAGTTCTTCTAAGTCTAACCTTGAAGAAAAAGATGTTGTATATGTCCCCGGATTTGTTGTGCAGAAGATTTGGCACTTTAAAAAATAGATCAAGCCATAGGTGGAACTCCCTTCTATTCCAAAAAACGAGCATCATATCGACAACTCAAACAAGGAGGTGTGTAAAGCAAGAGAAGCAGACTCACAAACCATGAATACCAATAGAGCCATGAAGAAATAAACATGTCCCAAGAAGGAAAAACATGTGGGTACAAAAGGGTGAGCAACCAATTTCTCCATCAAATTCAAAGCCACCACTTGAGAAGCAGAAAGAGATGAAGCATAGAGGAGCAATAAAGGAAAGAAGATATCTACTACAACGAGTACTCCAAGTTTGGGTATCGAAGAAGTCAATTAAGGTAGACCATAATAAATTACAAATCTAGGTGCCTTAGGCCTGCTTGAGAGTTCAAATCCCCTCACCCAAACTTTTAACTTCGAGGCAATCATAGTCCACCCAAATCCTCAGGCTTTTACATGAAAATTGTTGTTCTTAAGTCATCATACCGTCTTATTCCTAGAACCACTTGGACATGGGTACCTAAACAATTCCATGCCCAAGACAAATCACTATCTTTGAATACATACATGTACATTATTAGAAGCATACAAAGCTAATGCATTTTCCTTTGTATGCCTATAGGCATTGCATCAACACATAGCCTCACATCACCAGACACTCAACACTTAGACACCCACTTTCGTGCTACACGGGAATTTAAGGGAAACATGTTAGTATTGGAAAGGGAACAAGGCCTTATCAGGTTTCTTTGACAATACTAATGTGTTTTTCTTATTATCACATATCCACAAAGAACGAACCCTTACAAGAATGCAATGGCCAACGTAGGTACAAGTTCTCAACCGATAGATATCAACACTTTGCCCATTGAAGAACACCTCTCAAAGAGGCCTCCTAGGTTCAGTAATATTAGGGATTTCATTCCAATTCATGACCCACTTTCAGGACATATAGAGAGAGTGCACACACACTCTCATTGGTTCAATGAGATGGTTGGACCATTGGGGGATGCATTCCATATTTTGGAGTCCAAGTGCAAGTTTAACAACACATGGGGCAAGTTTCCATTCTTTTCTAGAGAATTCAAGGAGCTTGAAAACATGCTAGAATTTCAAACTATTTGGCAAAGTGTAGGCTTGTTAGAGTATTTCAATGCCTAGTAGTCTAAGCTAGACTTCTTGCGATGTGATTGTATGCTTCACACACTATAAATTGAAGTAGGTAAAGACCTTTCAAGATCATTCATAGTTGCATATTTGTTGTGCAACTAGGAATAAAAAATGTTTAAGCTATCACAAAACTTGGTCCATGAAGCTCTCAATATGTGAGGCACACACATCCCTACAACCAAAGAGACATTGATACAAGAATCCATGAATAAGAGAAATATAGTGAAACTCAATCAAATGGCCACCATCACACTAAATCTATATGTACCATTCAGGTTATGCATGCAACATTTTGTCTTCCTAGGGCAAGATCACTTTACGCAATCACACAAGAAGATATGGTTTAGTTTATACTTGGCAAACACAATAGGACTTGCCATCAATCTCCCTCACTTGATCATATAATAATTACATTCAACCAATGCACGATGGCATAGAAAACTAATGTTGAATGGATGTTGTGCAGTCACACACATCATACACAGGTGTTTGGCATACGATGTCCCTATCAAGAGGGCATTGAAGCGAGCATCATTACAATTGTTTAAGAATTGGAAAGCTTTAGCTCCACAACCAAAGAGGATGTGAGGGACCATTCCCTATATACAACCAAGAGGTGTAGCCATGACACCTGAAGTATCACCGATCCAACCATCTTTTGGTTCACAATATGCATTCCTAGGCCATAGAAACTCGGGCAACCACTACCACAAGAGAAGTGACTACAATCCAACCAATGGCCCCAACCCTTCCAACTAAGTTTAAATTTCCAATAATTGAAGGTCTAGAAGATATGGACACATTTGACTTTGAGAAAATCCTTCAAGGAGTCCCATTGAAAGATGCAGAATTAATATTACAAATAGATTTTGGGCAAGAAAAAATAGGACCATTAGGTAGGCAAGAGGAACAACAACAAACAATAGAATTTCATGTCCGGTGGGTAGAAGAATGGCATTCAACAGGGTCCTAAGAAGAGGATAGGCAAGAAAGCGATGAAGAGGAAGAACGAGAGCCTGCATATATTATGACTCTTAAAAGACTACGAAAGACTATGGAAGATATTCATGCTCACAATCGCCTATCCAAGCAGAGAAGTCAAGTCATCATGGAGCAATTATTCGAGGCAAATGATGTGAAGCCCTAGTTCATCGAGTCCTTAAGAGCATTGACTGAAGACATAGGAGTGGCCAGAGCAATTGATTACATGCTGTAGAAACCGAGTGTGCAATATGAAGAAAGATGGTTTAGGACAATTTTGCAATTGGGAAAAAAATATACAAATGCCTATAACCTCTACTATGACATCTACCACTACCCTTGTAACTACTAAATCGACTTCCACTTCTGTACATATGACCACTATCAAAAGAGTCAATAAAGCTACTGAACCCATCTTCCATACACCCCCTAACTCACTCCCAAAACAATTGAACCCATTCTGATCATAACTACTTAGTAGAAGTAACCACTCCCATCTCTACCATAGTTGTACAAATGGCCTTTGACACTATAACTACCTTCCCTAGTTTCCCATTCCATAGCCCCATATCACCTTCATAGACTTTTTGCATCTATTGATAACCCCTTGTACCATGGGTCTAAGAACTAGCGTTTTATTGCGACTCGAAAAAAAAGAGATAGTAGAACATATAAACAAATGTATTGAAGAGAAATGGAGGCTTGATTTTTGGCTAGGTCAATCTCATTTTGTACCAATACAGTTGATTTATTTTTTAATTTAGACTTGAACTTGGATTAGCACCTCCACTACCATAAATTTCTTATCATAACTAGTAATAGGTCACCCTACCACTAACACACCTTACCCTACCCTCCAACCAACATTCGCTCCATTATCACACGCCCAACACTACTCCTTCCCTCTCCAATTCACCTCAAGTTTTTCTCCACATTCCAATCAAAGCAGACATGCACTTCATTTTGGGATTCCATTGCTGCTTTGTACACACAACAAGGTCTATATTATTTAGAACTGAGTGGTCAACCATATTCCACATTAGCACAATTTTTGTCAGGAACCACATACACACCACCACACACTATCACCATGGTATCACTATTGATCATTGATGCCTTAGACACCAACACGTCCGATCCCATCGACATTTCACCTCCACTCACTACACCTCCCACACTCCCCATAGTTTCGTAGTTCCACAATTTCCAATACCCCCTCCACCAACATAACCTCCACTTACAATGACATTTTCCATTGCATCCGCTCTTCCCACCCCTTCCCATCACCCCTATATCATACCCTCTTCAAACAGCATCCATTATGCATACATCCATAGTCAACTTTGCCGTTGCAACTATGATCAATTGTGTTGACCAGCTATGATAGGAGTACAACCTATTGGTACAGAGGAACACTGCTCTTCAAGCTCAATCAACTCATCTATAGGGAAGAGTTTTAGATCTAGTGGCTGCAAATGCTCTATTACAAGACCAACATGCCACCCTAAACTTTCATACAATCAACTAGAGGCACAAGTACAAGAAATGGATATGCAAGCATTCAAAGACTTAGAAGACCACTTATGAACACAAATTGAAAGGAATGCCAAGCTGAATTGAAATATTGCAGTACTGAGACGACATGTAGTCGCAGCAAAAGAGAGAACCAAAGGCTTTAGTAGGAAAATCAAGAGAATCTGGAGCCTCCAATAGAAAACATGCTAGGCGCTCCCATTTGCCCCTCCAAATTTCAAGGTGTTCCTCTAGAAAACATCAAAATCATCTTGGAAGACTATGCAAATATTTAAAAAAAACATGAAAATCTGACTGAAGAGGTCAGCCAACTAAAGAAGCAAACATCCATAGAATTGCATGTACCCACTACAACAACCTCTGAGCCTCATGCATCCACCTAAACAACACCTGAACTTCTTGAGTTACAAAATCAAGTGATGGAGCTTCAGGCAAGACTTCAACAATATGAATGGCCTCATTCACCACCTAAGGCACGTGAAGCAGATGGAATAATTCAAATTTTTGTTGACCAAAACTTTGAAGAAGAGTATGAGCCTCAACCAGCACCAAGAGGCCAAATCACACAAGAAGGGCATGATACATTCGAGATACCCAGGCCACCATGGCTGAAGTAAGTTGAAGAAATTGGTAGATCCTAAGAAGAAAGAGTGGAAATATAGAATCTAGCCATGATAGCAATTGAAGAAGAAGTCTTGAAGTCTGAATACTTTCAAAATCTAGCACACTGAAGGCTTATAACTACCTCTGAACAACAATACAAACCATACTTTTTGATCCTTGCAAATTATAATGCAGTGATCACAAGCATTATTGGCAAAGCACCCACCTTTGCCATGTAGTTCAAACCTGAGGATCTACCAAAGACAACTAGGAAAGGCACTATTATTTAGCCCAACTAGTGGAAAAGGTTATTGGAGGAATATCTAGAGATGCTACACACGTGGTCTCATGCTCCAATCCATATTTTATACAACCCGTGCTATGGACCAATCCCCAAGCAATGCTCGTGGAAATCTTTCACAATAAAAGTGAAGAACAATGCACGCTACACAGATTGGGTTAACCACCCATATCTTACACTACCATAGGGACCACCTACAGTAGCTTACATGATTGCAACCAGCTTGATGTCACGGCATAGATGCTCATCAAAATATTTGATCTCATGCTTTTGGCCTTCAAGGCCTTTAGAAATATATGTGTTCCCCATGTAAACACATTCAGATTTGATAATGGCAATCTAGATCTAGTGTATGACCTAAGCACTACACCTTCTCTCAAGATTCTATATGCCTTACACTTCACAATCAAGTACCTCCCTATCTATTACAAATAGACCTTTGAAGACATGTTGATGGCATGATTTTGGGTGTTCCATTCTTAAGTTTTCATTTCATAACCCACTCATCTACTACAAATCTTTGCATGCGAACAAGCGATATATTCCATGCACTATAGACTACCGCACCCAAAAGCACTAAGCACAATCAATTGGATATGTATCGAATTAGATCTCGCAAAGGGACTACGCTTACAAGAGCAAGATCTTGCCACCAATCTTATCCAGTACTATATTGATAACCCTACACCATAAGGGCATGTCATGGATGACAGACTCAAGACAAGGGGTAGTGTTATTGGCAAGAGTGGACAAGGCGGATTGAGTAAACAAGGGAGCATGAGAGAAGATAACCAATGCGAAGGAAAAGATTTAGATACAAGCCTTAGTAGTCAAGGAATCGAGAGGAGTACAAAAAAGGATTATGGGTCTCAAATAAATTTCTAGAACATCATTTTCATAAAGAGTGATTTTCATCACTACACCCATTGTATAATAACTTTTTTTTAATCTTTTCAACTTGATTTTGTATAAGCAAAGGATTCCTCAAGCTTGAAGAGTATAAGTAGAACTTATGTTTCAAATTTCATAATTTTTGGAGCTCTTCTGGGCCTGCAAAGTAGCTTAGGAGCCTAATTTTTAACTACGCCACACACTAGGTCTGAACTAGGCCACTAGCTAGTCAAAAACTATAAAAAGAGTTAGAGAGTTCATTGTTTAGGTTAGTTGGAGATGAGCTTTATTTTGAGCATTGTATACTTTTCTTGATCTATTGAATAGAAGATTCCATTTTTCTTCTCTTTGTTTTGCCATGTGTGCATGTCTGTGTGTATGTGTGTGAATTCTCTAGTGCTTCTCACTCAATCACTTGTGCACTCCTATCGCTCATGTTCATCATACCATCCTCACATATCCAAGGATTGACATTTATGAGGTGGATCTTCACCATGATGGTACTTCCATTGTGCTTAAGTGACCGTATCAAAGTTTAGTAGCAAGATATCAATGATCAACTTGTTGTGATAGAAAGGAATTCAACAATGTCGGATATTGTCCTTGATTCCTGGAAAGTGTTGTGCAAGTCAATACAATTACCTTTAGGTTATATCTTAGCTTTGGTTCTAACTTTCAAGGAAGCTCTCTTAGCCAAAGTGTGGACTCTTTCTCTAGATTCTATAGTGGGGTAGGGTTCCATTCTAGTTAATCTAGTAGAAATGGTAGAAGAGAGATTGGTGGGTTACATTGTGCCTTTGGTTACACTTTCCAACAATGCATGCATCAAATACTTGCTCCATATTTGACTAGCTTTATGTGAGTCTTCTTGGATGACTTTTGAGTTTTCGAAAAATGGGTGGATCATTTGCAACACTTGCAGCTATGTTTTACTCAATGTAGAGAAGTTAATCTTTGTTCGAGTCCCACAAAGTTTGTTTTCGGAGCAAAGTGCAGTAAGCTACTTGATCATATTATTTTTCAAGAAGGTATTGTAGTGGATCCGGATAAGATAAATGTAATTTTTCAAGCCCCACCTCCCACATCATCAAAGGAGTTCTTACATCTTTTGGGCCAACTTTGGTGGCATGATCACCACTTGTAGTGTCTCCCTCATATTATCATACTACTTAATCAATTCGCTCATGCCAAAACTGGTGACTTTCACTGGGATGCAGAGTGCAATTTAGCTTTCCATAGATTGAAAGTTCTTTTAACTAAAGCACCCATGTTACAAGGACCAGATTGGATAGAACCATTCCATGCCTTTGTGGAAGCATCTAATGTAGCTACTAGGAGTGTCCTAATGCAAAAATTTGGATGAACTTGGTATCGAATGGTCTATTCTATGAGTTCATAGTTGACAAGTGTTGAGAAGAACTATTTGATAATTGAATGCAAATGCTTGGGGTTAATTTACTCAATTAAGAAATTTTAGCACTATTTATTGGGTCAATTGTTCACTTTTCATGTGGATCATTTGGCCTTGCTATATTTGGATAAAAAGAAAAATTTAGTAGGCAGATATGGCATGTTAGGTGTTGCTTCTCTAAGAATTTGACCATGATGTGGTCCATTGACCAAGGTATTCACATGTAGTGGTTGATTTCTTATCCTCACTAGATAGCGACAAACCTCCAGAGAGGGTCAACGTTCTTTTTTGGACACAAACGTTTTTCATGTTGGAGATGTATCTGAGCTTGAATTAAGTATAACCCTACTTGGTATGATGAAATAATGTCCTTTCTTGCTAAATGTGTCCCTTGGCTCATTAACAATCTACTATAAGAAATAAAATCATCCTACATAGTCACATATTTTAAGTTATTTTGGACTATTTATACTTTAAGGGTTTGACTGGAGTTTAGCTACGTTGTGTTCTCCCACATGAAGTTTTGATGGTGATTCTGGAGGCTCATTCAAGACTTGTTGATGGAAATTGTGGTGTAGAGCTTATTGCTCAAAAGATTGTGCATGGTGGTCTTTGGTGGCCAACCTTACACGAGGATGTTCCGAAAGTAGTACATCAATGTGATCCTTTTCATGAAATTTCATAAGCATTGCATTTGTAAATCTTGAGTTATAATCATTTTTCTACTCACGGGTCTGAGTACTGCTATAACCCTTGAAAATCGAGATAGTGCTATGACTTGCTAAGTTTTTTTCTCCTTATGTGGTTCATGATTTTTGATCAAATCACTCATGATTGTTTACTAAGTTTATAAGAGTTCCCCAAAAGGAATTAAGTTAATTGCTGCTATGGCCAGAGAATTGTTCAAAACTTTGGATAGGTGTATAAAACAAAATAGCAAGTTTTTTACTCATGGTTCAACTCCAACTTATCTATTTTGATTCATCTTTTTGAGAGTAATCTTCCTAGGTAGATAGGGTGTCAAATACATCCTTTGGCAAGCTAAAAGGGCCCACTACATATCCCTAGAGTTTATTTGACTGGTGTAGTGTAAAGTTTTTGCAGCACCACTTCGTCTTCTCCAAGTTCACATCCATCTCTTCATATCAAGAACCATTGATGGAGGACATGCTTAAATCACTAACTCTTGCCAAGAAGCAAAAGGAAGAGGAGGAACGAATCAGAGCGAAAGCCCAAGCAGAGGCATTAGAACGCATTAGGTGCATGTGACTAAAAAAGGAAAGGACTAGGTAGAGAATCTCAACCAAAGGATGCTCCACGATACTATAGCTATGTGTCAAATTAGAGGAAGGGATGTCCCTAGTATTGTTGACAGGAGACCATTTGTTAACATCAGTCTAGGTCATGATCCCAGGAGTAAGCAATTTAAGGTTTTAAGCAACTCTAGTGTAGTGACGAATGCAGTTAGACTTTCCCTTTGTCTGGAATATGAAGTGACACCTATTGAAGCCTATCTCATAGGATTAGGTGGATTAGCAACCCCTTGCATAGGCGAGGTTGAGTTACCAATTTCCATTGAGGACATGACCATGGTAGTGAAACTGTTGGTTTGCCATGATGATGACCTAATAGAACCCATGATCATACTCCAAGAATGGTTATACCACTACTCAGTGAACGTAAATTTTTGCAGAAGTGTGCTCCAGTTGGAACTTCTAGGACAGTGCCATGAGCTACCACTCAGAGGTCGATGCAGAGAAGTGTTGGACTTAATAGAAGACCCTCCAGCTGTGTGTGGCCTCAATCCAACTTTGTGTGGGTTAACTAGCCCTAATGAACAGAAGCAAGAAATATCACCCATCTAGCAGATGAGGTTGAGCAAGCAGAGAGGAACCAGACAAATATGGCAGCGTAAGGTTCAACCTCCAACTGGGTGTGAATTGTCACAAACTCCATGCAAGCCCTACAGACCCCCACAAACCACCCAATTAGGCAGTTACATAGGAGAGGAGTCAGGAACCTCCATCGGATCACCCTCACCAACACGGTGTCCACCTAGATCTGTAGTACAAAATGCCTCATTCCCTAAGGGTCTAGGCACGTTCATAGCGGATCTCCCTTCTTTTCCGAAACCAAGCATGGATACGACATCTCACCCTCACATGTAGCACGGCCACATCAACCATGTACTCAACAGAGCAACATATCAGAGTGGCCCTTTAGACAGTCCACTAAGGCATTCCCATGCCCAAGGTGGATACACAAAACTATAGTATCCAATGAATCCAACACTCTAGATCTTTGGCATCCCTTTCAATTTCAACCACGATAATGTATTTGACAGATTTGGGTGCCCATGACCTTGGTGAGAGCTCAGTCCAAGTCTCGCTAGCTTTGGATACCTAAGAAATGTGTAATTTATGCCTCAACTTTAAGTCAGCCCGAAGAAAACCTTTTTTGCAAGTAATAGAACACCTTGTAGATTCCACTTCATCTCTTGTACCCCCCCCCCCCATGTTGTACACAAATGGATTCCAAAGACATCCCTAATCATGAAAACTCTTAACTAAGCCCATCCCCACTGCCAACATGGTGAAGCTAAACACTTACTGACCACTCCACCCATCTCCAGCTCAACAAACCCATATCACTACCATCCTTGAAACCTACACTAACTTTGTAAGCAGTGCTCATTAGTTTTCAATTGTAAAGCCACACACCTCACACACTATCACTCATAGTCAAATCATGCACTTCTCACATTCACCTCACACATCATTAAAACCATGCACACTGCAAGGGAAGCATGTTGGTGGTGGAAAGGAATGGAGGTCTCATCTTCTTTGGATCTTAATTATTTTCCATGACTAATGTGTTTTCCTCTTCACTCCAGCTTAGGTTCATTCACAAGCTTTCATCATGCAACCGGAAAGTTCCACCAGTGCAGTGCTCGGACGACCAGTAGTTGACTTCTCAAGTCTTCCATTTGAAAGCCTGTTAACAAAAATACCTCCCAAATTCCAAGGTTTCACAGGGCCCATGCCTATTGAAGACCCACCTAAGGGAAAAACAAAAAACTGAGCAATAAAGCACATTGGTTCCAAGGGCTTCACAGACCATTGGGCAAAGTAGAATTCATCTATGAAGCCAACCTGACATATGGAGCAAACATGTGGCAGCAATATCACTTCTTTTCCCAAGAGTTTGAAGACCTCCAAAATAGTGAAAAACGCAAGCCTATTTGGTAGAGAGCACGATTTGCAACCTACTTCAACGCACCACTCCCTAAACCCGACTTTTATTGGTGTTATTATCTGGTGGCTTCTATAAAAAAACAAGAGTAAAAGGAGTTGGATCCAATCTTCGTACTACCTTCCTTAGTTCAATGGTCCCCCATTCAAGAAGTTCACTTTGTCTTTGGACTTAATGAGAACCACTCTTAAGATTCACGGTAATCATACACCCATGGAGAAAGAGTGCCTTATCCCAGAGGCTGTGATGTGCACAAATGGCCTGTAATCTCAGCCATCACTCCTCAACTCACCACTCCTTTAAGAATATGCCTCTAGCATTTTGCTTTTCTAGCACAGGTGCGCGTTACAATTCCACACAAACATTTATGGTTTGGATTGTACCTTGCCAATACAGGGCCTCAAACAATTGACATTGCCACTTATATCCAAGACCAGCTTTTACTGGCAGGACATCGTTGGGAGAAGAAAAAGGTTGTCCATGGGTGCTGTGCCCTCACACACATTATCTACATGTGTTTGACTTATGATATTGCTATTGAAAGAGCCCTTCCAGCAGCGCAGTTACAACAATATAAAGGCTCAAAGAAAACCACGCGACCTCCCAACGCTAGAAGAGTAAAGTGCATGTGTGGCACAATCCCTTGTTTACGAGTTTCGGAATTGCCTTCACCATAGCCTACACCCGAGATCTCCCCACAACAACCTCCAGTTGAACTGTAGCCTAGTGTACCACTCCGAGTCTGCTTGAATCGCTCTACTACAATGAGTGAAGTCTCATAGGCAGCAACCACTGTTCCTACCACCATTCTGACCACGGTCACCACTACAGTTGAAGCTCCCATGGTGACCTCTACCTTTGCCTCTGACTCTTTTACATTCTCGATCACTAGTTTGGGTATAGAGGATATCAACACTACATTTGATTTCAAGATCCGAGAGGTGTTGTCCAGTGACTTTCAGTTTTCGGACACACAATTTGTTTCTCAAGAATTTGAATGACCTGCTTACCCAACAACACCATTGGAGGGAGAGAACGTAGACTCTGAAGACGAAGATGATGACCACACAGTGACCGATGAGGGAGCTACTGACACTGAAGAGAGTGAGGAAGAAGCACATCAATCGGAGCCACAAGCAGAAGCTCAAGGGGAAACTAGTACATATGAAGAGGAGACAGCAAAAGCAGCAACATACACGATAGCCATTAGACGGCTACATAACACTATGAATAAGGTTTGGGCAAGGACCATGGTGATTGAGGAACAGAGCCAATCCATTTTGCAGCAAGAATTGGTAAACAATGGATTCGAGGAGACTTTCATCTCTACTTTGCATGAATTGGTCCAGTCAGTAGGTGAACCCGAAGCCTTGCATTACTTGCTATAGAAACCCCTTCCCAAGTTTGACCCTCGGCGAGTTAGAATCCTCAAATGGCCAGGCACATACATTCATGTACCTCCAGATCCTATGACATCCACACCCCTTGTGGGTTCTTCCACTATTGACCTAACATCAAGTGAAGACCCTACCCATGTATATACCGTTAGTGAAACCATCCCCTCTCCCCCCAGCACCAACCCAACCCTCCCTTGACATTGTAGAGAGCCCCGACATTCGTATTCCATCCCCTGTTTCCATTTGGCCCCCGATATCCAAACCAATTATAGCTACTTCTAATATTACATGTATCTCCATTCCACCTATCCATACGGCACCTATCATTTCCCCACCCCCTCATTTCCCCTCCTACACCACTAACCCATTGTACTCCTTCATAGTGTCTACATCACAACCCTCATCCTACTCCTCTTCCACATCCTATTTGTATCCGCGAACCTCACCTTTTCCCTTTGTATGGCCCTCCCAAGAATTCCATCCACAAACTCCTTTCTTATGGCCACCAACAACACCAGCCCACTCACCTCTCACCACACAATTGCACCCCCACCTCGTACAATCGCACCCACTTCACTCTTTCACATTGCTATCACCAAAATCACCTCCAACGACATGGAAATCTCATCCATTGCCTCACCAGACACACACTTGCATGTATCACCCACATCACGTAGCACACTTCCCATGACACCTATCCGCACATCTCTTGCACCACTTGCCACAACATCCACAATCCCTACCCCAACTCCCACACCCATTGCATTAAAAACCACTCCGCATGTGTCATTTCCCACATTTGCATCAACATCATCATCTTCCATTGTTGATGATGCCATCCAGTAGATGATGCAGTGCCTTCAATAGATTAATGTAAAGTATTCTTCGTTAGGGCAGCAACATTTGGCCCTCCAACAGACTACACAGGATTTGTAGACACATTTAGATGCACTAACTTTACAAAACCAGGAACTCAATATGAAGTATCAAACCTTGGAAGTAGAGCATCAACAACAACAACAAACTCTCAAGGCACAAGTACAGGAATGCATCAAAGATACTGAGTCTCACTTAGATGTCTTTAATGCTCAATGCTCAATTATCGGGCAACATGGTGCTCCTTCAAAGGCATCTAAACACAACCAAGGAAGAAAATCAATGCCCCCAACAATAAAACCGCAAGAATTTTGAGGTTACCTTGGATAATCTAGAGACCCCTATCAGCCCCTCTCGTTTTAAGCTGTTCCTCCAGAGTCAATGCAGATTCTCTTGGAAGACCATGCACGAGTGCTAGAAGATTATGACTGATTACAAGAAGAATGTCAAACACTCAAGGAGACAAATAAGAAATTGTTGTTAAAGGATTCCTTAGGGCTTGCCATCGTGTAGGAAGTTGCCACAACGGCCCTCTTGAAAGAATTGAATGTGCTCCGCATAAAAATACAAGAATTACAGACACAAGTATCCAACATGACGGAACCCCCTTGATCGAACTCTCCCCAGACTTGCTGGAACCTGATGAGGCCATACCAATACCAGTTGATGACACAACTGAAGAAGAGTATGTCCCATTGCCCGTGGTTGGAGGCTGATTGTAGCTCAAGCGTAAGCACCACCTCCTTTACTTGTCAATCCGCAAAGACGTGAGGACCAGTATGAAGACCATGAGCAAGTGAAGGCACAAGTGTGTGAGTGAAAGCACACAAACATGCACACACATATACACACACGCGCACAAGGTAAGATCAAAGAGAGGAACAATGGAAAGCTTTGATTGCAAAAGAGTTCTCTTACAAAAGCTCTATTCTCTAACAAGCTAACCTCAAAAATGAGCTCTCTAGCTCTTTTTATAGTTTTTGAGTAGTTTTGGCCCTGTCCAGACCTAGTGTCCGGCCTAGTTAAAAATTAGGTTCCAGGGCTTATTTGAGGGCTCAAACGAAGTCTAAAAATTATGAAAATTGGAACGATGGTACTTCTAATACTCCTCAAGCTCGAGGACTCCTCGGCTTGAACAAAATGGAGTTATAAAAATAGATAATGGTATTTACAATGGTTTTTAGTGATGAAAATCACTATTTTTGTAGGGGATTCTTCTGAAAATTTGACATACACTTCTTGGAGCTCCCTACTTGCTCTCTCTTCTTCTATGTCCACTTCTTTGATGTGCTTCCATGTTTTATGCTTGACCTTGAGTTCCAACACTCCCCTCCCCTCTCGAGTCTGTCGTCCCTGACAGACCCTTGTGGTAATGGTTATTCGAGGTTGCTTTGAGAGGGAGTGTCCATTCGGATGAACCACAGCTGTCGCTCTTCCAAATGTGGCAAGGTTGGTTCTCCGGTTCTTCATTTGTCACTGCGAGCCTTTGCAAGTTGTAGTCCCTTGGTATGTGCTTCAGCCTTGGATTCCAGCATGACTGTGTCGTTGTGAGTCTCCATTGATGACCTCAAATCGTCCAAGGATGATGTTCATAGTAGTTATGCCAAGTGCTCATAACCCCTAATGGATGATGAGTAAGTGTGTTCGTGCATGGGTTGAGGAAAATATGTGCCTTTGAGCTAAGTGCTCAAGGGTATCCCGACGAAGAGGTTTCCTAATCTATCATGGTGATGGTGCTGCCGAAGTAAAGATACTTACCATTGTGAAGGTTCGACTGATGTTCATCTCTTCGTGTTGTACACCCGGTATTTGTGATGGAACCTTGTCGATGAATGTCCGTGTTGATGGTCCACGGATGAATTTTTTTGAGCGCCTGGTCCTGTCTCCTTTTTTCAAGCAACATTTGCCAAATACTAAGAATTGAATTTCTTTATATTCCTTGGCAAACAATATTGGGTAACTACACCAAGCTTAGTTTCACACATTCTCTTTAGCTCACCATAAGCAGAAGTCTTCTCACCTAGTATACGAACAAGAATTCTCAGGATACCAAACTACCTCTTGCAGATATCTCCCTGTAGATTATAGTACATGCAGTAGTTAAGCATCACTCAAGTTGCGGACCTTCAAGTTCTTCACACCTGCTAGCCGAGACACACTTCTATCCAAACTAATAAATGCCCAGTAATCAATAGTTCCATCTTCAACTAAGCATGTCTCATTCATGTTCCATGAGCGAAACGTGGGAACAAGTTCTGACTTTTTTTTTTTTTGAAACAATGTCACACACAAGAAGATAGATGTTAGTATCAGAAAAAATAATTGATATATGTCAATGTGCTCTTGTGCATGGGACTCTTAGTTGTGTCTATGCATGGCCATGTAATGTGGCCCTATATTAATGCATACTTTGGAAGTGCATGACCTAAATGGTGCAAAAGACAGTGTTGTGCAAGAAGCACATGGTTGTCGCTCGTCGAGGCTTTCAATGTTACTTGTAGATGTTGACGCCGGCTTTGGTGGAGGTATCCATTGAATCTGGAAGTGAGGTAATCCTCCTTATTGGGGTCCATCTTAGAACAGCATTTGGCACTGTAGAGATCACTTCAGGCGTCTTCATCTTTGGATGCTTTCTGAACTGTGGTATGCAGTGTGGTTGGCGCTTTGGTTCGATGTAGGCTTCTTGTACTTTTGGCTTCCAAACCCATACCCTTTTTGCATGTCTTCCTTCTCTGGTTGAAGAGGTGATTTGATCTTCTTTCGGTCTCTATACATAGTTCTTGCCCTTTTCTCTTTTTGACTTCTTTGTTGAGACTCTTCCCATCTGGGGGAACATGGGTTTTTGTGGATGTAAGAGCTTCTTAGGTACCCACATCTGTAATCGCCCTTGTTGAGTTGCAGCTAATTTCTTAGGCAACCAAACTTGTCGGATACCTTGTGGTTGAGCTTGTCCGAGCTTCTTCCTTCCTCGTCTGACCTGGTTGGAGTCCGTGGAGGGGAATTGTGGGGTTAAGGTCGGTGGTTGCTCTCCTTTTCGTACCCAGATCTGCTTCATGCCCGACACTACTTTCCTTTCTAGATCTCGTTGTCTATTTGATATAGCAGTTGTCCTGTTTGGTTGTGCTTGCCTTATTGGTTAAGTTGTAGTGGCGGCATTAGTCCTTGCACCAGAGAAGGAGTCCGCTTGTCTTTGAGCCTGTTCTTCCATGATTGAGTTCTCCTGCGACATAGAGCTTTTGATGCATACAACATCTCTTTTGTTCAGATTAGTCCTAGGAGAACTACAAGATGTGACATCTGGATTCGTGAGCATGCCATTTTCTAGTTCTAGTGTAAAGCATTGTCCCTGGACCCAAACTTGAAGAAGTTGACTTCTTAGGTTCAAGTTGACTGCATTGTCATAAATCCAATCTTGTCCTAAGACAAATGGTTCTGTAAGGTTCTCATCTTGACACACTAACACTTTGACTTTCATTGGAACATCTTGAAGGTAGATGGGAAGTTCCACCTCGCCCAAACAAGGGGTTTCCACACCTCCCAATCCTATGAGATAAGCTTCTATGGGATTGATGTTCAACTGCAAGTCTTGGCAGTAGGATAGTCTAACTGCACTACTTGCTGCACCTGACTCAATCAATGCTTTCACAGTCCTGGCACCCTTTCCTTGTCCTATCTCTATGGTCACAAAGGGACGTCGGTCAATGACTTGAGAAGTTGCTATGCCTGATTTTTGGCACATATCCATGTGATATTTTGGGGCTTGTGAGTTGACATCTAGGCCTAGTCGCCTTAACTTATTTCACCTTATGCGCTCTCTGGCCTCTGCCTGTGCTTCTTCTCTGACCCTTAACTCCTCTTCTTTTCGCTTCTTAGCAGTGTTGAGTCTCGTAAGCATATCCTCTGTAAGAGGTTCTTGGTATAATTTGACTCTACATCCACTAATATAGTTTGGCAAGATATCTCCTTCTAGAGTGGCCAACTGAACTACACCACTAGTGGAAATTCTATTAATGATCATGGGTCCGTATCCTCTTTTTTCCAACTTACGGGCATGTTGCTTTAGCCTATAAACCAGCACTAGGTCTCCCTCTTTCAATCCTTTACCTTTGATGTGTGCATCAAAGTATGCCTTTTGTCTTTTCTTTGCAGCATAGATGCCTGCCGCCGCACGTAGCCTTGTCTCACCTAAGCGTTCTAGATCAAAGATCCTAGAGGACAATTCATGTCCATTCCACTCATGCTCTTGTGCTACTTTTAAGGCGGGGATTAAGAAATCTAATGGTCGCACAACACTCTGTCCGAAGACCATCTGAAATGGGGTGGCGTTGAGTACCGTTTTGTAGGCAACTCGATAAGCCCAAACAGCATGATGAAGTTGTTTGTCCCAATCAGAGCGTTTATTATTTACTAGTTTTGTCAATATGTTAGAGAGGATCTTATTGGTGCTCTCGGCTTGTCCGTTAGCTTGTGGGTGATAAGGGGCTGACTTCTTATGTATCACCAAGAATTCTTGGAGAAGATTTTCAATAACCTCATTCAAGAAGTGTGTGCCTCTATCGCTCACTAACTCTATTGGTAGCCCATATCTTGTGAACACATTCTCGAATAAGAACTTAGCCATATTCTGAGCATCATTCTTTGTTGTGGCTTTCACTTCGACCCACTTTGTAAGGTAATCTGTCGCTACATTAATATACTCTGCATGGGAGTTTCTAGCTGGGGGGTTAATAGGACCTACAAAGTCTATACCCCATTTCGAGAATGCACGTCCTCCCATCATTGGCCTCAAAGGCATCTCATCTTTTCTAACTGGATTTTGTGCACATTGGCATGTGTCACATTTCTTCACATAGGTATGTGCATCCATATGGAGAGTGGGCCACCAAAGTCCTGAGAATAGAATGGTCTTGATCACTCGGTCAGGACCAAAATGTCCACCTGCAACACCACTATGTGCAGTCTCTAAGACCTTTAAATAGTCTGATTCATGAACGCACAATCTTGAGTAACCATCTTTGCCTCTTCGGTATAGGTTGTCTCCTACTAAGGCATAGCCTTGAGCCTGTTGCTCCATGCTTCATCTTCTTGCTAGACTAGCCTCTTTGGGTAATCTTCCCGATCTCATAAACTCTACCAATGGAGCACTCCAATCAGGAATTAATGACACTTGATAAAGGGTGGCATGCTCCACTGGTGGTCTCTCTCTGCACATTAGACAATTCTTAATCCACTCATGTGTTTCTTTGTCCATGCTAGGCCAATACACTCCTAAACGTTTCAGATTTTGTGATGTGCGCTATTTAGAATAATGATTTCCCAACAATCCTTCATGAGCTTGTTGCAACCAACTACTATGTTCATCGTCCTCAACACAACAAGCTAATATCCCCTCAATATCTTGTTTGTACATGCTTCCTGCCAATATGTGATATTTTTGTGATTTTACAATTTCTTCTTGTGATGTTTTCACATTCTTATTTGCAGGACCGAAGGTGAGGACTGGTACCAACTTATTTGCCCATTTAGGAACAACTTCCAAATTGAGCAGATAAGCATCAGGTAGTTCATCAGACACTCCTTGTGGTGACTCTCCTGAAGTAATGCGAGAAAGGTGATCTGCCCGGAGGTGGGTTCTACCTTTTCTAACAACAACTTCAAAGTCATATTCCATTAATAAGAGAAACCATCTTACTAAGCGTCCAATATTGCAAGGTTTATTGACCAAATATAACAAAGCTTGATGATCAGTGAAAAACTTGAACTTGTTGGCCAATAAATAGTGTCTAAACTTCTTCACAGCATATACCATGCCTAAGCCCTCTCACTCAGTTGTGGTATAGTTTCGTTCAGCTGCGGTGAGCTGTCTACTAGCATATGCTATGGGCAAATCTAAGTTTCCTTCACCTGTGGGTTGTGCTAGCACACATCCTATGGCGTGATTGGATGCATCCACATGGACATGGAATGGTTTATTCCAATCAGGAGTGGTCAGTATTGGTGCTGTGCACAAACGTTTCTTCAGTTCGTTGAAAGAATTCTCGCATTCGTCATTCCACTCAAAATTAGACAACAAGGCATAAAGGGGTCTAGCTATGATCGCGTACATGTGGATAAACCTACGGTAATATCCACAATGGCCCATAAAGGCTTGTACCTCTTTAACATTCCTTAGCCTTGGCAGCTCCGCTATGGCTCGTACCTTATCTTCATCTGTTGAGATTCCATTCTTAGAAACAATATGACCTAAGATTTTACCTTGACGCACCATGAACACACACTTTTCTGGGTTCAGACACACTCGATATTCTCTACACTTGTTGAAGATTTGTCTGAGCTCAGGGATGTGAAATCTTCTTTCTTGGGAATGAGCACATAAATCATCCACATACACTTCTAAGCTCTTTCGCAAGAACTCTTTGAAGACATGACACATGAGCCTTTGGAAGGTTGCAGGTGCATTGGTGAGCCCAAATGGCATCACACGAAATGCAAAAATTCCCCACTCTGTGGCAAAAGCTGTTTTGTGTTGATCTTCTGAGGCAATGGCTACTTGATTGTAACTTGAAAATCCATCAAGGAAGCTTTAAACTTCCTTGCTTGCAACATGCTCCAATAGGTGTTCCGTGATTGGAAGTGGATAACTATCTCTGATCATAGCGGCATTAACTTTTTTAAGGTTAATACACACGCACAACTTTACATTCTTCTTGGGCACCACTACAATGGGGGACACCCATTCAGTATGCTCAATCTCATAGATAAATCCAGCTTCAATCAGCCTATCAATTTCTTCTTTTATCTTGGCTGCATAAGTGTCATTATATGTGTAGGGCTTCTGTTTGGTATGCTTGGCATCAGCCGTCATGGGGATCGTATGAGAGCATATTCTTGGATCTACCCCCTTCAAGTCTCTATAGTGCCATGCAAACACATCCCTATATTCCCTTAATAGAGCTACGAGCTCCATTTCTTCTCTTGCACTTAGGCCATCTCCTATATATGTGCATCTCTCTTCGTTCTCTTCAATGGTCACTACAATTTTCTTGGTCTTTTCTTTATTATCGTATGATTCTCCTATGATGGCCTCTCTCTTAGGCATTCGTACCAAAATTTTGCGGTCGTCAACTTCACATTTCTTGAAATTTTCTGGTACCTCAAACAATGATTCCTCCTCTTCTTGTTTCACAACTTTTCGTTTCTTTTTCTTTTGACTGCTCTCACTTCCCTCCTTTGAATTTACTGTTTTAATGCTTGTGAGAGGTTCTTCTTCTTTTTGGTTAAACACTCCTACATCTTCTAAATAGTGCTTTTTCGAGTTAAAGCAACTATCCATCACAATAGACTCTAGATCATCGTCATTCTCTTCTTCTTCTATGACATCACTAGGGTCACATTCTTCTAGCAAGGGCTGACACATGAACACTGAAATATCATAACCCTCCTCATCACAATGAGTTGTCCATTGTTCTTCATTGACAGCAATGTCCATGGTGGCTAAGGTTTCTGGCTAGCTATGAGGTTCAAATTCCTCATCTAGAAAGTTCATCGGTGTATAGGCTGGGTCCTTAATTGGTCTATCTCCGGGAGAAGTTCCTTCTTCTCTTGCCTTTAAGCATTTTTCCTCTTCCTCCGCGACTTTGCACATCCACAAATGAGTATCTTCATGCAACCAAGATGGATCTGGTGAACTTTCAAAATCCACAGAGATGGAATCTTCTTTCGCTTTGTGGATAGGATTCCACTGTAGGGGAGGTACATCTCTGAAGGTGTAATCCTTCAAATTGACCTTGGTGGTGACCCCTAAGTGCTGCAAGTACAAGGAGTTGGTTCCCCAATCCTGTACTATTTGCAATTGTCATAGGAAGGGTCTTCCTAAGATCATCTCATAGACATTATTTTTCTCAAAGTCACATATAGCAAATGTATGTTCAAACTCTACCCCACAGGTGGTTAGAGTTATCCCTTCTATCAATCCTAGAGGTCTTTCAAAATGACCATCAGCCATTTGAAGCTTCATTCTAGTTGGTCTTAATGTGGGTTGTCCCCATTGCTTCCACAAGGAGGTGGTTGCAATAGCACCACCAGCACCTGAATCTATGATTGCTTTGGTTGTGTAGCCTTGGTAGGTGATTGGAAGATAAGTATTACCTTCTTCACCCTCACACATGTCCCCTATTTTATCTAGAGGTATCTCTGGGACTTTCTGCTTAGATCCTGCTTTTGGCATATTGGACTCAAGTTCTGGGACTTGATCCTTCACATGATTCCATAGCTCAGGTTTTGCTTTGAGCAGCTCTTCTACCGTGAGATGACACTGACCCTTAGTGTTCTTCACGACATCAGTGTTCCTTGGAACCACTGAGTCTTTGTTTCTTATAAGTATTGTGGGAGCTCTGATCTGAATAGATTCAGATTCCCATGGGCCTCGAAATTGATGCAGTTCTTCTAAGGTATTAGATTCAAAATCTAATCTTTCATCTTCTTGTTGTTCTGCTTTCATCTCCGTAAATAGATGGAATGTCTTGGGGAAATTGATCATGAAGGTCATCAATCTCACGAATATGAGGGGAATTACCCTTCTCCTTGGCCCATTTCTCCTCTTGTATTTCTCGTAAGAACTCTTGAGAGTGCTCCTGAATTGAAAGAGGTATTCCAGCATCCGTGGAATTAGGAACATAAGCTCCCATTGGTGGTGAGCTTCTTCTCTCAATAACTGGTTGAGCCTGTGGAGGCAAAGAAACTTGTGGTTTGTTTACCAATTGCTCTAATCTTTCTAGCAAACCTTGGAAATGCAAATCTGTTTTGACAGAGTTTGTCTGATTGAACTTTTGACTAGTCTCAAGTATAGCTTGAGCTTGTTCTACCATTTTCATGCACATTTTCATTCGTTCAATCTCTAAATCTTCTCTAGGGTAACTCTTGTCTAGGTTTGCAGCTGTAGGCCCTTCCTGAAGACGAGCCTGGTAGGCCTTGAACATCATGTCCAAGCCTTCTGGGGTTGGATCTGCAAGAACAGACCCTGGTTGCGGCCTATTTACAATGGGTGGTGGGGTGGGATGAGATGGAGTGGATGGAGTTTCGGCATGCGAAGGGTTTTGAGATGCGATGTCTTCTATTTTTGTTTTTGCGTCTTTCAAGCTTTCTTCTAATTCTGATAACTTTTTATTCCACTTGCGATTGGCTTTCTCTCTGGTATCTTTCCATGTTCTTGTTTTCCTCTTACTAGGCTCTCCTGATTCACTCGACTCTGATTGTTCTGCTGGTTTATCCTATTTTAAGGCTTGTGCTCTAGTGACAGCTTGTATAGGAGCCACATTACTGCTACTTGAACTTGAATCTGCCACTAAGCCTACCACATTAATGGGTGTAATCTTGGGTGCACTAGAGGGGTTTCTTGGACAATCTCTGGGAAGATGGTCTTTGCCACAATCAAGACAAAAATCTTGTATTGTGATAGCCTATCCTTGACTCGGAGATGGTGGTTGGGGACAATCACGAAGGAAATGGTCGCCCTGACATCTGAAACATGGTCCTCTAGGGGCTTGTGGTCTTACTTGTCTCAATTGGGGCCTAGGGTTAGCATTTGTGTACATGACATTGGAGTATTCAGGCTCCCAATTTTGTTCCATAGGTGGTGCCTCATATTGATACGGGTAAATCTCACTATGTTCAGGTGACTCTGTGTAATAAGCATGTGGACTACCTTCATGGGAGTAGTCTGAACTATGAGCATGAGAGTCATTATCTGGTATCAATGGGGTTAGTGGGACCAATGCTCTATTTGGATTTTCCTCTGCCACAGCATACTTGACTGGAATCACATTGACAGGAGTTGGTGGTTGGTTTCCCAAGACTGGTTGTGGCCGATATGGTGCCTGATATTGCTGTTGTGGTCTATAATATGGTTGTTGGTATTGGTTTTGATACCTACCTTGTGGGTAAGGTTGTTGATAATTTTGTCTAACAGCCTGCCTATTGTAGGGACAATCTTCAGCTGTATGGTTTGTGTACTTCCTTTCAATAGTGCAGTATGGGGTATTCCTTTCTCTCATGTTCTGGTTGTGCATTGGGCATACATTAGCCATGTGGTTGCCTCCGCAAGTATAACACCGATTCAATGGGGTGACTCTCTGTGTTTGTCTATTTTGGACTCCTAGCTTCTTGGCAACTTGCTCTGCTATCTCATCTATTTCCGTGGAGATTTTCGAAGCATGACTAGTAGAACTATCAGAATCCTTATAGAGTTCGGACAATCCTAACTCCTCACCCAAGTTATCTTCTATGTCAATGCACGTCCGCACACACTCTTCTATGGATCTAGGCTCTTTAAAGTACACATATGATCTTAACTTTGTGCTCAGTAAGCCATCTAAGAACAAAGCCACTTGCTTGGATGGTGTGGGTAACTCTGGAGCAGGGCATCTTTCTTGTCTGAACCTTCTACCTGCTAGTCACACTGTTTCTTGGGGTGTCTGCTTGAAACTGTGGATCAAAGATGATGTGTTATGCCTGATACCACTCTTGGAAAATTCTACAATGAATTCGTCTAGCAGCTGACCTATATCACGATAGTTGCGACTACTCAGTGGTTGAAACCAAGCTAAGGCAGTGCCCTTAAGAGTCAAACCAAATGCCTCATACTGGGTGAACAAATCCTCAACCTGTTCAGCTCTTAACACTTGTTTGAACTCAGCCACATGATCATAAGGATCTCCTATCCCGTCAAAATAATTCTTCATTGCCTTGATCACTTGAGTGGGTCTAAGGGTTCTTGGGTGCTCTCGGGGTCTAGGTAATGGAAAACCTTGTTCATCTCTTTGTTGTCTATGTGCTTGATGTCTCTCTCTTTCAGGTCTTTTATTTCAAATCCTGTTCTATTTCTGCCCACCGTGTGTGCAAAGCTTACCTCAGGTCTCTCTCTAGTTCTTTCTCTCTGGGCTTCATGAGCTTGGGATGATCCTACTCCTTGGAGGCCATGGGAAACATTGGATCTTGGTGGAGGGAAAATCAATTCACTCTTCCAAGTATATGCATGTCTATCATGTTCTGTTACCAAGAAAATTTTCTCTGACGTGTTATCCAAGTAGAAAACTTTGCCTGGTATCTCTGGATCCTTGAACTCGTAGATGATGACTATGCCCAATTGGCTAGGTTGATCTGGCTTGAATCTCCAAAAGGCTTCCTCTGTTTCTCTATTCAAGAATAGTTCTATGCTTCTGTGATGTTGAGGAATCCAATCTGGAGTGATCACTCTGGTCAAAACTGACTTGCCTCTAGGAGTCTGGGGTCCTTGTCCTACATTTCCTTGTTCTAGGTCTCCTATCTCATTCTCGGGAATGATATTTCCAAACTCATCGGTCCTATCTGGTAGGTTGGTGACCACATACATGGTTCCTTCCTTATCAATGTATGAACCCTCTTCGAACTTGACCACCGGGTGTTCAAGTCCAAAGGGTTGATCTGGATTTTTGAGCTAGACCACTGATCGCCTCAGGCCATCCTCATAGATGCGAGCACCTAATCGGTTGGTCCGAATATATTCCAATTGTGTCTTATAGGGACCTTCTGGTGTTTGTAGATGGGTAGTTCCTGAGCCACCTGTTGGTTTCCCCATGCTAAAAGACATTTCAGAGTCACTTGTGTCAGAGCTTAGTACGTAAGGACAACCACTTAGTTGTTGTGCCCAAAACTTAGCTGTATGGTTGACACTAGACTGAGAAGATCTAATGCTTTGTCTATCCTTGCCTAGATGTCTACCAGATCTCAAGTTCATAAGCTTTGGCTAAGAGTCCAAAATTTTCCCTTGGTATGGTTCAAAAATCCTTTAGAGCCCCCTTGGATTCCTAGTCCCACTTGAAGCCCAACTTCAAATTATCCTATCTAAAAATCAACACGTTATTCTTATAAAAAACAGTTGAGGCCGTGTAGCATTCGAAACAAGCTTTCCAACGAGCTACAGAGCTCAAAAAATGGACTTTGGATGAAAAAGTTATGTCAAATCAGGCTGCTGGGGGTCAAAACAGGCAAACAGGACCTTCTGGAAAAAATCGCGATTTTGTGAAATCAAGAGAATCGCGATTTTGTGAACATCAAGAGAATTACGATTTTGTGAACTTCAAGAGAATCGAGATGCTATGAAATCAGAGAATCGCGATTGTGTGAAATCAGAGAATCGCGATTTTGTACCTTGAGAATCGTGTTTTCACAAAATCGTGTTTTTGGCTGAAAATCGTGATTTGTGAGAATCGCGTTTTTGAGCAAAGAATCGTGTTTGTGAGAATCACGATTTTGAGTAGAGAATCGTGTTTTTGAGAATCACGATTTTGACAAAATCGTGTTTTTATTGAAAATCATGATTGGTGAGAATTGCAATTTTGAGCAGAGAATCGTGTTTTTGAGAATCGCAATTTTGAGTCAGAGAATCGTGTTTCACAGAATCATGTTTTCACAAAATCGTCTTATCACAGAATCGTGTTTTCACAGAATCGTGTTTAACAGAATCATGTTTTTTGAAAATCGTGTTCTAGAGAATCACGATTTTGTCTTAGAGAATCGTGAAGTCAGAGAATCGTGTTTCATAGAATCGTGTTTCATAGAATCGTGTTTTCACAAAATCGTCTTGTCATAGAATCGTGTTTTCATAGAATCGTGTTTCACAGAATCGTGACCACAGAGAATCGTGTTTTTGAAAATCGCGATTGCCAACAGAGAATCGTGTTCTAGAGAATCGCGATTTTGTCTCAGAGAATCGTGGTTTTCAAAAATTTAGAGAATCGCGATTTTGAGCACAACCACAAAATTGTGTTTTCTCAGAATCGTGTTTTTTTTTGCTGAAAATCGTGATTTGTGAGAATCGCGATTTTGAGCACAACCACATAATTGTGATTCTGAGAATGACCTCAGAATCGTGTTTCCTTCAGAGGGTTTTTAGGTGGGAAATAGAAAATCGTGATTTAATAAAAAAAAAATTTGAATTTTTCACAGAATCGCGATTTTCTTCACAAAATCGTGTTTTTTGGCGGGAAATTCAAATTTCTGAGCGTCGGGCGATGGCGAGCTCCATATGTGCAGAAAATCATGAAAAACACAAGCGCTTGCTCTTCCTTGCACTTCCTAACTCCTTCCCACACAATAATGCATGAAAAATGGTATGAAAATGGTGAAAATGCACTAAAAAACAAGAAATTTCTATGAAGAAGAAGATGGAAGAAGGTGGAAATGATGATGATGAAGAAGATGAAGAAGAAAAATCAGAAAATGAGCAAAAATGACAGTTTTTTTACCTTCCAACGTCGCAAATCTACGATCTTACCATCACAACGCTCGTCTTCGAAGCTCTCTCCCCGGCAACGGCGCCAAAATTTGGTGTAGCTCAAGCGTAAGCAGCACCTCCTTTACTTGTCAATCCGCAAAGACGTGAGGACCGGTATGAAGACCATGAGCAAGTGAAGGCACAAGTGCGTGAGTGAAAGCACACAAACATGCACACACATATACACACACACGCACAAGGTAAGATCAAAGAGAGGAACAATGGAAAGCTTTGATTGCAAAAGAGTTCTCTTACAAAAGCTCTATTCTCTAACAAGCTAACCTCAAAAATGAGCTCTCTAGC
The DNA here is from genome assembly GCA_020310875.1 of Ceratopteris richardii. Taxonomy (NCBI): domain Eukaryota; kingdom Viridiplantae; phylum Streptophyta; class Polypodiopsida; order Polypodiales; family Pteridaceae; genus Ceratopteris; species Ceratopteris richardii. The sequence continues at coordinate 103,381,857 of CM035442.1, read as the reverse complement.
TCTTTTTATAGTTTTTTGAGTAGTTTTGGCCCGGTCCAGACCTAGTGTCCGGCCTAGTTAAAAATTAAGTTCCAGGGCTTATTTGAGGGCTCAAACGGAGTCTAAAAATTATGAAAATTGGTACGATGGTACTTCTAATACTCCTCAAGCTTGAGGACTCCTTGGATTGAACAAAATGGAGTTATAAAAATAGATAATGGTATTTACAATGGTTTTTAGTGATGAAAATCACTATTTTTGGAGGGGATTCTTCTGAAAATTTGACATACACTTCTTGGAGCTCCCTACTTGCTCTCTCTTCTTCTATGTCCACTTCTTTGATGTGCTTCCATGTTTTATGCTTGACCTTGAGTTCCAACACTGATCATCAGTAGAAAGCCAGGATACATACGAGTTACCTCCTCTGACATGGTTAAAAACGGTTGAAGGGCTTGGAAAAACACATTTGGTGCGAGTTGATGCGCAGTTACATGCGATGGCCAACATTGAAGAGGTTATTTTGAAGTCTCCATATTTTGCTGCTATCGCACCACGTTGAAACATTATGACTAGTGAGCTCCAATATAAACCTTACTTCCTCTTGCTCAACCAATACAATTTTCCATATTGAAAGCATCAATAAGAAGCGTCCAACACATGCCACTCAGTTTGAGCCAAAAGATGTTCCCCCTGAAGCAGAAAAAGGTCATATGTATCAAGCTACATGGTGGGTGGAATTACTCCAAAAATATCCAGAGATGATGCACACGTGGATGGACGCACCCACCCACTTAAAATACAACTCGTGCTATGCACAGATTCCTAGAAGATGTACTTGGAAGGCCTTCGCAATAAAAGTTTAGAACAATCACCAATGGAAAGACTGGCTTCAACTACCCCTACCTTGCACCTCCTTGGAATAACACTCCTACCGTCCGATATATGATGGTCGCTATTCTTCATTGGTTACCTTGCCTGCATCGGATGACTGATGTTGCTGTGCAAATGATCAAGAAATTTTTTGATATGATGCATATGGTATTCAAGACATTCCGATGTGTCAAGGTGTTTGTTATTAACTTTTGGAGTTGTCCTTTCCAATCATTATAGCATAAAAGATTAACTAACACTTCATCAAATTATCAATCTAGGAAGTATGCAAAGACCACTGCCCCTTCTAGTTAATGGAATCCAAGAATAAGAGAAAGCATAGCTGATTTCTGAGAAATTAGTGAAGATGAAGATGGAAAAACTAGGGTTTTGAATATCTTGAGTTATACAATAGCATTTTCAATGATCTTTGTTCCTAAAGTGTGCCATTTTCTCTGTAGACTATAAATATAAAGTCAGATTTCAAAAATAGTACCTGTATCACACAAAGGAGACAATCATGATTCTATAAAAACTGAGAATTTCCATTTCAAGCATTGATCTCTTGCACCACTTCACTCAATATACTGATAATCACCTCTCTTCATACACTTCACTAAAAAATACACAAGAAAAGCTCACAAATTCCATAGATTTCAGAGAAAGACTCAACAAATCAAGAAGAACTCAAGAGAAGTAGAAACACAATTTTCTACAAAAAGCTCTTCACATTACTTGAGTAGCATGAGAATAATAACAACCAACCTCTACAAAGTAGAAGAAATTATCCTTTATACTTTTTCAAGTGTCCCTTTTCACACTTGAAATTTAGTCCTACTTTCCAATCTAAAAATTTTTTATGTGTGAAATTTCACAAGAAACAAATTAATGTGACACTAGACAAGCTCTATGGTCACCTTTAACTCATTGCCACTCAAAACTTTGAGAAATGATAGCCAAAACCAAGAACTTTACTTCTTCAGATTTTTCCAGTCATTAAAATGACATACCTTCACTATTTTGCTAATTTCTCTTAGAAAAAATATTATTTCTCCAAGATCTTTTGTTGGAGGAAAGTAGAAAAGTAGAGCTTTCCAACAAGCTATTATTTGCAAGAAACGGACCTCTAAAACTCAAGATATAGCCTTCACAAGATGATCATGTATGACTTCCAAAAGTGGAAATTTTGCATGTTTTAGTAAATTTGAGTGTCTAAAATGAAAATTTGATGGCTAGCATCGACTTGCAACCAAAAGTCAATGCCAGGCATCAACTTTGAGCTTTTTTAGCCACTTTTTCAGCACCACAATTACCCCCTTGAACACAGACATGAACAAGACCACTTTTATGTGGGAAGTTGATGCCAGGCATCGACTTTATGCTGAAACTCGATGCCAAGCATCGAGTTGCTCCACAAACCTCATGTCTAGCAGTACATAACACTCAGAGAATAAAACACGGACTTATCAACACAAACTTGATGCCAGACATCGAGTTTCTTTGAAAACTTGAACTTTTGAACTCATCACATAGTAGACAAACATGGAGATGATGGAGAGAGTCTCATACACAAAACTCTACTTAGTTCTTCTCATAGATATGAAAAACTCAAAAACTTTACAGATGCTTTCTCACTCAGAGAAGCCCGACTATACTCAGTCATACAAAATGAACTCCTTCTCACATTCTATCACTCTCTTCCACTTCTTCTCTCTTCGCGTCAGTTGATACAAACTATCTTATATAGATTTTCTCAAACTCATGATTTTAAAAAACTTCTAGAACTAAAGTGAACTAACTTTACAAATATAATACACTTGTGAATTTGTCCCTTCACATAGGCATGTGGTTTTCTTCTAAAGCTTTAACCTTCAAATATATGTCCAATTAGTGATTGTTTCTCCAACATCTCCCCCTCAATCACTAATTGACATTCTCTGTTTCTTCATATCATCTTATTTCTTTTACTCTTGCCATGCTTTTGAATCTACTGGTCTTCACACCATCCAAGCTCTTTGACATTATGTCTGTTTTCTGATCTTTTGTAGAAATGTACTCCACTTCAATTTCTTTCTCCATTACCTTTTCTCTCAGGAAATGATAATGTATCTCTATATGTTTTGTTCTTGCATGAAATACTGGATTTGCTACAAGATAAAGTGAACTCATATTATCTCCATGTATTGTAGGTATACCTTGATCAATGCCGAAGCTTTTGCATCCATATGACCTCCTTAGTTGCTTCCACAAGTCCTTTGTACTCAACTTCAGTTGATGATAATGCTACTATATGTTGTTTCTTTGAACACCAACTTACAAGATTATCACCAATGTATATCATGTAAGCATAAGTTGATCTTCTGTCATCCTGGTTACCTGCCTAGTCTGAGTCACTATAGGCTCTCAACTTCAAATCTGATGTAAAAGGATAATATAATCCTTCCTTTATAGTTCCTTTGATATATTTGAGAGCTCTTTGACCTGCAATCCAATGTGGGTCCTTTGGACAATGCATGAATTGTGGCAAAACTCCCACTGCATAACTAAGATCAGGTCTTGTTAGTGTAGCATAAATCAAACTACCCACAAGAGATTGATACTTCCTCATATTTTTGTATTTTGCACCATCATATTTACTGAGCTTGTGATTAACTTCAAGTTGAGTTGAAGCTTCTCTGCAATTTTCCATATCAAACTTCTTCAATAGATTCAAAAGATACCTTTCTTGTGATACATATATGCCATGATCTATATAAGTGACTTCCATTCCAAGAAAGTATGATAACTTTCCTAGATCACTGATCTTGAATTCTTTTTCAAGTAATCTCTTTACCTCCTTGATTCCTTCATCTGAAGTACCTGTGATTATAATGTCATCTACATAAATACAAATGTAGATTATACCTTCCTCTGTTCTTTTGATGAGTAGACTTGGATCTACTTTTGAACTTTGATATCCAAGTTCATTGAAATACTTTACCAGTCTATAGTTCCATGCTCTTCGAGCTTGTTTCAATCCATAGAATGCTCTTCTCAACCTGCAAACAAAATTTGGATACCTGGAATCTATGAACCCTTGAGGTTGTTCCATGTATACCTCATCTGATATGTATCCATTCAAGAATGCATTCTTTATATCCAATTGGCTTAGGGTCCATCCTTTTGAAGCTACAATAGCAATGATTGTCCTTATTGTTGACATCTTAGCTACAGGACTGAATGTCTCATCATAATCTATGCCATAGGTTTGGGCATAGCCTTTCACCACCAGTCTAGCTTTATATCTGGCTATACTTCCATCTGCAAGCTTCTTCACTTTGTAAACCCATTTATTTCCAATTACTTTCTTACCATTTGGTTTAGGAACAAGTTCCCATGTCTTGTTCTCCTCTAGTGCATTGAATTCTTCCTTCATTGCTTCTTCCCAAGTTCTTCATCATCTTTGACCATATATGCATAGTTCTTCTGAGTTATGTAAGAAGTATCATAAGAATACCTTTCTGGTTGCCTTCTAGTCGTGCTTGACCTCCTTGGTTCACATTCTTCATATGTGTCTGGATACACCTCTTCATCAAATATAGGAGCTTCTTCATTCCTTCTTGTTAATCCACTTCTGGATGTACTTGCTTGCATATAGTCTTCATCTCTATTTACCTGCACAATTGATTTTCCTTTCTCACATCTTCTTACCTCTTCTTCAAATTCTTCAGCTGTATGACTTTGATCTGCAAACCAACTTTTCTGTTCATCAAATGTAACGTCTCTTGAAACAAGAAATTGTTTGGTTAGAGGATTCCACAACCTGTAACCCATTTGCTTTTCATCATAACCAATAAACACATATTTTTCTGCCTTTGGTTCAAGTTTATGTCTAAGTTGTCATGGCACATAAGCATATGCAATTGATCCAAAAACTTTACAATGATCTAGTGTTGGTTTCTTACCCCACCAAGCTTCATATGGAGTCATTCCATTTAGAGCTACACATGGTAATCTATTCACAAGATATGTAGTTATATTTACAGCCTCAACCCAAAGATAATTTGGACAATTCTTCTCCTTCAGCATAGCTCTAGCAAACTCAACCAAAGTCCTGTTCCTTCTTTCTGCTACACCATTTTGTTGTGGTGTATACCTGCAAGTTATTTCTCTCTTAATACCTGCATTCCAAAGATAATCATTGAACTCTTGGGAGAAGTATTCTCCCCCTCCATCAGACCTCAGTCTTTTAAGCTTTTGACCTGTGACTCTCTCTGCATATGCATGAAAATGCTTGAAGGCTCCAAACACTTCTGATCTTTCCTTCAAAACATATAAATTTATCCATCTTGTAGCATCATCAATGAAAAGAACATAATATCTTGAGCCACTAATAGATCCTTCTTTTGTTGGTCCCCATACATTTGTATGAATGAGCTCTAGTACTCCATCATGTTTGAATCCCTTCTTCTGAAATGGTAACATGTGTGCTTTACCCATTTGGCATGCTTCGCATTTATAAACCATATGTTGACTATGCACATTTGGTAGTCCTAGTATAGACTGATTTTCAACCATAGCTTTAATTCCTCTTTCATTGAAGTGACCTAATCTCTTATGCCAGAGATCAAGTTCTGTAATCACTCCTTCATCATGTGTGAGCAAAGCTTGACCAATGTTCCCTTGTACTCTTAAAGTAAAGAGTCTACCTTCTTTCTTACCAGAGACAATCTGATTATATCCATTCTTTGGATCTTCAACAAATACTCCTTCATTTGTAAACCTGACTTGAAAACCTTTTTCAACTATCTGTCCCACACTAATCAAGTTTTTAGGTATTGTGGGAACATACAAAACATTGGTTAGCAAATCTGCTCCACTTTTGCATTTCACTTTTCCAATTGAATGTACACTATGTCTTGTATTGTCACTTGTTTGAACAGTATGACTAGAAATACCTTTTTCCAATTCTGACATCAATTCTATGTTTCCTGACAAATGATTAGAACATCTAGAGTCCATGTAAAATACCTTTAGATCTTCTTTATCTAATGTGCTGATTGAGTTCATCATCAATGATGTAGGACTTTCATTCGGTGTGTCGTTTTCATAGTTGTATTAGGTGGTGTTGTAGGATTGATTCTGTCCCCAACTTCTTCCTCCACCTCTACCATAGCCTCCTCTTGGATTTTGTCTCCCTCTCTGAAAATTACTTTGATATCTTCCACCTCTGCCTCTGCTATTGTTATTTTGATTTTGATTTGATCCTTGTTGATTATGCCAACAGTCATGAGCCAAATGATTACTCAATCCATAAATCCAGCAAGCCTTCTTGTTGTTATTTTGATTACCTCTTCCTCTTCCAAAACCTCTTGGTCTTCCTCTGCCAGTGCCTTTACCCTGGTAGGCTTTGAACATCATGTCCAAGCTTTTGAGAATAGGATGTGCTAAGATTGATCCTACTTGGGGTGGAGGTGGGATGGATGGTGGGGTGTGAGTGGTGTGTTGATTGGTGGGAGTGCCTCAGAGGGATTGTGAGATGAGAGTTCTACAAATTTAGTTTTTGTGTCTTCAGGCTCTCTTCTAGCTCACTCAATTTTCTAGCCCATTGTCTCTTCATGCATTCATGACTATCCTTCCAAGATTTCGTTCTCTTTTTACTAGTACTTTTTAACTCACTAAGCTTTGGCTTTTTCTTGATCTAACTCAAGAGTCTTCTATAGATCCTCTACTCTAACGATTACCTATACAGGGGAAATGTTGACCACACTTCCATTAGGTTCTACTAGCAAGCCAATTATGTTGATGGGGGTAATCTTTTGAGCATTGTCTGTATTTTTACGAAAATCTCTAAGGAGATGTTCCGTTCCATAGTCAAGAGAAAAAGCTTGAATCACTATGGATTGAGGTTTTCATGGTCAAGGAAGTGGAAACTCACAAATAAAATGATCTCCCTGACATCTATAACATGGTGCTCTAGGTCCTTGAGGCCTATATTATGCCGATTGAGGTTTAGGTCTAGGGTTAGTGTACATGACCTAAGTGTAGTTTGACTCCCATCTAGGCTCCATCAATGGTGTCTCATAATGATACGCCTCATTATGTTCTGGTGATTCAATGTAGTAAGCTGATGGCTATCTACATCTGTTGAGTCAAAACTCTGAGCATTTGGATCATTTTCTGAAATCAATGGAGATGCTAGCACTAATTCCATGTTTAGGTTATCATCTAGTGCAGCATATTTGATTGATATTGCATTGGTAGGAGTGGTGGTTGTTGTCCTCATATTGGTTGAGGTCTAGGGTGTGCCTAGTACTATGGTTGGTATTGTTACTGTGGCTTATAGTAAGGTTGCTCTTGGTATTGATTCTGATATCGACTTGGCTATTGGTATGGTTGTTGGTAGTTTTTCTTGACTAATTGTTTGTTATAGGGGCAATCCTCAGGTGTGCGATTTGTATATTTTCTCTCTATCGTGCAATGTTGGGCATTCAAGTTTCCAAGGTTTTGTGTTTGCATCGGACACACACTGGCCATGTGATCACCTCCACAAATGTAGCAATGCCTCAGTGTGGCCACTCTTTGAGCTTGTCTATTTTGGACTCCTAGATTTCATGCTACTTATTCAACTAATTCATCTATTGACATCATGGTTTTTGACGTGATACTCTTGGAAAAAATTGAGTCCTTATAGAGTTTATAGAGTTCTAGTTCATCATCCAAGTTGTCCTCAATATCAATATACATCCTTAAGAATTGTTTTAGGGTACATTGCTCCTTCAAGTAAACATATGATATTAGCTTCACGCTCAATAGGCGATCAAGGATAAGGACACTTATTTAGTTTGAGTAGTTAATTATGGTGTGAGATGTCTATCAATGTATTGCCTGAAATTACCTCCTTCTAATCTAACAATTTCATGTGAAGTTTGTTTAAAGCTATGGATTAATGAGGAAGTGTTGTGTTTAATTCTGTTTTGGAGAATTTGGCAATAAAGGTATCAAAAAATTGCATGATGTTCCTTAATTGCTCTTGATGCAAGGGTTGAGAAAAAATGAGGGATATATTCTTCAAGGTTAGTCTGAAAGCCTTGAATTGAGTGAACAAATCCTTGACCTGTTCTGCTCTCAACACTTGCTTGAATTCATCTACATGATCATGTGGATCTCCTATGCCATCAAAATAGTTATTCATGCTGAGTAGGTCTCAAAATTCTTGGATGTTCTCTTTGTCTATGCAATGGAAAGTCATCCATGCCTCTTTGATTCCTGTGCCATATGAATCTTTCTCATTCAACTTTGTTTATATCTAATCTTGATTTTTCTCTTCCTATAATGTGCACAAAGCTCACTTCAGGTCATTCCTTGGGCTTCTCCTTTTGTGTTCCTAGGACATGAGAAGATCCGGCTCCGTTCTGACCATGAGGGTTAATAGAATTGTGTAAGGGAAAAATTGGATCACCCTTCCATGTGTACGCATGTCTACTATGTTCTGTAACCACATAAATTATCTCATAACTATCATCGAAGTAAATGATCTTTCTTGTAACATTCAGATCATTGAACTTGTATATGATGACTCCATCCATGTCACTAGGTTTATCAATTTGAATCTCCAAAAATCCTCATCAGTTTCCCTATTAACAAAGAGTTCTATACTCGAGCTATCTTGAGGTATCCATCATGGTGTGATGCTCCTAGACAAGACTAATTTACCTCTAGGAGTTCTAGGTTCTCTCTTCTTGCTCTCATGTTCTAGGTCTCCTATCTCCAACTGGTGTATGAATGATCCAAATTCATTTGTCCTATCAAGTGAGTTGGTTACCACATACATGGTTCCTTGCTAATCTATATAGGAGCCATCTTCAAATTTGACTACAAGGTGATCAATTCCAAAGGGTTGCTTTGGATTTCTCAATTGGACCACTAATCTTCTTAAAACATCCTTGTAGATGTGAGCACCTAAGTGGTTGGTCCGGATATATTCAAGCTGAGTCTTATAGGGATCTTTTAGGGTTTCTAAATATGCCAACCTTGAACTACTTAAAGTTCTCTCCATGCTAAAAGAAATTTCCAAGTCACTCGTTTTTGAGCTCACAATGTAGGGATAATCACTCAACTGTTGATCCCAAAATCTACCTTTATGATTGATACTTACTTTAGATGATTTGAGGTTTTCTCTATTAGCTCTTTCTATATGTTTGCTTGAACTAAGGTTCATTAATTTGATCCATTTATTTTCCCAAACATTAGAGTACAAGCACATTGTAGGGTATTTTTTGTATCAGTTGCTTGTTCTTTTTAACTTCCTTTTGGTGCAAAATCTTGTTTTTATTGTCTCATCAATAAGAGTAATTTTCATTTATCGCCACTTTTTGTTTGATCTCTCAATTATGTTTGTTTCTTGAGGGTTATCATGCTTTACTCTACTTACCTCTTATACTTGAGTGAATTAGGGTTTCTTGAACTTAGCTCGTTTTGAGCATTGCCCTAATTAATGAATATCACCTACGTGTGCTAAGTCTAAGCTAGAATTGATTGAGGGGGTTGAGTAATCTTCCAACCTCCAGTCTTGTGCTTTGACATACCTCTGATGCTCAAGACAGTCTCCCAAGCTTTATTATGCAATTTTCATTGTGCTTTCCTATGCAATTGCATTGTGCTTTGTTATGTAATTGCATTGTGCTTTGCTACTCAATAGCTCCAAAAACCTTGAAAAATCCCCAAAATCAGGCTTAAATAAACAAAAATTTAATTTGCAAATTAAAAAATCCAAAAATCTTGTTTGTCATGATAGAGGGTCTCTATCGTGTTTAGAAGGCTCTATCGCGGTTTCAATTTGTCATGATAGAAGTGCTTATGATCTATCATAGAAGGCATTTTTTGCGATCGATGGGTGTCTATTGTGATGGATGGTCTGCCTATCATGATAGATGGGTCTATTCCAATAGATGGGCATCTATCATAGTAGACCAATATAAAATTTATTGAATAGTTCAAGAAAAGTATACAATGCTCAAAAGAAAGCTCAATCTCCAACTAGCTAACCTAAAAAATGAGATCTCTAGCTCTTTTTATAGTTTTTGACTACTAATGGCCTAGTTCAGAACTAGTGTCTAGCAAAGCTAAAAATTAGGTTCCTAAGCTACTTTGGGGGCTCAAATGAGCTCCAAAAGTTATGAAAATTGAAACATAAGTTCTACTAATAATCCTCAAGCGGACTCCTTTGCTTGTACAGAATGGAGTTGAAAAGATAAAAAATGGATATATACAATGGGTGTAGTGATGGAAATCACTCTTGATGAAAATGAAGTTCTCAAAATTTATATGAGTCCCTTAATCCTTGCTTGTCCTCCTCTGACGTCCTTTTCTACTCAGGCTTGTATTTGGACCTCATCCTTCTTGTTGTCTCTCTTCTCTCATGCTCCCCTGTCTACTCAAATCGCCTTGTCCACTTCTACCACTAACAAATACTCCCCTTCATAACCACTCAATCCTTTAAAGCTGGAATGTCCAAAGACATTACTAAATCCGCATACATTATACCATTTACAATAGTTGGTCTTTAGATTAATGGCTCCATGATTGATGACATAGCTTCCTTTGAGGTAGGAAATAAAGTTGATGTCGAGCAAAACCCAACCCAAAACTTGGTTGCATGTATTATGTTGATCTTGGATACTAGGTTGTAGACCTAAATCTTTTGGTTGATGTTGTTTTATGAAGCATGTGATAACTGTTGTCACCGACTCTTCATAAGATAATTTGACCATGCTTATCATTGGAGCTTTAAGCATACCTTTTTGTTTCCACCAATCATATTCTTGTGTTTTCAGAGAATTTGATCCCTATGTCGAGACTCCATACAAAGTAAACATTGTGGTCCTTTCCCATCCTTTGGGTATGATATGTCTTCCAATCAATTTTGATTGAAAGGTGATTCACCTCTTCCATAGGCTTGATAAATCATCCCACTTTGTCAAAAAGGAGGTAACTGCATGTTATCATTGATTCCTCTATCATGATCTATATCCGTAGGATGTACAATATATACATATGGTTTCTAGTACCATTGTCCATCTTGGGGCAAGTTAAGTTTCTCCACTATATGCAACTCAATGATGCATCTAGCAACTTTTTGATACAGACTAGCATCAAATGTATCTCTAGCATGAAATGTATCTCTAGCATCAAGAAGACTGAATCCTAAACGTATTTCCATGGAGTGGCAATTGGTTTACAATCTTCAAGGCTAAAACACTACACCAGAGTGTCGATGTATTTAGTTTTTCATGAGGGAGTAACTTGTATAAACGGAGTGGTCAAATAGTGATGCACATGCCCAAAATCTAGCATTCCAAAAGAGGCATACAAATTTTAACCTGAAAACTTTGTTTTCATGCACTTTTTGCAAAACAAAAAGACAAAAATACATAGAATTGTTCATGCAAACCACCATTTATAAATGCAATTTTAATGTCCATGTACTAGAAAAGTGCATAGATCTTATAAACAATTGTAATGCAACATGTACTAGAAAAGGTCCCATCAAAGTTGCCCTTATCTTGCGCATAACCTTTGTCTACAAGCCTACTCTTATAGCAATCCAGACTAGCATTAGGCTTTTGTTGCCAATTATAGACCCATTTAGTGCCAATGGACTTTTTTCAAGGGAAAATCACATAAAGACCAAGTACCATTCTTCATAATAGCATCGTACCCTCATTACATAGAAGCCATCTAATCTTCATCAAGAGAGACAGACTCATTCTCATCACAATGACTAGAGACAATCATTGCATAAAAATTGCATGCAAAATAAGCACTATGAAAGCCTGAACATGTACAATATGGAAAAGTTTCATCTAACTTGCTATCTCACAAAATCTACACCAACCATTCAGGCATAGTGTTAGCCTTTTCAATGCCAACTCTCTCATCAAAGTTCTTCCATGCCTTGATTGGGGACATAATGTCGTTACCTTCTTGCAAGTGGAACAAAGGACACTCCTCTCCTTGAAATTCTATTTGTGGCCGGAGTGAGGATCCTACATGTTCTACAAAACCTAGTTCTGAATCAAAGGGATTTTCCATCGCTATCATGGAGCTATACTATGAGATGGATCCAAAGCCTAAATGGACTATGGCTGTCTCTGAGACTTGTTCCAAAATACTAACCATGAAGACATCATAACCTTCAATGTCACATTAAGTCATGTGTTGCTTATTGATTGTTACTTCAAGCATTGCAAATATTTGCATCTAGTCATAAGGTTCAAACTTCTCATTAAAAATCATAGGCATGTATTTTGGACCTTTGATTGGTCTAGTTGATGGCTTGTGTATCCCTTCCTTCCCTTTGTTCCTTCTCTAGGCTTCTCATATGTCAACTTTGCATAGCCAGAAATTTTTATCTTCTTGCATCTTAGAGGGATCCTCTGAATGCACACTATGTATAAAGGCGGCCTCTTCATTCTCATAAAAGCTTTTCCATTGGAGTGGAGAAATATCCCTAAAATAGGAATATCTTAGATTTGTCTTGATGGTTACACCTAGGTGTTGCAAGTATAAGGAATTAGATCCCGAGTCTTGAACCACTTTGATTTATCTCATGAAAGGTCTTCCTCAATTCAGTTCATAATTCCTAGCCTTTGTAAACTGACAAATAGCAAGTGTATGCTCAAATTTTACCCCACATGTAGAGAGCACTATTCCTTACAAAATTTCAGGAGTATTCTCTATGTGTGCATATAATAATTACAATTTCATTCGAGTAGGCCTTAGGGTAGGCTAACCCCATTTCTCTCGAAGTTCTAATATCTATGGAAACTCTTTCTTTGAATCTAAGATTTCATTGGTTGTGTAATCATTGTAGAGGATAAGTAAACAAGTGTTTCCCTCATCCCATTCACTATATTCCCCAATACTATCTAATGGGATTTGCTTTACACACAAGGTAGCTTGAGTGGAAGTGATGTCTAAGTTGGATTCTTGTGTGTGGTTTTACTTGTTGGAATAGCTTGTCCCAAATACGTGATTTTACTTTCAACATCTCTTTTTAGCTGAGTGTGCACTGAAATCTTGTCTTTCTTAGGTCCTCTACTATTAATGGCTTTGGCTCACCATAATGCACCTTTTTTCTATGGTTTGTGCTCTCTTGCATTGTGACTTGGCTTCATACTCCCCCACATAGCTATGAAAAGTGTGTAGAATCATAGATTCTCCCTCATTCACATGAAGGTTTTGAGCATCACCATAACAGGATCCTATAGAATTCCATCTTGCTTTCCTATAAGTATTTGAGAGATAAATGGGTTGGTATGTTGTACTTTCTTCCATTGGGTTCAATTAACTTTGTGTCAAATTTCTTGAAGCTAGGCTTCATCCATATCTAGTATGTTTTTCTCACTCTGTATTTCCATTCTTAGCCAACCTCTACCATTTTCTTGCACACGGCTAACCTTTCCCTTTCTAGGCCTCCTTTAGCTCATGGTGGTCTAAGCTAGTTCTTGTGACTATTCTCACATGATATGATTTTAAAAACATATAAAAAGTTCTTTAAGCATAGTATTTGCTAGAATCCATATTGCCTATTGCATCATGTGATTCCTCCTAAGTTCATCTAGAGGTGGTCTCACTTCGATGATTACTATGCATGATTTTGCAGAGATTCGCTAAGTATCTAGTTCTTCTCTTGTTCATTTTGCAAGTTCTCTTGTAAATCACTAATTCTTTGATTTAAATTCCTCTTAAGTTTCTCTTTTCTAAATTTCCAAGCTTGCGTCCTCTTTTTCAATGACCTGTTTTTTGCAATTCTAGGGTTTCTCTCTTCTTGGGACTACACATGATTTGATAATGAGGGCTTACGTGAAATTTCATATCCTTTGAAGATTTTGTTCCATTAACTTTGGGTTCCATTAACTTTGTGCCAAATTTCTCGAAGCTAAGCTTCATCCATATCTAGTATGTTTCTCTCACTGTATATTTCCATTCTTGGCCAACCTCTACCATTTTCTTGCACAAGGCTAACCTTTCCCTTTCTAGGTCTTTAGCTCATGGTGGCGTAAGCTGGTTCTGACTATTCTCACATCATATGATTTTAAAAACATCCAAAAAGTTCTTTAGGCATAGTATTTTCTAGAATCCATCTTGCCTATTGCATCATGTGATTCCTCCTAAGTTCATCTAGAGGTGGTCTCACTTTGCTGATTACTATGCATGATTTTTGCAGGGATTTGCTAAGCATCTAATTCTTCTCTTGTTCTTTTTGCAAGTTCTCTTGTAAATCACAAATTCTTTGTTTTAAATTCCTCCTAAGTTTCTCTTTTCTAAATTTCCAAGCTTGTGTTCTCTTTTTCAATGACGTGTTTTCTACAATTCTAGGGTTTGTCTCCTCTTCAGTCTTGTTAGAGGGAATACTCGTGATTTGATATTAAGTGCTTACATAAAATTTCATATCCTTTGGAGATTTTGTTCCATTAACTTTGTGCCAAATTTCTTGAAGCTAAACTTCATCCATATCTAGTATGTTTTTCTCACTCTCTATTTCCATTCTTGGCCAACCTCTACCATTTTCTTGCATAAGGCTAACCTTTCCCTTTCTAGATCTCCTCTAGCTCATGGTGGTCTAAGCTGGTTCTTGTGACTATTCTCACATGATATGATTTTAAAAACATCTAAAAAGGTCTTTAGGCATAGTGTTTGCTAGAATCCATCTTGCCTATTGCATCATGTAATTCCTCCTAAGTTCATCTAGAGCCACTTCACTGATTACTATGCAAGATTTTGTAGAGATTCGCTAAGCATCTAATTCTTCTCTTTTTCTTTTTACAATTTCTCTTATAAATAACTAATTCTTTGTTTTAAATTCCTCTTAAGTTTCTCTTTTTTAAATTTCCAAGCTTTTGTTCTCTTTTTCAATGATGTGTTTTTTTTGCAATTCTAGGGCTTGTCTCTTCTTTATTCTTGTTAGAGGGACTACACATGATTTGATATTAAGTGCTTACATGAAATTTCATATCCTTTGGAAATTTTGTTCGTGAGTTGTATACTTGTTATGATTTTTAGTTTCCAATTTCTATTTTTAGTGACTTAAGTGCTCAAATTCAGTCTCATTCATTCCCTTAGTTGCATAATGACTAAAAATGATAGCTAGATTGTTCAGTGATGATTTGAAGTTCTCAAGAGATGTGTGGAATACTTGTTGAGATGATGCATAGTCTGATGTCATCCAAAAAGCTTTCTCTCAAGTTTTGGTTTGATGCAGTACATACAACTTATCACATTCTGAATAGGTCTTCCACAAAAGCTTTAAAGGTTCTTACACGTTATGAAGCTTACTATGGGAAGAAACCTAATGTGAGTTACTTTAAAGTTTTTGGTTCCTCAACTTATGTTCACATTTAGAAAAAGGATCGCGGTAAGCTTGATGTAAAAGCCATTAAAGCAATTTTTATGGTTATGCAATTAAAAGCAAAGGATATAGATTCTATGTTCTAGATACAGGTGATATCCTACTCTCATGCAATGCATATATTGCAGAAAGTCAGCTTTATGATAAGAAGGAAGAGATTCCAGAATTCATAAAAGCATATGACTATCATTTTTCAAAAGGAATTTGAATGCTAATATTCAGCCTACAAGGGGGGCGATGAAACTGTTGGAAGCAATATCATATAGGTACAATGTTCCATTGGTCCATTGATTGTTCTATTGGTCAAATTGTTCAGGTATTAAAGCATGTGTATAGTTTCTTACTACTTCCTCTACAAGAAAATAGCGTGAACGATGTGGTTATGCCAATGTTATCTCAAAGCCCCTGTCAGGACTTCAAATCTCCCCGACGGTAGCGCGCAACAACGTGTTTTTTATTTATCATGCTTTTAGGAAAGAAAAGCCAACGGACAGTGATCGATTCAGCAAATGGAGCTTTTAGTCATTACGATGGATATCAAGATCACATGCGTTTTGTTTTTTATTGTGCTTTTGGAAGAGACACAACTCCTATATAAGAAGCCATTGGCTTATTGTCTATTCATCCATCACCTAGTTTCAACACCAAGCTTAAGAGAGCTTTGGTACCTCAATAGAGGTAGTGCTTTTAGCACATGGGGCAGCCATGGTGCTATGTTGAAGCATGTCGAGGAGCGGCTATGGAGTTCTTCTTGGAGGAGAAGAGTGTGCTCACACTCTTGCTCATGGAGAGGACTTAGTCATTAGCAGCTTGATGGTGTGGATCGACCATTCACATGATGTATTTGAAGATTGTCTTCTACATGAAGATTTTGGGTTACTTCAAAGACATTGGATGGTGATTAACATAAGATTTGCATCTTATGTTAAGAATTCAAGTACATATTCTCTTTAACAGGTACTACTTGGAGTTTATGGAGGCAGTAACATCCATATCAAGAGGAGTCCTATTTGGCATAGGTACAAGAGAATCAGTACATATATGCTTCATGCATATTTGGATGAGGTGTTAGAGAAGATATGTTCATATGAGTTTGAGGATTTCTGGTAGCAAACTTGTTAGCATTCTTTGCTACTTTTGTAAGTATGTGATCTTTTCACACATGTGTCTAACTTAGGGTCTTCCATAGCCTAAGGTTAGATTAAGGTTTGTTGATTATCAGTTTTAGACTGATCCTTCCTCTTTCGATCACTCATATTCACTCGTCTACAACCCATTAGGTCACACATCTCACATATATTCAAATTTCTATCCATAGATCTGAATATTTTTGTTACATTTGTACATTCACTTATCCATCTATTTCTGTTCACATAGAGTGGTTGAGAGTTTTGCTCCCACATTGTACTTTGAACATTGGTATATATGATAGTGTGAGTAAGCAGTGGCTTACATAACACTTTACACATGTTGTCTAATCTTTCTCTATCTTTGTCTCATCATCTGTATGATTAAGTTGTGGTATGTTCATGTTTTGTCAATATTGGAAGATTGCTGGAATATGTGTTGTAGATCCTGGACATATGGAACCTTGGACATGTGAGATTTATTATGGGCCTACTAAATTTCCAACATTTGGTATCAAAGCTTTAAGGTTTTGATATCAGAGTTCATTCAGGCTCTTATATTCCCAGGTTTTCAGACTTCCAGGTTTACAACATATGATTTAAGAGCATCTTCTAACAATTGAAATTTGACATACACACTTAATCTAGATGAGTAGAGATTTGAGAATTAGACAATTCAATCACATGTTTATTCATCAGTGTGGAGTATGAAGTTGATGATCTGTTAGCAATCGAATACTTTTGGAAGAGTATGCAAATACTTTATAGAAGTATTGTTTGAAGACCAGGACTTGATGAAGAGAAGGCTACTTCAAATTCAAGGAAAAAAAATGTCTTGGAGAAGATGAAGAAATCAGATCAACATCAAATCACAAGTATCAATTTCTACTATCAGATTATCATTTGCAGGTCATGTCTTAGAAGAGCAGTTATGAAGAGATTTGAAGGATTCAAGGAGTGATTTTATACACTTTCATTATTTGAAAGTTAAAGGCTACATCAAAATAGGTATCTAGAGGTTTTTCTAGAGAGTTTTGAGAGATCTCTTTCATGGAAAGAAAGTTCATCTAAGAAGACAAATGTGGAGAGCATCAGTTTTGTTTTCAGCCAATCTTGTGTTGGTTGGAAGCTTTTATTCTCACATTTGGTAGCTAGAGAGGTAACTCTAGAAAGGCAATTCATCATTCAGACAAAAGGTTGGTGAATTCAATCATATCAGACATTTGAAGCAGAGTTTTGACTCAGAGATATGAGGAGATGATAAAACATGATTTTATGTTCACTTCCATTTGTATACCATGTTTGTTTTGTCTCATACTCTTAGTACTAGAGGAAGAGAAAGAGTTCATTTGAAGAAGTTAAGAGAGATGCTCAAGCCATGTCTTTTTATCTTAAAATAAATCTTTTATTTCTTGCTTTCAGAAATTAGAAGTTGCAAAACATCACAAGAAACCTGGGATGCACTTGAGACATTCTTCTCTACTAGCATCAAAGCTAGGAAGAATCACTTATGGAATGAGTTCAACCAAATGAAGAAGTCACCAAAGCAAACAATCACATAGTTTATAACTAAAGTCAAGGAGTTTGTAGATCCATTATCTTCAATTGGAGAATCGATTGAATAAGAAGCTATCATGAGGTAGATCCCAAATGGTATTAGGACTGAAAAGCAATGGAAATCATTTACAACTGTTTATGACCTTATCATGGATGTGCAAACACTTGACTTGAACATATTTCTTGAAAAAGTCTTCAATCAAGGGGCCAAAAACAACTTGAAGGAAGGTAATTCTTACCAAGGTAAGTCGACAAGTGCTCTTTATGCAGATAAGAAGGATAAGAAGAATAAAAGAAAGAAGAAGGAGGATGATGAAGAAGAAATTTCCCAAGCCAACTATGTAGGCAAGAGCATGTGGAAAGGGAAGAAGAAAGGAGCAAAGCATAACAAAAAAAGGGACAAGAAAGTCCACCTGGTGCCATCTATCTTGCATCCAAATCTCTTCAATATATGAATCCTTATGAGGCTTGGAATAGTAGAAAACCAAGTCTAGGTCATTGCAAAGTTTTTGGTTGTTTAGCATATGTACATGTGTCTTCACAAATCATAGGAAAATTGGATGAAAGGGCAAACAAGGCTCTATTCATTGGCTATGAATTTGCACAAATGGACTATAGATTCTACAATCCAACTATCAGGCAATTCACAACAAGTAGGGATGTTGTATTTGAAGAACATAGGTCATGGTATGAAGAGGATAAATAGAAGGTGAACTTATCCTGTGATATTGATTTAAATTTTCATCCAACCATGCACAAGTGGAAGAAACTAGAACTGAATCAAAAGATGAACAAGATGAGAAGGACAGAGACTACAAGCTCTAAAATCAAGAGGGAAGGCCAAAATGCAAGAATGTGGAGATGCTCCAAACACACTCCTAGAAGATCAGCAAGGGAAAGAAGCCAACCTGAAAGGTATTGTTATTACACTAATTTTGTAACGAAACATACCATATATTTGTCCAAAGAATCATTTTCAAAAGAGGCCTCAACTTATGAAGAATCCAAAAGTAACCCTAATTGGGAGAAAGCCATGAAAGAGGAAATAGAAGCTCTAAAGGAAATGGACACATGGGAGTTAGTTCCAATGCAAACCAAGAAGAAGGTGGAGGTTGTAGGTGGGTGTATAAATTCAAAAGGACTTTAGATTGTAGGTATAAAGCGAGATTGGTTGCTAAGGGATGTGCTCAAACTCAGGTCATATACTATGAAGAAACTTTTTCAGATGGATAATGCAAAGCCTAGAGAAACACCCATGGAGATGAATCATAAACTTAGTTTTAATGAAGGTGAATATATATGAAGACGTAAAAGAGTATCCAATTCTTGTAGATAGTCTAGTCTATGCTACACATACAAAAAAATTTCCTATAGTGTAGGAGTGCTAAGTTAGTTCATGCACTCTCCAAGAGAGCCACACATGGATGCAGCTAAGAGGTATCTCAAAGGCACTATTAATGAAGGTATATTCTATTAATATACATCAGATTTGGATCTCTTGTGTCTTAGAATTTTAGGAAGCAACCTAATGTTGCACTATCCTCAACTGAAGCTGATTATAGAGGTTTGACCGTAGGAACTCAAGAAGTTGTTTGCTTAATGGATTTATATGCGGACTTGGGACTTGTGAGTTCCAAACCTCACATATTTGGAGAAAACATAAGGTCAATGCATTTAGGAGCAAACCCTGTATACCAAACAAGAACCAAAAATATAGAGGTTCACTATCACTTTATCACGGAGAAACTCTTAGAAAAAGAAATTGATGTTTTATTTGTTCCAATAGATAGACAAGTGGCAAATATGATGACAAAAGATCTAGATGGAGTTAACCTTTGCATGTTCAAAGCAAGTGCAGGGATTCAAATCATCAAAGATTCAAGACTCAAGCATGTTTATATTGAGTGGGAGCTATTAGATCAACAAGCTCTCAACATGCTTGAAAAAATAAAGTATATCAAAGATCAAAATAAACTTCACTTTTTGGAGAAACCTTACTGATTATAGAGGTTTGACTATAGGAACTCAAGAAGCTATTTGGTTAATGGAGTTATATGCGGACTTGGGACTTGTGAGTTCCAAACCTCACATATTTGGAGAAAACATAAGGTCAATGCATTTAGGAGCAAACCCTGTATACCAAACCAGAACACTCTGGCAAATTTTTTTATAGATTTTTTGGTTTTTCCAACTATACAATGGTCAACTTACTCCTTGATACACTTATTTATGTGAGAATATTCACTCTCATATAATCCTTTTGGTTGGTCACTACTATTCGTTAATCCATTTTTCTAGGGAGACTATTGATTTTGTCCTAGAATCCAACACTTGTTCATCATGGAAACTCTTTCTCATTCTTTCTACTTACCTATGTTGTCTTTCTTTGATTTTTCATTTTGTGACCATTTTCAATATGGAAAGCAAACTAGGAATGTGCATAAAACACACATTGACTCTTCAATTCATCCCTTAGATCTCATTCATATAGATTAGTGTGGTCCTATGCCCACAAGGTCATTAGGTGGTTCTCTTTACTTTGTGACTTTCATAGATGATGCTACTAGAAAAGTTTGGGTATGTCCTATCAAATCGAGGGATGAAGTACTCCCTATTTTCAAAAAAAGGCTTGCTTCAGTTGAGATTGAAAAAGGAACTAAACTTAAGGCTTTACGTTCAAATAATAGGGGTGAGTATACCTCACATGAATTCAACCTTTTTTGTCTATCTAGGGGAACTCATAGAGAGTTTATAGCTCTTATACCCCATTAGAGAATGGTATCGCTTAAAGGATGAATAGAACTATTCAGCATAGAGTAGTTTCTATGTTGCATAATGCAAACCTTTCACAATGTTTTTTGACACAAGTAATATTGACTATAGTTTACATGATTAACATTTCACCTAGTACGACCAAAGGTCTGAAAGTGGCACAAGAGTTATGGACAAGGAAGCCACCATATTATGATCATGTTCGAGTTTTTGGGTGTGAAGCATATGCCCATATACCCAAGAATCTTAGACAAAAGCTAGACCATAAGTCGAAGAAATGCATTTTTGTTGGATATGGTCAAAAAGGACAATTTGGATATTGCTTATGGGATCCCAAAACATGATTGGTGATCAAAAGTAGTGATGTCATTTTCAATGAGTCTAAGCTGCATAAACAACCCATTAAGGAGATTGAAGTGAGAAGAGTGGTGTTTGAGGATACTAGTCCTCTAATAATCATGCATAAAAATGTTCCACATAGGTATGTTCAAGAGAATGTCCGATCAGATCAATCTGCAAAGATTCCTATTCAGTAACCATTGAGATGCTTTGCATGTGTCTCACATGCACCTGGTATATATTTTCTAGGTTTGGATTTTGTTATGCTAACATATGCTGGTGAGCCTTCTTGCTACAAAGAGGCTATGAAGTCAAAGGATCATGTGAAGTGAGCATGCCATGAAGAGTGAGTTGGATTCTATTCATAGGAATGGTCCTTGGGATTTAGTATCTTTTCCAAAGGCTAGAAAGGATTTACCATGTAAATGGGTAGACAAGCTTAAATTCACATCAGATAATGCTTCTCCAAAGTATAAAGAACGACTTGTTGCAAAAGGTTTTAAGCAACAACATGGTGTTGATTTTGAGGAAATCTTATCTCCATTGGTCAAGATGACTACCTTGTGCATCTTGCTTTGATTGGTTGCAATGGAGGACTTAGAGCTAGTCCAAATGGATGTGAAAACTTCTCTCATAGGTTTAGTATGCAAGGTGGAAAGGCATTCCATACACCTTTACCCACATATGTGAAATTGAGCAAGGATGATTGCCCAAAATGAGAGGAGGAAAAGGAATTCATGACCAAAATTCCTTATTAGTTTGATGTTGGTAGTCTCATGTATGCTATGCTAGCTACAAGACCAGATATTGCATTTCTCATGGGAGCTATGAGAAGATATATGTCTAATCTTGGAAAGAAGCATTGGGAAGCAATCAAGGTGATTTTGAGATATCTGAGTGGCATTAAGGACATGTGTCTATGCTTAGGTAGAGGGAAAGCATCCATTATTGGCTACACAAATTTTGATTATGCTAGTTGTCTAGACAATTGTAAGTCTACATCAGGGCACATTTTTCATTTTGATGGAGGTGCTATCTCTTGGAGATCTCCTCTTCAAGAATGTACAACTATTTCCACCACAGAAGCATATTGTGTTGTAGCAAGTGAGGCATGTGAGGAAGCATTGTGGCTTTCTCATCTTTCTTGTGATATGGGTATACCTCAACATGTACCTCGTTTGCTCAGTGATAGTCAGAGTGCCATTGCATTGGCTAAGAATTTGCTCTATCATGCAAAGACTAAGCACATTGAGGTGCGGTATCACTTCATTAGAGATTGCTTAGCCACTAAGCGCATTATTCTTGAGAAGGTTCATGCTCGAGATAATGTTGTAGTTGCTTTGACTAAAGCTCTACCATAGGATAGCTTTCGACACTAATGTCACTTGAAAGGGGTTACTTGATTCATGATCTTAAATAGTTACTTGTATACTGTGTAACATGCCCATTAGGTGGGAAGTATAGTTTTTATACTTACACTTAGGTATTCTTTATCATTCTTTATTGTTCTCCCATGGTCACTTTGGCCAGATTGGCCTTTAATGGGAGATTGTTACCATTAGTGTGCATGTGAAAGGCCAAATGGCCATCACAAATTTTTGTATATGTTCTTAAATAAAACATATAGTCCCCAGACTATAAGTTTGACCGCATTTATATGAACTAAGAAATTTGTGTTCGTGGTCTTTGTACTATGTGTCCTTCTATGTATTATGCACCCCTGTGTAGAGTACTATGTGCTATGCTAGAGTTCTGGTTTCTATTGCAAGGGTATCATTGCAAAGCTCTCAAGAAGGAGAGTCCACCATTATGCATTGCCAGAGAAATACTATTGGAACATCAAGCTTACACTATGCTTGGTGTGGATTTGATCTACGTCAAAGGCTATCGCGTCGAATGAATATCCGTTGGAGAGTTCTTTTTCTTATGCTCACTTATTGTATTAAAAAAAAAAAGATTTTTCATGGACCTTTTACCATTGCAAAAGCTTTGAGCTTTACACATGTAAATGTAGAAAGATATAGCCCAAATCCCACAAATTTTTAGTGGTTGAGTTGCATTCAATCAAGCAATCAATCACATAAAAGTAGATCAAACTAGATCTTCACTTTTCTTAGATTGTAGGAAAGTGAATTGACTCCCTCGAACAATGATTCCCACCTTCATTTGAATTCAAAATCCACTTGTAGAAGTCGTGGAGCACTTCTAGAGTCTATATAAAGACTTTAAATCACTTGTACAATATATGGAAGCAATATACATACACTTGTGACCATTATTGTCTTGCTCCTTCAATTTTCTGCATCTTCTTCGCCAACAGTAATCTTGCAGAGGCTGGAGCTCTCTATACAGAGATTCAAATTGAGTGAAAGATGGCTTATTTGAAAGGTATTAGTGTCTACTTTATGCCTCTACATTTTCATAATATTTGGTTAAGTAAATTGGGAGAGATCTTAGTTTTTTTGTCTTGGGGTCAATCTCTATGTATTCCTGAAAAATAGGAAGTACCACCGTTGAGTGTCTGATTCATTCCTATAGCATATTTTTCCTATTCCTTATACTTTTGTGCATTATATACACTCAAACCTATGTGTATCACTCCCATAAAAGGATTTCTAATTGAAACCATGCGGTCGCCATGGGCATTTGAAGTTCATTGTCTCTTCCATAGATGGTAAGTTTTTTGAGCTACTGGACGTGTGAACCTATCTGTTTTGTATCGACTCTTTCTCCTTGAGACTCCAAAGTCCATAGTGAATTTTTTTGCACTTATCACATGCCTATAAGGTCTATCTGAGTATCTATAAGCTCAAGAGCTAGTCTTGTGCCGATTGGCTAGACCAAACTTCATCGCTTCAAAATCCGCTTTCCTACCTCCTACAAGCTTCTCCGAGTTTCTTTCAGTGGTATGAGAGCTAGATCAAGATGGGTGAATGTCCCTCAATGATCAAGAAGCTTGATCGACACAACTATGCGGCTTGGCAAATTAGAATGGAGGCCTATTTGCAAGGTAGAAATCTTTATGGAATTGTAACAGGTGATAAGCTATGCCTATTCCAAGATCCAAAGGAGGACCTACACAAGAGGAGACAGATAAGCTCACACTTTGGTGCACAAGGGATGCTCAAGCAAGGTCGTACATACTAAACTCTATCTCTGACTTTCTATTACCACAAATTAGAGGATGCAAGACATCTCAAGAGACTTGGGATGCCCTCGAGACTTTCTTTTCTGCTAGTAGCAAAGCAAGAAAGAATCATCTTTGGAACGAGTTCAACCAAATGAAGAAGACACCTAAACAAACCATCACAAAGTTTTTTATCAAGGTCAATGAGGTTGGGGATCAGTTAGCATCCATTGGATAGTTGACTGAAGAAGAGGCTATCATGAGGCAAATTCTCAACGGCATTCGAAGTGATAAGCAATGGCAATCCTTCACAATGGCTTATACTCTCATCATGGATGTGCAAACTCCAGACTTCAACATCTTTCTTGGACAACTCTTCAATCAAGAGGCCAACAATCGCATAAAGGAAGGTAACTCCTATCATGGTAATTCAACTAGTGCTCTATATGCAAGTAAGAAGGATAAGAAGCAGAAAGGCAAGAAGAAGGAAGAAGATGAAGAAGAGACTTCCCAAGCATACTTCACAAGCAAGAGCAAGTGGAAAGGGAAGAATAAAGGACCAAAGCAAGACAAAGTCAAAGGTTAGAATGTTCAACCTTGTGCCATATGTGATAAGACCAACCACACCACTTAGAATTGTTGGTTCAATGGGAAAACCTAGAAAGGAAGTGGAAGAGGTGGATATGGCAGCAATAAAGGTAGAGGTGGACACAACTTCAACAATAACAATAGAGGCTATAATAGAAGGGACTAAAACAATTATTCAGAAGATCAACCACATGAATACTCATTGCTTCTCATGAATCTAAGCAACAAAGGAGGTAAAGAAGATGATCATTTGTTCTACATAGATTCAGGATGTTCGAATCATGTTGCAAGCAACATTGCTCTTTTATATGACTTGGAAAGTTCAAAGCATAGACATGAAGTCCAAATAGGGGATGACACAAAGCACAATGTGGAGAAGATTGGTAATGTCAAAGCTTCCAATGGTAGGACAAACATTCTGAGTAAGATTCTCTATGTACCCACTATCACTAAAAACCTAATAAGTGTAGGCCAAATAGTTGAAAAAGGCTTGCAAGTGAGGCTCACCCAACATGGAGCTTTTGTGGAAGATTCATGTCAAGGCTTCAAGAAGATAGCTAGAGGTGAGAAGCATGGTAGACTCTTTACTTTTGAAGTAGGAGAAACTAGGAACATACCTCTATTCACTTTTGGGTCTCAAACCCTAAGTGAGCTTGAAGTGTGGCATAAGAGACTTGCTCATGTGAATGAAAGAACCTTGAAGGATATATGTAGGGATCAAAATGTTCTAGGACTGCCGAACATATCAAACCAACACATGATCAATAGGTGTGATGCATGTCAGATTGGGAACGCACAAAGACAACCATTCAACCACAAAGGCTACATCCACAACAACTTATTGGACTTAGTACATACAGATGTATGGGGACCAAGTCAAGAACCTTCATTGGCAGGATCAAGGTATTATGTCTCATTTATTGACGGCCATAGTAGATGGACTGTTCTATACTTTATCAAGAGTAAGAATGAAGTGTTTGATTTCTTCAAAAAGTATCTAGCACATGTGGAGAATCATACAGGTAGATCACTAAAGAAGCTCAGATCTGATGGAGGGGGAGAATACTTCTCCAAAGAGTTTGATGAGTTCTTGCAGGATAAAGGTATCAAAAGGGAAGTGACTACAAGGTTCTCTCCTCAACTAAATGGAATCACCAAGAGGAGAAATAAGACATTGGTTGGATCATCCAAAACAATGCTTGAAGAGAAGAAGTTGCCACATTATCTATGGGCAGAGGCTATTTCAACTACTGTGTACCTTGTCAATAGACTACCATCCAAATCACTTCAAGGTATGAATCCTTATGAAGCATGGCATGGAAGAAAACCTAGTCTTGGACATTGCAAGGTTTTTGGTTGTTTAGCTTATGTTCATGTACCATCACAAATAAGGGGTAAGCCAGATGAAAGGGCAACAAAGGCAGTGTTTATTGGATACGGTTCAACTCAGATGGGTTACATGTTTTATAATCCTTCAACCAAGCAATTCACTACAAGTAGAGATGTTGTGTTTGAAGAACACGGTTCTTGGTATGATGAAGATGAACAAAAGGTAACTCTACCATATGATCTTGATTCTGATTCTCATCAATTAGGAAGCAAGCATGATACACAGGTCCAGGATCCAAGAAGTGATATAGACGATGACCAAGATGAAAGAGAAAAGGATTAAAAGCTATGGAAGTCAAGAGGCAAAGCAAAGATGCAAGAGGTTGGAGAATGCTCCAAACAAGCACCTAGAAGATCAACAAGAGAGAAGAAACAACTAGAAAGGTATGGATATGATTCCACATTTGTTATGAAACATTCAATCTACTTGGCAAAAGATTCAATTTTAGAATGACCATCAACCTATGAAGAGGCAAAGGGAAACCCTAATTGGGAAAAGGCCATGAAAGAAGAAATAGATGCATTGAAGGAGATGGACACTTGGGATTTGGTTCAATGTCATCGAATCAAAAGGTAATTGGTTGTAGATGGGTATATAAAGTTAAAAGAAATTCAGATGGATTAGTTTATAGGTACAAGGCAATATTAGTTGCCAAAGGATGCTCACAAACTCATGGTATAGGCTATAAGGAAACATTATCACAAGTTGCAAAGATGACTACAATTAGAACATTGATAAGTGTAGCTGTTGCAAGGAATTGGAGACTCCTCCAACTTGATGTGAAAAATGAATTCTTAAATGGTTGGATAAGTGAAGAGGTATACATGTCATAACCTCCAGGTTTTGAAAACCCTAATCATCCATCTTATGTTTGTAGACTTAAGAAAGCATTGTATGGATTGAAACAAGCTCTTAGAGCTTGGAATTACAGTTGGTTACATACCTTCAAGATCAAGGGTTCAAACCTAGCAGGTGAGATCCTTCTCTATTCATCAAAAGGGATCACGATGAGATTATCTATATGTGTATATGTAGATGATATTATTGTGATAGGTGATGATCTAAATGGCATTCAAGAATCAAGAGACACATGCAAGAGGAGTTCAAAATCAGTGACCTAGGTGAGCTCACATATTTCCTAGGTATGCAGGTGATATACATAGATGAGGGAATGTATTTGACTTAGAGAAGATACATTCAGGATCTACTTCTCAAGTTTAAAATGAAGAACACTAAACCTGCAGGTACACCTTCAGAGATGAATCATAAACTTAGTGTTTATGAATGTGAGAAAATTGAAGACATTAAAGAGCATCAAAGCTTGGTAGGTAGCTTGATATATGCTGCTCATACAAGGGCAGACATCTCATATAGTGTGGGAGTGCTTAGTCAGTTTATGCACTCGCCAAGAAGACCACACACGGATGCAACTAAGAGAGTACTTAAGTATCTCAAAGGTACAATCAACGAGGGTATATTCTATCCTTACTCTTCAGATTTGGATATCAAAATCTATTCAGATGCAGATTGGGCAAAAGCTAAAGATGATAGAAGAAGTACGTCTAGTTACTAAGCATTTGCAGGCTCAAAGCTAGTGTCATGGAGTTCCAAGAAGCAACCAATAGTTGATTTATCCTCGACTGAAGTAGAGTATAGAGGTTTGACCATAGCAACTCAAGAGACAATATGGTTAAAAGCATTGTATACAGATTTGGGACTTGTGAGTTCCAAACCTCACATATTTGGAGATAATGTAAGTTCCATGCATCTAGCGGCAAACCTTATTTTCCATGCAAGAACCAAACACATAGAGGTGCATAACCATTTCATCGGGGAGAAGCTCATAGAAAAGGATATTGACATTTCTTTTGTTCCTACTGAAAAACAAGTAGTAGATATGATGACAAAGGCACTTGATGGAATAAATCTTTGTAGATTCAAAGCGATGGCAGGTATTCAACCTATCAGAGAATGAAGACTCAAGCATACTTTAGCTTGAGGGGGAGCTATTGGAGCATCAAGCTTACACTATGCTTGAGGTGGATTTGATCTACATTGAAGGCTATCGCATCGAAAGAATATCCGTTGGGGAGTTCTTTTTCTTATGCTGATTTATTGTATTAAAAAAAATTCATGGATCTTTTACCATTGTAAAAGATTTGAGCTTTACACAGGTAAAAGTAGAAAGATATAGCCCAAATCCCACGAATTTGTAGTGGTTGATTTGCATTCAATCAAGCAATCAATAACCTAAAAGTAGATCAAACTAGGTCTTCACTTTTCCTAGATTGTAGGAAAGTGAATTGATTCCCTCCAACAACCATTCCCACCTTCATTTGAATTCAAAATCCACTTTTAGAAGTTGTGAAGGACTTCTAGAGTCTATATAAAGACTTGAAATCACTTGTACAATACATGGAAGCAATATACATACACTTGTGACCATCATTGTCTTGCTCCTTCAATTTTTAACATCATCTTCTTTGCCAATAGTAATCTTGCAGAGGTTGCTGCTCTCTATACAGAGTTGCAAATTGAGTGCAAGATGAGTCACTGGAAAGGTATTAGTGTCTAGTTTATGCCTATACATTTTCATAACCTTTGGTTCATTAGATTGGGAGAAATCTCAGTTTTTTTGTCTCAAGGTCAATCTCTACATATTCATGAAAAATAGGAAGTACCATGGTTGAGTGTCTGATTCATTACTATAGCATATTTTGCCTTTGCCTTAAACTTTTGTGCATTATATACACTCAACCCTATGTGTATCACTCCCATAAAAGTATTTTTTCTAATTGTAATCACGCTCTTCGCTATGGGCATTTGAAGTTCATTGTCTCTTCCATAGATAGTAAGTTTTTTGAGTTAGTCGACGTGCGAACCTATCTGTTTTGTATCGACTCTTTCTCCTTGATGCTCCAAAGTACATAGTCCATTTCTTTGCACTTATAGCATGACTATAAGGTCTATTTGAGTCTCCATAAGCTCAAGGGCTAGTCTTGTGCCGTTTGGCTGGACCAAACTTCGTCGCTTCGAAACACACTTTTCTACCTCGTACAAGCTTCTCCAAGTTTCTTCAAGGACTTCATAAATCATAGTAGCAATATATTATCTCACCAAACATGTAGAGACATGTGCTCCTACAAAGGCCGATGCTCAAGCAACTAGAAAATTTTTATTTGAGCAAGTCCTTATAAGACTTTTTTCCCCCATCAAGATAATCATTGATTGAGGTCCTAATTTTGTGAGTGAAGTCATAGACTTACTAAAAGAATTTACCATTATCCATAAAAAGTCAGCTCCATAGAATCCGTAGGAAAATGGTCAAGATCCGAGTTTGAACAAAATGCTATGCATAGTTTTGAATAAGCTTGCTAATATGAGATGTTGGGATTTCGATAAGCTATTGCACCATGTAGTTTTGGCTTATCACATAGAATACACGACCTCATTGGTAACTAGTTCATTCAATCTAGTATATAGGCAACATATAATTTTTCCTATTAACTTAGTTTTATTGAATCAAAACTTAGCACGAGATTACAAATGAAATGGTCATGTGTTATCTACTTTACTAGATAAACTAGTGCATTAGGGTTGCCACGAGCATCTATGCTCATAGAAAAAGATAGAAAGCTTATTTCAATGCCCAAATAAAGGATATGAAACTATAGGAAGGTGACCTTGTACTTGTTTATATCCTAAAATGACACCCAAAGTATCTACCAAAAAGAGGACATCGAACCTACATGATACAATGTATATCACCTAGTAGTGCCATTCAATCATTCATACTTCAAAGATGACATATATATGAACAAAATCACTCGTTGTAGAGACAAACTCTATCAAGAAGCCCTCATTATAGATACACTCAAACAATCACAAGTGACCACAAATAGAAAATCAAAAGAACAATGCATCAGAGCACAGGTTCAAGAAAAATCCTTAGAGCATATATGCAAGATGAGACACATCAATTAAGAACATGAACTCTAATGTACAGAGACAAAATTCTTTGGATTAATTCATTGAACCATAACTGGTTACCATGGCTATGTATCAAGTGTATTACAATGAAAATCCAACCAAAGACAAAAGAACTTCTATAAGCATTATACTATGGCACTTTCCTAAACACATGATCAAATTTCTTATACATACGGGTGATACAACTAACAAAATGACATGATCTCTTGTAGAGATTGGAAAGGCAAAAATCAAACCATTTGAAGCTACCAGATAGGATTAGGAGGTACTCAAGCTCTGCATGTTGGACAAAACACACTTCCCATTGTTCCCAGGCAGTGTGGTCAGACTATTCTTTGTAATTTCCACTTTGTAATATTGGAGATATCAAGAGTTTCTGGAGTAACAGAGGTTTGGAACAGTGTGATGTTTATTCTTACCTTTTTCTTACGACCCACAGAGACAATGGGTTCTTCTGGATTCCGAACGTGATGATTACGGAAACGATGATATGCAGAGTAGTGAAGGAAGTGGGATATACAGAGCAGAGAACAATTGTAACTACAATGCTATAATGAAACATCGTATCTATTTCTGAATCAGATAACTATTGTACTGCATAGTTAAGATTCCAAATTGTCTATGAATTGTCTGTCTATGCTAAGTCATATTGAAGTAATGGAACAAAAATGCATGTTTACAAATAGTAATATTCATGAATCCCCGTTTCGAAACCTATCCCTTGGGTGCTGTTAGTTTTAAGGTGAACAATGTCCAAACATTTGGCACCCACGATGGGATCGGGTTCTAGCTAAGGAAGTGCTATCAAAATTTCATGCCGTTGTGGAGCAGAAAGGAGTATCACGCAACAAATTACCATCATGAACAGTTAGAGGAATTTGTTCAACACATTGTAGAAGGTTTAAGGGATATTCCTCTTTCGGAGGCAGTGAACATCCCAGAGGATTTGACATACTGGGAGAACAAGGAGTCATTCCCCCTCGATTACTACAAGATTGGGTACCTGAGTGGAAGGAGGAGAAGCTAGCGAAAACAGTGGGGCACAAGGAAGGTGAAAAACCTGACCAACAACACCTCCCACAAGAAGGAAAATACCCTGAGGAAGAAGGTTCCAGCAGTGGAAGTCATTCCCACCCCCCAAGCTTGGATCTAGCTCTCATTTCGATGCCGCAATCCGAATTGTGGGGCCCGATGGCTCAGCGATATGAACTATCAAGATTGAATTACACACAATTTTGCAGTAAAGTAGGGGAAGATCCCGATAGGCATATGGAGGAAGCTCTAATTGGTATGCAACTTCACTTAGCTTTTTAACTCTCTTCTAAGGTCCACAAAACCTTGGTGATAGCTTACTACACTTCCATGTGGAGAGTGAAGTAGATCTAGTTGGTACTTGAAGAAAGAGTCTATCTCCCTCCTCAAAGGATCTAGGAGATCTCTTCCTATCAACATAATCTTTAGCCCTATCAGTTGCTTGCTGCATCTTGGCTTTAGTTATTTCTAAATTTGCTTGGATGTTCACTAAGAAATCCAAAGCACTAGGAAATTGCTTTGGCATGCCGATGGTATTGGTATCATTGGGATTCATGCCATAGTTCATCTCAAAGGGAGACATACATGTTACCTTGTGAGGCCTATTGTTATAAGCAAACTCAACTAGTGGAAAATAACTATCCCAATTTGTCTCTCTCGGACACATACGCCCTCAACATGTCCTCTAAAATCTGGTTGTCCCTCTCGGTCTGATCATCTGTCTGAGGATGATCACCACTACTCATCTTTAATGACACCTTCAGTTTGTCAAATACAAACTTCCAAAAGTATCTTGTGAATCCGACATCCCTATATAAAACTATGGATGTCGATAACCCATGCAATCTGAAGACATCTTGGATAGAAAACTCCGCTACCTGTGGAGCTTTTGTCATCTCATGCATGGGTATGAAATGAGCCATCTTGCTCAACTTGTCAACCACAACTAGGACAGTATCGTGCTTCCTTGGGGTCTATGGTAACCCGACTATGAAGTCCATGGATACACTATCTGAGTTATGATCTAGAACCTATAAAAGGATGCAAAAGACCTTGTGTCTTTACGCTCTCTACTTTTTTGACGACACATAAAGCATTGTTGAACATAAATATGGAAATCTTTGGCTGTCTAGGCCACCAAAATGTTCTTGTAACAAGCTATATTTTCTTTTCAACACCTGGATGTCCTGCACAAGGCACATCATGGTTATCATGCAAGACTTTTCTTCTCAAATCCCAAGAATTTGGTACGCAAACCTTTCCTTTCCGTCTAACTATTCCGTTCTCCTGTGAGAAATTGGAATACTGAATGGACTTGTTTGCTCTGTTAGGGGAAGAAACAGCTGGAACTATCCCATCTCCTATAATAGAGTCATCACTGATGGCTCGAACAAATGTGGATCTTCCACCTATGCTTCATTTATCTCTTGAAGCAATGAGCTTTCTAGAACTGTAAAGCTCATTTGGTACATTATCCGTGATAATGCATCAACAACTATATTTTCTTTGCACTTCTATACAAGATTTCCATATGAAGCTCTTGCATGAGCTAAGCCCAACGAGCCTGTCTGCCTTGAAGATCTAGTTGACAACCATAATCTTTAACCCATCTGTCTATCATCATACCCAATAAACACATACTTCTTTGCTTTGGGTTCTAGCTTATGTCTTAATTGTGAAGGAACATATGCATATGCTAAACATCCAAATACCTTACAATGATCAAGAGTAGGTTTCTTACCCCACCATGCTTCATAAGGTGTTTTATCATCCAAAGCTTTGCAGGGTAACCTATTCACAAGGTATGTTGCAGTGTTGATAGCTTCTGCCCATAAGTAGTTTGGACAATTCTTCTCTTTCATCATTGATCTTGCAAACTCTACAAGAGTCTTATTCCTTCTTTTTGCAACTCCATTTTGTTGAGGAGAGTACCTGCAAGTTACTTCTCTTTTTATACATGAATTCCACAAAATAATCATCAAACTGTTTAGAAAAATATCCCCCCCCTCCATCTGATCTCAACCTCTTGAGCTTTTGTCCTGTAATCCTTTCTGCATAAGCATGATAATGCTTAAATTTCTTGAACACTTCTGATTTTTCCTTGATTACATAAAGTGTAATCCATCTTGTTGCATCATCAACAACCAACACATAATATCTGGATCCATTTATGCTATAGTCCCTTGAAGGACCCCACACATCTGTATGAACCAACTCAAGCATGTTTGCATACTTGTATCCTGATTTATTGTATGAACTTCTGTGAGCTTTACCTAATTGACAAGCTTCACACTTGTATACCATGTGTTGACCTTCAACATTTGGCAATCCAAGAACTAAATCATTCTTTGGCATCTCTTTTATGGCTCTCTCATTGAAATGACCTAACCTTTTATGCCATAGGTCTAACTTAGACATCTCTTGACTTCCATAAGTAAACAATGCATGTCCCACATTACCTTGGACCTTGAGAGTAAAAAGTATTCCTTCTTTTTTACCTGTAATGATGCTTCTATATCCCTGATTTGGATCTTGCACATAAACACCATTGTGCAAGCAAAACATTGGCACGAAAAAGTGTGCGACTCTGAGAGGTCTACCTGCAGATTTTACATATACATGTTCCTATTGATCATACACACAACCTGAAAGGAATTAGACCATGAAACTTTGAACATAGCTTGATTAGCTTCTAGCTTAGATGTGTACAAAAGATTTCCTGATCCACATGATCAGGCTGAGAGAACTCAAAGAAAGATTCGACGCTAACTCCTAAAGATGACTCTCTACACATCTATCTCATGGACACTTGGCTTCTAATGACTTTTTTCTTCTATTTCTTTACATCATTGACTTATATACATATGAATCTAGACTCATCACGTGTCTATTACATTATTCCTTATCATTTTAATGATCATCTAAACTCATAATACAAGAATTTTCATCTATAATGTGCATATGTATACAAGCTTCATATCTAAGATCTCTTCACTTTCTTCACTGATTTCTTTGGCTACATTTTGATTCTTGACTTGTTTCAAGTTCTTCATAATCATCAATTTGGGATTGCTTTGTTCCAACAAGTGTGTCAACCCATTCAGGTTCCATTGATGCGATTTTACTCAAATAATGCTTCACTTGAGACTAAGTTCATGCCTATATTCAATCTTTATGACTGCTTACTGGGAATGCGATTCTTGTGCATTGCAACATGAGTGTGTCAACCCACTGAGGCTCCATTGATGCGATTTTACTCAAATAATGCTTCACTTGAGACTAAGTTCGTGCCTATATTCAATCTCCCCATGGGAAGCATGGGGAGAGAGTTTTGCCCCAGGAGCTCTAGAGCCTTCAAACTTAAGTTAACATGAGTTAACTTGAGTCTAGTGAGACTTAAGTCGAGTGGGAAGTATACCAACCACTAGTGGACTCTAGTGGAATGTACTAAAGCTGTGTTCGAGAACACTCCAACCACTAGTAGACTCTAGTGGAAGATATGAAAGGAGTGGAGAAGATTGCACATGCACTTGTGGACTCTAGTTACATTTGTGGTCCTCATTAATTTGAGCATCTATATATATAGTCATAAGGTTGGGAGGAGAATCATCTCTCTAGCATGTGGTGGTTGTAATTGTTAGTTTCTTGCAATATAAAACTAATAAGAATCACCAAGTCTCACAATACCAAGAGACTTTGTTGCATAAGTGGAAAACCATTCTCTATGTGGTGTCACATTCAAAGAAGAACCAGAATCTAGCAACCATGTCCAAAAAAGAGAATCATATGTAAGAACCTCACTAGGCACAATACTTTCAAGTTTCAACACATCAGTTTCATCATAAAGTCATTAATATCATCTATCTTCACAATTGAAGCAGATAGTGTAGGTAGCTGTTTAACATGCCCATCAACATGTTGTCCTTTATCTTTATATGCATCTCCAATTTGAGTGCCAACCATAGAATTTCTATGGATCTCTTCACAGAAGAGTGCTCCACATATGTCATCATTCTTGGAGTTTGAGGTCCACGGAAGCATGCAAATAGCACAAGGAAGAAGAAGAAGCTTGGAGCACAACACACAATACTAAATGTATTACCACTAGAATGTGAAAAGATAAGTGACCCGTTAGGGCAATAGGCACATTTACAAGCCAAGGAAAAAAACCTCCTAATGAGGGAAAAAAGTGGCTCGATGGTCCAAGTTTGTTCACACACATCACTACCTAAATATATCAACAAATCCCCCCTGGGAGTCATGTGGTGAATAAGGAGTTTGCACTCATGTATAACGAAGTGCCAAGCTATGTGGAATCAATCCACAAAAGGAAATAAGCCAAAAGCTTTGTAGAAAGCTTCAAACTTCTCCCTAGGCAGAGCCTTCGTGAAAAGGTCTGCAATGTTCTCCTGCATAAGCACATATGCCAAGATGATCTCTCCAACAGAGAACCTCTCCCATACATAATGATAATGCACCTCAATGTGCTTATTGCGAGCATGGAACAAACGGTTCCTCGCAATTGCCAATGCACTCTGACTGTTAGTGAAGATGGTGGTGGTAGAAGAGTGACCAACACCAAAATCAGCCATAAGGCGTCTGAGCCACACACATTCAAAATCAGCCATAAGGCGTCTGAGCCACACAAATTCAACAATCATTGTGAAAGTTGCCCTATACTCAGCCTCACAACTAAAAGTGGCCACAATAGGGTGCTTCTTGCTCAACCAAGATATACATGAGCTAGCAAGCATGAAGCAAAAGCCACTAGTGGACACACGCGTGTCATAGCAACCAGCCCAGTCAGAGTCGAAAAAAGCATGTCAATTTGGCGGTAGTGATCCCCCCTTGGGATAAAACGATCCAAGTAGCTGGGTACCACTCAAGTAGCAAAAGATGCGTTTAACTGCCTACCAATGCTTGACACTTGGGAAATTCATAAACCTGCTCATTTGTGGGACAAAAAACTGAATATCTGGCTGAGTAATACATGAGTAAATCAACCATCCAAGAGCTTGCTGATAGAGAACAACATCAAATGCATCTCCGGCATCATGAAGACTGAATCGTAAACTTGTTTCCATAGGAGTGGCAATAGGTTTGCAATCTTCAAGGCCAAAATGCTACAATATTTTGTTTGAAACAAAGTTATTCTACCATCAACTTGCATACACTGAATGCCCAAATAATGATGCAAATGCCCCAAGTTAGATATCTCAAATGAGGCATGCAAATCAGCCTTAAAATCAGCAATAAGCTTCTCATGAGGAGAAGTGAGCAACATGTCATCAACATACACAACAATGATTAGAAGCACATCATTAGCATGCTTAACATATAATGTGTTCTCTGTTGGACTATTCTCAAAACCATGTGCAATCAGATAGGCATGCATCTTTTCATACCAAGCTCGTGGTGCTTGCTTTAGACCATATAATGCCTTCTTCAACCTACACACTTGGTTTTCATGCCCTTTTTGCACAATGCCATGGGGTTGAAAAACATTCACTTCTTCATGCAAATCACCATTCAAAAATGTAGTTTTAATGTCCAACTGATGTACATTCCAACCATGATGAGCTGCAAGTGCACAGATGCTACGAACAGTAGTCATTCGGCAAGTGGGAGCAAAGTTCTCATCAAAATCAATGCCTCTTTCCTAAGCATAACCCTTTGCAAAAAGCCTAGTCGTATACCTTTCAATTGTTCCATCAGGCTTACACTTCAGCTTGTATACCCACTTAGTGCCAATGGCCTTCTTGCTAGGAGGCAAGTCACATAAAGCCCAGGTACCATTCTTCATTATAACATCATATTCAGATTGCATAGTAACTATCCAATTTTCTAAATTTTGTGCTTCATCAAACAAAACAGGCTCATTCTCATCACAAAGACTAGAGGCATAGCATAGCAATCTGATGCAAAAGAAGCACTATGAGAGCCTGAAGAAGTATGATATGATAGAGGTGCATCTAATTTGCTATCACAGAAAGTGTGCACCAGCCATTTTGGCATAGTTTTTACCTCCTCAATATCAGCTCTCTCATCAACAAGTGCATCATGTAAATCTGCACTAAAAATGGAATGATCTACATCATCACATGAAACCTATAAAGGCTGAGAAATTTCTTCATTAGGATGAGCACTAGACTTTCCACCTATAAAAAGAGGAAGCAAAGTATCATACATGTCTTTGGAGCTAAAATATGTCTCCTTAGCACATGAAAGTAATGGCTGAAGAGCATCTTCCACAAAAACAACATACAACCAACCAAAATACATTTAGTCTATGGGTGATATAGACGATAGCCTTTGCTTTTAGAACTGTACCCAACAAAAATACATTTTACTACTTTATCATCCAATTTCGTGCGATGTTAATCAGGCACTAATGCATATGCCAGACAACCAAAAACATGGAGGTGAGCAACAAATGTCTTATGACCATGCCAAACCTCATATGGAGTGATATATTGCAATGCTATAGTGGGACATTTGTTAAGTACATTTGCTGCACACATAATGGCCTCAAGCGAGAAACTATATGGTAAAGCATGACTCTTGACCATACACCTCGCCATCTCCATGAGTGACCTGTTCTTCCATTCAGAAACTCCATTTTGTTGAGGTGTATATGACACTATACACTGATGTTTTATCCCATGTTCAACCAAAAATAAAGTCAAAAGACACATATCCCCCCCCCCCCCATAAGAATGGAGGGTGCCCATTTTACATGCTGACAGATTTTCAGCCAAAACCAAAAACTGTTTGACGCACATAAACACTTCGAACTTTGATTTCAATGGATATACACATGCATGCCTAGAAAAATCATCAATGAAAGTCACGAAGTAAAGATACTTTCCAAAAGAAGGTTTTTGCATAAGACCATAGACATCAATCACTATGTACAAGCTGCAATTTGTGAGTAGCTCGAATTGAACCATCTTTTGGGAAGGATGAATGCTAAATTTTACCCAAAATACAACCTTTAAAAACATGTTTACCGGGTGCCTCAAGTTTGGGCAAAGAGGACACCATTTCAGATTTCTGTAGGCATAGCAAACTAGCAAAATTTAGATGACCAAAGCATGCATGCCAAAGCTTTGCATCTGACATGGCCTGAGAAGCATGTACTACACATGCTAAATCATTCATAGATTTTTCATAGTCTATGAGCTTATACAACCCATGAAATAAAATGCCAAAAGAAATAATCACATTGCCATTTGACAGATCATGAACTATACATCTATCATCAATAAATTTCACAACCAAGCCAATCTTGGCTAAAGCAAAAATGATAACAGATTCTTCTTGATCCCTCACACAAATAGAGCATCTAACAATGTGAAATAACTACCATCAGTAGTATTCAGAATGATCTTACCAACTCCCATGGCTGGGTAAGAGGCGTTGTTGGCGCATATGATAGTATTCCCTATAGGGGCAGGCTTGACTAAAGTGAAGAAACTACGCTGCGAGGTAATATGTTAGGTCGCCCCACTATGAAAGTACCAAACATCTAAGTCCACTACAGACATACAGTTTATAGGAGAAGATGGGTCAAAACTACAAATAGTAGTAAATGCCCATTCTTCATTCTGTACTAGATTAGCAGACTCAGTTTTAGTTGTAGAGGCCTCTACAACAACCATGTCAGCCTCTTTTTTCTTTGCCTCTTTTGCAGCTAGTTTTGGACAATTCTTTATGACATGATCAATTGCTTTATAGTACTTGCAAAAAAATTTCTGCTTTTTTGTATTCTTGACATCTCTATCATCCCTCTTTGATTGCATAGAATTAGCAAATTTTCGCTTACTAGTAGAAGAGCTCCATTTACCTTTGCCCTTTTGACTAGCCAGGAAAGCTTGATTTGCAACATGCATAATGGACCTGTTCTGCCTAGACTAATCTTCCTGCAAAAGAACAAAGACTAACTCCTCAAATGTTAAGGCATTTGGATTTCCTTTCATCATCAAACAAAGAGTAGAAGCAAAACTCTGATATGAATCAAGAAGACCATTCAGAACACTCTACATAAGTGAATTGTCAGGCAAGATTTCATTAGTAGAAATCAAGTATTCCTTCAAATCTTTGATCTTTGTCAAAAAACCATCCATGGAATCTCCTTCATTCATGTGCTCACTCTCCAATTGTTTTCGGAGGTAAGCAACATGAGCCTCATCCCTTGCCTAGTATAAAGTGGTAAGTGTATCCCAAGCATCCTTAGCTATTCTACAAGAGCGAATGTGAGGAATAAAGGCATGTTTGACAGACAGGGCTATCAATGCATGTGCATGAGCATCTCTGCCATCCCAATGAATTTTCTCTGTAGTAGGTGTAGTAGAAACTGCAACACAAACATGAATCTGCATAATATCACCATCTTCGATGCAATCTACATCAGCTTCAATACTTGTATTTGCAGGTGTAATAGGATGTTTTTCAACACCCTACACAATATTCCAAAGTCCTTTTGCAACTAATACATGATGCATCATGTAAGACCATAATGGGTAATTCATACCATCCAACTTATCCTTAACAGACAACATAAAGAATACATCACTGCTTTCAGCCATGGCCAGTAACTAAAATAACCTGATGCGGAAAATTGATTGTATCTCAAAAAGTTGAATAGAACTACTTTGTCGAGTTGTGCTAAACATGTAGCAAACTTTGAGCTTATACTGGCGAACCGAAACCTGTATATATCTTTGGCACCAAAAAGAAAAAATAGCCTACACAAGCACTGTGATAGTGCGTTTAGAGGCTAAAATGAGCTCAGATCACAATTTTGGCACCACAGAGAAATTTTAATGTCCTAATCACCCCTAGTAGCTCATCAAAATTTGTGCGATTCTGAGACTGTGACTAAAGGGGTGTCGAGGATGCACTAGATGAAGCGGCGACCTACTCTGATACCAATTTTTGGAGTTTGAGGTCTGCAAAAGCACATGAACAGTACACGAACGAAGAAGAAGCTTGGAGCACAACACACAATACTGAATGTTTGACCACTAGAATGTACAAAGATAAGTGACCAGTTAGGGCAATAGGTGTATTTACAAGCTAGGGTAAAAAACCTCCTAAAGAGGGAGAAAAGTGCCCGATGATCCTAGTATGTTCACACACATCACTACCTAATTATATCAACAATCATGAATGAGTTCACTATTATGTGCACTATTGCTAATAACTATGAAAAATGTATCGCATGATGATGGAAAGGTGCATAGCAACAAGATTTCTTTCATTTCATTATCCATCTCCATTTTTGGAGCCTCTAATTGAGAAAATATAGCATCAAACTCATTTAAATGAGCAAAAGCACTATTTGTAACCTTCGTGTGAAGGTCATATAACTTTCTCAATAGATACACTTTATTTGATGTCCTTTATGTTTCATAAATGTTGCATAACTTCTTCCAAAGCTCCTTTCCACTTTCATAGTCCGCTATAAAGTAAACATTGTTTCTCAAGCGCAATCAAATGGTATGCCTAGAAATTTCATCCAACTCATCCCAGTCATCATCATCCATATCATAAGGCTTCTTTGAGATTTCATTTATCCAATTTCATTACCTCCTTTGAATCAGCATATCTTTAATATGATTCTTCTATAGAGCAAAGTTTGTTCCATCAAAATTTAGGATCTCAAAATGGTATTTGCCTTGTAAGTTATAGCTCCTCTTGGGAACACTACCACTAGGCTGAGATCCACTAGATGTGTCTAAAACCTTTGATACCATGATGATAAAGAAATGACTAGGATGATAACGTAGCTAGAATAATTCAAACACCACTAAAGCTAAAAAAAGGTGATCAAATGTCAAATTCTAAGAAACTTTTGATAGAGTCTCCCTAGAAAAATTGATCAATGAACAACAATGACCATCCAAAGAGATCATGTGGAAATGTATGTGCTCACACCAATAAGTTTTTCAAGGAGTTAATTCAACCATTGTATAGTTGAAAATCTAAAATATGGAAAAACATTGCTAGAGTCTCCTCTAAAAAAGATCATATGACCAATGTAGAAAACTCATAATAGGTATCATCATATGAGGATTCTTATCTCCACTAACAAGAAGAAAGAAGCCTCACACAAAAATTCCACTATGAGAAATAAGACTCACACGTGGATAGCCATTACTTATAATTAAATAAATTTGGATACCTAGCACCATGGCCACTCCAAACTTTGAGAAATGATAGTCTAAAGTGAGGACTTTGCTTCTACAGAAATTCCTAGTCACTGAAATGACATACCTTCAGTATTTTGCTAATTTCTCTTAGCTCAAATATTATTTCTCCATGATCTTTTAGTGGCTAAAACTAGAAAGTTAGAGCTTTCCAACAAGCTATTATATGCTTGAAACGGATCTCTAGAACTCAAGTTATGGCCTTCACAAGATCACCATGTATGACTTCCAAAAGTGGAATTTTTGCCTATTTTAGTAATCCTGAGTGTCTAAAATGAAAATTCGATGCCTAGCATCGACTTGCAACCAAAAGTCGATGCCTGGCATCGACTTTCAACTTTTTTAGCCACTTTTTCAGTGCCAACATTACCCCCTTGAACACACACATGAACAAGACCACTTTTATGTGGGAAGTCGATGCCAGGCATCGACTTTATGCTCAAACTCGATGCCAGGCATCGAGTTGCTCCACAAACCTCATGTTTTTAAGAAGTTCTACCAGTACATAACAATCAGAGAATAAAACACGGATTTATCAACACAAATTCGATGCCAGGCATCGAGTTGCTCAGAAAACTTGAACTTTTGAACTCATCACACAGTAGACAAACATGGAGATGATGGAGAGAGTCTCATACACAGAACTTTAACTATTTCTTCTCATATCTATGAAAAACTCAAAAGTTTTACAGGTGCTTTCTCACTCAGAGAAGCCCGACTATACTCAGTCATTCAAAATGAACTCCTTCTCACATTCTATCACTCTCTTCCACTTCTTCTCTCTCGCTCATTGCGTCAGTTGGTACAAACTAACTTATATAGATTTTCTCATTCTCGTGATTTTAAAAAACTTCTAGAACTAAAGTGAACTAACTTTACAAATATAATACACTTGTGAATTTGTCCCTTCACATAGGCATGTGGTTTTCTTCTCAAGCTTTGACTTTCAAATATATGTCCAATTAGTGATTGTTTCTCCAACAGCTCCCCCTCAATCACTATTTGACATTCTCTATTTCTTCATATCATCTTCTTTTTCTTTTACTCCTGCCATGCTTTTGAACCTGCTGTTCTTCACACCATCCAAGCTCTTTGTCATTATGTCTGCTATCTGATCTTTAGTAGAAATGTACTCCACTTCAATCTCTTTCTCCATTACCTTTTCTCTTAGGAAATGATAATGTATCTCTATATATGTTTTGTTCTTGCATGAAATACTGGATTTGCTGCAAGATAAAGTGAACTCATATTATCTCCATGTATTGTAGGTATACCTTGATCAATGCCCAAGCTTTTAAAGAGTGTCTGCATCCATATGACCTCCTTAGCTGCTTCCACAAGTCCTTTGTACTCAGCTTCAGTTGATGATAATGCTATTGTATGTTGTTTCTTTGAACACCAACTTACAAGCTTATCACCAATGTAAATCATGTATCCATGTGTTGATCTCCTGTCATCTTGATTACCTACCCAGTCTGAATCACTATAGGCTCTCAACTTCAAATCTGATGTAAAAGGATAATATAATCCTTCCTTTATAGTTCCTTTGATATATCTGAGATCTCTTTGACCTGCAATCCAATGTGGGTCCTTTGGACAATGCATGAATTGTGACAAAACTCCCACTGCATAACTAAGATCAGGTCTTGTTAGTGTAGCATAAATCAAACTACCCACAAGAGATTGATACTTCCTCATATCTTTGTATTCTGCACCATCATATTTACTGAGCTTGTGATAAACTTCAAGTGAAGTTGAAGCTTCTCTGCAATTTTCCATATCAAACTTCTTCAATAGATTCAGAAGATACCTTTCTTGTGATACATATATGCCATGATCTGTAAGTGACTTCCATTCCAAGAAAGTATGACAACTTTCCTAGGTCACTGATCTTGAACTCTTTCTCAAGTAATCTCTTTACCTCCTTGATTGCTTCATCTAAAGTACCTGTGATTATAATGTCATCTACATAAATACAAATGTAGATTGTACCTTCCTCTGTTCTTTTGATAAGTAGACTTGAATGTGCTTTTGAACTTTGATATCCAAGATCATTGAGATACTTCACCAGTCTATAGTTCCATGCTCTTGGAGCTTGTTTCAATCCATAGAGTGCTCTTCTCAACCTGCAAACAAAATTTGGATACCTGGAATCTATAAACCCTTGAGGTTGTTCCATGTATACCTCATCTAATATGTATCCATTCAAGAATGCATTCTTTATATCCAATTGACTTAGGGTTCATCCTTTTGAAGTTGCAATAGCAATGATTGTCCTTATAGTTGACATCTTAGCTATAGGACTGAATATCTCATCATAATCTATGCCATAGGTTTGGGCATAGCCTTTCACCACCAGTCTAGCTTTGTATCTAGCTATACTTCCATCTGCAAGCTTCTTCACTTTATAAACCCATTTATTTCCATTTACTTTCTTACCATTTGGTTTAGGAACAAGTTCCCATGTCTTGTTCTCCTCCAGTGCATTGAACTCTTCCTTCATTGCTTCTTCCCATTGCTTCTTACCTTTAGCTTCATCATAGTTCTGAGGTTCTTCATCATCTTTGACCATATATGCATAGTTCTTCTGAGTTATGTAAGAAGTATCATAAGAATACCTTTCTGGTTGTCTTCTTGTCCTACTTGACCTCCTTGGTTCACATTCTTCATATGTGTCTGGATACACCTCTTCATCAAATATAGGATCTTCTTCATTCCTTCTTGTTAATCCACTTCTGGATGTACTTGCTTG
Source organism: Ceratopteris richardii (assembly GCA_020310875.1). NCBI lineage: Eukaryota > Viridiplantae > Streptophyta > Polypodiopsida > Polypodiales > Pteridaceae > Ceratopteris > Ceratopteris richardii. The sequence continues at coordinate 103,337,731 of CM035442.1, read as the reverse complement.
CATATAGTCTTCATCTCTATTTACCTGCACAATTGATTTTCCTTTCTCACATCTTCTTACCTCTTCTTCAAATTCTTCAGTTGTATGACTTTGATCTGCATACCAACTTACTCTAGAAACAATAAATTGTTTGGTTAGAGGATTCCACAACCTGTAACCCATCTGCTTTTCATCATAACCAATAAACACATATTTTTTTGCCTTTGGTTCAAGTTTATGCCTAAGCTGTGATGGCACATAAGCATATGCAATTGATCCAAACACTCTACAATGATCTAGTGTTGGTTTCTTACCCCACCAAGCTTCATATGGAGTCATTCCATTTAGAGCTACACATGGTAATCTATTCACAAGATATGTAGTTATATTTACAGCCTCAGCCCAAAGATAATTTGGACAATTCTTCTCCTTTAGCATAGCTCTAGCAAACTCAACCAAAGTCCTGTTCCTTCTTTCTGCTACACCATTTTGTTGTGGTGTATACCTGCAAGTTATTTCTCTCTTAATACCTGCATTCCAAAGATAATCATTGAACTCTTGGGAGAAGTATTCTCCCCCTCCATCAGACCTCAGTCTTTTAAGCTTTTGACCTGTGACTCTCTCTGCATATGCATGAAAATGCTTGAAGGCTCCAAACACTTCTGATCTTTCCTTCAAAACATATAAATTTATCCATCTTGTAGCATCATCAATGAAAAGAACATAATATCTTGAGCCACTAATAGATCCTTCTTTTGTTGGTCCCCATACATCTGTATGAATGAGCTCTAGTACTCCATCATGTTTGAATCCCTTCTTCTGAAATGGTAACATGTGTGCTTTACCCATTTGGCATGCTTCACATTTATAAACCATATGTTGACTATGCACATTTGGTAGTCCTAGTATAGACTGATTTTCAACCATAGCTTTAATTCCTCTTTCATTGAAGTGACCTAATCTCTTATGCCAGAGATCAAGTTCTGTAATCACTCCTTCATCATGTGTGAGCAAAGCTTGACCAATGTTCCCTTGTACTCTTAAAGTAAAGAGTCTACCTTCTTTCTTACCAGAGACAATCTGATTATATCCATTCTTTGGATCTTCAACAAATACTCCTTCATTTGTAAACCTGACTTGAAAACCTTTTTCAACTATCTGTCCCACACTAATCAAGTTTTTAGGTATTGTGGGAACATACAAAACATTGGTTAGCAAATCTGCTCCACTTTTGCATTTCACTTTTCCAATTGAATGTACACTATGTCTTGTATTGGCACCTGTTTGAACAGTATGACTAGAAATACCTTTTTCCAATTCTGACATCAATTCTATGTTTCCTGACAAATGATTAGAACATCTAGAGTCAATGTAAAATACCTTTAGATCTTCTTTATCTGATGTGCTGATTGAATTCATCATCAATGATGTATGACTTTCATTCTGTGTGTCATTTGCATAGTTGTAGTAAGTGGTGTTGTAGGATTGATTATGTCCCCAACTTCTTCCTCCACCTCTACCATAGCCTCCTCTTTGACTTTGTCTACCTCTTTGATAAATACTTTGATATCTTCCACCTCTGCCTCTACTATTGTTGTTTTGATTCTGGTTTTATCCTTGTTGATTGTGCCAACAGTCATGAGCCAAATGATTACTCAATCCACAGATCCAGCAAGCCTTCTTATTGTTATTTTGATTACCTCTTCCTCTTCCAAAACCTCTTGGTCTTCCTCTGCCAGTGCCTTTACCTCTTGCATAATAAACTTGAGAAGTTGACTCTTCTTCATCCTTTGCTTTACCTTTATCTCCTTTCTTCTTGTTCTTCATGTACATTGCAGAACTTTGTCCTTTATCTCCATCTCCCTTCAAGTCTTGCTCATATGTGAGCATCAAACCAAGTAATTGATTCAAATCTGGAACATAATGATTTAATGAAAGTTCTGTTGATAAGACAAAAGGTTTCCACCTTTCATCCCCTCTCAATCCTACAAGTAGTTGAGCAATCAATCTGTGATCTTCAACATCTTCATCTATGGATCCAAGACTATCTGCTAGATCCTTCATCTTAGTGACATAATCACTAATACTTTGACTTGGCTTCTTCTTGAATGTTGTAAACTCTGACCATAGAATTGCTTTCCTTGCTTTAAGTGCTTTGGAAATGATACTTCAATGCATTCCAAATATCTTCAGATGATTCCAATCCTCTGATATGTGGTAGCAAATGATCTGAGATTGTATTGTAGATGTAAGCTTTTGCACTTGCATCCTTCTTCTGCCAATGCTTTAAAGCATCAAGTTCCTCTTTCTTTGGTCGGCTTTCATCTTCAAATACTGGCTTCTCTTCTTCACCTGTAAAATATATCATGAGATCCTTACTCATAAGTAAGGCTTCCATTCTCATTACCCATGCGGGGTAATTATCTCTATCCAGTTTGTCAATGGAGATATGATCTACCGTACTCCTTCCCTTCTGCTGCAACCTATGAGCTTAAAGGATAAAGGATAATACCTTTTGAAGTTCTTTGTGTATGAGGATACTTTGAAAGTAATCTTTTGATGCCTTGTGTCTTCAAATGCTTCACCTTTCAAACTTTAATGGAAAACTTTCCAAAACTTCTCGTACCTTTGCCGCCTTCTGCTCTTCAGGATCTTTTTGCTCTGATACCACTTGTTGATGTATGAAACACCACAAGAAATGAATTAATGTGACACTATAACACCTCTATGGTCATCATTAACTCATTGCCACTCCAAACTTTGAGAAATGATACTCTAAAGTGAGAACTTTGCTTCTACAGAAATTCCTAGTCAGTGAAATGACATACCTTCAGTATTTTGCTAATTTCTCTTAGCTCAAATATTATTTCTCCATGATCTTTTAGTGGATGAAACTAGAAAAGGTGGAGCTTTCCAACAAGCTATCATATGCTTGAAACAGATCTCTAGAACTCAAGTTATGGCCTTCACAAGATCACCCTATATGACTTCCAAAAGTGGAATTTTTGCCTGTTTTAGTAATCCTGAGTGTCTACAAATGAAAATTGGATGCGTAGCATCGACTTGCAACCAAAAATCGATGCCTGGCATCGACTTTCAGCTTTTTTAGCCACTTTTTCAATGCCAGAATTACCCCCTTGAACACACACATGAACAAAACCACTTTTATGTGGGAAGTCGATGCCAGGCATTGACTTTATGCTCAAACTCGATGCCAGGCATCGAGTTGCTCCACAAACCTCATGTTTTTAAGAAGTTCTAGCAGTACATAACAGTCAGAGAATAAAACACGAACTTATCAACACAAATTCGATGCCAGGCATCGAGTTGCTCAGAAACCTTGAACTTTTGAGCTCATCACACAGTAGACAAACATGGAGATGATGGAGAGAGTCTCATACGGAGAACTTTAACTATTTCTTCTCATAGCTATGAAAAACTCAGAAGTTTTACAGGTGCTTTCTCACTCAGAGAAGCCCGACTATACTCAGTCATTCAAAATGAACTCCTTCTCACATTCTATCACTCTCTTCCACTTCTTCTCTCTCGCTCATCGCGTCAGTTGATACAAACTAACTTATATAGATTTTCTCATTCTCGTGATTTTAAAAAACTTCTAGAACTAAAGTGAACTAACTTTACAAATATAATACACGTGAATTTGTCCCTTCACATAGGCATGTGGTTTTCTTCTAAAGCTTTGACCTTCACATATATGTCCAATTAGTGATTGTTTCTCCAACAAAGAACATATAAAAAAGTGATCGGCGACCATTTGGGCTTTCACATGGATACTAATGGTAACATGGCACATGATTGATGAAAAGTAAAGGGAAAGATGTACCCATACCTCTTTGAGTTCCTCATATCTAAATGGCATGATTCCTAAAAGGACTCCAAAACCTTGATTCTTCTACTAGATTGAAACAAATAGGAAATTTTCCACCTATCAATCCCAAGAAGGTCACACAACCACCTATGCAACTACATACATGAAGAAAGACACAAAAGAACCCCAACACTATAGTGATAAAACAAGGTTGATTAACTAAGTTTGTTGAGAATTCCAACACTATAATGGTAAAAAAATGTTGACTAATTAAGTTTCTTCTAGATATTCAATCATCCAAATCATAGAAATGGGATCCAAGAAGTAGGTTTCTTCATCTAAGGACTTTTCTCTTAGTGACAAGGAGAAACAACCCTCACACATAAAGCCACTAAGAGAAATATGCACCTAGATAGCCATGTCCTATAGTCAAATAGATTTGGATTCCTAAGACTCACACATCTGATGATACTCACTCCACTCACAGAATACCAAAGACATTTTACTGGGAATGGCTCTCATACCAATGAAGTGGTACAATGCTAATTCACTACAATAGATTCCCCTTTCAGAGAGATTCAAAAGGATGCTCTTATGGTAGAGAATGAAGATCCAAATGACATGCATTATACTCTACACAAAGTTGTAGAATACATAGAAACTACATACTACATAGAGACCCAAACATAGATTTCCTAGATGTTACAAGTGCGATCGGATTTCTAGTCTATGGGTGACCAAAGCACTATATGTTTTATTAAATAACATATAGAAAAGTCTATGATAGCTCCTTGGCCTTTTACATGGACACTAACATGTAGCATGGCACATTCTTGATCAATTCTAAAGGTAAAGATGTACTCATACATCTTTTCATTGTCTCATCTAGAATGGCATGATTCCTAAATGGACTCCAAAAGTCCTTGAGTCTTCTACTTAGTTGAAACAAACAAGAAATTTGCCATTTATCAATTCCAATAAGGTCATACAGCCAGCTAGGGAAGCACATACATTACTAAAGGCACAAAAGAAGTCCAACATTCTAGTTGTAAAACAATTTTGATTAACTAAGTCTCTTGTGGTTCCAATTACAAATGGGGATGCCCAAGGGATAGATACCATCATTTGAGGAAAATTTTCTTAGTAACAAGAAGAAACTAGCCTCCATAAGAAGCAACTAAGAGAAAGAAAACCTGCAATTGCATAGTCATGACGTATAGTAACTAGATTTGGATACCAAGACTCACACATTTGACGGTGCTCCCTCCAATCACACAACAATGAAAACAATTTGTTGTGAATTGTTGTAATAGTAGCGAAGTAGTATGATGGCAATGCACCATGATGGATTCCCCTTTCAAAGAGCTTCAAAATGATGCTCTCAAAGTAGAAAAGATATTTTTGGATGACACACACACTACTCTGCATGAACCTATAGAATATGAAAAAAGTACACAATACATAGAGACTTGAACACAAAATTCCTAGTTGTTACAAATGCGATTGAACTTCCAATATGTGGCTAACCATGGCATTGGATGTTTTATTAAATAACATATACAAAAGTGTGTGGTGTCCATTTGTCCTTTCACATTGAAAAAAATGTTAACATGGCACATTAGTGATCAAATATAAAGGGAAAGATGTACTCATACCTTTTTTCAATTCCTCATCTGTAGAAGGAATTATTCCTAAATAAACTCCAAATTCCTTGAGTCTTCTACTGAATAAAAATAAACAAGAAACATGCCACTTGTCGATCCCAATAAGGTCAAGCAACCACTTAGCCAAGTACATTCATGGAAAAAAACACAAAAGAGGCCCAAAACTCTAGTGGTAAAATAATTTTTATTAACTAAGTCTCTTATTGCTTCTAAATGATCCCAAATACAAATATCGGTGCCCAAGAAATAGGAACGCTCATTAGAGGATCCTTCTCTTAGTAACAAGAAGAAACAAGCCTCAGATAAGAAGCCCCTAAGAGAAATAATACCATCATCTCAATAGCCATGAACTATAGTAAAACATATTTGGATACCTAGGAATCATACATCCAACTATGCATCCTCCATGCACAACAATGAAAACATTTTGCTATGAATTGCTTTGATATGAGAGAAATGGCACAATGGCAATGCACCACAAAGAGTTCCCCTTTCAAAGACCTTCAAGAAGATACTTTTACAATAGAAAACCGAGTTCCACATGCCATGCAAGATACTATACACACACATCCAAAATACATGGAAACTACATAGTACACAAAGATGTGAACACAAATTTTCTAGGTCTTACAAATGCAGTCATACTTTTAGTCTATGGCTGACTTGGCCACTATATGTTTAACTAAAAAGCACATATAAAAGTTTTCGGTGGCCATTTAGCCCTTCACATGGATACTAATGGTAACATGAGACATTCTTGATCAAATGTAAAGGGAAAAATGTACTCTGAATTCGTTTTAGTTTCTCAACTATAAATGGCATGATTATGAAGTAGAATCCAAGATTCCTTGAGTCTTCTACAAAATTGAAACAAATAAGAAATCTACCACCTGTCAATCCCAAGAATGTCACACGACCACCTAGGCAAGTAAATAGATGACCAAAGACAACAAAAGAAGCCCAAAAATATAGGGGTAAACCAATGTTGATTAACTAAGTTTCTTGTGGCTACTCAGTCATCCCAATTACAAATATGGGTGCCCAAGAAATAGGTTTCATCATGTAAAGATTCTTCTCATAGTAACAATAAGTAACAAGCCTCACACAAAAAAACACTAAGAGAAATTAGACTAGCATATAGAGATCCAAGAACTATATTCAAATAGATTTGGATACCTAAGACTCCCATAGTCGATGGTGCTCACTTCGATCACACAATAGCAAAAACCTTTTGCTATAAAACTAGTGAAATGGTTTAGTGACAATGGACCATGGTGGATTCTCCTTTAAAGAGATTCTAGAAGATGATGTCATAATAGAAAACTAGGTTTCGGATGATAACCATCATACTCTACATAGAAGTGCTAAATACACAAAAACTACACTATGCACAGAGATTTGCATACATATTTCCTAGGACTTATTAATGCAATCGCACTTCCAATCTATGGCTAATGAGGCCACTATATGTTCTATTAAACAACATATACAAAAGTGTTTCTTGGACATTTGGCCTTTCATATGGATGCTAATGGTAACATGGCACATTCTTGATCTAATGTTAAGGAAAATATGTACTCATACATCTTTTTAGTTCCTCATTTGGAATGATTCCTAAATAGACTCCAAAAGTCCTTGAGTCTTCTACTAAATTGAAGCAAACAAAAAATCTACCATCTCTCGATCCCAAGAAGGTCACACAACAACCCAGGCAAGTACATACATGACCAAAGACCCAAAAGAAGCCCAACACTCTTGTGGTAAAAAAATGTTGATTAAGTAAGTTTCTTGTGGCTACTCAATCATCCCATTACAAATAAGGACATTCAAGAAATAGGTACCATCATTTGAGGATTCTTCCTTTTAGTAACAAGAAGAAACAAGCATCACACAAAAGGCCACTAAGGGAAATATGAGTAGAACCTAGAGAGCCACAACCTATAGTCAAATTGACTTGGATACCTAAGACTCACACATCCGACGATGCTCATTATGCTTTTACAACAATGAAAACTTTTTACTAAAAATTTCTCTACTACTCAAAGAGCTTCAAGATGATGCTCTCTGAGTAGAAAATCGAGTTCCAAATGACCCATCGTACTCTGCATAGATCTATATAATACTTAGGAACTATGTAGTACAAAGAGACCTGAACATAGATTTTCTAAGTCTTACAAATGTGGTCAAACTTCTAGTCTATGGCTAACCAGACCACTACATGTCTTATTAAAGAACATATAGAAAAGTGTCTGATGGCCATTTGGCCTTTCAAATGTACACTAACGGTAACGTTGCACATTCTTGATCAAATTTAAAGGGACAAATGTACTTTTAACTATTTTGACTTCCTCTTTTGTGAATGGTATGACTCTTGAGTATACTCCAAAAGTCCTTGATACCCTATTGAATTGAAATAAACACCAAATCTGCTAGCTCGTAATCCCAAGAAGGTCACACAACCATATAGGCAAGTACATAGATGAATAAAGAAACCAAAAAGCACAACACTCTAGTGGTAAAAAAATGTTGATCAACTAAGTCTCTTGTGGGTTCTCAATCATCCCAATTACAAATATGGGTGCCCAATAAATAGGTACCATCATCTGAGGATTCTTCTCTTACTAAGAAGAAGAAAAAAACCTCCCACAAAAACCCACTCAGCGAAATAAGACTAGCACCTTGATAGCCATGAACTATAGTGAAATAGATTTGGATGCCTAAGACTCACACATCCAACAATGCTCATTGCCCTCCCACAACACCTAAGGCCTTCTTTTATGAACTACTTTGATACCAATGAAGTGGTGCAATTGCGATGTGCCACTCTCTCATAGTAGAAAATTGAGCTCCAAAAGACACGCATAGTGCTCTCCACATACCTACAAAATATGCACAAAGTACACAACACATAGAGACCGAAACACAAATTTCCTAGGTATTACAAATGCGATCAAACTTCCAATCTTTGACTGATGAGGTGACTATATTTTTTTCATTAAATAACATATACAAAAGTATCTCATGGCCATGTGGCCTTTCACATGGACACTAACAATAACATGGCACATTATTGATCAAATGCAAAAGGAAAGGAGTACTTACACCTCTTTTTAGTTCCTCATCTCTAAATGACATGATTCCTAAATAGAATCCAAAATTCCTTGAGTCTTCTATTGAATTGAAACAAACAAAAAATCATCCACCTGTGAATCTCAAGAATTTCACACAACCACCTAGGCAACTACATACATGAACAAAGAAACAAAAGAAGCCCAGGAATCTAGTGGTAAAATAATGTTGATTAACTAATTATCTTGTAGCTACTCAATCATCCCAGTTAAAAATATGGGTGCCCAAGAAATAGCTACCATCATTTTGAGGATTGTTCTCTTAGTAACAAGAAGAAACAAGACTCATGAAAAAATCCACTAAGAGAAATAAGAACAACACCTCGATAGCCACCACATATACTCATCTAGTAGTGCTTGCTCTACTCACACAACAACAAAAATCTTCTATTGAAAATTGCTTTGATAATAGTTAAGTGGTGTGATGGCGATGCACCACAGTGGATTCCTCTTTTAGAGATCTTTAAATGGAGTTCTAAGTGACACACATGGTACTCTATATAGACATGGAGAATATGTAGAATTTACACAATATATAGATACTCGAACAGAGATTTTGTAGGTGTCACGTGATATTGACATCAAGGGTGTGAACCTCCTTGGTGAGGTGGCATGGCCACATGGCTTTATAAGGGAGTTTGTATCCTGGATGAGTAGGAGCACATCCACGCAATCCACATCTATTGAGGAACTTGCAGAGAAGGTAGCTCAAAAAACTAGGTGTCTCTAGCAAACAAATCCCAAGATTTGCCCCAGTGAAGAGATGTTATACTTGTGGTGGTGACCATATGGCGAATGTGTGTCCCATTATGGCTCAACCCCAAGTGAATCCTAGTAGCCAGTACTGCATCATAGAATGGAGATACACTAATCACACTGCGCAAGATTGCCCCTACAATAAGCAAGCAGTTAGGCAAACATACCCACAACCATACCCTCAACAGGGAAGATACCAGAATCAGTACCCACCCCAACAATATGGTAGACCACAACAATCTTATAAGCAACCCTACCAAACCCAGCAAAGGCCTCAGCTTGTGTTAGCTCAGCAACCTCCAACCCCATCCAACATGATTCCAGTAAAGTACGCAGCTGCAGAAGAGAACCTGAATAGAGCCATAGTCCTAGTGACACCACTGCTTTCAGAAAGTGACCCGAGTGATCATAGTTTTGACTCTACTCACATGGATAGTCCACATGCTTACTACATGCAATCACTTGAGCATAATGAGTCATATTACTCTGAAGATCCAAGTGAACCTAGTTGGGAGCCAGAGTATGCAAATATCATGTACACAAATCCCAACCCTAGATCTCAACCTAGGCACGTACGACCCCCATTCCCTAGAGGACCGTGCTATCGATGTCAGGGAGATCATCTCATTCGTGATTGCCCAATGCCTGCCCCTACACAACCCCAATCGGTGACAATTCAAGGTTTTTGTCAAGATTGCGGAAAGGAGCATCTCTTACAAGATTGCCCAAAGAATCCCAATAATATGCCAAAAATCACTCCTATTAACGTTATTGGGTTAGTCATAGACTCTACAGGGAATGTGACTTCTACTGCGCCAGTGCAAGTGGTCACCAGAGCTCAGCCATTACAGCAGAACCAAGGTGTGGCCAAGAAAAGAGTGCCGAGGTTAGTGAAACTGAGAGCATAGCCAAGAAATGGATGAGAGCCTGAAAAGAGAGCCGAGAGCGGATGAAAAGACAATGGTCTAAGAAGATGAGAGAATTAGAAAAAAGCATAAGGGAAATAAAAGCCAAAATTGTTGAACTCACCTCTCGACCAAACTCTCACATGCCACCACCTCCTCCATCCCTATCACCTTCTCCATCACCCTTCATCCCACCTCATCCAATTCCACCACCTCCTAGAGTAGGATCAATATTAGCTGACCCCACTCTAGAGGACATAGACATGATGCTTAAAGCATATCAGGCCAGAATCCAAGAAGGGCCAAATGTTACAGATCATGACAGATGCTACCCTAGAGCTGATCTAGAGATAGAGAGAACTAAGCTTTGTGCTAAAATGGTAGCGTTGGCTCAGACCATGTTTGAAGCCAGTCGCTACTTCAACTACTCTTGCTTAGCTAAGGCACAGTTGCACTTTGATGGACTGTTGGAGAAGTTAGAGATCATAATTGCAAGATCGGATAAGGAGCCCATCTCCCAAGGAAGAACCAAGGCAAGCAAACGAACAAGCATTCCTCCCCAGGAAGCTTATGTGCCTAATTCCACTAAACCAGACACCTCTTCCTCTATGAATAGGTATTCAGCAGAGTGTCTGCGAGAGATTCAAGAAGAGAAATGGGCAAAGGAAAGTGACATCCCTCCTCCCATTGAACTGGTGGATGATACACATGATCAATTCCCACAAGACATTCCTTCCATTTATGAGGAGCAATAGAGTACCCAATCTGAGGAGAGATTAGACTTCGAGTCTAACTCCTTACAGGAACTACCCCATTTCACAGGCCCATGGGAAGCTAAGTCTACGTGTATGAGAGCACCCACTGTCATGGTAAGAAACGAAGATTCAGTCATACCTAGGAACACAGAGGTAGTGAAAAACACTAAAATGCAGTGCAACCTCACTTTAGAAGAGCTGCTCAAGGTTAGGCCGGAACTATGGAAACATGTAACCAATCAAGTGCCAGAAGTAGCAAAACCTCGTTCCCAGGTAGGACCTCATCGCACAGTGCCAAAAATACCCTTGGACAAGATACAAGACATGAGTGAAGGAGAAGAAAGAAACACCTATCTTTCCAATACCCATCAGGGGTACACAACCAAGGCAATTTTGGACTCAGGTGCTGGAGTTGCAATTGCTACCACTTCCCTATGGAAGCGTTGGGGCAAGCCCGCACTCAGGCCGACGAGAATGAAATTGCAGATGGCCGATGGTCACATTGAAAGACCCTTAGGACTGCTAGAAGGAATCACTCTCACTACATGTGGTGTTGAGTTCGAGCATACTTTTGCTATATGTGACTTTAGCAAGAATCATGCCTATGAGATGATTTTGCGAAGACCATTTATGTAGCAGTTGCAAGTGGTACAAGATTGGGGAACCAATTCCTTGTACTTGCAACACTTAGGTGTTATGACCAAAGTTAATCTCAAGGATTACTCTCACAGAGATGTACCCCCTATCCAATGGAATCCCATCCATAGAGCTAAAGATGATACCGAGTCAGTGCATTCCATAGGATCAGGATCCTCATGGATGCATGAAGACACTCACTTGTGGATGTGTAAAGTAGTAGTAGAAGAGGAGAAGAGAGAAAATTCCAAAGAGATAGGTGCGAAGGAAACCCATAGATCAATTCAAGACCCAGCCTATGCACCTGTAGTATTTCCTGATGAAGAATTTGAACCTCACGGCTGTGCAGAAAGTTTAGCAACAATGGATGTATCCATCAATGAAGAACAATGGACACCCCATTGTGATGAGGATGGCCATTTAGTCTTCTCAATAGAGCCAATCATGGGTGATTCGGTTCTTGAAGAATGCAAACCTAGCACTGATGCATTTGAGGATGCAAGCGACTCCAACCTAGAGTAAATTATTATGGACCCACCCTTTGCATCAGATGAAGAGTACTTCTATGAAGTAGAAGCTTACCCTCAAAGACATGGGGAAATTACAAATGATGTAAGGTTAACCACACAAATGGCTGCCAAGAGAGAAGGAAAGAAAAGAAAGAAGAGAGAAGTCACACCCGAGGAGGAAGAATCTTTGTTTGAGGTCCCTGAAAATTTTAAGAAGTATGAAATAGATGATAGAAGAGTCATGATAAGAATGCCTAAACATGAGGCACAATCAGAGGAGGCCTATGATAACAAAGAAACCACCAAGAAAATAGTGGTAGCCATAGAAGAAGGAGAAGACTTACATAGGACATGACCTGACGGAAGAAGAAGAGCAAGAGTTGATAGCCTTGCTAAGAGAATACCGAGATGTATTCGCTTGGAGTTACAAGGACTTGAAAGGTGTAGACCCTGACATATGCTCACACACGATTCCCATGACCTCAGATGCCAAACCCTCTAAATAGAAGCCATACATATACAACGATAACTATGTTGCCAAGATCAAAGAAGAGATAGATTGCTTGGTTGAAGCTGTATTTATTTATGAAATTGAGCACACTGAGTGGGTATCCCCCATCGTAGTGGTGCCCAAGAAGAATGGAAAGCTACGTGTGTGCATTAACTTGAAGAAGGTTGATGCAGCCACTATTCGAGATAACTATCCGCTTCCTATCACTGAGCATCTATTAGAAAGAGTAGCAGGCAAGGAAGTATACAACTTCCTTGATGGGTTTTCTGGTTACAATCAGGTAGCCATTGCTCCAGAAGATCAGCATAAGACGGCTTTTGCCACAGAGTGGGGCATATTCACCTTTAGAGTAATGCCCTTTGGTCTCACCAATGCGCTTGCTACCTTTCAGAGATTGATGTGCCACGTGTTTAAAGAGTTCTTGAGGAAGAATTTGGAAGTCTATGTTGATGATCTCTGTGCTCATTCTAACATGAGACAGACACATATACCTGAACTCAGGCAAATCTTTGACAAATGTAGAGAATATCAAGTATCCTTGAACCTAGAAAAGTGTGTTTTCATGGTCAGGCAAGGCAAGATTCTAGGACACATAGTGTCAAAGAATGGCATATCCACTGACGAAGAGAAAGTGAGAGCTATCACATAACTACCTAGGCCAAAGAATGTCAAGGAAGTGCAAGCTTTCATGGGGCATTGTGGCTATTACCATCGTTTTATACACATGTATGCCATCATTGCAAAGCCTCTATACAGACTTTTGACTAATTTTGAGTGGACTGATGAAAGTGAGAATTATTTCAATGAGCTTAAAAGGAGGCTATGTTCAGCACCAATTTTGACTACCCCATACTGGAACAAGCCTTTTCATGTTCATGTGGATGCATCCAATTATGCCATTGGATGTGTACTTGCACAACCTACTGGCAAAGGTAATATGGATCTTCCAATTTCCTATGCTAGTAGACAATTGAATGCAGCTGAACAAAATTATACGACCACCGAACGAGAAGGATTAGGCATGGTATATGCGGTTAAAAAGTTTAGATACTATTTGCTTGCAAATAAGTTTAAATTTTTTACTGATCATCAAGCACTGTTGTACTTAGTAAACAAGCCATGCAATACATCAAGGATACGATCATCTAGTAAAAAAGCATACTTAGATGCACACATCAAGGATAAAGGATTGAAAGAGGGAGACCTAGTGTTGGTTTACACATTAAAAAAACATGCTCGTAAATTGGAAAAAAGAGGATATGGACCCATGATCATTAATAGAATTTCCACTAATCGTGCGGTTCAATTGGCCACCCTAGAGCGTGACATCTTGCCAAACTATATTAGTGGTTGTCGAGTCAAGTTATATCAAGAACCTCTTATAGAGGATATGCTAAGGAGACTCAACACTGCTAAGAAGCAAAAAGAAGAAGAGATAAGGGTTCGAGAAGAAGCACAGGCAGAAGCCAGAGAGCACATTAGGAAAAATAATTAAGGCGACTAGGTCTAGATGTCAATCTTGAAGCCCCACAGTATCACATGGCCATGTGCCAAACATCAAGTGAAATTTCCTCTCATATAGTCGATCGACGTCCCTTTGTGGCCATAGAGGTAGGACAAGGAAAGAATGTAAGGATTGTGAGAGCATTGATTGACTCAGGTGCAGCAAATAGCGCAGTCAGACTCTCATACTGCCAAGATCTTCAATTGAACATCAATCCCATAGAGGCCTATCTCATAGGTCTAGGAGGTGTGGAAACCCCTTGTTGGGTGAGGTGGAGCTTCCCATCTACCTTCAAGATGTCCCAACGAGATTCAAAATGCTAGTGTCAAGATGAGGATCTTACGGAACCACTTGTCTTGGGTTAAGATTGGATCTATGACCATGCAGTTAACTTGAACCTAAGAAGTCAACTTCTTCAAGTTTGGGTACATGAACAATGCACTACATTAGAATTAGATAGTTTCATGCTCACAAATCTAGGCATTACAGATTCGGTTAGTTCTTCTAAGACTAATGTCAAAGAAGAAGATGTTGTATGTGTCAAAAGCTCTACGATGCAGAAGAATGTTGCCTCCAACAAAAGAGTCAAAGACCCGTTGAGACTTCCTTCTTTTACAAAGTCTCAGCCATCTGTAGTAATTCAACCACACAGACAAGAGGAAGAGTACAAGACAAGTAATGTGTCAACTAGACAGACAAATTTCAAGAAGAACGTAGTTCCGAGCATGAAGCAGATCTAGGTACGGAAGGGAGAGCAACCAATCACACTGGTAAAGTCAAACTCATTACTATAGAAGCAACACAGGAAGCCAAGGAAACACATGGTAGCATCGAAGATCTCTATCTCAAATAGTACTCAAAATTCGGGTACCAAAGCGCTCAATGAAGGCCGACCACAACAATGTACCAATTTGGGTGCCTAAGAAATTAGTTGTAGCTCAACAAGGTCAATCACGCATGTGGATACCTCAAGCACTCTTACATTCACAAAACCCTTAGTCCTCACTCATGAGACAAGACTCAACGATGAAGCCAAGGCGAGGCAAGGGACAGAATCAAGCATAGAGCTCAACAAAAGATCCATTCACCTCTTTTGCAATAATAAACACACAATCATCAAGGATATGGGTTTGGAAGCCAAAAGCACCAGTAGCACCCATCAAACCAAAGAGCCAACCACGAGGGATCAAACCCTCAAGAAACCATCCAAATATGAAGCGGCCCAAGGTGATCACTACATAGTCAAACACTATTTGGATCCCTATAAGGAGGAGTGATCAGTTGTCATTCAACCATCAATCAATCGCATCCTCTCGAGATCCACTAGCTACCTCCAACCAAGATTGCATCAACATCTACAAGTAACATCAAAAGCCTCGACATGCAAAAACCATGTCCTCCGGGCACAACCTTATCTTTTGCACCATTCAGGTCATGCATTTGCAAAGTATGCATTAATATAGGGCCACATTACACGGCCATGCATAGACACACTAGAGAGTCCCAGGCACAAGAGCACATTGACTTTTACTGTTTCTAACATCTTTCTTCTTGTTTTGTGCCATTGTTCCTAAAAAAAAAACAAAACAAAAAAAGGGAGAGAGAGAGAGAGGTTGTTCCCAGGTTTGGCGCATGGAATATGAATGAGTCATGCTTAGTTGAAGGTGGAATCGTTGATGATTGGGCATTTATCAATTTGATAGAAGTGTGTCTCGACTAGCAAACGATATTATTGCTACCTTATCTGGTAGATGTCAAGAACTTGGCATGAACATGGCATCCACAACCATTGTTCCCCCTTACCATGGTAGGAGGGAAGAACTTGAAGGTCCGCAACTTGAGAGATGCTTAACTACTATATGTACGAGATCATCCAAGGCAATATCTGCAAGGGGTAGTTTTGGTACCCTACAAATCCTTGTATGTATATTGGGTGAGAAGACTCCTACTTATGGTGACTGAAAGAGAATATGTGAGACTATGCTTGGTGTAATTACCTAATGCTGTTTGTCAAGGAATATAGCGAAATTCAATTCTCCATATTTGGAAAACGTTTTTTTGAAGAGAAGGGACAGGACCAGGCACTCAAAGAATTTCATATGTGGACCATCAACAAGGACATCCATCAATAATGGAAGAGACACCCATGGTCAATCACAATGATGGGTGTACCACATGAAGAGATAAATATCGATTGACCATTCACCATGGTAAGAATCCTGTTGGATATTTCCAATGTGAAATGAGAGAGTATATCTATGGATTTCATAGTAGGATTACCTAAGACACAGAGAGGGCACGATCTCGATCTGGGTAATTGTGGATTGTCAGACATTGGTCTACAGAGACCATTCCATGTGTGTGTGGGACGAGGGCTAGTTAGCCAAGGTCCTAAGCTCGGGGGTATATCCTAAGGTATTTAATGGTTAGTGGGGATGAGTGTTGCATGCTGGCCACATGGCGATGCTAGATCATTCCAGATCACTGCTATTTTAGATACAAGAGGATATAAATGGATGGGAGGAGAGTGGCACACACATCATTCGCATGTCTTCTTTGAGGAAAGCCTCACATGGATAGGTTAACCAAAATGGCTAGGTTTATTCCAACACATGGTACGATGAAGACACTTGATTTGGCTAGATTGTTTGTAGAGAAATTATACCAATTATATGGTCTTCCTTTAGACATTGTTTTTGATCGGATAAGAAATTTACAAGCCATTTTTGGAGAGTAGTCTTTAAGATATTGGATACTAAACTTAGTATGAGTACGACCGAGCATCCATAGTTGGATGGAAAAACAGAAAGGGTTAACCAAATCCTAGAGGATATGCTACGAGCATATGTAATTGAAAGGCAAACTAATTGGGAAGAGTACTTACCTATAGTAGAGTTTGCATATCATAGTGCCAAGCACTCTTCCATTGTGCATAATCCATTTATGCTTATGTATGGGGTTTCAACCAAGAGTTTCTCATGTAGTAGGCTTATAGAATGAGAAAGTTCAATCCGCTAAGGACTTCTTGGAAGAAATGAATGAGACTCCAATCTCCTAAGGACTTCTTGGAAGAAATGAATGATATGATTAGACTTTCCAAAGATAGTATTAGGGAAACTCAAGCTAGAGCTAGAGCATGTACTGACCCTCAAAGAAGAGCAATCAATTTTGAGGAAGGAGATCAAGTCTATCTTAGAGTTCCTTCTAGGTCTGGAACCATGAGGATGGGACCTTGTCCCAAACTATCTCCTAGGTCCCAATACTTAAGAGAATATGTGAGATGGCTTACGAGCTATAACCTCCATATAGTAGTCAGATTCAACCCGTTTTTCATGTTAGTAGGTTAAAGAAGAAATTAGGAGAATCTGACAACCTCATTCTAGATAGCAAGGTCATGGAGCCCATTTTTGTTCCATTTGTTCAAAATGAGCCTAAGATCATATTACGTACTCGAGAAACATGGACGAGGAGCCATTTATATAAAAAGTAGCTAGTTAAGTGGAAAGATAGTTCAGAAGATAGTGCTACCTGGGAGCGGGTTGGTACCCTTCAGAGACAGTTTCCCATCTTTATGAAGAATTTCCAAGAGTCTTCTTAAGGGGAAGGATATGGGGACACATTATGGAGAGATGACTATGTACATCAGGTATGTGGGGTTCAGTGTGAACAACTCATATATATGTTCTTTGTTTTACTCATCTAGGCCTTCCATGACTAGGTTTGAGGACAAACCTAAACTTAAGGGAAGGAAATGTTATAACATCTCTGGGTGTGAACCACCTCTATTGGAGGATGGAGGGTGTGAAGCCACTTGGTACCTCATGCACCGATTGCATGGAGTAAGAGAAAGTTGAGGAGCCTTTATATATGGATCTGTTTGGTTGGGAGCAAGATCATAGCTATCTCTCATAGTCCTATCTCACGATTTGCATCATCAACTTCTGTGCTATTTTCGGAGTTCTTTAGGCTAGTATCCCAAAATAGGGGGTTTCATAGGGAGCACCACAACTATGTATTAGAGGATGCGACATCAAAATGAAAAGAAAATCACAATAATAGCATGCAAAAACAAGCTCTCTCTCTCTCTTTCATACACATATGCAAATGACGTATAAGGAGAGTTTTATGCCCCGAGGGAAGATCTTTGATGAAGAAGGAGATAAAAGAAGAAGGTAAAAGAGGATGGATGGAGGTGGTATAAATAATGTTAAACACACCAATGTCGAGGAGAGAACCCTTAATTAAATTATCAACCTAGAAGACAAGGGAATGGTATGGAGACTATGAGCATGTGATAGTGAAGTGAACACACATAATCGTATGAATGCAACAAATACACACATACACATTCGTGAGTGGAATGATGGAAGCTTGAACTAGATCAAAAAAAGATTACACGAGAGTTCCAATCCTTTATTATCTCATACTAGCGCACACTATCTAATCTCCCAAAATGACCCAAAAAAAATCTATTTATAGATTTCTATCTAGCTTTGGCAGGTTTCAAACCTCTTGTCTTAGATAATTATAAATTAGGTTCCTAAGCTATTTTTGAGAGAAAAATGGATTAAAAAACTATGAAAAAATATGAATACACTCTTCTCATTCTCAATAAGGTTGAAGACTACTTCGCTTCCACAAAATAGAGTTTGGGTTTATAGAAGTGAGGTTTTTTACAAAAATTTAGTGATGAGAATTGCTGTTTGGCAAATACATAGACTAAGTAAAAATGCTGAGGTTGCTTAGGTAATTTGAAAGATCCTTTTATTTTTGGCATCAATGATTAACATCAAATTAATCGATAAGATTTGATTGCTAGACCTTCAGCTAGCGGATCAAATCTATTACTAAACAACTTCTAACTTCTTTTTGTTTGAAGGGGGAGGAGTTCAGTGGTTGTCCTAGTGTTCCACTTAAGCTTTGAAATTGAAAAAAATAAGACAACCGCCCTAGAGATCCCTCTTATCTTCCACTTTCAAAAGGTCTTATGTTAGGTCATACTCCAGAATTTGGATCCTACACCTCACAATCCAAAGCCCCAAGTTCTTTCATTCGTTCTAAACTCTTTTCATTTTAACATTTTTTAATCATGCAAGTTCCTTCACACTGTCAAATCTAGACGCCTTTCACACTCTAAATTGTTAATGTTATCTTAAAACACAAATAGTCCATATCGTCTTAAAGATTTTACTAATGAAAAATTGCTTTATCTGTGTAAAAAAGTTCATTTTCTTTTTCTTGTTCTTTTTAAAAATAATTTAGCCGTTTAAAAATACTTTGATCTTACTATCTCCTCTTCTTATAGGTTGGAAATTCGAAGGAACACAAACACCTCGGTGTACTCTTCTCTCTAAGCTTGAGATTGAAAGAACAATACATCAACCCTGAAGATCTCACATAGATGATCATGTACAATTTGTACATGAAGCTTGAGGGATGTCTAGAGCTTGCTCAATTTTTGAGGAGAAAAATGTTTTCCAAGGGGGAAGGAATGTTAGAAAGGAAGTTTATGACATGAGGGTCGACACGTTTAGACGGATCTAAGATCGGATATCGTTTGGTCATTCAAGTGTTGGGCAGAAGTCTTGAAAGTAGACTTAAGCAAAGGTGCTTATAGTCTCTAGACAAGTAAAAGTGCTTGCCTTAGTGGTTAAGTCATATGGATGATAAGGAAGAGGTCTTGGGTTCAAGCCCTACGAGAGATGTGGGAGAGTGTTTTGCCCAAAGAGCTCTAGGGCCTTCTAGAAGCATCCACTTGAGTTAACTGGAGTTAACTAAGACACTTGGCACACATGTAGTTACATGGTTGACACTTGGATAGTTAATATTCACCTGCCATAGTAGGCAACCCCTTGGAGAGAGCTATATAGAGGCATATGGTTGGGAGGAAAAAGAAACTCATCTCTCTGTGTAATCATCAGAATATTTCAGTTGAGGAGAGAACCCTTAATTAAATATTCAATCATCAGAATATTTCAGTTGAGGAGAGAACCCTTAATTAAATATTCAACTTAGAAGATAAGGAATGGTATGGAGACTATGAGCATGTGATGAGTGAAATGCACACATATAAGCATATGAATGCAATAAATACACACATACACATGCGTGAAAGCAGCACTGATTGGAATGATGGAAGGTTGAACTAGATCACAAGAGAGTTTCAATCCTTTATTATCTCATAACAGCTCACACTATCGAACCTCCCGAAATGACCCAAAAAACTCTATTTATGGAGTTCTAAGTAGCGTTGGCTCGCTTCAAACCTCTTGTTTGAGATAATAATAAATTAGATTCCTAAGCTATTTTTGATGGATTAAAAATAAATTATGAAAAAATATAGATACACTCTTCTCATTCTCCGTAACCTCGAAGACTACTTGGCTCCCACAAAATAGAGCTTGTCATAGAAATGAGGTTTTTTACACAAAAGTAGTGATAAGAATTGCTGTTTGGGAAAATACATAGATTAAGTAAAAATGCTGAGTTTGCTTAGGTAATTTGAAAGAACATAAACACACTAGGAGATCCTTTTATTTTTGGCAGCAATGATTAACATCAAATTAATCGACAAAATTTGAATGCTAGACCTTCAGCTAGCGGATCAAATTTATTACTAAACAACTTTTTCCGTTCGAAGGGTGGAGGAGTTAGTGATTCCGTTTGAAGGGTGGAGGAGTTCAGTGGTTGACCTAGTGTTCCACTTAAGCTTTGAAATCGAAAAAATAAGACATCCGCCCTAGAGATCCCTCTCATCTTTCACTTTCCAAAGATCTCACTTACCCCCACTTTGCAAGGACTTTATATCAAGCCATATTCATATTCTAAGTTTTAGACCCTCGACCTCATAATCCAAAGCCCAATATGTTATTACTATACCACGGATCCTCTATGCAAACAATTTTTTTTTATCCAATCCAAAGTGTCTTCTTAAATAAAACATCTTACATCTTTGACATAATCCTCAGTAAAAGAGTGTTTTCTGTATTTTCTTTTAAAAGTTTAGGTTGGATAATTTTTTCCAAATAAAAAATTAATTTTTTTGTCATGCAAGTCCCTTTCATGTCGAAGCCCGTGTAGCCTAATGATTTGACGTCTTGAGTTTTTGAGAGGAAGTCAAGAATTTAGCTGAACATATGTCTGAATTCCTAAAAAATCCAATTTATTGTTTTCTCAAAAAAAAAAGTCTCTTTCATGCTTTCACACTCGCAAATCCTCAATATCGTCTTAAAAGTCAAGGCCATAATATGCTTTCACACCGTCAAATCGGGGTCTTAAACGTCAAGGCCCAGAGCCGTATGTCATGTGAACCTTTGAAACGTGCTGCTGGGTTTTCGTAGGCAAACTAGTGGACTTCCCCAAATCCATGAGCTTCTTAAACTCGTGAGGTTGAAGAACACCACTCGACCTATATTTCAATATTGAACTCGCCATCTTAGACACCGATCCGAACTTTACAGGATGTCCTCTACCTCAGGCTCTGGCCATGGAGACGATGCAGGTTCGGTAAACAGTTTCCACATAGGTGGTTCACATCCACCTGTACAGGTCGTGAGTAGAGAGCTGGTGTCACCAGCATCGCCCTCTCCATCAGATCCTTTCTTTCTGTCCTGCTTTGACATACCCTGGCAGGACTTCCACTACAATCGCAGGCTTCTTTTCTACAAAAATCCCTCGCGCCAATCTGCGCGAGAGAGTTACAGCGATGTTCATGCGTCCTCTCTGGTCCAGTCCCTTAAATGCAGCCTCTCCCTCTGCTTGGTGCATTACTATTGTTGGTCTGGTCGTCTCTCCAAGGGCATCGATCCACCCCATCGTCTTTTCATCGACTGTAACGATGCCGGGGTAGAGTTCGTGGAAGCTTTCATCGACATGCCGCTTTCCTTGTTTGTTCAGGATGGTTTTCAGATGAAGCCTGTTTTTAACGAGCTCTGTCAAACTCCGGATCACAGGGGCGATCGCCTATTCTCTAGTCCCTTGCTTTCTATTCAGGTTTGACCTCTCTATTCTGTCGTCTTCATCCTTTATACTGCTCCTCCTGTAGTACAAGAATTGTTTGACTGTGGTCTCTTATGCTCATGGAAGTGGACAATTACAATCGTATTCAAATACGTACAAACATATCAGATTTATGCTTTTCCCACGTAAATATGCATAGATGCACATTCTTTACATGAATGCTTAATTTTGAATGTACATGTGCATGCATGTGGGCGTTTGCGCTTGTATGTGTAGCTGTTTACATGTGATTGTGCATCATCATTTTTTCGTACGAACAGGTAACTCTCTTCTCAGACGGTGGTCTCGCGGTCGGTGTCTCTCAGAGCCATGTGGTTGCTGATGGGCAGGCTCTATGGGACTTCATGGTTTCATGGGGAGAGTGCTCAAGGTCAGTCTCTTTGAGCAAACCTCCTTCGCATGATAGGCAGAGGCTTGCTGTACCAAATCCTTCCCTTGAGAAAGCACAACGCTGGGTGTTTTTCCCAGATCTTAGTCCGGATGACGAAGTTACTCTCAGAGAGGAAGCCGGCAGAGAGGCAATGGGCCCTTCAAAAGCAGTTGGCAAGGGCACACCTTCAGAAACAAAGCATTCAGCACCTGTGGATACTCAGAAAAGGGATCGTCATATTCATGAACATGAAGGTAAGCACGACAAAGCTGATCAGATCAATCATCGGATGCTGAGAATGGACTCATGAAAGCAATGGTTTTTCTGCAGAAGTTCCAGACTTTATTGCAGGTTTGAAAGACGATGTGGTGCAATGGGTGTTCACATTATCTGCTTCAGCATTAAAGAAACTAAAGAGTGAAGCAGGCGAGGGTTTCACTTCATTTGAGGTTATGTGTGCTCATTTCTGGCAGCGGTTTTGTTTGGCCCGAAACGATCTACCTGGAACGTGCACTTCTTTCTTCATACCGATCAATTGCCGCACCCTCTTGAAGCCTCCCTTACCGCCTGCATACTTCGGCAACGTGATTGGGAGCCGCGTTGTTGCAAGTGTTGCCAGCAAGATTCGCGAGGAATCTTTAGCTGCCATAGCCAGTCGAATCCATAGTGAGTTAGCTGCTTTCAAGAGAGAACATATGGTTGAATCCCTGATGCATTGGCTAGAGACACATGAAAACCGGATTGTGCCGACATTAATGTCGGCTCCTCCACGGCCACCCACTAAAGGTTTGAATGTGGCAAGTTCGCCATGGTTTCCTGCATATGAGGTGGATTTTGGTTGGGGCAAACCAGATGCAGTCCGCGCAGCTAAAGTGCCAGGAGAAGGAGAGATGATCCTTTTCGGCGGCCGCCCTGGATCAATCCGAGGGGACTTGGAGATATGCACTGCTTTACCACAGTTTGTTTTGCAGAGCCTGCTACAGGATCCCCTCTTTTTAGGTGTGTCACCTTGTCCTTCCGATTCCGACTAGGTCCACGCTTCAGATGATTACTGTGTGAGCTTGCGTTTTTGCGATGTCCTCTATACAACCCCATCCTTTCACTTCCATCTGGGCTAAGCTCCTCCTGTAAGAACTATACTTAATCAGCTGACGGTTTTACCTGACTCTTACAAGTTACGGGAAAAGCTCGCATGCGATAAAGCAGATACAGGAAAGAAGACATAGCGTCGCAACAGGTGCTGTTCTTAACTGTACAAGATTAGCATCTCAGGGTCCGCATTTTTCCAAGAACAAGACTAAGTTTGCCTGTTTTTCCTCTTTCCTGAGAATTACTGAAGTATGTTTCTGTAGTTATTGTAAGGGCGGTCCTCTGATCTTTCTATTTATGAAATTCGGTGGAATATTGATTCATTGAACTCTTCTGAGACAAGAGCATTGTTTTAAAGCCCCCAAGGATGTTGTTGGATCATAAGTTGCACATGCAGGCTCTAGAAAATTTTGGTTCTTGCATTAAGTGATTGCGCCTCTACAAAAATTGGTCAGGGGGAGGCTGTATTAAGGTATTTATCTATTGGTGAACTTAGTCGTACTTGTAAAATGGATTTGAGAGAATTTTTTCATTCAACTCAACGAAAGTGGTTAAAGAAAGAGATATGTACAAGGATGTATTGAATGCATGTACTCATTGCGATAATGTGAGTATGAGTTCCCTCATTACGATAATATGAGTACGAGTTCCTTTACACAGTGAAGAAAAGCCAAAACATAAGATGATCAAGAAGGGTACATGGAGATATGTTCTTGAGGATCAAAGTTGAAAAGGATGAAAGGTTGTAGTGGAGATGATGCCTTCAAGAAGTTAGTTGTTAGATTTCTATGAGCTCTTAGTAAGAATATCAAGCTAGAGTTTAAGGAAAAATCATTTGCAGTGCGCGACTTGATATTAATTAATAGCTTAATTTTTAATAGTTAATCTCTCCATACCATATCACGTATCCTGCTCTTTTTCCTTCCCTTGTATTCGTATCAATGATGATGTGACAATATCACGTATCCTTCCCTTTTTCCTTCCCTTGTATTCGTATCAATGATGGTGTGACAATTCAAAGCTCATGGGAGAGAGTGATCTTGGGGAAAGGAGATGGAGATGGAGAAGATGAATCTTTTTCTTTGTACACTTATGGAAAAGATTATTTTTAAATGCCGTGCATCATGTTCTTTCTTTCAAGATCACCCTCTCCCTCGAGCTCTCTGTTGCATCTAGAGGGAAATTGAACTCATGACTTGTGGACTAGGAGTTTGATGGATTAACCACTTGCTCCAAAAGCTATGGTTGAAGGATTAGTTTTTGATCCTTCCTCTTAGGGTGTGGTTCAATCATCTCTTTCATGTCGTTTTATGGCATTCTTCCTTCATTGGTTGATCATTTTCCTAAATGATCCCACATATTTTCAGATCATTTGCATTTAAAGTACACATCCGTTTAGGGCCATATTCCATGGACTTGCTTAAGATATGGTTGTGATACCCATGCATGCACAAGTGATACATTGTAGTGTGAGGTCATCAATACACTTGTATACTTTGTTTTTTGTTACTAATGTTTTCTTACAAGTTCTTGCTAATTTTTGTAGCAAAGCAACTTCTATGTGGTTTCTAGTGACACCAGTTAAAGGGCTAGTGAAAAGCATCATATTCATAATGATGACACAAGATTCATATCACAAGATGCAACAACCATCGAGGGAGCTGTATCTCAGCTCATGAAGATAGGGAGGTAGTTCATGATTATTATCTTAGAAAATCAAGATGCACAACCAACGAGCAATGAAATTCATTGTGCATCTAAAGTCTTCCAAGCTACATGGCCTTTACATTCAAGCTTGACACCACATGGAGGCTCCACGACATAAAATGCTAGAAGTAATAATAACATTGCCACTTGATAGATCATGAACTATACATCTGTCATCAACAAATTTCACAACCGAACCGATCTTCGTCAAATGCTAAAATTGATAATAGATTTTTCTTGATCCCTGGCATAAACAAAGTATCTTACAATGTGAAAGAATGACCATAAGTAGTACTCAGAATGATCTTAACAACTCCCATCATAGGATAAGAGGATTTCTTGGCACATGTGACTGTATTCCCTATAGGGGGGCAAGCTCAAGTGAATTGAAGAAACTCTGCTGATATGTAATATGTGTGGTTATCCCATTACCCAAGTACCAAACAGCTGAGTCTATTGCATACATACACTGTTCGTGAGAAGATGAGTCAAAACTACAAACAATAGTAAACGTCCACTCTTCATTCTGCACAAGATTAGTAGACTCTATTTTAGGTGTAGAGGCCTTTGCAACCATTCCAACCTCTTTTTTCTGTGCCTCTTTTGTATCCAATTTTGGACAACTCTTTATGACATGATCATTTCTTTTACAGTATTTTCAAAATAATTTCATCTTTTTTTATTTCTTCTCATCTTTGTCTTCCTTTTTTTATTGTGCAAAATTAAGAGCTTTTTGCTTACGTGTAGATAAGCCCCATTTACCTTTGCCCTTCTGACTAGCTAGAAAGCTTGATCTACAACACACATAATGGACTTGTTTTGCTTAGAATGATCTTCTTGCAATAAAACAGAGACTAACTCCTTAAATGTTAAAGCATTTGAATTGCCTTTCATTATCAATCAAATAGTAGAAGCAAAAATCTGATATGAATTTGGAAGACCATTAAGAACAATCTGCACAAGTGAAATATCAGGTAATACTTCATCAACAGAAATCAACTGCTTCTTCAAATCTTTGATCTTTGTTGAAAACATGTCCATAGAATCTCCTTCATGCATATGCTCATTCTCCAACTGTTTTAAGAGGTAAGCAATACGAGCCTCATTTCTTGCCTAGTACAAAGTGGCAAGTGTATCCCAAGCATCCTTTACTATTTTGCAAGAGCAAATGTGAGGGATAATGGCACGTTTGACAAACAAAGCTATCAATGCATGTGCTTGAGAATTTATGTCATCCCAACAAAGTTGCTCAGCAGTAGGTGCAGCGCGAATAGGAATTTGAAGATTATCATCTTCAATTCCATCTGCATCCCCTTCAATAACTGTATTTGCAGTGAAGTAGTTCGTTTTTCAACACCTTGCACAATATTCCATAGTCCTTTCGCATTTAGGCATAGTTTTAGCCTCTTCTTTGCCATCCCTCTCATCAACAAGTGCATCATGTAAATGTGATTAAGAAATGGGATGATTTGCATCATCATGTGAAACCTATAAAGGTTGAGAAATTGCCTTATTTTGACCAGTTCTTGACTGTCCATCTGTAAAAATAGGTAGCAAAGTATTGTACACATGTTTAGAGCTAATTGATGTCTCTTTAGTACATGAAAGTAATGGTTAAATTGCATCTTGCACAAAAACATCATGGCTAACCAAAATACGTTTAGTATGTGGTTGATACATACAATAGCCTTTGCTTTTAGAATTGTACCCAACAAAATGATCAAGATTAGCAAACTCTGTTTTAGGGGTAGAGGCCTCTACAACAACCATTCTTACTTCTTTCTTCTTTGTCTCTATTGTAACCAGTTTTGGACAACTCTTTATGACATGATCATTTCCCTTATAATATTTGCCAAATTGTTTTTGCTTTTTTGTTTTCTTCTCATCTTTGTCTTCCTTCTTTGACTATGGAGCATTAGCAAATTTCTACTTTACTACTAGATGAGCTCCATTTACCTTTGCTCTTCTGACTACCTGGAAAAGCTTGATTTGGAACACACATAATAGATATGTTTTGCCTTGATTGATCTTCCTACAACAAAATAGAGACTAAATCCTCAAATGTTAAGGCATTTGGATTGCCTTTCATCATCAATTGAAGAGTAGAAGCAAAAGTCTTATATGAATTCAGAAGACTATTAAGAACACTCTCCACAAATGAACTATTAGGTAAAACTTCATTAGTAGAAATCAATTGCTCCTCCAAATCTTTGATCTTTATTAAAAAAAAATTCCATGGAATCTCCTACATTTATGTGCTCACTTTCCAATTATTTTCAGAGATAGGCAACATGAGCCTCATTTCTTGCATAATATAAGGTTGTAAATGTATTCCAATCATCTTTTTCCATCTTGCAAAAGTGAATAAGAGGGATAATGGCACATTTGGCAGACAAAGCTATCAATGCATGTGCTTGAGCATCTTTACGATCCCAACAAAGTTGCTTTGGAGTAGGTGTAGCAGGAACTGTAGCACAAACAGAAATCTGGGGATTGTCATCTTCAATGCCATCTGCATCACCTTCAATAATTATATTCACAGGCATATTAGCGGACTTTGAGGTGCTTGTACTGGCAAACCAAAACCTATATATATGTTTGGCACAAAAAGATGAGGTTGCCTCCACAAGCATTGCGATAGTGCATTTGGATGCCGAAATGAGTCCAACAATTTTTGTGCGATTCTCAAACTATGACCGGAGAGATGTTGGCGATGCCCTAGATGGAGTGATGACCTGCTCTATTACCCATTGTTGGAGATTGACATCTTCCAAAGCACACAAATAACACAATGAATAAGAAGAAGAAGCTTGGGGCACAACACAACATTGAATGAATTACCAAGTGAATGTACAAGAATAAGTAACCCAGTAGGGTTATAGGTTTATATACAAGCAGGGGCAAAAAAACCTTCTAAAGAGGGAAAAAGTGCCCTGGTGGTCCTAGGTGTGTTCACCTAAAGAGGGGAAAAGTGCCCTAGTGGTCCTAGGTGTGTTCACCTAAAGAGGGGAAAAGTGCCCTAGTAGCATCTCTAGCCATGACACTTCACATGGTGCCATTGAAACACCTCTATACTCAGCCTATATATTCGACAAAGCAATAGTGGTTTGCTCTCTATACTCAACAAAGAAACAATGGGTTGCTTCTTATTGCTCCACGTAATTGCAACACTTCCAAGTGAGAATAGAAATCCACTAGTAGATCTTCTACTTAGAACACTACAACCCAATTGTTGATATATTTAGGTAGTGATGTGTGTGAACACACTAGGACCGTCGGGGCACTTTTTTCCCTCTTTAGGAGGTTTTTTTCCCTCGGCTTGTATATACGCCTATTGCCCTAATGGGCTACTTATCTTTGTACATTCTCTAGTAATACATTCAGTATTGTGTGTTGTGCTCCAAGCTTCTTCTTCTTCCTTGTGCTGTTTGCGTGCTTCCGCAGACGTCTAACTCCAACAATTGGTATCAGAGCAGGTCGTCGCTTCATCTAGGGCGCCGTCGACACTCCTCCGTTTGCAGTCTCAGAATCGTACGAATTTTGGTGAGCATACTCAGGGTGTTTCCGAGATCAAAACAACTTCGCTATGTGGTGCCGAAATCGCGATCTGAGCTCGTTTCAGCCTCCGAACGCACTATCGCAGCGCTCGTGCAGGCTATTTCTTCTTTTTGTGCCAAAGGTATATACCTGTTTCTGTTCGCCATTATAAGCGTCTCGAAGTCTGCTACAGGTTTAGCAGAACTCGTCTGGGCAATTTCGTTCAACTTTTTGAGATACAGTCAATTTTTTGCATCAAGGTATTTTAGTCACCGGCCATGGCTGAAAGCAGTGATGTATTCCGTATGTTGGCTGTTGAGGATAAGTTGGATGGTACCAACTACCCATTATGGGCTTATATGATGCGACATGCATTGGTTGCAAAAGGATTGTGGAACATTGTGCAGGGTGTTGAAAGACGTCCTCTTACACCTATAACAACAGGTACTACGAATACAGGTGCTGGAGCTGATGAAGATGGTGTCGAAGATGATATTCTGCAGATTCCTGTTCGTGTTGCTGTTTCTGCTGCACCTACTGTAGAGCAGATTCGTTGGGATGGCAGAGATGCCCAGACACATGCATTGATAGCTTTGTCTGTCAAACGTGCCATTATTCCTCACATTCGCTCTTGTAGAACAGCTAGGGATGCTTGGGATACACTTACCACATTGTACCAAGCTAGGAATGAGGCTCGTGTTGCTTACCTCCAAAAACAGTTGGAGAGTGAGCACATGAATGCAGGTGATTCTATGGACAGTTTCCTAACGAAGATCAAAGATTTGAAGGAAGAGTTGATTTCTGCTGATGAGGTTATACCAGATAGCTCACTTGTGCAGACCGTTCTGAATGGTTTTCCTGATTCATATCAGAGTTTTGCTTCTACTCTTCGGTTGATGATGAAAGGCAATTCGAATGCTTTATCATTTGAGGAGTTAGTTTTTGTTCTGTTGCAGGAAGATCAGTCCAGACAGAACAGGTCCATTATGCGTGTTGCAGATCAAGCTTTCCTGGCTAGTCAGAAGGGCAAAGGAAAATGGAGCTCTTCTACTAGTAAGCAGAAATCTACAAATGCTGCACATTCGAAGAACCAGGATAAAGATGAGAAGAAATCAGAAAAGCAGAAATTGTTTTGTAAGTACTGTAAAGGGAATGATCATATCATAAAGAACTGTCCAAAATTGGCTGCAAAAGAGGCAAAGAAAAAGGAGGCTGGAATGGTTGTTGCAGAAGCCTCTACACCAAAAACAGAGTCTGCTAATCTTGTGCAGGAAGAAGAATGGGCGTTTACTACTGTTTGCAGTTTTGACCCATCTTCTCATGAGCAGTGTATGTCTGCAGTAGACTCAGATGTTTGGTATTTTGATAGTGGGGCGACCAAACATATTACCTCGCAGCACAGTTTCTTCTCTTCACTCGAGCCTGCCCCTACAGGGAAGACTGTCACATGCGCCAACAACTCCTCTTATCCTGTTATGGGAGTTGGTAAGATCATTCTGACTACTGCTGATGGTAGTTCTTTCACCTTGTCAGATGCTTTATTTGTGCCAGGGATCAAGAAGAATCTGTTATCAGTTTTTGCATTAGCCAAGATTGGCTTGGTTGTGAAATTTGTTGATGACAGATGTACAGTTCATGATCTGTCAAATGGCGATGTTATTATTGCTTCTGGCATTTTATGTCGTGGGTTGTATAAGCTCATAGACTATGAAAGATCTGTGAATGATTCAGCATGTGCAGTTCATGATTCTCAGGCTATGTCAGATGCAAAGCTTTGGCATGCACGCTTTGGTCATCTGAATTTTGCTAGTTTGCTATGCTTGCAAAAATCTGATATGGTGTCTTCTTTGCCCAAGCTTGAGGCACCTGGAAAACATGTATGTGAAGGCTGAATTTTGGGCAAAATGCAGCGTTCCTCCTTTCCAAAAGATGGTTCAGTTCGGGCTACGCAGAAATTGCAGCTTGTACATAGTGATGTCTGTGGTCCTATGCAGACACCTTCTTTTGGAAACTATCTTTACTTCGTGACTTTCATTGATGATTTTTCCAGGCATGCATGGGTATATCCATTGAAGGCAAAGTCCGAAGTGTTTTTGTGCTTCAAACAGCTTTTGGTTTTGCCTGAAAATCTGTCAGCATGTAAAATGGGCACCCTTCGTTCTGATCGAGGGGGGGAATATATGTCTTCTGATTTTAATGCATTTCTGGCTGAACGTGGGATAAAACACCAGTGTACAGTGCCGTATACACCTCAACAGAATGGAGTTGCTGAACGAAAGAACAGGTCACTCATGGAGATGGCGAGGTGTATGGTCAAGAGTCAGGCTTTACCACATAGTTTCTGGCTTGAGGTTGTCATGTGTGCATCATATGTACTTAACAGGTGTCCCACTAAAGCGCTGCAGTCTATCACTCCATATGAGGCTTGGCATGACCGCAATCCATCTGTTGCTCATCTGCGTGTTTTTGGTTGTTTGGCATATGCATTAGTGCCTGAACAACATCGCAGAAAATTGGATGATAAGGCAGTAAAATGTATTTTTGTTGGGTATAGTTCTGAAAGTAAAGGCTATCGTCTGTATCATCCACAGACTAAACGCATTCTGGTTAGCCGTGATGTTGTTTTTGTGGAAGATGCTATTCAGCCATTGCTTTCATGTACCAAGGAGACATCTGTTAGCTCCAAAGACATGTATGATACTTTGATGCCTCTTTTTATAGGTGGACAGTCTAGTGCTGGTCCTAATGAGGCAACTTCTCAGCCTTTGCAGGTTTCATGTGATGATGCAGATAATTCTATTTCTGATGCAGATGTACATGATGCACTTATTGATGAGAGAGCCGATATTGAGCAGTCAAGAACTATGCCAAAATGGCTGGTGCAGACTTTGTGTGACAACAAATTAGATGCACCTCTGTCATATTGTACTCGTTCAGGCTCTCATAGTGCCTCTTTTGCATCAGATTCCTATGCTATGGCTGCATCTAGTCTCTGTGATGAGAATGAGCCTATTTTGTTTGATGAAGCACAAAATTCAAAAAATTGGATGGCTGCTATGCAATCTGAATATGTTGCTATAATGAACAATGATACTTGGTCTTTATGTGACTTGCCTCCTGGCAAGAAGGCCATTGGCACTAAGTGGGTATACAAGCTGAAGCGTAAACTTGATGGTATAGTGGACAGGTATAAGGCTAGGCTTGTTGCAAAGGGTTATGCGTAGGAAAGAGGCATTGATTTTTATGAGACCTTTGCACCTACATGCCGTATGACTACTGTTCGGAGCATTTGTGCACTTGCAGCCCATCATGGTTGGAATGTACATTGTTGGACATTAAAACAACATTTCTGAATGGTGACTTGCATGAAGAAGTGTATGTTTTTCAGCCCCGTGGCTTTGTGCAAAAAGGGCATGAAAACCAGGTGTGTAGGTTAAAGAAGGCATTATATGGTTTAAAGCAAGCACCACGTGCTTGGTATGAGAAGATACATGCCTATCTGATTGCACATGGTTTTGAGAACAGTCCAATTGAAAGCACCTTATATGTTAAGCGTGCTAATGATGTGCTTCTGATCATTGTTGTCTATGTTGACGACATGCTGCTCACTAGTCCTATTGAGAAGCATATTGTTGATGTTAAGGCTGATTTGCATGCCTCATTTGAGATGTCTGATTTGGGGCATTTGCATCACTATTTGGGCATTCAGTTTATGCAAGTTGATGGTGGGATGGATTTGTGTCAAACGAAATATATTGACACATTATTGCAGCATTTTGGCCTTGAAGACTGTAAGCCTATTGCTACTCCTATGGAGACAGGTTTACGATTAAGTCTTCATGATGCTGGAGATGCATTTGATGCTGTTCTCTATCAGCAGGCTGTTGGATGCTTGATTTATTTATGCATTACTCAGCCAGATATTCAGTTTGCTGTCTCACAGATGAGCAGGTTTATGCATTGCCCAGGAGTCACACATTGGAAGGCGGTTAAGCGCATCTTTCGCTACTTGAGTGGTACTCGGCTACTTGGGTTGTTTTATCCCAAGGGGGGATCACTACCACCAGATTTGCATGCTTTTTCTGACTCAGATTGGGCTGGTTGCTATGACACTTGTGTGTCCACGAGTGGTTTTTGCGTCATGCTTGGTAGCTCATGTATATCTTGGTTGAGCAAGAAGCAGCCTACTGTGGCCACTTCTAGTTGTGAGGCTGAGTAAAGGGAAGCTTTCACAACGACTGTTGAGTGTGTGTGGCTCAGAAGCCTTATGGCTTATTTGGGTGTTGGCCAGTCTTCTGCCACCACCATCTTCACTGACAGTCAGAGCGCATTGGTAGTTGCGAGGAACCGTGTGTTCCATGCTCGCACTAAGCACATTGAGGTGCATTATCACTATGTCAGGGAGAGGTTCTCTGCTGGGGAGATCAGCTTGGCATATGTGCCCACGCAGGAGAACATAGCAAACCTTTTCACGAAGGCTTTGCCGAGGGAGAAGTTTGAAGCTTTCCGTAAAGCTTTGGGCTTACTTCCTTTTGTGGAGTGATTTCCACATAGCTTGGCACTTCCTTATACATGAGTGCCAGCTCCTTGTTCAACGCATCACTCCCAGGGGGGATTTGTTGATATATTTAGGTAGTGATGTGTGTGAACACACTAGGACCGCCGGGGCACTTTTTTCCCTCTTTAGGAGGTTTTTTTCCCTCAGCTTGTATATAAGCCTATTGCCCTAATGGGCTACTTATCTTTATACATTCTCTAGTAATACATTCAGTATTGTGTGTTGTGCTCCAAGCTTCTTCTTCTTCCTTGTGATGTTCGCGTGCTTCCGCAGACGTCTAACTCCAACACCAATCTGCATTAGTGTATTCATAAACCAACAATTCTACATCAGCTTCATAAAACAATGCATGATCCAAAGTATCACTCACATAGAATGCATCTCAAAGCATTTAAATGTGGTTACCTGAGAGCGTGCATAAATTGACTTTCAAACCCTATAGTTTAGCTTAGGTCACGCCTTGTAATTGTAAGATATATCAGACTTCCCACAACTTTCCTATACATAGTGTCACTTTCCAATGCTTCACATGATGTAGTGTCCAATTCACATTCTGATCTAATGGCATAGAAATTGGCTTACAATCAGCCATACCATAATTTTGCAATATACTCAAGGCATATTGCCTTTGGGACAACAATATACCTATTTTTGTATGTATAAACTCAATGCCCAAAAAATAGTGTAGCACACCAAGACCTTTCATGTCAAATTCATGCATAAGGAGTTCTTTACCTCTTCAATGTTTTCTTCATTATCAACACGTACAATCAATTCATAAATATAAATAGCCACAATCATGGTGACATCATCATCCTTGTGTATAATGAATGATCCACATCACACATAGAAAATCCAATGGAGGTTAGATAATCTGCAATCCTTGAATGCCAAGCATGAGAGGCTTGTTTAAGCCCATACAAAGCCTTTTTCAACCAGCAAACATATTTTGCATGCTTTGAATCCTCATACCCTTGTGGCTGGTGCATGTATATCTCTTCTTGCAACTCACCATGTAAGAAAGCATTCTTCACATCCATCTGAGACAAAATGCATCCTTTTGTTGTAACTAGTGCAACAAGTGCTCTAAAAATAGTCATTCTAACCAGAAGACTAAAAGTTTCCTCATGATCAATGCCATATATCTGTGCATATCCTTTTCTTATCAATCATACTTTATACCTACTTATGGTACCATCAAGATTATGCTTTGCCTTGTAAACCCACTTGCAACTTATGGGTTGTTCTTCTTGCAGCAATGGAACGATCTTCCATGTTTCATTTCCATAAAGTGAAGCCATATCCTTATCCATAGCTTTCTCCCAATTTGCATTTCCAATTTCATCTTGTAAACAAGAAGGTTTAGTAGATTGTATTACCTTGGTCATGTAGGCATAATGATGAGCCATGTAGATATCATATGTTAAACGTACTAGTGAATTCCACATCCTTCCAAATCTTCTTGGTATTGGGTCAATTCTTCTTGTTGTATCATCTGCATATGCCTTTCTTACTCAGGGAGGCGTCATAGAGGGCAATCCAAGTTCCTCATCAAAGCTCTTCTCTGAACCACTTGATTCTCCATCAATGTCTTCAAAACCTAATGATTTATTTTATGAGCAAAAATCTTTTCTTTACCTTTCTTGGATGTAGTCGATGAGTTTGTTGGACTGAAATTCCCATGCAATCTTCCTCTTCACCAGTTTGAGTTGGAACTACCCCTAGGTGACATATTAGGTCCACTTAGGACTTGAGATTCTACATTTTAGTTTTCAACATTTCCTTTGTCATTTGAGTCAAGATATAAGTCCTTCTTTGGCATCTGCATAGAAGCTTAACGTTTCATCAAACACATCTCTGCCTACCTTCACCTATCATGTGAGTGGGTTGTAACATTTATATCCCTTTTCCTCAAGGGAATACCCAATGAAGATACATTTTTCTACTTTTGGATCGAGTTTTATCCTCAACTCATTTGGAACATGTAGATATGCATTACAACCAAATACTTTCATATGTGATAAGTTTGACTTTTTACCTGTAAATTTCTCTTCAATTGTAACTTGATGAACGATAGAAATTAGACTTCTATTCATGATGTATACAATAGTGTCCATGACTTTTGCTCAATAACAATGAGGCATGTTTTTCTCAACCATCAAGGCTCTTGCTATTTTTGCAATATTTCTATATCTGCATTCAACAATGCCATTCTATTGTGGTGTGTGCCTCCATGAAAACTACCTTTGAATTCCATGAACTTTTAGAAAACTAATTAATTCATTTGATATGTATTCACCTCCTCCATGAGATCTTAATGTCTAAATATACTTCTTCTGTCTGCTTTTCCACCATAACCTTGAAATTCTAAAAGTGAGTAAATGCCTCATTCTTATCCTTCATGAAGTATACCCATACTTATTCTTGCATATCTATCAACAAAAGTGACATAGAACCTGCAATCTCCCATAGATGTGGTCTTATGTTGGACCCTAAACATCTATATGTACTATTTCTAGCACATTCTCACTATCATGCTTGCAATATGGAAACGATGTCCTTGATTGTTTACCAGATTTCCATGCTTCATATAACTTTTGCATCTCTTCAACCTTGAAATTTGGTGATTCATTGAGAAGCTTCTTTGACAACATCAGCTTCAACCTTTGCAAATCTACATGTCCAATTTTCTTGTGGAAAATCTCTATTTCACCAATAATACCTCCACCTTTTGCAAACATGGCTGCCATCATGGACAAACGAAACCATCTTGAACCTCAGATCCATGTGAATTATATATCTCATGATTGGTTCAGAATTAAGAGAAACCAATGCTTCCATTGCGTCTAAAACGTGCCAAAACCCTAAGATTGACTATCTATTTGCTAAATTCTGGTATCAAGAGGTCTTGTTCAGATTATTGACATCATTGATGACATCATCAGCTTGCAACCACCCTTGGGAATTGCCCTTGAAAATCCTATATAAGGAGGTCTTGGCCACATACATACTCAGTCTTGCCAATACCAGTCTTGGGAGCTCAAGGGGTGGTGATCATCACTTCAGAGTCTCCAACAAGTTGAGGACCTAACACATCGATAGACACAAGTCGAGGTGGGCCATCAAGTGCATGAGGTGCACTCCTCCAAGAATTACAAGAATGAATCGTGAGTCTTTAGACAAATCAAGGGAGTATGCAAGTAAATCAATGGCCTAGTACATCCTTCATGAGGGAACCCAAGAACTGCATGCCAAAAAAGTTCGATGGGGATTGCACGAAGTTTCGTGGATTTCTCCACCAAGTTAAATTGTACATCTATATGCAACCTAATAGATACCCTGATGAGGCATCCAAGGTCGAGTTTATTGGAACCTTGCTCTGTGGCCAAGCATTATCATGGTTTACCCCAATCTTGGAGAAGAACATGGTAGTACTCAGGACTATGAGGGGTTTCTTCGAGAACTCACCGCCACATTTGGAGATGTAGACACAAGTCGAGTGGCAGAAACAAAACTTTGGAAGTTACGTCAAGGTAACCGCCCTGCCTCTACCTATGCATCAGAATTTAGGCAGTTGATATGTGATGTCATTTGGCATGAAGACTATTTCATAAGCCAATTTAGGTGGAGTTTAAGAGATGATGTGAAGGACCTTCTACTCATGATGCCAAAGGTTAAGACATTGAATGAATACATCATGCCAGCTATCCAATGTGATAACCGACTTTTTGAAAGGAAACAAGAAAAACAAGTAGAAGGAAGATCTCGCCAATGGAAGCCCTTATAGCCTACTCTTAAAGATGAGTCTATGCCTGAACCTATGCAAATAGATGTAACTAGGTTCCAACCTTTAACACCACAAGAGAAACAGAGAAGGAGAGATAACAAGTTATGCCTCTATTGTGGAAACCCTGGGCATATTATAGTTAATTGTCCCAAAGAGAACAAACTCCAGAGTTGTAGGCACCCTTGTAGAGCAGGGAAACAAGGAATTCTGGTTGTAAAAGAGACCGTATAGCCAAACCATGATATAAGAAAGGGTCTCATAATTCCAACTACACCCATAGAAACATGTCTTGCACCTATCAAGCTAATCATGCCCAAGAAGACCCTTTCCCTTACAGCCCTAGTAGATTCAAGAGCCTCCTCATGTTTCATCAATGAAGGATTGGTTAAGAAACATGGAATTACTATACTTTGAAAGAACAAACCTGTAGTAGCTGAAGTAGTAGATAGACGATCTCTAGCATCTGTGAATATAACCATGGAAACCTCACCATTAAGAGTACACCTTGGTGACCATGAATCCCACATATGTTTCAATGTTATATCAAGCCCATTACATCTAGTTATCATTGGAATACCTTGGTTAAAGAAGCATAATCCAGACATCAATTGGGAAAAGAATAAAATCACCCGTCGAGATATCCAAAAGAGCCTAACATATGTCGGAGTCAAAGCCTTCATTCATGCAGTAAGGAAGGAACTGACATATATGATCTATGCCATACCAGCTCAAGAATCCAAGAAAGATGATCCAGTGCAGCTACCCAATCAGTACAAAGGATTTGAAGATGTTTTTGAAAGGAAGAATGCAGATATCCTCCCAAAGCATAGACCTTATGATTGTCCCATAGATCTTCACGAGGGAGCACAACCACCCTTTGGACCAATCTATAGACTATCCCCAGAGGAACTTACAGAACTACACAAGAACATTGATGAGAATCTAGCAAAGGGATTTATCAAACACTCAAAGTCTCCAGCAGGAGCCCCTATTTTATTTGTAAAGAAGAAGGATGGGACTCTTTAGGTGTGTGTAGACTATCATGGATTGAGTAAAGTCACTATAAAGAACAAATACTCTCTACCACTCATATCAGAGCTCTTGGAATGCCTTGGAAAAGCAAAGTTCTTCACGAAGATTGACCTTCGAGGAGCTTACAACCTTGTCAGGATCAGAGAAGGAGACGAATGGAAGACAACATTTCGAACAAGATAT
This sequence comes from Ceratopteris richardii, assembly GCA_020310875.1. Taxonomy (NCBI): domain Eukaryota; kingdom Viridiplantae; phylum Streptophyta; class Polypodiopsida; order Polypodiales; family Pteridaceae; genus Ceratopteris; species Ceratopteris richardii. The sequence goes on along the minus strand of CM035442.1, from coordinate 103,299,273 downwards.
GGGCAATTTGAATATGTAAATATGCCATTTGGTCTCACGAATGCTCCAGTTATCTTTCAACATATGATGAATGATATCTTTCGAGAGTATTTAGATGACTTTGTGGTAATATATCTCGATGATATCATGATATTCTCCAAAAATCTAGAGGATCATGAATATCACGTAAAGATAGTCCTCGAGAAACTAAGAGAAAAAGGGTTATATGAAAAATTGGAGAAGTGCTCTTTCCATCAGGCAGAAGTGGAGTTTCTAGGATACATTGTATCTGAGAAAGGAATCTTTATGGACCCTAGGAAGATCAAGAGAATCCTTGATTGGCAAACACCTTCCTGTGTTCGAGAAGAAGATATGGAAGATGACATAGAGGACCACTTCCTTTAGATGGAAAGGTTTTTAACTTTTGGGGTAATCACTATATTATTGTGCCCTCCACTATTACAAGTGTTGGTCATGGTCTCTTTATTGTAGAGGATTTGTATATGCCTCCGAAATCGGAAGTCACTCTTATGTCATTTTGTGGTCCTATATATAGATGGGGAGATTGGCATCGACTTGCACGTTATGTTCATAGATGGCATGGCATATGTTATTGAGGATTGGTATCAAAATGACAATGAAAGCATTAATATGTCTAAAACTGAAAAATATATTTAAGAAGAATGTCTAAAAAACATATATGAAGGACATTGCTTCATATGAATAAGTTCAATCTTACTTATTCTCAATCTTCAAAACTTTTTTGGATGGACTAATGTATCTGTTTTGACACTATTAAGGTATAACGTCTATTTTTCTTTCTATTTATATATATACACACATACACGTATACATACATATACACATACAAATATACATACACATATACATACATACATATACATACATATATATATATATATATATATATATATATATATATATATATATATATATATATATATATATATATACATACATGCACATATACACATACAAATATACATACACATATACATATATATATACACATACATGCATATATATACACACACACACACATACACATGCACACATGCATATGCACACATACACATGCATATACACACATAATATATAGACAAATACACATACACATACACATAGGCACACACATACAAAGTCTATGCCCCACTTTAAGAATGTGCATCATCCCATAATTGGCCTCAGAGGCATCTCATCTTTTCTTATCGGATATTGTGCACATTGGCATGTGTCACATTTCTTCACATAGGTATGTGCATCCATATGAAGAGTGGTCCACCAAAGTCTTGAGAATAGAATAGTCTTAATTACTCGGTCAGTACCAAAATGTCCGCCTGCAACTTTGCTATGGCCAGTTTCTAAGATTTTCAAATAGTCTGATTCGTGAACGCACAATCTTAAGTAACCATCTTTGCCTCTTCGGTATAGATTATCTCCTATGGGGATGTAGTCTTGAGCTTCTTGCTCCATGCTTCGTTTCCTTGCTAGACTAGCCTCATTGGGTAATGTTCATGATCTCATGAATTCTACCAATGGAGCACTCCAATCTGGAATTAATGATACGTGATAAAGAGCTGCATGCTCCACAGGGAGTCTCTTCTGGCACACTGGACAATTCTTGATCCATGCATCAATTTCTTTGTCCATACTAGGCCAATACAGTCCTAAACGTTTTAGATTTTGCAATGTTAGTTGTTTAGAATAGTGATTCTCTAGAAATCCTTCATGGGACTATTGCAACCAACTACTATGTTCATCGTCCTCGACACAACAAGCTAGAACACCTTCCGTATCTTGCTTATACATGCTTCCTGCCAATATTTGATAGCTTTGTGATCATACAATTTCATCCTTGTTCGTCTTCACATTCTTATTTCTAGGTCCAAAGGTCATGACTGGTACCAACTTATTTTCCCATTTAGGAACAACTTCTAGATTGAACAGATAAGCATCGGGCAATTCATCAGACACTCCCTGCGGCGGCTCTCCTGAAGTGATGCAAGAAAGGTGATCCGCTCTGAGGTGGGTCTTACCTTTCCTAACAACCACTTCAAAGTCATATTCCATTAGTAAGAGGAACCATCTTACTAAGCGTTCGGTATGGCAAGGTTTATTGACCAAATATAATAAGACTTGATGATCAGTGAAAAATTTAAACTTGTTGGACAATAGATAGTGTCTAAACTTTTTTACAACATATACCATACCTAAGCCTTCTCTCTCAGTTTTTGTATAATTTCGTTCTGCTGCGTTTAGTTGTCTGCTCGCATATGCTATAGGCAAATCTAGATTGCCTTCACCTGTGGGTTGTGCTAGCACACATCCTATTGCATGATTGGATGCATCTACATGGACATGGAATGGTTTAGTCCAATCAAGAGTGGTCAATATTGGTGCTGTGC
>CM035442.1:103279368-103289368 GCA_020310875.1 Ceratopteris richardii | reverse complement strand
TTTCTTATTGCCTCACATTAGGAATTGCAAGACCTCCCAAGAGACTTGGGAAGTACTTTCTTCATACTTTTCATCAAATACAAGAGCAAGGAAGAACCAGCTATGGATATAATTTACGACCCTAAAACGGCAATCAAAGCAAAGTGTAGCTGATTATGTGACCAAGATGAAGGATGTGGCTGACTAGCTTACAAGCATTGGAGATGAGATAGAAGAAGAACACATAGTAAGGCAGATCATCAATGGTATCAAAGCTGATGATAAGTAGGAGTCCTTCACGACAGCAATGGACCTTTATATGGATATGCAAATAACTCACCTCAACACCTTGATGGGGCAACTCTTCACCCATGAGACAAACCTCAACAAGAATGGTGACAAATCTAGGGGTAACCAATCTTCTACCCTTTATACAGATAAGAATAAAAATAAGGATAAGGGTAAAAGCAAAAAGAATGAAGAAGAGGTTAGTACCTCTCAAGTTAACTACACAGGTAGAGGAAGAGGTATTAGAGGAAGGGGTAGAGGAGGAAAGCAAGGCAGGGGGAGATCCTACAACACTCCACCTTGCAACATTTGTGGCCTTACCAACCACATCACACAAGAATGCTTCAAGAACACAAGGAATCAAAGGGGAAGAGGCTTCCATAGAGGGAGCTATGGACAATCCAGAGGCAAATTCAACAATGAAGGAAGAAATTACAATCACAACTACAACCAAGGCTACAACAATAACAATTATCAAGGAGGTTTCAGAGGAAGAAGAGATTATAAGGGCTACACAGAAGACCAAGAAGATTCTCTATTCATCATGAACATGACATCCAAGCAAGGTAAAGATGATGAGCATCTTTTCTATATTGATTCTCGTTGTTCCAATCATGTGGCTGGAAATGTAGCATTGTTATCTGATCTTGAAGAACCCAAAGGGAAGCATGAAGTGCAGATAGGTGATGACACTAGACACTCTATCAAGAAAATTGGAAATGTCAAAGCTTCTGATGGTAACATGAACCTCTTAAGTAAGGTTTTATATGTACCAACTATAACAAAAAACCTAATCAACGTTGGACAAATTCTTGAGAAAGGCTTACAATTAGATTCATAAGACATGGAGCATATGTGGAAGACCCTCAAGAAGGCTTCAAAAGGATTGCAAAAGGTGAGAAATCTAGTAGACTCTTTACATTTGAGATTGAAGACACTAGAAATATTGCACTGTTCAATTACAAAGATCAAACTCTATCTGAACTAGAGATATGGCACAAAAGGCTAGGTCATAAAGGAGAAGGAACACTAAAGCAAATATGTAGGGATGAGAGTATGCTTGGCATTCCAAATATGTCCAAGCAACACATGATATACAAATGTGGATCATGCCAATTTGGCAAAGCTCACAAGCAACCATTCAGTAGAAAGGGATACATGTATGAAGACTACTTGGAGCTTGTACACACTGATGTGTGGGGTCCTAGCAAAGATCCATCAATCTCATGTTCAAGGTACTATGTTTCATTTATAGATGATTACAGTAGATGGACAATTCTTTACTTCATGAAGCATAAGGTGGTTGTAATTTTTTTCCCTTTTGATCAAAAGGCCTTCAATGAAAACAACTTTTTATCAACACTGCATTAGATTGCATGCACTTTTGGCCGAAGGGCATCATCTCGAAAGCTTGTCTTTTTGAAGATCTTAAAAAAACGTTTCTTCAATGGTGCCTTGGACTTCAAGTAAGCATCTTCTTATATTTTTCTTTAATTTGTTATTTTGAATGTCTTTTTTCTTTGTTTCACTTTTTTTGATGTCCTTTATCTATTGGAAATTAGGAAGGCCCATAACTAATTCCACAGTCCCATAGGTTTCTAGGATCTACAACATAGATTCTAGCTTCTTCCAAAATTGACAAACATGAACATACAACACTTAATCATACAATGATGAGACAAGATAAAGAGAGATTAGACAACATGTTCAAAGTGTTATGTAAGCCACTTCTTACTCACACTATCATATATACAAATGTCAATTTACAATGTGGGAGTCAAAACCTCAACCATTCTATGTGAACAGAAATAGACGGAAGAGTGTACATACATAATTTACAAGAATATTCAGATGTAGGGACAGAAATCTAAATATGTATGAGATGTATGACCTGATAGGTTGTGGAAGTGTGAATATGAGTGATAGAAAGAGGAAAGATCAGTTTGGACTGATATTCAACAAACCCTAGTCAGATGAAAGACCCTAAATTAGATGTGTGTGAAATAGATCATATACTTACAAAATTAGCATAGAATGCTAACATGTTGTTGACAGAAATCTTCATACTCATGTGAAAAACACCTTCTCTAACACCTCATTTGATGCATGTAGCATGCATGTACTGATTTTCCTTTATGGATGCCACTGCCTCTATGTATGCCGAATAGGACTCCTCCAGATATGGATGTCACCTCCTCCATAAGCTCCAAGTAGTACATGTGTGCATAAAGAGAATATGTACCTGAATAGTTAACATAAGATGCAATCTTATGTTAAGCTCCATCGAATGTCTTTGAAGTACTCCATAATCTCCATGTAGAAGACAATCTTCAAATACATCATGTAGATGGATGATCCACACCACCAAGATGCTGATAGGTAAGTCTTCTCCATAAGCAAGAGTGTGAGCACACTCTTCTCGAAGAAGAACTCCATGGATGCTCCTCATGAGCTTCAAGAACTGCACCATAGCTGCCCATATGTGCACCATGGCTGTCCCATGTGTGCTTCAGCTAGAACACCTCCAAGAGTGACTAACTTTGGTGTTGGATAATCTCAAAATTGACCATGAGCCTTCTTTATATAGGCTTAATGACCTCATGAAAAAAAATCCATAATAAAGCTGAAATTTGACGAATAAAGCTCGGATCACTGTTTTTTAATGAAAAGCAATCGCAAGTTTTAATAAACCTTGCTTTATTTTTAAACTATCGTTGAATAATGCTTTTGACAAGCTTTTTAGACCTTTTGACCACCTGATGAATGAACTGATCATATTTTTATGATCTATCAGATGAGAGCTATTAAATGAGGTAAAAACCCTAAATTAGTAGAAAATTAGGATTAGGGTTTTCTCCCAAATCTGATCTCTGATGACTCAATGTCCTATACCATTAGAAAGCTCTCTTCAAGCTCTACAAGATAGGCTCATAAAAGTTTTACCCAAATTTTGTGTCAAAAATGACTAAGTGCCAAAACTAAGGTTTTTGCCCTAATAGGATTTTGGATTGATGTGACATTGATTTCCAAAAATCCCCCTTGCAATGTCATATTGGTGCAAATTGGATTGGATATGCAACTCATTCATCTGCAAACTATCATAAGCTTCAAACTTGTCCTCCAGAATTGACCTTCAAACTTTATCTTCAAAAGTCTTCTTCAAAAACTGAATTTGAATTTCTTCAAACTTCAAAAATTTGAATTTCTTCAAACTTCAAAAATTTGAATTTACTGAATATGAACCATAATACCTGAGAAAATATGCAAACTAGATATCCAATAGTGTTAGCATACATCAAGCAATCACTGCTTGACAACATATGTAGCATGACTTGACTTTGAATCTGTTATCTCCTGAAAATAAGTCTTCTCAAACCTGTAAGAATACACTAGGATCCACATATTTTCATTTACCTTACAAAAGGTTTCTCAACGTACTTCTATTGTGTCAAGTAAATACACTAAAACATAATCAGAAATTGAATCCATCCTAGGACTTGTGACTGACAACTCACAACTTAGTGTATTATGAACACTAGCTGGTTCATCTCTAACTGTACTCAACTCAACTCAACTCAACTCAACTCAACTCAACTCATGAGAGTCTCACCAAAATTTCATATCTTTGATATCATCTTGTCTTCATCCTTGTTCTATCTATAAGTCCTTCATACCTCTTTCCTTCAAAGTCTGTATAAACATATATGTGTGCACCTCATAAGTAACAGACCTCTCTAAAATATCAAGCTTCTCTTCAATAGAACTCTGAAACTTTCTCTTGAATAGGAACACCTCATATGAACTTTCTCCAGACATTCTCCTTCTTCCTTCTTCTTTCAAAGCTGGAACATAAAGAGAAACTGACAAAGGAAATATAGAAATACCTTTAGGTATGAATCTGCATTCTTTCACATATGGCTAAAAACAAGTCTTCATGTCTCATCACCCCCCTGGATTATTTAACACTAGTATCCAAACTTCTTCAAAGTATATCAGATGTTATGAAATCTAGAATGTCTTCCTTCTTTCAATAAATCTGATCTTCAGTGATTTAGTATTGCTTTCATAACATTAATACCTGTGTCTAAAACAAATAATCTGAACCCTTTTTTATTAGCAGTGCACATGCCAATAGCTTTCCCTGCCATTCCTCAGCTTCCCATAATCTAGAATAAGGTTAGCTGAACCTAAAAAAACTTTTGCTGAAAGCACTTTAGGATTCATAATCTTCTGCAACATAACAAGTATCTTCTTCTATTTCTTTGCAACAAATCTTTGACTTACTTCTTCCAATATTAAGAACTTGACAAACAAAGGATAGACATCTGACTCAAAAATACTCAAGATTATTCAAGATCATACAAGATCTATGGTCTCTCCAACAAAATACCTATGTAGAATCTGCTCTCATCAAACCTTCATGACTGAATGTTTGATTTGCTACCTGAATTTCTCTAAGTGTCCATGCTGTCACAAGGAAGGAGATAAGGAAGAGAGCTCACACACACACTCTCCCTCTCAAGGAGAAGCACACACACAGATTGAGGCAAGGAAGAATGATCTTCTTCTTCCTCTTCTTCTTCTTTTACATAAAAAGGAATGTACAATAATGACCTAAAAACAAGAATACAACAAGTGCAATATATAAAGATCAGTACATAAGGAAAAACCTAATGTGTGTGAATGAGTGAGCTGGCAAGGAACAAATGTGCCATCACTCTCGGTAGATAAATCTAATAAAGCTCAATGAAGTATCCCTGACATATACAGGCGTGACCACTATACATGTCAGAGAACCGAGAAACTGGTACGTGTCATCCTGGATCATCACATGTTGAGCTTGATATCTCAACACTCCCCCTCAAGCTCAAGGCCATATCCTGTAATCCAAGCATCTCCCGAAACTTCTTCAACTTCTCAGCTCCAAGTGCTTTGGTGAAAATATCAGCAACCTCCTCATCTGTTCTCACATAAACAAGATCAATATCACCTGCTAATACATTTTCTCTGATGAAGTGATAATGTACCTTGATATGCTTTGTTCTAGCATGGAACATTGGGTTCCGTGCTAAATGTATGCTGCTAAGATTATCACAATAAATGCTGATAGGACTTTGCACTTCCACACCTAAATCTGCAAGTAGCATCTCCAGCCATGATGCCTCACATGCTGCCATTGCAGCACCTCTATACTCAGCCTCTCTACTCGACAAAGAAACAATGGGTTGCTTCTTGCTGCTCCATGTAGCAGCTGCACTCCCAAGTGAGAATAGAAAACCACTATTAGATCTTCTATCTGGAATGCTACCAGCCCAATCGACATCTGTGTATCCATAAACCTGCAAATCTACACCAGCCTCATAAAACAATGCATAATTCAAAGTAGCACTCACATAACGTAGAGTGCGCCTCAGAGCATCCAAATGTGACTTCCTGGGAACATGTATAAACTGACTTTCAAGTCCAACAGTATAACCTAGATCAGCCTTGTAATTGTGAGATATATAAGACTTCCTAGAATTTTCCTATACATAATAGCATTTTCCAATGCTTCACCTGATGTAGTGTCCAACTTCAAATTCTGATCTAATGGCATAGAAATTGGCTGACAATGAGCCATATCATACTTTTGCAGCATATTCAAGGCATATTTCCTTTGCGACATTCATATACCTGTTTTTGTATGTATAAACTCGATGCCCAAGAAATAGCACAACACACCAAGATCTTTCATGTCAAATTCCTGCATAAGAAGTTTCTTTACCTCTTTGATGCTTCCTTCATTATCACCACCTACAATCAGATCATCAACATAAATAGCCACAATAGTGATGCCATCATCAGCCTTCCTTGCATATAGTGAGTGATCCACGTCACACATAGAAAACCCAATGCTGATTAAGTAATCAACAATCCTTGCATGCCATGCACGAGGGGCTTGCTTCAGCCCATAGAAATCCTTTTGCAACCTGCAAACATATTCTAGAATCTTTGAATCTTCATATCCTTGTGGCTGGTCCATATGTACTTCTTCCTGTAACTCACCATGTCAGAAAGCATTATTCACATCCTTCTGATGCAAAGTCCATCCTTTTGTTGTAGCTAATGCAACAAGTGTTCTGACAGTAGACATTTGAGCTACAAGGCTGAATGTTTCCTCATCATCAATGCCATATGTCTGTGCATATCCTTTAGCTACCAATCGTGCTTTATAACTGCTTATGCTACCATCAACATTATGCTTTACCTTGTAAACCCATTTGCAGCCTATGGGTTTCTTTCCTTGCGGCAATGGAACCAGCTTTCATGTATCATTTCCATAAAGTGTAGCCATCTCCTCATCCATAGCTTTTTCCCAATTTGCAGTTCCAATTGCATCTTCAAAGAAAGAAGGTTCAGCATCTTGTATTACCTTTGTCATGTAGGCACAATGACGAGCCATATAACTGTCATACGTCAATTGTTGCACTGAATTTCGCATCCTCCCAGATCTTCTTGGTCCTGGGTCACTTCTCCGTGTATCATATGCATGTGCCCTTCTGACTCCTGGAGTCTTCATAGAGGGCAATTCAAGTTCCTCATCAAGACTCTTTTCTGAACCGCTTGAATCTCCATCAACGTCTTCAAAGCTTGCACATGTTTTACTACCAACAGAAAGCTTTTATTTACCTTTCTTGGATGTATTTGATGAATTTGTTGGACTGAAATTTCCACACAATCTTCCACTCCATGGATTTGAGTTGGAACTATTGCTTGGTAATGCATCCAGTCCACTCAAAACTTGAGATTCTGCACTTGATTTTTCAGCATTTTCTTTGTCATTTGGTTCAAGATTCAGTCCTTCTTTGGCATCTGCATAGAAGCTTGATATTTCATCAAATAACACATCTCTGCTCACCTTTACCTGTCATGTGAGTAGGTTATAACATTTATATCCCTTTTGCTCAAGGGAGTATCCAATGAAGACACACTTTTCTACTTTTGGATCAAGCTTCGTCCTCAATTCATCTAGGACATGTACATATGCAATACAGCCGGAAACTTTCACATGTGATAAGTTTGACTTTTTACCTATAAACTTCTCTTCAGGTGTAACTTGATGTACAACAGCAGTCGGAGTTCTGTTCATGATGTATATAGCAGTATGCAGAGCTTCTGCCCAATAACAATGAGGCATATTCTTCTTAGTCATCAAGGCTCTTGCTATTTCTGCAATATGTCTATTTCTGCATTCAACAACACCATTCTGTTGTGGTGTGTACCTGCATGAAAATTGATGCCGAATTCCATGATTTTTTAGAAAATTACTGAACTTATTTGACATGTATTCACCTCCTCCATCAGATCTTAATGTCTAAATGTACTTCACTGTCTGCTTTTCCACCATAACTTTAAAACTCTAGAAGTGAGTGAACACCTCGCTCTTCTCTTTCATGAAATATACCCATACTTTGCGTGTATGATCATCAATGAAAGTAACATAAAACCTGCAACCACCCATAGATGTGGTCTTTGTTGGACCCCAAACATCTGTATGTACTACTTCTAGTACATTCTCACTAACATGCTTGTCATGTGGAAATGATGATCTTGACTGTTTACCGAATTGACATGCTGCACATACCTTTTGCATTTCTGCAACTTTGAAACTTGGTAGTCCATGGACAATCTCCTTTGACTGCATCAGTTTTAGCCTTTGCAAATTTGCGTGTCCAATTCGTTTGTGCTAGATCTCTATATCAACAATAACTCCTGCACCTTCTGCAAACATGGCTGCATTCATTTCAGGAATCTTCACATTTAAGGTGAACATCCTACCCACTTTGTTTCCTTTGGCAACCAATCGTCCATCCTGCTTGTACTCCTCTACATATAATCCATCAGCATTGAACCTGACTTGTAATCCTTGGTCAACCATTTGTCCAACAGAAACCAGATTCTTTGTTATATTTGGAACATGTAGCACATCAACGAGATGTTTTACCTTTCCATCCTCCATAGATAGTTCTATGTTTCCATTATGCTCAATAGGATGTGATGTGTCATCACCTGTTTCAACATATCCAAGAACTGACAATTTCTGCAAAGTACTAAACCATTCCGCATGACTGGTCATGTGATTTGAAGCACCTGAATCAACATACCAGACATTATCATTTGATTATAAAACACTAGCAGACATCGTATTCATCATGTGATGTTGAACCATAAACAACTTCTCAGAATCATCTGCACTTGTGGATGCATAGTTGTTTTGCTGCCTTCTGTTATTTTTATTCTTCAACCTGCAATCATGTTCAAAGTGTCTAGGTTTACCACAATTCCAGCATCCTTTACTATCATTAACTGAATCATTTCTTTGGAAATTTCTACGACCTCTTTGGCTCCCCCTGCCTCAAAACTGTCCTCTTCCTCTTGCATGATTCTATTGTTGACTTTGGTCTTGGTTACTGTTTCCTCTTCCACTTCCGACACCTCTACCTCTGCCTCTTCCTCTGCCATAGTAGAATAACTGCTTAGAACTTGGCTTTCCTTGTGAGTTTGAATCCTCACCAAGATTCTTTTCTTCAATAATCAGCACAGATACTAGATCAACAAAATTTGGAATATTTTCCCTGGTCTGTATAGAAGTTCTGAACTGCTTATATGCAGCTCCTAAACCGCGAAGGCATACTTCCACCTTATCATCATCATCTACATTCACTCCAATAGATGCAAGTGACTCACCTATGCTTTTGATTTTCAGGGTATAGTCACTTATCGACATGCTCTTTTTTTCCAAGGTATGCAGCTCGTTCTTGAGTTGCAATTTTCGTGCCTTTGTATTGGTCTCATACAATGTGACCAAACTGTTCCAAGCCTCTTTCGGAGTCTTGGCATCCTATATGTGCCCAAGCATGCTATCCTGTATGCTAATAGATAGCCAATACATTACCTTTCGTGCTCCTTGATTCCTTTCCTCATATGCTCTTATCTGTTCTGTAGTCCGGTTCCTCTCTGGTAACTGCGGAGCATTTTCGTTCTCTCCTTCGATGTACTTCTAGTAGCCTTTTCCCATCAAGGAATTCTTCATTCTGAATCACTCATAAGCTGACTCATTCCATCTACGTTTGCCATTTTTGCAGCAATACACAACACTGCAAACCACTACAAGCAGCACTTGTGCTTGAACACTGTCGCACTATGACGTGACAGTTCGATCTCAGAAAAACACAGTTTTTGTGTATCAACAGTACACGAAATCGCTTGAAATTCTGGATCTGGAATATATGAGTGTTTCCGAACACGGTACAATTACAGTTTCTGAAACTGACCTGGATTTTCTATAGGCCCCACCTTGCAGGCTCGAAGCGGAGGTCGAGATGGCTTCGAAAATATTTTGAGGTCTTCTATCTTCACGCCGATTTTCGTAGCAAACGGAGGTCGTTTGTGAATCGTGTTTTCTCAACGCCTTGCTGCATACTCTTCACCATCGCCTTTTCCACGAGCTCTCTACAACCACGCTGGCTCTGATACCATGTCACGAGGAAGGAGATAAGGAAGAGAGCTCACACACACACTCTCACTCTCAAGGAGAAGCACACACACAGATTGAGGCAAGGAAGAATGATCTTCTTCTTCTTCTTCTTTTACATAAAAAGGAATGTACAAAAATGACCTAAAAACAAGAATACAACAAATACAACATATAAAGATCAGTACATAAGGAAAAACCTAATGTCTGTGAATGAGT
>CM035442.1:103271868-103274368 GCA_020310875.1 Ceratopteris richardii | reverse complement strand
TTCTTAATGCAGCTGTTCTTTCAAGTAGCAAAACTCTATATGCATTAAAGGATATTGAAGTAAAACCCATGTATCTTGAAAGAGTCCTCAAGGAGAATAGTGAAAAATCTGCCTCTTCACTATACTGCTTATGAATAACACAAAATAATTTTGGATTCAGTTTTGGAAGATAGTGGATCACTGAATGAATATCCATCTTTGTCTTTCCTTTCTCCTCTATGGTTTTCCTTGTTCCCTTCCCCCTGCCAATGTAATTGTCTTCATCCAATATAGATATTTGTGGAAAAAATTGAAAATCTAGGTCAGAAAAGGTCCAAGGAAACTTTTAAAGTCATAGAAATAACTGGAAACAGAAGTAGAAACAAAGCATGAGATACGACTGATCCAAGCGATTAGGGTCATCAGAGAATATCCGATGGGCCTAATCGCTTCCATCGGTCATGTTCAATTTCTCATCCTTAACTTTATAGAAACATAAACTTAATGTTGAAAATAATATCTATACACACATTAAGTTGTTCTATATGGAGCATTCATTCATATAACTATAAATATGATACTTGATTGGACACAACCAATTCAAGCGACTAGGCCCATCAAGGAAGCTTGGATGGTCCTAATTGCTTGAATTGGTCGTCTCCAAAGGAGGTCATCTTGAAGCTTAGATTGCATGTGAACTTTTGTATCTTATGATTGCTTAAGAATTTGGAGAAAATAATGTTACCATTGCGTTCGGAACGTGTCAAAACCCTAAGATTGACTGTCTATTTGCATGATTTCGATACCCAGAGGTCTTGATAAGCCTTTTTGTATTGATTTCCAGACACGATCGATGCAAGCGATTAGCCCCATCCAACATTTCTAGATGAGCTTAATCGCTTGCATTGGTCGTCCTAGATTCATGCACAAATAGGCTCATCAAGACCTCTCCATATCAGAATCATACAAATAGACAGTCAATCTTAGGGTTTTGGCACGTTCCGGATGCAATGGTAGCATTAGGTTCTTGATTCCGAGCCAATAGTAAGATAGGGAAGTTCATGACCGATGCAAGCGAAATAAGCTACTCAAAGGTGGGTCAAACACGTGTAGTCGCTTGTATCAGTCGTATCGGGTATGAAGCACAAGTATGCATGGGTGATGAAGAGAGAAATTCTATGAAGGTTGAAAATGTGAAATGGTGAAGGGGACTCATATTTATAGTAGAGGAGGACCGGGTAACGGTCACATGATGTGGACCAATAAGTGAGTGCAATGTGGCAAAAGGATGATGTGGGCCACTCAAATGATGCCACATGGCATAATGTTGGGATTCACAACGGCTAGATGACATGGACCAATCACACACTGCCACATGTCAGCAACGGTCAAATCATCCCAGAGACCTATTTAAGCTCCTCTATTCACTTTTTTTTCATTTTTTTGTGAACTCCTTGCTACCATCGACTTGCCATTGTCTTCGAGTTTTTACATGCTTTTCAAAACTTTCCATAGACCACATTTTGTGTGAGGGTTTAGGGTCATCATGATCAATTCTTTTACAACACGACCGATACAAGCGATTAGGGACATTCGAGGATTTCCCAATGACCCTAATTGCTTGCATCGGTCATGTTTCTTGAGTGCTTTGTGAAAGCTTTTCTAATTGGTTTTTCTGCTTTTAAAATTTGTTCCAAGCTTTTAAACTCTTTTTTGTGCAAGTTAGCTTATTTCGCTTGCATCGGTCATGAACTTCCCTATCTTACTATTGGCTCAGAATTTCAAGAAACTAATGATACCATTGCATCCGAAACGTGCCAAAACCCTAAGATTGACTGTCTATTTGCATGATTCTGATATCGAGAGGTCTTGATGAGCCTATTTGTGCATGAATCTAGGACATGACCAATGCAAGCAATTAAGCTCATCTGAAAATGTTGGATGGGCCTAATCGCTTGCATCGGTCGTGTCTGGAAATCAATACAAAAAGGCTTATCAAGACCTCTGGGTATCAAAATCATGCAAATAGACAATCAATCTTAGGGTTTTGGCACGTTCCAGACGCAATGGTTGCATTATTTTCTCCAAATTCTTAACCAATAATAAGATACAAAAGTTCACATGCAATCTAAGCTTCAAGATGACCTCCTTTGGACATGACCAATTCAAGTGATTAGGACCAATGCAAGCGATTAGGCCCATCCGATATTCTCTCATGAACCTAATCGCTTGGATTGGTCGTGCCTCATGCTTTGTTTCTGCTTGTGTTTCCATTTATTTCTATTAAATATATTTCTTTTCAAAGCTTATTACTCATGAAATGTACATAGATACACATATTTATTGCCCAAAGGGATACAAGACATTGCAAATATGAAGGATGTAATATTTTTTTGTGTAATTGATCCATGTCCTAATATTAATCCTTATTGATCCATGATCTGTTTTTCTCTAGTGAAAGTCCTATTTATCCGATGATAGTAATCTTTTTTTTTGTAGGTTATGGCTAGGACAAAGAAGA
>CM035442.1:103239368-103266868 GCA_020310875.1 Ceratopteris richardii | reverse complement strand
TTATGCAGTACTACATTCACTTATACTAACTCAGGGTACTTCAACGGTCGAAGAGCACACAATCTTACGATACGAAAACAGTACTCAACCACATAACCTGACATTTAACATTCACTACGGTGAACTTCAGTATGAGCAGGCGACGCAGACAGAACAGAAATCAACACGAACAATACTCAGAGCTTCACCATAGTGTAAGTAAACTCTGACAATCTCAGAAAGGGCATCCCTCTCTCTCTCTCTCTCTAAAACCATATACACAAGCGTCTCTCTCGCCATTCTCTTTACATTGCTTTATATATCTTTTTTCAAGATGCGCGTACCAACTTTTTTGCACGGATTTTGATAATTCCGGTATATCAAGCGGTCATTACGTCTGTCCCACTCCGGCGGTCGTCTAACACTGGCACGCACGGTGGACTCGAACCCGCAAGTTCCCCAAAAAATTTTTCAGAGTTATGTTCAGACTCATTAATGATGTTGGGAGCACCCTGTAGATTCTGTAAACTAACAGTATTTTCTTCGCCACTTTGGTGCGTCTGATTGTTTATGTCAGTGTTCTACTCCCGATTCACCTGTGTCTGCACCTGTAACAGTTCTCTTTGTAATTCTTGAATCGTCTGTTTGTATTCTTCAAGCTGATTTTCCTGTCGTTTAATGACTGTCATGAGATCGTTTTCATGGTTGGACAAAAAACAGGACCGCCTTTAATCAATTTGGGGAACAAGTATACTCAGCCATCTTCTACGAAAAAGTTTCCAAGTATCATGTACATGATTATACAATTGTTGTTTCAGTGACTCTATATCTATCTTTGTCATCAACGTGGCATCCAATTCAACGCCTTCATTATTTAATAACTGGGTTTCCATTTCCTGTAAAACTTGTATTCTGGAACGCAGAACTACATGTTCTGCCTGCATTGTAGCATTCATCATGGAAAAATTTATCATCTCTTCTTGGATTTGTTTCTGCACTGCTACCTGCCATGGTTCAAAATCTTGAATAGACCTTGTGGTCTCGATCAAAGCTAGCACTAGTTGTTTGTGGTCATTCTGCATTTCCTTCAATAAACCGTCCTTGCTATTCACAGCATCCTGTAATTGTTTATTCTGTTCAATCAATGAATTGGAATGATTTTTATTGACAGTTACCTGTTCTTGTATGTTCTGAATGCTTTCCTGTTGTTGCAGTAGGAAGTCCGAAACTTCTTGCAACTTATTCTGCATTGTTCTCATGTTATTATCCAAACAATTACTCTGCAATATTTTCGCACTTACCTGTTGTGATGGATCCTCCATTCTTCTTTTGGTTGATAATTTAAAAGGGGTTCCCAAAATAGGCAACTGTTCACCGCCATCTGTTACCGGAAAAAGACTATCCGGCATTTCTGCTATGTCCTCGGGCTCTGCTATCTGTTCTTGCCCTGGTCTGCTCAGTGTCTGATTACAAATATTACTTACCTGTTGATATTTGATTAAGTGTGCATATTCGAATAAAGCAGCTAAAAAGACTGACAGACGACTACATTTTTGGGACCTACGCTTGTCCTCGACAAAAATTTGTGTATACAAGTGGTTATACAACCAGTGAGCCCAGCTGACTTTACCACCTCCTTCTGCATGTACTAAGGGTGAAAAATTCTCTCTAGACATTAAATCAAATCTGACGATAAAACACAGTCTCTCTAAATACCATTTGAATTGTTCACGCCGAATGCATGCTGCTTTTTTCATCAGGTAATATTTTCTACGACCTTCGCAGTTTCCAAAATCCTTTCTCATGTCGTCATTCGAACAATTAGGAATACTGTCATCGTCATACAGAGGCACTTGAAATATTGCTGCAACTAATTGCGGTGAAAATTGTACCTGATTTAGAATTTGTCCTTTTGTTTGTCGCATAATTTGCAACTGAGTCGTTGCATCTTCATTACCTGTCCAACGCTCCCATGGTAGCTTGGCAAACTGTAGTAGTCCGATTCTCTGAAGCCAGTTCTTATTCCTCATAGAATGTATGTCGAGTTCTATTTTGAAATCGGTGAATAATGCTTTCTTGTTATGTTGTGCCTTTGTCGTTGCACAAGTCGTTGAATCATCGCTATCATTCTGTAATGTAGTATCAGTGTCGTCTGATGTAGGCACTATCATTCTCTGTGCAGTTGCTCTCCTCCTGAGTCGCCATCTTAGGATATCTGATTCAGACATGGTTGCAAGACTCGCCGAAAATATATGCTTGAAGTTTGTTAACTAGCACCCAAGCTCGAAGAATACTATACTGAAAAATACTATGCTAGGCATACGCATTTTATAAGCACCAGAGCTTGAACTGCCATTTGCTGGAATGATTATATTTCATTCGGACATGACACTTCATTCCCCTTACCAAAATTGTAGCATAAGTAAAAATCATCATTCTGCATTTTATTCCGTAGATCGATGCTGGACTTAGCAAGTCTTTTACATGTGCGAAAAAGTATCATGAAACAAAACCTTGATATCATACTCAATTCGAACTCATCATTACATTGCGAAATCGCATGACCGAATTTTACTATTCTTCTATGAGACCTTCGAGGTACATATTCCTGGCTAATCTAAATGTACGAGCTATTTTTTTCTTAAGGGTTTCTAATAATTGCTTCAGAGTGTCGGGTTCTAAAATCTGCGCATCTATTCTGACGGAACTAAGTGCAATTGCTTCGATGAGCAAAATTTCGGCCTGTGTTTGCAAAAAGGCCTCCTGTAAATAAAAATCGTTTGATAATGCCGCATCTCTTGCTGTCTTCATGTCCGTTATTTGTTTCTACATCTCATTGATTCTGTCTTTCTGGTTGCATACCTGATTATCTAATCTTCCAAACTGTTGGGTATGGAATTCTATGGTTTGGTAGTAAGCATCCCGTTCTCTGTGGACATTTGCTAAGTCCTTCTGATATTTAGATTCTCTGTTTAGTTGGTGTTTCAGCATGTTGTTGACATCGTCTAAGGATTCTTTTGTTCTTTGTAACTCTTCTACTGTCTGCTTTGCTTCTCTCTGCTGCTCTTGGTATTTCTGTACGGTGTCCTGTAACTGGAGTCTTGTTTCTTCCAGTAGATTTCCTAGTGCTATTCTTGTATCGTCTGTATCTTTGATTGTTTGCTTTAACTTTAGTATTTCGGTGTCGGCAGCTGTCAGTAGTTCGTCTTTTTCAGCCAGTGCCTTATCTCTCTGGTTTGAGTGTTCTTCCTGTGCTTGGAGCGAAGCCTGTAGTTGCTTGATCTACTCACATAGTGCATGATTTTCTGCTCTTGCTGCTTGTAACTCTTCTTGAAGAGGGGTGATATCCGCCTCCATTAATTCCAATTTCCTTTGGAATTCTTCTCGTGCATCGTCTGTGACTTGTTTCAGGTGTTGGGGCAATTGTTGAGATAGGTTTATCAATAGTCTACCCATAGCTTCTAATTCTGAAAAAACTGGAACGGGGTGGGGTGGCAGAGGAGGGCGAGGTTGCGAGGAGGTTCCGGTGAGGAGTTGTTGTGAATTTGGAGGTGAATAGTTGAGGGAGGATGTGGAGGCTTCAGAAGTTCCGGTGTGCTGATTGGGCTTGATGGGACTGTGGGGTGGTTCAGGTTGAGAAATGGGGTTAACAGGTGGTGTTTTGGGGAGGGTAGAGTCAGTAGTTTGTACCTTGTTTGTTTCTGCATTGTTTGCTTCTGTGGATTCCACTGCCTTCAGTAGATTGTCTAGTGCATCTTGATGAGATTACTGTTCATCTACCTGTTGCTCTGATTCTTTTTCGGTCGAAATTATTTATGTTTCTGCTTGATGTTGTTGTCCGTGTTGCTCAGTCGATGATTCATTATGCATTGAAGTAGCTGTATCATGGAATGTCTCTTCTTCGTTCTTTTCTTCTTCTTTATCGTCCTCTCTGTCCTTTCCGGCTGAGCCTTGTGCTTTGCTTTCAGAGGAACTAATCCTGATTCGTTTTCGGCGAAACAACTGATTGAGCTCTTCTTCATCTTCTTCTTCCTCATCTTCTAGTAGCTGAACTGACTCTTCCGGCCTGAAAACTGGTCCTCGTGGTGGTGGTTGAGCGGTGAGTATGGTTGGGAAGAGGAAAGAAAGGATGTGGGGAAGTCTGGATCGAGGGGTGGTTCCTTTGTTGACTTGTTTCATGATGGCGACGCGCTCCTTATGGATTCGGTGAAAGAAAAATGAGGCGAAATTAACGGGTTCTCGTGCGGCAAGATCGATGGCGGAATAGAATGGGCGGGAGATACCGTATGTGCGTTTTTGGAGGTTAAGAATGGCAATTAAGAACTGTAATGCGGTTTTTTCAGGTTCGGGGCGACAGAGAATGGCGTATTCATTTGATGAATGGCGGGGGAAAAGTTCGGTCATGCCGCCTACGGGGATACTTGGGCCATTCTCGCGGCCTTGTGGAGTGAGGCGGAAGGCTTCGGCGAAGGCCTGGAAGGTTATTACGGTTCTAGATGGTAGGGAGGGGAAGAGCCATTGTCGGTCAGCGATGGGGGATTGGGCGATGGCAGAGATCATTTGTGCGAAGAAGGGATGGGCTTCCACTGAGTGCCATGGCAGCTCAGCGAAGTTGGCCAACCCTCGGATACGCAGGTACTCTCCTACCTCAGTAGGGATACCATCACAAAAGGCTGTGTAGTTCGCCAATGCTTCCATTGGGCACGCGAACACGAATACACAGAGCACAGAGCGCGAGTACACAGAACACAAAAAACACAATCACAAGCACAAAAACACCATAGCGTTTTTTTTTTGGCGCAACCGAAGAGCTTAAGTACAGATATTACGGTGGGGGTAGGAAGTGAGGGTTATCATTGTGCGGTGCTGGAATGATACTGCTTCCAATTTGGCGTGCATGCTTGAGTAAAGGAGGGCGGCTTATGACAAAACGCAGCTATTAAAAAAGAAAGAACTGCAGGAAAAATAAAGAAAAAAAACAAAAAAGATGCGGTCCACCGCTGAATGTTTTAATGCGGGCTAGCGGCATGTTGATACGGCCGCAGCTTCGAGCCATTGATTGCTTTTGGAAGTGAATTTCCGGTCAACGTAGTCAACCGAAAAGTGGCTGGACGGATTTGTTCTGAGATTTTGTAAGGGCCGAACCACCGTAATTTGAATTTGCCTGCGGATCTATTTGACTTTGCATTATAGAAAAGTACAAGCTGTCCTACCGAAAATACTGGAGTTTTCAGGTTTCGATCATGTGTCCTTGCCTGTCTTAGTTGAACTTCATGCATTGTTAAGAAACTCAGCCATCTATGTTCGTCTAATTCTCTGAGCGTGTCCAACCGAAATGACAGTGAGTCTTGCGGTAGCAGTTTCTGGGTAATGGCTACTCGTAAACTTGGTATAACTATCTCCATCGGTGCTATTGCTTCTAAGCCGTAAGCTAATTTGAAAGGTGTCAATCCTGTTGTTACCTTGTAGGTAGTTCGGTATGCCCATAACACTGCAGGTAGTAGTTGATCCCATCTTTCTGGTGCTTCCATGATCAGTTTTCAGAGGATATTCAATAGTGATTTGTTTGTACTTTCGGCCAAACCATTGGCACGAGGGTAATACGGAGAGCTGAGTTTGTGTGTCACCTGGAAGGATTGGGTGAGTGCTTTCATTAATTGATTTACAAAGTGAGTACCTTGATCTGTCACCAATTCGAGTGGTAAGCCAAATCGTGGGAAAACATCATTTAACAGACATTTTGCAACTGCAACCGCTGTAGCAGTCCGTAAAGCCCAAGCTTCTGCCCATCTTGTTGCATAATCTATACAGGTTAGTATGTATCTGTTGTTGCTGAAGACTGTTGGAGGTGTGATCGGACCGATAAAATCTAATCCCCATTTTTGAAATGGTTCAAGTGGCATAATAGGCTGCAAGGGGAAGAAGTGTCGTTGCAGTGGTTGTCCAGACCTTTGACAAGTATCGCAGTGTTTGACAAATTGGGCCACATCTCTGTACATAGTTGGCCACCAGAGACCTCCTTGCAGAATTTTCCAGTGAGTCAAATCTGTGGCAAAGTGACCACCAGTAGGGGTCGAGTGAGCCATCGTGATGACTGAGTTAATTTCATGCGGAGGGACACAGCGGAGTAGGATTCTGGTGTGATCTACATAATATAGTTCTCCAGCAACTAACCGGAATCGGCGACTAAAGACTGTAATTTTCCTTCGTACTGCCTTAGCGGTCTCGGATGGAAAGCATCCTTCGGTGAGAAAAGTTAGAATCTGATCATAATATGTAGGTGGTACTTGTGATTCGGCAGTCTTATCAGTCAGTGGCTCAGAACTATAGATCGCTGGAGTTGTGTCATCTATGCCTATCGGAGCTTCACCGGAATCTAGACGAGATAGGAAATCTGCTAAGGCATGTGCATTTCCGGGTCGGTGAATAACTTCATAATCGAATTCCTGCAAGAGTAGCACCCATCGTGCTAAGCGTCCGCCTAAATGTTGTTGTCTTACTAGATAGACGAGGGCAGCATGATCCACATGGAATGTGAATTTCCGGCCTAGTAGATAGTATCTGAATTTTTTGATGGAGTAAATTAATCCTAGACATTCTCTTTTGGTGGTAGAATAATTCCTTTCTGCAGGTGCAAGCCTTCTGCTGGCATAATAAACAGGGTGAAACCACTTATGTGTTTGCTGCATCAGAATACTTCCGATCGCAATATCTGAAGCGTCAACAAAAACATGGAACGGATTGTCCCAGTCCGGTGGTTGTAAGATTGGGGCCTGCGTCAATAGATACTTGAGTCGATCAAATGTAGTTTGGCATTCTTGAGTCCATTCGAACTGGCGTGGAGTTTTTTTGATTAGCCTGTTCAGTGGTATAGCCAGATGAGCAAGCCATCGTAAGTGTCTGCCATGCCACCGCACTTGACCCATGAAGCGCATAACTTCTTTTGGTGTAGTGGGCACTAGAGCTTCTAATACTACCGAAATTTTATCTGAATCTCCTTGGATACCTTGGGCAGATACAATGTGGCCAAGTAACTTGCCACATGAAACCGCAAACACAGATTTGTTTGGGTTTAAGCAGAGTCTATACTCTCGGCATTTCTGAAAGCAGCACCGTAAATGGAACAGATGTGCTATCCACTTACCGAAAATTGAAAAATCATCGAGATATACTTGCATAAATGAAGTCAGATAAGGAGAAAATATTTCTTGCATACATCTTTGAAATGTGCTTGGTGCATTTCTCAATCCAAACCACATTACCGTACAAGCAAAGACACCCCAATTGGTAATGAAGGCAGTTTTTGGTATATCCTCTTCAGCCATTCTAACCTGATTGTAACCACTGTATCCATCTAAGAATGAATACATTTCATGTCCTGCTACCCTATCAAGCATGGTATCCAGAAAGGGGATCGGGAAAGGATCCGGTACTGTTGCTGCGTTTAATTTTCGGTAGTCTACACAGATTCGCAGTTGCTTATTTTTCTTTGGCATGATCACAATTGGTGAAATCCATTCAGCATGTTCTACAGGTACAATGAATCCAACTTTTAATAATCTATCTAGTTCAGCCTTTACCTGAGATGCATAATGGGGATTCATCCGGTAGCTGGTTTGTTTTATCGGCCTTGCTTCTGGCTTCAGCATGACCCTATGCTGGTAGATACGGGGGTCCAATCCTTTCATGTCTTTGTAGTCCCATGCAAAGATGTCAGTGAATTCTCGGAGTAACTGGATTAAGCTTGCTTGAAATGTTTCTGGTAAATTTTGTTTTATTTTTACCGGACACGGATGATCTTCATCTCCTAAATTGTAAGTAATCAGCTGATCTTCGGGGACATAGAACTGGTGATGTTTCTCTGTGTCGTCTGTTGGTTTAAAAAGTTGCTGCAATTCATCGTCATGTGTCGAAACAGTGTCTTCCTTCTTAGCCTCTTCTGTGATGGGTATTACTGTACAAACTGAAGCGTTCCAATTATCTACAACGGACTGTAGATCAATAGTCCCTAAGGAAATTAAGTCCGCGTTACTCTTCAGAAACTCTTCTTCTTCATCATCTGACAATCCATCTAGCATATGGACTGGTTCAGCAAAATACGGTCTAGCGTGTAGCTCGCAATGTTGTATAGCATCTAATTTTACCACATATCTATGATTGGCATCTTTAAACGTAAGCTCTTGTGCGGACCAGCCCTGTATTACCTTTGCATGCTTCAGCCAGGGTCGGCCGAAAAGAAGGTTGTAATCCAAAGTAGATTTTGGCAGATCTAGTATAACAAAGGTCATTTTAAAGGTCGTACCTTGTAAAGTGATGGGTACATTTCGCACAAGTCCTACAGGATGGACTCTTGATTGATCTGCCATTCTGACAAAAAATTGAACTGGCTCAATTTCGGTCCATCCTAATCTTTTGCATAATGCCGCAGTCGCAATGTTAACACCAGAGCCTCCATCAATTAATACCTGCATAATCTTATGATTCTTATACCATACTGTAATCAAGGGAACTGAATGATCAACCGTAGAATCAGGTTCCGGTTGAACTGCTGCTGTTGCCGAAATACAAGAAGGTACCGAACTGAACTGTTGTTGGAACTGTTGTCGAATTCCAGGTACTAATGCCAATAGTTGGCCCAAAGGCAGAGTGATCGATGCCTTAGATAAGATTTCCCAAGCCTGTTGAGATTGATTGAGAGGCTCTACTGATGTTGAAGTTGATGCCTCTACGGATGCGGAGGTGTCTACGGTGGGCAATGTATCTGCTGTTGATGATGTTTCTGCTGCTAACTCCCTTTGTTGTGTTCCTTCCTTTGTTAACGAGGGCTGGGCTACCGGAATAGGCTCTGGAAAGACTGGTGGTTCTGTTGTGGTCCATTGACTAGCTTTGTTACACATTCTGTGTTGTTCACGTATCCCTGGTTCAAAAATTTCTGCTTCCGGTTGCAATTGTTTACCGGAACGGGTCTGGACTGCAGCAGCCTGTGTTTCCACCGGTGTGATTTTTACCATATTGGCCATTGGATTTTGACGTTCCTTCTTCCTTTGATCATACTCAGCTTCATTTTTGCAAAATCTCCTAATATGTCCAAATTCACCACAAAAATAACAGCGTGGTGGTGGTAAATTGGGATTTTCCGGTGGTGGCCCGTTCTGCCAGCGATTTGGGTTATAGTTGTTATTCCTCTGTCCTCGGTAATTTCGATATCCTTGCTGCTGGTTGTTTCTCATTTGTGGAGGCACATAATGATTGGCTGGCTGCCCTTGTTCCTGGATAATTGCATTGACAGTCGCTATTCCCTATACTCTAGCGTTGTATGCGCAGTTTTTGGTGGTGTGTTCGGCAATGTTGTAGATAGCGCAGAATGTCTGATTAAGTGCGCAATTGGTGCTGGTATGTCCTGAATTTTTGCATGTGGTGCAATATACTTGTTTGGTCATATCTTCGGCAACATGTCTGTTTGTTTTTACCCATTCCAGATCTTCTATAAATCCGCCGACTTTGTTTTCCAGCTGCAGAGTCATTTTTATGACTGCATCAAGTGTCATAGCTCCGACACATCTTATGATCATGATCTGCTTAAGTTGAGGAACCAAGCCATTGATGAACCACTGAGTAATAACATCATCTGGTAAGTTAGCATGAGCCGGTGGTAGCTGCCTTAAGTGTGTTCTGAAAAGGGTAGCATATTCCTGTACAGATTGATTCACCCTCTATCTGTTACTCTGCAGATAATCAAAAATTTTGGCTGGATTCTTTTTTAGCCTGAATCGCTGCAGAAAAGCATCTCGAACTGCTTCGTAGGTGCCAAAATGATTAATATCGTATTCTGTGAGGCACCTGGCTGCTTCATTGACAAGTGTAGATTGGAAGACAATGGCTTTGTAGGCCGGATCTGGTGGATGGTTGAGAACGGCGTAGCTTATCTCGAAAGTGCGTACGTGAGCATCCGGATCATCTCCTGGAAATCCACCAAACTTCGTGTATGTCACTCCCGTTGGAGGTGGCCTGGTGTAGCTCAGTGATGAGTAGCACCTCCTTTAATGTCAATCCGGGAAGACGTGAGGATGGTATGAAGACCTCGAGCAAGTGGAGGCACAAGTGCGTGAGTGAGAAGCACACAAGCATGCACACACATACACACACACGCGCACACACGGCAAGACAAAGAGTGAGAAGCAATGGAGTTCTTCGATTACTTTCAAAAAGCTCTTACAAGTTCATTTCAATTATAATCCAACCTCAAAAATAAGCTCTCTAGCTCCTTTTATAGTTTTTGAATAGCTTTGGCCCTGTTCAGACCTAGTGTCCGGCCTAGTTAAAAATTAAGTTCCAGGGCTTATTAGAGGGCTCAAACGAGATCTAAAAAATTATGAAAATTGGCAGGTAGATACTTCTAAAGCTCCTCAAGCTCAAGGACTCCTTGGCTTGCACAAAATGGAGCTACAAAAATACGAAATGATATTTACAATGGTTTTTAGTGATGAAAATCACTATTTGTGTAGGGATTTCCTCTATTGATTTGTCATACATACCTTTGAGCTCCCTACTTGCTCTTTCTTCTTGTGTGCTCAACTCCTTGATGCCTGAAAAATTTAGATGGCCTACTTGCCAGATCTTCTTTGACTGCCATGTTTGCTTGTGCTGTCCCTTCGCTCTGACTCTCTTCGTCTTGTGGCTCCTTCGGTTCCCTGACTGCTGCCAACACCCCCCCACTCTCGCGTCTGTCACCCCTGACAGACCCGTGTCTAGATGTTCGTTGAACGTAGTATTGGACGACGTCGGAGGCGAGGTGATGTTCTTCTAATGTGAGCCCCCGTGCTAGATCT
The DNA here is from genome assembly GCA_020310875.1 of Ceratopteris richardii. Lineage (NCBI taxonomy): Eukaryota > Viridiplantae > Streptophyta > Polypodiopsida > Polypodiales > Pteridaceae > Ceratopteris > Ceratopteris richardii. The sequence goes on along the minus strand of CM035442.1, from coordinate 103,256,060 downwards.
GTTAATAATGCGTCCCAATTCACTGGTCCTGGTACGTCCAGGTGTGGCACCCGCAGTTGTTCTGAATGTATGGTTCTCTCCACAGCAAATAAGTGGAGGAGATGTGAAGGCCTGGGTACAAAAATTTCTGAGTGATATTCCCAGAATCCCGTTATGAACATCTCCTCGAAAGTCTGTTTAAAACAAGCTGGGAGGTACTTTATTCTGGCGTGCCAAGCATATATTACTTCTATTGATGGGGTGGTGCTCATGTCGTAAACTAGGTCTTGGTTGCCTGTAACAAAGCCTGCTCCTGAGAAGTGGGGATCCTTAATGTTTTTAAATGTCCTGAATGTGATCAGCATTAATTCAAATATTTTCATACACATTTGTGCCATCACATCGGGTGTATTGCGTAGTCGAGTGCTCCAGTGTCTGATAGTAGAAATCATGTAATTGACAGTGGGAGGTCCTCGTGGAGGTGCTAGATAAACATAATTTAGCCACTTGGCACAGCCTTTGATGTTCTTGACAGCAATGGTGAATTCGGGCCATGTGCGTCTTCGTAGGACTGGGGCATAACAAGGATTGTACTTAATAAAGAGGGGCATGTTATTCCAGGTTCGTACCATTTCAGGATAAGTCTCCAAGAGACGGATCCTCCAAGTGGGTTGATGAATAGAACCTCTTTTTGCACTCTCTGGTATATCGTCGGGGCCAAACTGGGTGGCAAAGGTGGGGGCTTTCCCACATTGTCGTTGGATCTCTACGTTGTAATCAGCCAATAATATGCAATATGGCACATACTGATCATCATTGGTCCCTATCCACCTGTGATGGGACATACGTCTGAAATACTCGGACTTGATGACAGTGTCTTCTAATTTGGCTAATGATTGGATCTGTATTGCTACTCGTTCATCGTGGGTGTTCGCTGTCTTCTCTAATGACTGAAGCCATTCAGGTGCTTCCACTTCTAAGGTATCCATTCCCTCTGAGGTTTGTTGCCCGCCTGGCATTGGCATAGGAACGTATGGCTCCTCGTACGAATCATCTACCTCAATGGGAACCAAAGAAGGGAACCAAGTCTTCTGGCTCAGGTTCTATAACTGGAGAGGGTTGCCTTTCATACTCTAGTAACTTTTTCTGGAGCTCAACCACCTGTTCTGTCAATGCCTTCACTTCCTCTGAAGTCGAGGCCGGTTCTATTACCTTGGTTGGAGCCTCTTGTTCCTTGAGCTGGCCACGTAGTTCATCACGTTCCCTTTCCAACTCATCATGAGCATCTAATAGATCCGCATAGCTTTCCAAGATGGTCTTCATTGTCTCTGAGGGTACGGCTTTAAACTGCTCTGGATCAATGTCGTGGGGAGAGCCTTCCATTGCTGCTTCTAGATTTGCTTCATTTTGCTGCTGCAGTCTCTTGTTCTCTTCAAGGGCGGTTGCCATGTGTTTTCTGAGGAGTGCCAAGTTACGCCGGACTCTGAGATTATCAGCTTGGTATACTTCCAGCAAGGCCTCGAGTTGTTTGGTGCCCGGCTGTTGTGATGGTTGGGGAGTTTCTAGGAGTGTTTGGTGGGCATGTTCGAGCGTGGTGTAACGTTGGTTGAGTTCTGCATTTTCTTCCTCGATCGCTATGAGGCGGCTCTGAAGTTTCTGATTGGTAGTGATCACTTGATGATAACGATCGTCGAGAGCTCGATACTCGTTCTGAAGTTGATAGACACATTGATTTAAAGCTAGAAATATACTATTTACATTAAATGATGCTGCAGGGAGAGATGAAGATGCAGGGGGAATGGGGACGGGAAAGGGAGTTGTGAATGATGTGGAGTCGAGTGGAGATGTGGGTGGAGGGGGTATGGGGGACGGAGGTTGCATGGGGGAAGGGAGTGGTGCTGTGGCAGGAGATGTTTCCATAGTGTCAAATGTTTGAGTGACCGTGTAGATGGGGACCGTGGGTGGGGTGGATGTGACGTTAGTGAAGAGAGTGGTGAAGATGGGCATAGTGACTCCGCCGAATTGGATTCCAGGAGAGAGTGGAATTCCCATGACGATTGTGGTGATATTGGACGTGGTGGCGATAGTGTCACGTGGTGGAGTGAGTTGTGTAGTGAGGGGTGGGGAGGGTGGTGACAGTGGTGCTTCCTGATGTTCGTCTGTTTGCGTTGGATTTCCTGGTGCTGATACGTTGATATGAATTTGTTTCCCGGATCTCATGGGGCGGGCGGGAACTCCTTTCTCAAATCAGTGAATGTAGGCCATTGCCTCATGAATGGCCTCATCCAATCCTACTGCATCTGCATGTAGGTTGATGGACTCGATGAACATATCATCCACACCTTCCTCTGCCAGCAATTGGTTCATGAGTTTCTTGCCTGCTTCAAGTGACATTTTATGTTGTTCTTGAACTAGCTACATGGTTCGATATAGTCTTTTTATTTGTGCCGAATACGCGGGGGTACTTGCTAACTCTGAAAGTTCATCATACTCTTGTTCTTCGTAGGCTTCTTCCTCTTGTTTGGTCTCTTGTTCATCTACGTCGACTTCTACCACTTGCGGTCGGGTGGGGGCTGACGTTGTTGTATGGGTTTGTGGTTCCTGAGCTCGCTCTGTTTCCGTTTCGAGATTAGAGTCGTAGATTACCCTAGCCACTTCTTCATCAGTGAGATCATTGAGAGTAAAGCCCTGTGGAAATTCCAAGTCCGATGGGACGGGTGGAAACACCAGATTGGGTCCCTCTGTACTTGGTCTTGGTAGCCGAATGGTGAATGGTCTAATGCGTCGTGTCTGGGGAGGGGTAATTTCTGGTGTAGTGGTGGCTCCCCTTGGTTGAGCGCAGGGTAATTGGACTCCCCCTCTCATCTTCTTTGATGGGGGACCTGCCGCCGATAGCCTTCTCTGGAATTCCTGGGCCCGGGACCATACGAGTGCCCGTTGAATAGGCACGTCATAGGCTAGACATCGATAGATTATCTTGGTCAGAGCACAACATCCGTGGAGCACATTTTTCTGCTTCTTGTTCCACCGTTGATGGGCTAGGTGAATCTGATCTATGATCCAATGTGGTACGTTGATAGGGAGGTTTTCTGTCTCTGCCAAATACAAGCTAAACCATATCTTCTTTGGGGGCATGGTGAATCTTTCCTGGGCGGGGAAAGCAAAATGCTGCATGACGGTCCGTAGGTGAAGAGCGATGGTCGGTGTCATTGCTACCATATCCTTCAGCTTATTGAGATCTTTATGTTTCATTCTGCCTGGAACCATTGTTTCCTTTTCAGTAGGAATATGCATACCATACATGCCCAATGCTTCTCGTACCAGATTGAGGGTCAGTTTGAATCTTTTAAGTTCGTGGCCCGGCAATAGTGAGGGTAACACAAAAGTGCTGTCGCCTCCCTTGGCCCTGCTAGGAGTGATGGTACTGATAAGATAAGAACAACGTAAGAAATCTGGCTTCGGTAAGTGGGCCCTGAAATAACTGTCCAGGCCAGCTTTGGTCCATACTGCACGCATTACTTCGGCATTCTGATAGCTCTCAAATTCGCGCGTGAAAAAATGGTAGCATCCCCATTTACCATTAAACTCCAATTCAGCTTCCCAAAAATAGGTTCCATCACCCAATGGTCCTGCAACATCACTGAACTAATGAGCGTGTTTGCCCACTTGAGAGGTGTGCCCCTGGGGAGGATCCTGAACTGGGAGTACATGCACAGCTTGAAGTTCTTGCGGTCTTTCGGTGAGATGTGGTTCGAGGAGGAGTGTTTCTATATCCACAATCTGTGCGCTGGATCCGGCGTGAGAACTGGCACCTCCGGCTTCTGCCATGGCCCTGCTTGCTTGTTGGTTCTGTGAGAATATAGAACCATGTGTTAACATTGTAATGGACAGAATAAACCCGTCCTTGCCTCGTTACAACATTAATATGAGGTAGATGATGAGTCAGTGGTCAGTGGGTGCACGATGACAGTGTGTGTAGTTAATGCCTGGATAGTCCTAGGAGCTAGATGGAAAGATGCACAGTCTGACTAGTGCAGTTAGTAAGTGGAGGTGAATTCACAGATTGGGGTCGGGGGGTTTATTACAAGTCTTAGGTTGTCAAACACCGTGGATGGCTTTTGGTCTTGGTTTTGTGGAGATTCGGGAGGGTTGCATGAGTAATTCTGCTGGGAGTTGTTGTGTCATTGGGACCCATTTACGAGTGAGTCTGTGCGTGCTTCTAGGTGGCAGCGTGTTCGAGTGTATCAGACAAGAGTGGGTGGCGGCTACTTGAGCGAGTGAACCCTGTCGTGTATGATGTGAATTGTGTGGGGTTAGTTGAGCCCGCAAGCAAGCCTTAGGCACCCAAATTTGTCTTGATTGTGGGTCAGCCTTCATCGACTTCTTGGGTACCCAAATGGATTTCACTTTCTCAACAGAGGTTTTAGGAGTCCTCTTATTAGCATCAAGTCGTTGATTACTAATAGGAAGTTGAGACCGTTGTTGCGACTTAGTTACGGTCGGCAGCTCGTCTTTCCGCACCCACATTTGTTTCATCGGCTGAGTTGTTCTGCTTCGCGCGTTCTTTTGGTCTCTCGCCTGGAGAGTCTTCAGTGATTGATCTGCCCTTAGTTGCTGCCTCCTTCTGGCCTTTGGAAAAGAAGGGAGTTCCATTGTGGTTCTGACTCCTTCTTTGAGATCTTCGTTCTTTTGTATCACATAGCCTTGGACAAGAACAGCATGGTCAACTTCATGTGTACCCCTGAAGGGACCAGGAGTCTGTGCCTTTCCTAGTTCCTTGAGTGCTCCATTATTTAACTCAATTGTAATTCTAGTTTGATTCACCCATACCTGAAGAAGTCCACTCCTTAGGTTTAAGTTGATTGCTTGGTCATAGATCCAGTCTTGACCCAAGACAAGGGGTTCAGTGAGGTCCTCATCTTGACATACTAGTACTTTAACTGTCATTGCCTCATCATGAATATAGAGGGGAAGTTCCACCTCGCCCATGCAAGGGGTTTCCACGCCTCCCAATCCTATGAGATATGCTTCCACAGGATTGACAGTTAATTGCAACTCTTGACAGTAGGACAATTTAACAGCACTAGTGGCTGCACCTGAGTCAATCAAGGCTCTTACAGTCCTTGCACTCTTTCCTTGTCCTATATCTAAGGTTATGAAAGGACGTCGATCAGTTATCCTATGTGAGCTAATACCTGAAACTTCACACATAGCCACGTCATATCCTTGATCTGCATATGCATCTTGCCTAGGGTGCTCTCTACCTTGTCTTCTTAATTTCATTCTCCGTATGCGCTCTAGGGCTTCTGCTTGAGCTTCTTCTCGAATTCGCTTTTCTTCCTCTTTGCGTTTCTTAGCAGTATTGAGTCGACTTAGCATTTCCTCTGTGAGAGGTTCCTGATACAACTTGACTCTGCATCCGCTGATATAACTTGGGAGAACATCGCCTTCTAATGTGGCTAGTTGCACTGCTCCACTTGTTGAGATTCTGTTAATGATCATGGGTCTGTAGCCTCTCTTCTCCAGTTTCCTCGCATGTTGCTTCAATGTGTAGACTAAAACTAAGTCGCCTGCCTTTAAACCTTTATCCTTAACGTGGGCATCAAAGTATGCCTTCTGTCGTTTCTTTGCTGCATATATCCTTGCAGCTGCTCTCAGTCTTGTTTGTCCTAATCGTTCAAGGTCAAAAAGTCTAGAGGATAGTTCATGACCCGTCCATTCGTGCTCTTGTGCTACTTTCAATGTAGGTATTAAGAAATCCAAAGGTAGCACGGCGTTTTGGCCAAATACCATCTGAAAGGGGGTGGCTTGGAGTACCGTTTTGTAGGCGACTCGGTATGCCCAAACAACATGGTGTAGCTGTTTGTCCCAATCAGAGCGTTTATTGTTCACTAATTTCGTCAGTACATTGCATAAGATCTTGTTGGTGCTCTCAGCCTGGCCATTTGCTTGAGGGTGATAGGGGGCAGACTTCTTATGTACTACCAAGAATTCTTGGAGCAGATTTTCAATAACTTCATTCAAGAAGTGAGTGCCTCTATCACTAACTAGCTCTATAGGTAGCCCGTATCTAGTGAACACATTCTCAAATAAAAACTTAGCTGTTGTTTGAGCATCGTTCTTCGTTGTGGCTTTTACCTCTACCCACTTTGTTAGATAGTCTGTTGCAACAATGATATATTCTGCATGGGAACCCTTAGCTGGGGGATTAATAGGACCTACGAAGTCTATTCCCCACTTAGAGAATGCACGTCCACCCATCATAGGTTTCAGTGGCATCTCATCTTTACGTATAGGATACTGAGTTCTCTGACAGACATCACATTGTTTCACATAGGTATGTGCATCCATGTGAAGGGTCGGCCACCAGAAGCCCGCAAATAGTATTGCCTTGATCACCCGATCTGGTCCAAAGTGTCCTCCTGCTACACCTTGGTGAGCAGTGTCCAAGATCTTGAGATACTCACTCTCATGGACACATAGTCTCAAGTAACCCTCTTTACCACGTTTGTATAGATTATCACCAATAAGTGAGTAATCCTGGGCTTCTTGTTCTAAACTCCTTTTCCTAGCTAGAGTCATGTCTGGAGGGAATGTTTTCGTCCTCAGAAAGGATACTAGTGGTTCACTCCAATCTGGCACTATGGACACTTGATAAAGAGTGGCATGTTCCACAGGTGGTTTAGTGCAACAGATTGGGCATTCCTTGCACAACTTTTGGACATCAGCTTCCATAGTTGGCCAATGCACTCCGAGTCTCCTTAGTGTCTGTAGGGTTCGTTGTTTTGAGTAGTGTTGCTCTAATGCACCTACATGTGCTAATTGCAACCATTTAGTGTACTCATCCTCTTCCACACAACAAGCCAAAATCCCTTGATCTGTGTGCTTGTACATACTTCCTGCCATGATGTGATACTTTTGGGCTTTTACTACCTCTCTATCCTGCGTGTTTATTACTGGATGGTTAGGTCCGTATGTCAATACTGGCACTAATGGCTTAGCCCACTACGGCACCACTTCCAAATTAAACAAGTAAGCGTCAGGAAGGTCATCTGATACTCCTTGTGGGGCTTCTCCAGATATGAGCCTAGAAAGATGATCAGCTCTCAAATGAGTCCTCCCTTTCCTTACCACAACCTCGAAATCATATTCCATTAGTAAGAGAAACCATCTTACTAATCTTCCTGTATTGCATGGTTTGTTAACGAGATATAACAATGCTTGGTGATCAGTAAAAAATTTAAACTTATTTGCAAGCAAATAGTGTCTAAATTTCTTGACTGCATATACCATGCCTAAGCCTTCTCTCTTTGTAGTGGTATAATTTCGTTCAGCTGCATTCAATTGTCTACTGGCATAGGCAATTGGAAGATCCATACTACCTTCACCAGTAGGTTGAGCAAGCACACACCCAATAGCATAATTGGATGCATCCACGTGAACATGGAATGGCTTATTCCAATCTGGTGTGGTCAAGATTGGTGTTGAACATAATCTTCGTTTAAGCTCCTTGAAGGAATTCTCACATTCCTCAGTCCACTCAAAGTTTGTCAGAAGTCCGTACATGGGCTTTGCAATGACAGCATACATGTGAATGAACCGGCGGTAGTAACCACAATGTCCCATGAAAGCTTGTACTTCCTTGACATTCCTTGGCCTGGGTAGCTCTGCTATGGCTCTCACTTTCTCTTCGTCAGTAGATATGCCATTCTTTGACACTATGTGCCCTAGAATCTTGCCTTGCCTGACCATGAAAACACATTTTTCTAGGTTTAGGCAGACTTGATATTCTCTACATTTGTCAAAGATTTGTCTGAGTTCGGGAATATGGGTTTGCCTAATGTTGGAATGAGCACAAAGATCATCAACATAGACTTCTAAGTTCTTCCTCAGGAACTCCTTAAATACATGGCACATTAGTCTCTGGAAGGTAGCTGGTGCATTGGTAAGCCCAAATGGCATTACTCTAAAGGCAAAAATGCCCCATTCTGTGGCAAAGGCTGTCTTATGCTGATCCTCTGGAGCTATGGCTACTTGATTGTAGCCCGAAAATCCATCAAGGAAGCTGTACACTTCCTTGCCTGCCACTCTTTCTAAGAGATGTTCTGTGATGGGAAGCGGATAGTTATCTCGGATTGTGGCTGCATTGACCTTCTTTAAGTTAATGCATACACATAATTTACCATTCTTTTTGGGCACCACTACGATGGGGGATACCCACTCAGTGTGCTCAATTTCATAGATAAATCCAGCTTCAACCAGCCTATCTATCTCTTCTTTGATCTTGGCAGCATAATTATCATTATATGTATATGGCTTTTGCTTAGAGGGTTTGGCATCTGAGGTCATGGGGATAGTGTGTGAGCATATGTCAGGGTCCACACCTTTCAAATCCTTGTAACTCCAAGCGAATACATCTCTGTATTCTCTTAGCAAGGCTATTAACGCATGCTCTTCTTCCACTGTTAGGTCATGGCCTATGTACGTGCATCTCTCCTCTCCTTCTTCTAGGGCCACTACTATTTTCTTGGTGGTTTCTTTGTTATCATAGGCCTCTCCTGATTGTGCCTCTCGTTTAGGCATTCTTATCATGACTCTCCTGTCGTCCATCTCATACTTCTTAAAATTTTCCGGGACCTCAAACAAAGATTCTTCCTCTTCTGGTGAGACTTCTCTCTTCTTTCGTTTCTTTCCTTCTGCCTTCGGGGTCACATGTGTGGCTAATCTTACATCATTTGTAAGCTCTCCATGCCTCTGGGGTTGAAATTCTACTTCATGGAAGTATTCTTCATCTGATGCAAAAGGTGGGTCCATAATGATTGACTCTAGATCGGAGTCACTTGCATCCTCAAATGCATCAGGGCTAGGTTCGCATTCTTCTAGAATTGCCTCTCCCATGATTGGCTCTATGGAGAAGACTGAAATGTCATAGCCATCCTCATCACAGTGAGGTGTCCATTGTTCCTCATTGATGGCTACATCCATGGTTGCTAGAATTTCTGCCCAGCCGTGGGGTTCAAATTCTTCGTCCGGAAAGACTACAGGTGCATAGGTTGGGTCTTGGATTGATCTATGGGTTTCTTTTGCACCTACCTCTTTGGCTTTTTCTCTCTTCTCTTCTTCTACTGCTACTTTGCACATCCATAAGTGGGTGTCTTCATGCATCCATGAGGATCCTGACCCTATGGAATGCACCGATTCTGTATCATCTTTGGCTCTATGGATGGGATTCCATTGGATAGGAGGTACATCTCTATGAGAGTAATCCTTGAGATTGACTTTGGTTGTAACACCTAAGTGCTGCAAATACAAAGAATTGGTTCCCCAATCCTGTACCACTTGCAACTGCCGCATCAATGGTCTTCCCAAAATCATTTCATAGGCATGATTTTTGCTGAAGTCACATATAGCAAATGTATGCTCAAACTCGACACCACAGGTCTCTCAATATGACCATCGGCCATCTGCAATTTCATTCTCGTTGGCCTGAGTGCTGGCTTGCCCCAACGCTTCCATAGGGACGTGGTGGCAATTGCAATTCCTGCACCTGAGTCCAAAATTGCCTTGGTGGTGTACTCCTGGTAGGTAATGGGAAGATAGGTGTTCCCTTCTTCACCTTCACACATATCTCCTACCTTATCCAAGGGTATCTCTGGCACCATCCTATGTGATCCTACCTGGGAATGAGGTTTCACTATTGCTGGTACTTGTTTGGCGATATGTTCCCATACTTCTGGTCTAACCTTAAGCAGCTCTTCCAAAGTGAGATTGCACTGCACTTTGGTGTTCTTCACTACCTCTGTGTTCCTAGGTATGACTGAATCTTCGTTTCTTACCATGACTGTAGGTGCTCTCATACAGGTGGACTTTGCTTCCCATGGGCCTGTGAAATGGGGTAGTTCTTGTAAAGAATTAGACTCGAAGTCTAATCTTTCTTGAGAATGGGCACTCTCCTGCTCTCCATAAATGGAAGGAAGGTCTTGTGGGAATTGATCGTGTGTGTCATCCACCAGTTCAATGGGAGGAGGAACTTCACTCTCTTTAGCCCATTTCTCTTCTTGAATCTCTCACAAGAATTATGGTGTGTATTGATTCATAGAAGAAGAGGTGTCTGGCTCCGTAGAGTTAGGCACATAGGCCTCAGGCACATAGGCTTTCCGGGTAGGAAGACCTGCTCTTTCACTAGCCTTGTCATGGTGTTGAGGGGCGAGTTCCTTTTGTGATTGTGCCATTAGATTCTCTATTCTTTCTAGGGAGGGGGGGTTGTCTGGTTCAGTGGAATTGGGCTCATAAGCTTTTGATGGGGGATGGGTCATGTTTTTGCTTGCTTTATCTCTTTCTTGATTTTTTTCTTCCTTGGCAGATCTTGCAATTATGCCCTCTAACTTCTCTAGAAGTCCATCCAAGTGTAATTGCGTCTTGGCTGAGCCCGAGTAATTGAAAAGGCGACTGGCTTCAAACATAGTCTGAGCCAATGCGACCATTTTCGCGCAAAGCTTGGTTCTTTCTATCTCTAGGTCAGCTCTAGGGTAGCACTTGTCATGATCTGTGACATTTGTCCCTTCTTGGATTCTGGCCTGATATGCTTTAAGCATCATGTCTATGTCTTCAGGAGTGGGATCAGCTAATACTGATCCTACTCTAGGGGGTGGTGGAATTGTATGAGGTGGGTTGGAAGGTGGCGGGTCAGATGGCGATGGGAATGGTGGTGGTGGGGTAGTGTGAGAGGGAGTTTGAGATGTGAGTTCAGTTATCCTAGCTTTGGTTTCTCTTATGCTTTCCTCAAGTTCACTCATCTTTTTAGCCCATTGTCTTTTCATTCTTTCCCGACTATCTTTCCACGCTCTAGTCCTTTTCTTTGTCATGCTCTCGGTTTCACTAGCCTCTGGGTTCTTATCCTGGTTTACCCCTTGGTTCTGCTGCAATGCCTGAGCTCTAGTCACTACCTGTACTGGTGCGGTGGATGTCACACTTCCTGTGGAGTCTACCACCAACCCAATAACGTTAATAGGAGTGATTTTTGGCATATTATTAGGATTCTTAGGGCAATTTCGTAAGAGATGCTCCTTCCCACATTCTTGGCAAAAGCCCTGAATTGTCACTGACTGGGGTTGTGTAAGTGGAGGTAAGGGACAATCACGAATGAGATGATCTCCCTGACATCTGTAGCACGGTCCTCTTGGGAATGGAGGTCTTACTTGCTTAGGTTGAGGCCTAGGGTTGGGATTTGCATACATGACGTTTGTGTAATCTGACTCCCAACTAGGTTCACTCGGTTCCTCACTGTAGTAGGACTCACCATGTTCAGGAGATTGCATGTAGTAAGCCTGGGGACTATCCACATGTGTAGAATCAAAGCTATGGTCACTGGGGTCACTTTCAGAAAGCAATGGTGTTATAGGGACTATAGCTCTATTCAGGTTTTCTTCTGCTGCTGCATATTTTACTGGGATCACATTAGCTGGGGCAGGGGGTTGTTGTGCTAACACAGGCTGAGGCCTTTGTTGGTTTTGGTATGGTTGCTGATAGGGTTACTGTGGCCTGCCATATGACTGTGAAGGGTACGGGTTCTGGTATCTTCCCTGCTGAGGGTATGTCTGAGGGTAGGTTTGCCTAACTGCTTGCTTGTTGTATGGGCAATCTTGCGCTGTGTGATTTGTGTATCTCCGTTCTATGGTGCAGTATTGGCCACTAGGATTTACTTGGGGTTGAGCCATAATGTGACATACATTTGCCATATGGTCGCCTCCACAATTATAGCATCTTTTTACAGGGGCGAACCTTGGGATTTGTTTACTAGAGACACCTAGTTTCTGAGCAACTTTCTCTGCAAGTTCCTCAATCGATGTTGATTGCGTGGAAGAGAGGCTAGAGGCACTATCTGAATCTTTGTATATCTTGGAAAGCTCTAACTCCTCCCCTAGGTTATCCTCGATGTCAATGCACATGCGTACACACTCTTCTATGGTCCTAGGGTCCTTCAAGTACACATAGGATCTCAATTTGGTACTTAGCAATCCATCCAGGAATAAAGCCACTTGCTTAGCTGGCGTGGGTAACTCAGGGGTAGGGCATCTCTCTAAGTATTGCCTGAATCTTCTTCCTGCAAGTCTCACGGTCTCTTGAGGGGTTTGCTTGAAGCTGTGAATCAATGAGGAGGTATTATGCCTTATGCCACTCTTAGAGAATTCAATAATGAAAGCCTCTAGGAGTTGGTCTATGCTCCTGAACTGCCTCTCGTTTAGTGGCTGAAACCATGTCAGGGCAGTGTTCCTAAGGGTTAGACCAAAGGCATTGTACTGCGTGAATAGATCCTCCACTTGTTCAGCTCTCAAGACTTGCCTAAACTCAGCCACATGATCGTATGGATCTCCAGTGCCATCGAAGTAGTTCTTCATGGACTTAACTAGTTGAGTCGGTCTCAAAATCCTTGTGTGCTCTCTAGGTCGTGGTAGAGGGAAATCATCGGCATTTCTTCGATGTCCTGGGGCTCTAAGTACCTCAGGCTCTACTCTATTTGTTTCCGTCCTTGTTCTTTCTCTGCCCCCTAAGTTGGCAAAGCTTACTTCTGGCCTATCTCTACTTCTATCTCTTGGAGTTCCATGAGCTTGGGATGTTCCAGCTCCAGGGTGACCATAGGACACATTCGATCTTGGTTGGGGGAAAACGAATTCACCCTTCCAAGTGTAAGCATGCCTATCATTTTCTGTCACCACAAAGATCCTCTCCGAAGCGTGATCTAAGTAGGTCACTCTGCCTGGGCTATCAGGATCCTTAAACTCATAGATCATGATTGTTCCTATATCAATTGGCTGATCAGATTTATACCTCCAAAAGGCTTCGTCAGTTTCTCGATTGAGGAGCAAATCTATGCTCTTGTTATCCTGGGGAATCCACTCTGGTGTTATAATCCTAGTGAGAACCGATTTGCCTCGAGGGGTTCTAGGTTCTGTACCCATGTTTCCTTGCTCTAGGTCCCCTAAGTCTGCTTCTGGGATCACATTTCCAAATTCGTCCGTCCTATCTGGGTGACTGGTGACTACGTATATGGTTCCTTCTTTGTCCAAGTATGCTCCGTTTTCGAACTTGACAGCTGGGCGCTCTAGTCCAATGGATTGATCAGGATTCTTAATCTGTACCACAGATCTTCCTAGGCCGTCCTCATAGATGCTTGCACCTAATCGGTTGGTCCTAAGGTATTCCAACTGCGTTTTGTAAGGGCCTTCTACTCTGTGCAAGTATGGCACTCCTGAACTTCCCGTAGGTCTGTCCATGCCTTGAGACATCTCTGATTCACTGGTATCAGAGCTAGGGTAATGCGAGTGGTGACTCAACTGCTGGGCCCAAGACCTCGTAGTATGATTGACACTAGCCTCTGAAGACCTAAGGCTTTGTCTATCTCTTACTAGATGTCGTCCTGATCTAAGGTTCATATGCCTAACTGATTAACCCAATTTTTCCCAGGTACAACCACGTTTCTGAGTCCTTTGTATCAATTACTTAATCCCTTGTTTATGTTGATTATCGTGTTTAAACTCTTGTCTGATATCACGTCGTTAGGAATACTTAAGTTTAATTCCGCACTTTAGTTTGGTCGTTTCACGTTAGGTTCTTTTCCTTTAAGGTTGTCGTTCACACACACAGGTTATCTCTTGACTTGAACTTGATTTCTTAGATAGTCTTTGATTTATCTCATGCCTATCGTTGCCTGGAATTACTTCTAACACTACCCGCACTTAGCCTAAACTAAGAATTGACAGAGGGTGTTGCGGGTTTTCCAACCTTGAGTTCCTTTCCTTGTGTTGTTGCCCTAGTGTGCCCAGGACTCTTGCTTTGCGTACCCTTCGCTGCTCTCAAAGGACCTGTAAAAGGCCCACCGTTAGCTCAAGACTTAAATTCAAAAGACAGAACCAATCACTTTCATTCATGTAACACTTCACCAATTTGCACTATGACTTTTTGGACACAACTCTAGAGATCCCTGAATTTTGTTCCCCCTGGGTATGGTCAACTTCAAAATACCCTATCTAATATTCCTTATCTTAATTTATGCCTGCGAGCTTTCCAACAAAACAAAAATCACGGCAAACGGATTTCGTATGAGAAAGTTATGCTAGTTCAGGGTTTTGGGGCTAAAACAGGATTAAACTAGGTTAACAAGCAAACAGGAATTCTCGAGTTACTTGGGTCATGCCCTCGTAATGCAATACTACACCCTAGTATTTGTCCCACACTTGGCCAAAATTTAGACCATTATTTTTGCCTTAAAAATTTAACCTAATTTGCCCTTCTAACGTGTTCGCAAAGTCTGTCGATCGCGATTGACAGGTCAGTCGCGATCGACGTGTCGATCGCGATTGACAGGTCCGTCGTGGCTGTCAGTCGCGATTGACTGGTCAGTCGCGATTGACACGTGGCCGAAAATTCAGTCAATCGTGGTCAAAGGGTCGTTGACTCTGTCGATCGCGATTGATGAGTCGATCGCGATTGACAGGTCTGTCGTGAAGGCTCGGTCAGTCGTGGTCAAACAGTCGTTGACTGTGTCAATCGCGATTGATAGGTCCGTCGTGGCTGTCCGTCGCGATTGACAGGTCGATCGCGATTGATGGCTCGATCGCGATTGACACGTGTCACGCGTAGCTTCTGTCCGTCGTGGTCAATCAGTCGTTGACTCTGTCGGTCGCGATTGACAGAGCCGTCGTGGGCTGTCCGTCGCGATTGACTGGTCGATCGCGATTGGCAGGTCTGTCCGTCGTGGTTTGTCGATCGCGATTGACAGAGCGATCGCGATTGACAGAAATCTGAGGAATTTCAAAAAACTAAACACATTTTTGGGAAGCTCTAGGCCTGTAGGTCATGGATATGCACTTTGTTTAGCAAATAGAGCAATTTTTCTGTCGGTCGCGATTGACAGAGCCCGGCAACACAGAGACAAGACCGTACAGTTCTGTACCTGTGCAGAGTGCTGGGGATGGTGATACAGCAAGAACCTGCAGAATGCTCAAAAAACATGCAAAAAACAACGCACGCAATATCGCTCTCTCGCTCTCTCTCACAAGTAGAATGAGGGAAATGAGGTGGAGATGGTGATATGATCAAAAAACTGAAATTTTCGCGATGATGGAAATGGAGGTGGAAGATGGTGATGATGATGATGGTGATGATGGTGGTAAGGTAAGAAAAATAGGAAAAGTAAAGAAATTACCTACAACGCCAACGTCTCCAATCTACGTCTTACCATCACACGCTCGTCCTCAAAGCTCGATCCCCGGCAACGGCGCCAAAATTTGGTGTAGCTCAGTGATGAGTAGCACCTCCTTTAATGTCAATCCGGGAAGACGTGAGGATGGTATGAAGACCTCGAGCAAGTGGAGGCACAAGTGCGTGAGTGAGAAGCACACAAGCATGCACACACATACACACACACGCGCACACACGGCAAGACAAAGAGTGAGAAGCAATGGAGTTCTTCGATTACTTCAAAAAGCTCTTACAAGTTCATTTCAATTATAATCCAACCTCAAAAATGAGCTCTCTAGCTCCTTTTATAGTTTTTGACTAGCTTTGGCCCTGTTCAGACCTAGTGTCCGGCCTAGTTAAAAATTAAGTTCCAGGGCTTATTAGAGGGCTCAAACGAGATCTAAAAAATATGAAAATTGGCAGGTAGATACTTCTAAAGCTCCTCAAGCTCAAGGACTCCTTGGCTTGCACAAAATGGAGCTACAAAAATACGAAATGATATTTACAATGGTTTTTAGTGATGAAAATCACTATTTGTGTAGGGATTTCCTCTATTGATTTGTCATGCATACCTTTGAGCTCCCTACTTGCTCTGTCTTCTTGTGTGCTCAACTCCTTGATGCTTGAAAAATTTAGATGGCCTACTTGCCAGATCTTCTTTGACGGCCATGTCTGCTTGTGCTGTCCCTTCGCTCTGACTCTCTTCGTCTTGTGGCTCCTTCGGTTCCCTGACTGCTGCCAACACCTGGGTTGACATAACTGTTGTTGTTGTTGTTGTTGTCCGTTCATCGTGAATATATTATAACTTCCGTCTGTATTTCTGGCCTGAATATTTGATCTACCGGAATCTATATCGTCTGATGGCACACTTTCCGGTGAAATGAGCTTGCTTACTATGCTGCGAATTTCTGTTTCAAACAGCCTTCCTTCTTCCTTGATGTCCAGTGTATGAGAACTTGCTTCCAAGCACGGCAGTTGGGCTGAAGATTCAGCAGAAAATGCTAATTCGTCACCGAATAACTGAGATTCTCTTACCGAAATATCACCGGGATAAACCGAACTTGTGCCCGAATGCGGTGTCTTTTTGCCTTCGCTGATTTCTTTGCCTAGGGTGTGTCTAATCGTAAGTGAATCTAAATCTTTTTCCAAGAGTGTTAAACTAGATTCCAACTGTGTCTTGCTAGGTTCTGGAATTACTATATCTTCGACAGACTGTGCCGAAATAGTACTGGAATGTACCAGAGACGTAACACGTTCTACCAGAATATGACCGGAATCAGCTTTAACGTTCTGAACTTTCTTGACAATTGGGTCAGTCCTAGTTGTACTTCTACCTTCCAGAGTTGTCTTTAGTACTCCAAACTGATGGTTCTTGGGATACGTTTCGCCAGACCGAGTCACCGGCATTTATCATTTTCCGTACTAATCGTGGGATATTACTAACGAAACAGTTTGCAACAATCTGGTTCTGTT
>CM035442.1:103231868-103234368 GCA_020310875.1 Ceratopteris richardii | reverse complement strand
CTGCATCTGAATAAATCTTAATGTCCAAGTCTGATGTATAAGGAAAATACAAACCATGATGTTGAGTACTCTTTAGGTACTTCAAGATCCTTTTGGTAGCCTCCAAGTGAGGTGCCCTAGGCTTGTGCATAAACTGACTTAGCACACTTACTCCATAAGCAATTTCTATCCTTGTCAAGGTAGCATAATTCAAGCTTCCCACTATGCTTTGATAACCTGCAATGTCCTCAAGTACATCACCTTCATGAGCACTTAATTTTAGGTTTACCTCCATTGGAATACTTGCAACTTTGGCATCCTGAAAATGAAACTTCTTCAACATATCTTGTATATACTTTCTCTGAGTAATGTAAATTCCAGAGTTAGTATAGACTAACTCAAGTCCAAGAAAATATTTTAGTGATCCAAGATCACTAATTTTGAACTCCTTCATCATCTGATTTTTGATCTGTTTGATGCCATTGGCATCATTACCTGTAAGTATGATATCATCAACATATACGCATAGGTATATTACTTTTGAATTACTTCTCTTGATGAATAGAGAAGTATTTGCTTTACTCATGGCAAAACCTTGGTCCTGAAGATATGTGGTCAACCTATGGTTGCATGCCCTAGGTGCGTGCTTCAATCCTTAAAGAGCTTCGTTCAATTTGCATACATATGTTACCTTGTTTGGATCCTAATAGCCAGGAGGTTGTGACATGTACACCTCCTCTGAAATCCAGCCATTTAGAAATGCATTTTTTACATCCAACTGATACATGTTCCAATTCTTTGATGCATCCACACTTACCAATACCCTGATGATTGGCATTTTGGCCACAGATGAGAAGGTTCTCTGATAGTCAATGCCTTGTGTTTGTGCAAAACCCTTGGCCACAAGTCTAGCTTTGTACCTGCTTATTGACCCATCAGAATTTCTTTTTATCTTATAGATCCATCTAGAACCAATTGCCTTCATAGACTCCTTCTTTGGTACTAGTTCCCAAGTGTCACTCTCCTTGAGTGCTTCAATCTCCTCATCCATAGCTTCCTTCCATTCTGCCTTGGTCTTAGCTTCTTCATATGATGTTGGTTCTTCAATTGATAATTTTTTTGCAAGATAAACAGAGTGCTTAGTAACAAGAGAGGTGTCATACCCATATCTAATTGGCTTCTTGCGCTCCCTTTGTGATCTCCTAATTGCTTGGTTGGAAGATTTAGGTATATCTTCCAATTTCTTCATCTTGAGTTTAGCTTTGGACTTCCATGCTTTGAACTCTTCAAGGTTGATGATGTCCTCATCATGTGAATTGGTGTCTTCATTCTGAGTAGGCTCCTTCTTAGTGAGTCTTGGAAATTCCTCTTCCAAGTCACAAGGTAATTTTACCTTCCTACATTCACTATCAAACCAAGAGTCATTTTCATCAAAGACAACATCTCTACTGACCATGAATCCCTTGTTTGAAGGATTGTAGAACCTGTAACCTTTCTGATTTAAATCATATCCAATGAAGATGCACTTCTCTGCCTTAGGGTCTAGCTTACCTCTTATTTGAGAAGGGATATGCATGTATGCTACACATCCAAATATCCTGCAATGATCAAGTGAAGGTCTTCTACCATGACATGCTTCATAAGGGGTCATCCAGTCAAGAGATTTGGATGGCAACCTGTTTACCAAATAAGTGGCAGTAGATACACTCTCTGCCCACAAATAGTTAGGTAATTTTTTCTCATTTAACATTGACCTAGTTGTTTCAACAATCAACCTATTTCTTCTTTCTGCTATCCCATTCTGCTCAGGAGTATACCTTGTGGTAATTTCTCTCTTAATTCCTCTATCCTGCAAGAATGCATCAAAATCATTTGAGAATTTAAAACAATTGAATACTTCATCTTTGTGCTTCATAAAGTACAATACAGTCCACCTACTATAATCATCAATGAAAGATACATAATACCTTGATCTAGAGATTGAGGGATCCTTGCTTGGTCCCCATACATCTGTATGAACAAGTTCTAGGTAGTCCTCATGCATGTAGCCTCTCTTTGAGATGGGTAACCTATGAGACTTTCCAAACTGACAAGCACCACATTTATAAATCATGTGTTGCTTGGATACATTAGGTATCCCAAGCACACATTGATCTTTGCATATTTGTTTCATGGTTCTTTTACCTACATGCCCTAATCTTTTGTGCCAAATTTCAAGCTCTGATAATGTTTCATCTTTATAACTGTAAAGTGCAATGTTCCTTGTATCCTCAAGTTCAAAAGTGAAAAGTCTACCTGTCTTTTCTCCTTTAACTATTCTTTTGAACCCATGTTTGGGATCCTCCATAAATGCTCCATATTGGTTGAATCTAACCTGTAAACCCTTTTCCAAAATCTGTCCAACACTCATCAAATTCTTGGTAATAGTTGGTACATATAGAACCCTACTCAACATATTCTTGTTTCCATCAGAGGTCTTAACATTTCCAACTTTAATCACTGAGTGCTTGGTGCCATCACC
>CM035442.1:103129368-103221868 GCA_020310875.1 Ceratopteris richardii | reverse complement strand
AATTGTAAAGTGACATTGGGAGTTCAATAAGAATCATCAAGCAGATTTTTAATGGTTGGATGATAATGACTTGCTGAAAGGTCGAGGAACAATTTTGAACATACCAATATTCAAGAGAGGGGTACCAAAGTTATGCTACTTTATTACCAAAGAGATGAATTCGGTGTTGCATAACTAAGTTGAAGGCTTCAGTTTTGGTGGGAAAAAAAAGGTGACCTATGCATTGATATATACAAAATGAATTCGTTGGAAAAGTGTAAGTTTCGAATGCAAACAACAATGTAAAGCTGTAAAGCGGTATGCCTTAATATTGGAAAGTGCAAGTATAAAGATCACACAAACCATGTAGATTGGCAAATTCAAGCCCGTTAAGTTTATAGTTATAAGTCCAACAAACATGAAGTCCAATAACCAAATGCGTAAGCCGGTAACACAATTGACATGCAATCAATCATTTTTTACATGAAACTGAGCAAAATCTTTCAGACGGATATGTTCACGATGTACTGATATTTCACTTGTTTTCCACGTACGTATTTTACAGTACATCTAATTTTTGTTTTCCTTTTTTCCTTTCAAGAACTATTGTTGTATTGCTCAACGGACGTGCAGACATGGGGGTGTGGATCCAAATGAATCGAAAGCCTTAGACATTGGATAATATGAGCTAGCGAACACAAGATCAATATATAGTTGGAAAAGTGTATTCGATGAACTGAGATTGGAAAAGTGTGTAAAAGTTTGTGCACGAATCGTGGCCTATGAGCGAGGGCAAATGAACAAATGATATGGACACACATAGTAGCAGCTACATCAAACTGTTTATGGCAGTCACGTGTCAAAGACATTATGGGAATAAGTTTTGGAGGATATTAAATCTACAAGTGTCTCGGATTATATCTTTAATGCATCATTGTGTTTGAAATGCAGAGAATAAAAAATGCCCAACACACTACTGTGAAATTCCTAGTAGTGGCGTGAAGCTTATCCGATGAATCAGGTAAACCCTCACTAAATGGCTTTTTTTTATTTGGGGGGGAGGGGGACGGGGGAAGTAGGAGAACTCCAAAGGCAAAATCTTGGTCCAATGATGCTTGGGATCTTATTTTCTTGATGCTCCAAAGCGGATCAGAATGCACTAGTTAGGTACACTGGCATATATGAATGCTTTCTCCCCTCCAGGTACGTGATCTGATGATTTGCCCTCAATGTACAAGAGAAATCTCTGAAGGAACCCAAGCCAGGCTGAGCAAAAAGGAACAAGCTGGCCAGTGAAGTTAAGAATATAGTCTCTAATGTGAATGCTTTTGGCTGTAGCAGGATTGAGGACACATTCTTTCATAAGCTTCATGGGGAGAACTTCACAGAACATCTTCTATGTTCAAATATTAAGACATTCCTAGACTACCCAACATACCAAAGAATCCATACGACACCATCATCAGAAGGTTTGAAAGGCCAAATGTGATGGTGTAATTATCTGTTCTAGGAAGCCAATTGACCATGGACAGTGAAATCTGTTGTTACCATCCTTAAATACATCGACCATTAGCACAAGCACGATCATGTCTTCACTAGCATAATTAAATCAAGAGCAAGGAAATCTAAGGTGATGCAGGCTATGCTTCTTGAGAAGACAATGGCCTTCATGCAGCCCAAAATAGCCCTCCAAAGGAAACCTCTGTTATGCAATGGCATGCACTTCATCCAAGTGGCTTTGGCTCAAGAGGACCATCATATGCTGGTTATTTCAACTCCCAACTTTTTTGCACTAAGCACTGAGATGGACATCATGGAGGAGAATTTTGTGGAATAGTGATATCCTGCCCTAAAGGATTCTAAAAATGATATGTATAGATCTATGGAAAAGTCAAGGTTGCACAGAAGAGTACTGCCACGAGGAATGTTAAACTCTCAATACAGGTCAGCTTCCCCCCACCGTGGTAGAATTCAATGATTTTTCAAGAATCATCCTTATGCCTGATAGCAACCATTATTTCAAGTCACATTGAATCCATCAGGTCCTAGGCCCTCATAATCTTCACTCTGCAAGTGACAATCGGCACCACATATGATCCAAATGGCAACACAGGAGCAAGCTAGAAAGAATCGCTAACCAAAAGGTGCTTACTCACAATCTTCCTCCCATTCTCCCAAGTTGCGAGGTTCATAAGTGATTCACAATGGTGAAATTTGCTCAAGGTTGTGAAAGCTCCTTTTCCCGGGCTGCTCGGGCATTCAGCTGGGTCTCACGCTTGTGGGGGATAGGCCAGATGGCTAGTTGAATGAAACTGTGATGGATTCATCAATGTCTGAAATTGACTTGATCTGCAATCTCAATTCTACTGTTCAGTGCGTGTGCTCTGGCTAAGCCAACATTTTCAAGGCCACATAAAACAATGAAGTGGGGCATAAGATACATGTATCGTGATCATTGTACGCATCATGGTCTGTTAGCATATTTAGACAGGAAAAGAGAAAAAGAAAACACACATTCAGTTGTTCCAAGCATCATCCATGACGGGCAGATGACTGATCCAAATTTGCCAGATGATGAGCATTCTATTGGATAAAAGGCACATTTATCCATGTACGTGCCTTTTCTGATCCTCTGCACTTTCAAGAAAATGAGGCATCTTCACATCAATCTTACACAATCTTCCCCCATTTTCATGCAAAGAATCTGGGAGAATCTGTAGAGAGAACAAGGGATAACAATAATAACACACATGTATATGGGAAATCTTATGCATAAAATAGAATGAGATTTCTTGTAAGACTTTAGGCGGGTTTGTGTACATCATTGTATGTATGGAATGCAGACCTAATGTACAACAAAGTCAACATTACACTGGAATGGGAAGGGCTTCTAGAACAAGAGAATCGAGGATTTCTTGCTCAATATCAACAGCTACAGTGGCAAGTTCAGTGGGAATTCTGTTCCAAAAGCCAGAAACACTGTAATCAGCATTATTTAAAACTTCCTGCTCCAGCATAGTATACATGGAATCTTCAGCTGAGAAAAATCCTTGTTCAAGCTTCTGCAGGTCATGCCACACTGTAGCTACTGAAAACATTCGAGAGGCACCACTGGATCCTGGGATCCCCACCCATGAAAAATGGTGCTCCAAGATCTCATTGACACAATCAAAAATCAGTCGTCTTCTCATGGAAGCTTGCTGACTTTTTAGATATAGCTCCCCTCCCATGTCCCTATCTTCATTGTCAACCATTTCCTCATCAATTGCATCCCAGTGCTCTTCTAGCTCCTCGTACAGACTGTGCCTCAGCTCCCCACCAGCTGCTATCCAGCCATCAACAGTGCACCATCCAGTTCCCAGAGCCACAATCCCGGATGCCCTCAAGATATTTTCCACATAGCAAAAATCCACATTGCTCATGCAAACATCATCTATTTCTTCATGCAAACAATAGGCTTGATGAGAACCTTCTTCGTTACTGTAGCATTCCTTCGTGATGCTACTTGCACATTCATCTACACTCGCAACACATACATTACCAGTATGAGTGTCAGTATCTTCATATGAAGACAAGCAGTCATCTTTCTCACTATATGATAGATTTAGATGTTCAGATTCTTTATTCACACTCAAAGACTCATTGATATCAACTATGACAGTTGTCACTTCATCTTTTGCATTGCAAGAACATATGACATCATGTGAGAAGCCTTGCTCTGGAAAATTTGTTGCATTCAATCTTTCATGGCATGGACATGGAATGTTCTCAGTGCCGTCAAGCCGCTGGGTATTGCTTTGTGTAGCCTTATCCATAGGATCCACTATCGAGAGAGTTTCTACAGCCATTGTTTGTGCAGTAGATACTGCCGCAAAGTGTTTCTCTTCACATTGGCAGCTTAGACTGTGATCATCTACCTTGTAACCTGGAAAGTGAGTGAAAAAAAATTACTGTCAGCTATTATGTTGCTCAGCATTCAATCCACAAGAAAAGGCTACAGACAAACTCCATTCAGAGAAGGATAATATTCAGCAAAGGGGCTTAAGGGATGGATGCAGCCCTCCAGCTGACAACTAAAGTGTGACTTATTTACACTTCTATAATGTGGTCTTCTGTATATATTATGGATCTTTAGCACATATAACTGATTCAGAAACACAAACCTTTCCGATGATCTTCCTCATCAGATACTTGAGAATCAGACACATCATTATCTGAGAGATGGACATCTAACACAGATACAGGGCTGCATTGATCAACTTCCTTGGCATAATAATTGTGATTATCTCCAAAACTACTATCTCCATTGAGTTCTCGAGGTGGAGTTGTAACATCCATTCTACTCCCCATGAATGATGTCTGCACAGGGAAAGAGAAAGTCCATTCAGAATGCATCATCTCACACATACTATGCACAGAAATTAAATGCAGTACCTCTGATGACATGTTCACAGATAAGGACTCTAAAAGACATGCAGATTGTGTTGGTATGTGCTCCATTTCCTTCTTATCACTGTCTCGTAAATTATCCCTATAAATAGCATCCTCTGAGGGGCACTTATCTTTTCCAATGTTGCCTATGGCTTGAAATTTATTTTGGCCATCTTGAAGGGAAGTTTCCATTTGCGATTGTTGTAATGACAAATCTAGCTCCTTTTTCCAATTTTGTTCAATTGGGACAGTCTGTGAAGAGCCCTTCACTTTATTACCTTTACTCTGCCTCGTTTTCAATGAAAGCTTGCAGCCTTGAACTGAAGTGTGCATAGAAGAAGGTGAAGATGATGAATTCGACAAAGACCGTGGTCTACCGCGACTACCGTTGGCTGATTTTTTTGCTGGAGCAGTTTCTGGCCTATTTCCAGATTTTGACCTAGGTACGTTTGCCTTCTTGAGCCTTGTGGAAGCAGGTATCATGGTTCTCCCAGATTCTACAAGCTGACCATTGGTTGGGGCTGGGATCCGACTTGGTAATTTCCCCACAGGCCTCATTATGACAATAGATGCAGACCCCTCCTGCTTTTTGTTGCATGTCATACTTGAATTCTGTCGCATAGAATTCTTCAATGATTGTGGATCAGGGGATCGGATGTGTGCAGTTTTGTCCACATTAGGGATTACCGATGAATGATTGCCCTTTGATGAAAGGGGTGAGCGAGTTGAATGTGCCTGCTGATTTTCTGCTCCATCAGGAAACCTACTACAGCTAGGAGGTTTCAGCAATCCTTTCTGTTGCATTGCCTCTAAAATTTGCTTTAGCGTCTTCCGCTCCTGCTCAGAGCTTTGTAAACCAAGTTGCCGCAATCGCTTCTCAATCTCATCCTGGTATGGAGAGTTGGATCTTGAAGAAGATCGATTTTCTTCAGATTGCTTCAGAATCACAACAGGCAAGTGATTTCGATGACGGCTTCTTTTAAGAGGTACAGACTGTAAGGGATGTGGCTCTGCCATTGCGGAAATCTTATGAGGTTTAGGATGCTTAGAGAAGGTCATCGATGTTTTGATATCAGAGGTGTTAAGGTCATTACCCAGCAGTTCTGCTCGTTTTAACATGCTTTGAAACTCAGGACGCCTCAATGAATCCGGCCGCCTCAATGCATCACTATCAGGGCTATTTGGGGAAGACTGAAAGGGAGAACGCATGTCACACTTTACATCGTTATCCTGATGTTGCATCTTTACAGCAGCATTAGGAGGTGAAGGGGAACACGAGGGCGAAGGAGAGCATTGCAGTAACTGTTGCAGGAGTTTTGCCTCACTAGATGGTTTCCTTTCGATGCACTTGAGTAAAGTACTTTGTTCCTGGGGAAAGTTATCAAGACCCATCAGCCGTGCCACAACACCTGGAGGCCGAGGACTCGGAGGAGGAGATGCCATGGTTGAAGCCCGAGAACGAACATTGATTGCATTCCGGAGATCTGCAATTGACCGAGGGAGGTCTCGATCATCCCAAGACCTGCGAGCAAAACTCTCTGGGAAGGAACTGCGCTCAGACCAGCGAATCACCTCTTTAAAATCAAATGCAGAGGCCCTAGCTGGAGACATGGGCAAGAGCTCGTTACGGATAGCACTATATGAAACATTCGGTGTGAGTGTACCATCTCTATGGCTGAATCCTCCCGCTGCTACTTCCTTCTTTAATTTGGACAACGCTCTTAAGGATTCCTTCCATTCTTCAAGAGATTCTCTTGTCGCTGGATGTGGCTCCGCCACCTGGCCATGGTACGTGAGCTGGGCACCCTTCCACCCTTTCAGCTCATGTGCCTGCCCATGTGTATCATCAATGCTGGGCCATTGAGACGCAGGGGAACTGAAGAAAGCCGATTTATCTTCCTCTGTACGGTTACTGAGTCCATCTTCAAGGGGATCCACGCAAGAGTTCCAAGCGGTGTAATCCGACCCTTCGGAGATGAAGCGCCGTCCCCCAGCCACATATGCAGCTACACTGCCTTTACGCGGAGAAAAGGTAATCGCATCATGATCCCTGTCCTTAAATGAGTTATGTCGCACCATCGTCGCTATGGTTCCGGAGGATGACTCCGTCACATTTGTAGCGGCATTGGATACATAAGCAGGTTTGTCTGCTGTATAGAACTCTTCCGGACCAAAGTTGGAGAATGCATTATCAGGATGATTATCCCTTGTGGATTCTAATGAACTTTCTCTTGCAAGCTCAGCGTCCCCATTATTCGAGTCTAAAATCTCCTGTTCGTCCTCAGCCTGCAAATAACACCATGTTCGACCACTTCATGTAGTTCATAGAATAAGATTTGCGAATAAAGGAGGAGACTCTGACAGGCGTCACATGAGCATGGGGATCATTGACCTTGCCATCTAGCCTGAGGCTCGAATCAGCTTCTCCGTTAGGTGAAGAGCCGTCCAGAGTAGACTCATCTGCATCACATGCGAGCCACAGAAGGACAAAAATGTCAACTTCTTCTTTGGAGAAAAGCGGGTGCAATAACCCTTACTACGTATTGTGGAACAGGAACTTATAAAAAGTAAAAGGGGAAAGCGAAAAAAAAGAGTGGATCAGCACCTCAGGCCCCCAGTTCCCAGCAAGCTACATCACCATGACCAGAACAGACAGCCCAAGATTACCGCCTGATCCCCAAACTTCGTAACCATCAATGCAGCATTCAATTGGACAGTCAAGCACACATATGCGCCACACAAAATTGGCATGACTTTCAAGAGTACCTGCAGCAGCAGTAGCGGAAACTGGAGAGCTACAGGGAAGCTCCGCAGGCCGCGATACCTCCGTAGCGCTGTTACAAACGTCGTGTACACCCGGAGAAGTAGAAACATCCTGGAGTGGATCTCGGGTTTCTTTAGGAGGCCCGGCGGCGATCTGCTTCACACGCGCTTGTGAATTGAACAAATGGAAAAATCCCGCAATGCATCCAATCTGGCGATGAAGATCAGAACGACGAGATCTCGATGCTGACCCTTCGTTGCCATGTGTATTCGATCGAAACAGAGGCATTCTGAATAATGCAGATGATGATAGCCTATAGGAAAGAACAGAAGGGAGGAGTTCTGGAGGCACGATGCAGTTAGACAGCTGAGGATGATCAGCCTTAGCAGTGCTCGTCGTTGAGAGGAATGAACTGGGTTTCCGCCTACCTCCTAAGTCTGTGTGCGGTTGAGCCCCTTGCCTACCGTGTGTACTTCTTGATGTCTGTCAATGGTAGTCAGCCATATGCATGCACAACGCAAAGAATGAATGAAGGAGACATTCTGCTCAGGCAATCCTCATCACGTCTCCCACGCAAATACGCATACCCGAGAAGAGAGCCATGAGAGCAGCGCCGCCTGATTCGGCCCCATTGCACGTACTCCTACTATCGCCTGACTGTCAAATAAATGACGTATATCACATACATAAAGTTCAGATTCATTCCATGAGCCGAATAACTTAAATGGAACTTGGCCTAACACAACTACCAATTTTTTTTCAGCAATCATTTATTTTGTATTCATTTGAAGAAAATATTTATTGTAAATAATCTTAACCAACTCAGTGGAGTGAATATGACGCATCATGTATTGGTAGCAAAAAAGTTGTGAAATATTTTGAAGGGTGTTGATAAACGTCCTACTACACTTGCAAAAATACATAAGTGATGCACATTGTGTTGAGGATGATGATATTAAATTTCCTCGATATGTTGGAGTTCTTGTTGCATCTACTCATAGCAACTTCACTAGCATGGAAGATATATGCAAGCACATGGATTGATAGCTTTGTCTCTCAAACATGTCATTATCCCTCACATTCGCTCTTGCGAGACAACAAAAGATGTGTGGGATAGTCTTACAATAGTATACTAGGCAAGAAATGAGGCTCATGTTGCTTACCCTTCACAAACATTGGGAAAGTGAGTATATGAAGGAAGGAAATCCAACCGATAGTTTTTTGACACAAATTTGAAGGACTAGTTGATTTTTGCTAATGAAATCTTGTCAAATAGTTCACTTCTGCAAAATGTTCTTAATGGTCTTCCAGATTCATACTAGAGTTTTGTTGCTACTCTTTGATTGATGATGAAAGGCAATCCAAATGCCTTAACATTTGAGGAGTTAGTCTCTATTTTTGTTGCAAGAAGATCAGTCCATGCAGAACAAGTCAATTATGCACGTTGTAGATCAACCTTTCTTAATTAATCAGAAGGGAAAATGTAAATAGAGCTCATCTATTAGTAAGCATAAATCTACTAATGTTGTGCAATCAAAGAAGGAAAACAAAGATTATAAGAAGGCAGAAAAGCAAAAACAATCTTGCAAGTATTGGAGGAAAAAAAATTCAAAGAGAGATGTCGTGAATTGGCTACAAAAGAGGCAAAGAAGAAAAAAATTGGAATGATTGTTGCAAAGGCCTATGCACCTAAAACAGAGTCTGTTTATATTGTTTAGAATGAAGAATGGGCATTTACTATTGGTTGTATCTATGAACTATCTTTTCATAAGCAATGTATGTCTACAATAGACTCCGATGTTTGGTACTTTGATAGTGGTGCAACTAAACATATTACCTTGCAATGTAGTTTCTTCACTTCACTTGAGCCTCCTCCTACACGGAATATTGTCACATCTACTAACAACTCCTCTAATCCTGCAATGGGAGTCGGAAAGATCATACTTCTTATGGTAGTTCTTTTACATTGTCAGATGCTTTATATATGTCAGGGACCAAGAAAAATATGTTGTCAGTTTCAGCATTAGCCAAGATTGGCTTGGTTATCAAATTTGTTGATGGCATATGTACACTTCATGATCTCTCGAATGATGATGTGCTTATTGCTTTGGGGATTCTATGTCATGGGTTGTATAAGCTCATAGACTATGCAAAATCTATGAATGATTCAACGTGTGTAATTTATGATTTCCTCATATGCAAAGCTTTGGCATGCATGCTTTGGTCATCTAAATTTTACTAGTTTAATATGCGTGCAGAAATATGAAATGATGTCCTCTGTACCCACACTTGAGGCACCTTCCAAACATGTTGTGAAGGCTATATTTTGGGTAAAATGCAACATTCCTCCTTCTCAAAAGATGGTTCAATTAGAGCTACTCATAAATTGTAGCTTGTTCATAGTGATGTCTATGGCCCTATGCAGACACCTTCATTTCGAAACTACATGTACTTCATGACTTTTATTGATGAATTTACCAAGCATGAATGGGTGTATCCATTGATGGCAAAGTCTGAAGTATCTGTGCTATAAACAGTTCTTAATTATGGCCAAAAGTATGTTAGCATGTAAATTAGGCACCTGCCATTTTGATCAAGGGGGGGATACATGTCTTATAATTTTAATGCATTTCTAGTTGAGCATGAAATAAAACATCAGTGTAGAGTGCCATAGTGATCTCAACAAAATGGAGTTTTTGACAGAACGAATAAGTATCTCGTGGAATTGGTGAGGTGTATGGTTAAAACTCAGGCTTTATCACATAGCTTCTAGCTTGAGCTTGTTATGTGTGCAGCATAGATACTTAACAAGTGTCTTTTCAAAGCACTATAGTCGATCACTCCATATGAGGCTTGGCATGGTCGCAAGCTATCTGTTGCTCATCCGTATGTCTTTGATTGTTTGGCATATGCATTAATGTCTAAACAACAACATTAAAAAATAGATGATAAAGCATTGAAATGTATTTTTATTGGGTAGAGTTCTGAAAGCAAAGGCTATCATCTATATTCTCCCTAAACTAAACACATTTTGGTTAGTTATCATGTTTTTTTTGTCGAAGATGAAATTTATCCCTTACTTTCATGTACAAAGGAGACATCAAGTAGCTCAAAGGATGTGTATGACATTTTGCTGCCTCTTTTTACAGGTTGATTGTCAAGTGCTTGTCCAAATGAGGCAATTTCTTAGCCTTTACAAGTTTTGAATGATGATATGGATCATTCCATTTTTTAGATAGATTTACATGATGCACTTGTTGATGAGACTGTTGACATAGAAGAGGCAAAAACTATGCCTACCCTAGTCCAGACTATGAGAAATAGCAAACTAGATGCAACTTTATCATATCTTACTTGTTCAAGATCTCATAGTGCTTCCTTTGCATCAGATTGTTATGAAATGGCTATTTCTAGTCTTTGTGATTAGAATAAGCTTATTTCTTTTGATGAAGCATAAAATTCAATAAATTGGATGGCTACTATGTAATCAAAATATGATGTTATTATGGAAAGGTACATGGTCTTTTATGTGATCTGCCTCCAAGCAAAAAGGTCATTGAAGGTTGGGCTTGTTGTCAAAGTTTATGTTCAAGAGAGAGGCATTGATTTTGATAAGTCCTTTGCTCCCACATGCCAAATGACCATTGATCATAGCATTTGCACACTTGCAACTCATGATGGTTGGAATGTACATAAGGTTGGTAATTTACATGAAGAAGTGTATGTATTTCAGCCATGTGGTTTTATGTAGAAAGGGCATGAAAACATAGCGTGCACATTGAAAGATACATTACATAGTTTGAAGCAAGGACCATGTGCTTGGTATGAGAAGATACATAGCTACTTGCTAGCACATAGTTCTGAGAACAGTCCAACTGAGATCAGCTTATATGTTAAGTGTGTAGATTATGCAATTTTAATCATTCTTGTATATGTTGATGATATGTTTCTCACCGATCCTCATAAGAAGCATATTGTTGAATTTAAGTTTGATTTGCATGCCTCTTTTGAGATGTTGGATTTGGTGCATTTGCATCATGATTTGGGCATTCAATTTATGAGATTTGATGGAGGAATAACTTTGTGTCAAGAAAAATATATTGAAACATTATTGCAACATTTTGGCCTTAAATATTGCAAAACTATTGCAACTCTCATGGAAACAGGTTTATGGTTGAGTCTTCATGATGTTGGAGATGCATTTGATGTTTTTCTCTATCAACAAGATGTTGGATGCCCTGATTTACTTATGCATAACTCATCTTGATATTCAGTTTGCTATCTCTCAGATGAATGGGTTTATGCATTTCCTAAGTGTCAAGCATTGGTAGGCAGTTAAGCGTATCTTTCGCTACTTGAGTGGTACCTAGCTACTTGGATAGTTTTATCCCAAGGAGAGATCATTACTATCAGATTTACATGATTTTTTTAACTCGGATTGAGCAAGTTGTTATGACACTCATGTCTCCACTAGTGGTTTTTGCTTCTTCCTTGGTAGCTCATGCATATCTTGGTTGAGCAAGAAGTAGGCTACTGTGTCCACTTCTAGTTTTGAGGCTAAGTACAGGGAAGATTTCACAATGACTATTGAGTGTGTGTGGCTCATATGCTTTTTAGCTGATTTGGGTGCTCGTCAGTCTTCTACTGCCACCATCTTTACTGATAATTAGAGCGCATTGATAGTTGAGAGGAACCCTATGTTCCATGCTCGTGCAAAGCACATTGAAGTGCACTGTCATTATGTCAAGGAAAGGTTCTCAGTTAGAGAGATCAATTTGGCTTATGTTTCCACACAAGATAACATTGTAGACTTTTTCACAAAGGCTTTGTCTAAGGAGAGGTTTTAAGCTTTCCGCCAACTCTTTGTTCACTTCATCACTCTTAGGGGAGATTTTTTGATATATTTCAATAGTGATGTGTGTGAACACACTTGAGATCACTTTTGTATTTTTTTTCTCTCTAGGAGGTTTTTTTTCTTGGACTTGTAAATAAATTTATAACCCTAACTAGTCACTTATCTTTGTAATTTGACTTGATATATATATATATATATATATATATATATATATATATATATATATATATATATATATATTACACTAAATATGGTTGTTAACAATAAATACATATTACATAGATATGGATGTATGAATGTGCATGTATTTAGTGTTAACAAGCATATCACGCTTGAATTTTATGAACAAGCTTTTGCACAAAATATACATCAACAAATGATTGCTTCCGTCTTCGGGATCCACACATTTCATTGTCCTCAACGAACTAATGTGCTTTAGTTGAAAAATAATATCAAATTCTTATCATTCCACAATATATAATGCCAAGCTAAGATGATGATGCATCGTTCTTTTTTTTTACGTTTAACTACTCATCTCTAGCCTTAATTCATCTATACCTTATAGAAGGTGTGTTCTTTTACCTCATGCCCAAACATAGAGGGCTCATGATGGCTTCTTGGCTAGCACGTATGTGATATAGAAAAACATATTCCTCCATTTCATACGTAAAGTATGCAACCAGACCATGTTTTTGCTTCCATGTTCAGCGACATGACCAAATCAACGGATTATGACCAAGGTCCAACAAGTTGCACAAAAAGAATGAAGTTATGGAGAGAAGCGTCGCTTCAAGTATATTTTAGTTCCCTTCATCTTCTCATAAATTTACTCCTTCAAATGATAGTATTCTAGGAAAAATCAGAATTAATAATTGTTGTGCAGATAGTGAATGAAATTTCTTTCTTTTTCTTTTCTCAGAAAAGTGTACGAATTTGCGATCTACATTTTTCTAGGCTTGAATCAATTGAAAGTGTGATTATACAATGAAGGACCCCCAAGAAGAGGTAGAACACCTACTTGAGATGAATAGAGCTTGAAGATCCAGTAAGCATAGCAATTTGAAAGGATAGCTCTAATATTAGATGAGGAAACTGGTTTGAACTGATGAAATGATGTCGCAACATTCACAACCATTGTCATCATCAAAAGATCTACCAAAAATGCTTGAAGGTCAATAAGAGATGTCCCCAACGGCATCATTTCCATCTCATAAAAAAGATGAATAGTTTTCCAGCTGATGCAACCCATAAAGATTGAACTCTTGCCCCCCCCCCCCCTCCCCCAACACAATCTCTTGAATCATGGACACAAAAGTGAGGGTTTCTAGAAAAATGGCACAATCTCTCAATGCTCTCCTGAGCATTGAGGACGAGGAACTTTTATTATGAGCTTTTACAAATATTATTGTTGGTGGCAAAACATGATTTTGCTTGTACACCTCTATGATTCTTCTTATGAGAGTGGACCAAGTGAGACTTTGTTATTGGATAACCTTTTTATTTTTTTAATGGTTCTATTTGCAAGTTGATTCAAACATGGTTTTCCCTTTCCGTTCAGATATAATTTTTATCTAATTTTTAAATGTGGGATTTTCCCTCCAACAAACACTCAACATCATTAACAAAAATAATAAATAGACATGGGGTATCACGTCACCCATGTTGAATTCATCTTTTCCATTTATGTATTAATTTCAAGAACATGTCATCAATGAGGTGTAGTATCAATGTTGACAAGTTGATTCTCCATCATAATGATAAGATTCTTTGTTGACCATGGATTGGATCAAGATGTTGACCATGGGTTGGATTTATCCGAAATTCTTTTAAAGAATAAGAATCCTTACGCAGAGTTCTTTGTATACTATGTTTGATTCCAAACTTTCATAATAGATTACATGATGGATATGACTTTCATATACCTTTCTTTTCTTCCAAACCATTCATTCAATAATTTTTTTGATATTATATCTAGGGGTTTTGCAAAAATATTTTGTTCTATGTAAAGCATAATGATAGATCTGCAATTCATAACTTTCTTTGGTTGCATCTTTAGTTGGACATTTTGATCAATAATTTTTTTGATATTATATCTAAGGGTTTTGCAAAAATATTTTGTTCTGTGTAAAGCATAATGATAGATCTGCACTTCATAACTTTCTTTGGTTGCATCTTTTTTGACATGACAGACCGATTTGTTTTCATGGCATTTCTTATATTCAGTAGCCTCACACTTGAGACCATGCCCAATGCAGAAGGATATTTGGAAAGAAGGTAACATCACATATATATAGATGTATGAATATACATAGATATTGTTGATATATTTTAGTAGCGATGTGTGTGAGCACACTTAGGACTGCCGAGGCACTTTTTTTCGCCTTTAGAAGGTTTTTTCTTTCAGATTGTATATATGCATGTAACCCTAATGGGTTACTTATCTTTGTACATTCACTTGGTAATTCATTTAGCGTTTTGTTGTGCTCCAAGCTTCTTCTTCTTCCTTGTGGTATTTGTGAATGTACCAAACAAGGAGGCTTTAATAAAACAAATCTAAGTTATACTACTTGTGAATTACAAACTAAGGGGTATTTCTACAAGGGATGTTTTGAATATTGCGATTTACAAAAAATTGGTAGGAGTGTAAGACCTCGCATGCTCCGGTCGACCTCGATTTTTGGTTACATTTCATCCATTGCATCTCAAGCAATCCCTCATGAATCTGGCCTCTAAGACTCAACTGCTCATCATACATGGTTTTGAGCTTTTGT
The DNA here is from genome assembly GCA_020310875.1 of Ceratopteris richardii. NCBI lineage: Eukaryota > Viridiplantae > Streptophyta > Polypodiopsida > Polypodiales > Pteridaceae > Ceratopteris > Ceratopteris richardii. The sequence continues at coordinate 103,207,068 of CM035442.1, read as the reverse complement.
TCCAGAGTTCCCATAAAGTTGCTTCACAATGGATTGTTGCAACATTGTGCCTTCCTAGGAGGTGGAAGCTAATTGTGAGGCATCATAAATGAATGACTTCACCTGTAGTATTGTTAAGCCTTCATGTAATTCTGCTAATGTTTGAAGATAGTTTCTAGAGACACTATTTAGCTTTCATTGTGTGTCAACAATTTTTTTGGTGGCATCCTTAAGTTCCTGAACCTATTTTCTGTATTGAATTTCCTGAACACAAACATTGTGAATTATTCTTTCTCTCCATTGGATAGTGCTCTGCAATCCAATTATTTATTGCTCCTTTTCTTATATGGTCTATTTGGCCTGATGTGCCCAATCTTCAATTGTGTTATTTTAGAGGCAAAGCTCATGAATTTTGTCTTGTAACTGATTGGTTTGCTAGTGTAGTCTCTCATACTCACCATCTCTTGCTCGAGCTTCAATTTTTCAATGTGTCTACAATTGGATCAAGATTATGAATTTCTTCATTTAGCTCATTATTGTTGTCAGGCAACATCTGTGTTTGTTTATGGTAGGAAAGCAATTCCTCTATCTATTCTTGCATTTCTTGTAATGTATTATGCATATGTTGGAGTTCCAAATGATATTGCTGTAATGGAAGGAATGATCTTGTTTGTAGGTGATAGAAGTGTCAATTGCAAAGTAAAGGAAGAAACCAATTTCTATGAGGTGGTCAGGATGGAATAAAGGAGGAAAAATGATGGGATGAGGTGTTGGGGGATGCGTTGGCAAACGTGAGGGTGAGTATCAAAGAGACTTATGATGCTAATTGCTTTTTTTATCGTCACTAGATCGTTGGTGAGATGATCTAGGAGTCAGTATAGGTTGTCGAAGTCCTAATTATGGTGAAGCGGACTATGATGGTTGTGAAATGGGAGGAGCAGGTAGCACTATTGATTGTTGGGGTTTTTGCAATTAGGGAAAACAAGTGATGCCCTGCTTGGCTGGTCCTGTAGTGTTGTTGATTAGGCGATGACATTCTTTGTTAACTCTACTATGTACATATGAATCCTAGCTGACTCGAGGATGGGCCCCGAAACAAATCCATGTGTAAAATGTGGGGATCGATCATGAAGTGCCTTCTTTGGAGATTTCTGGTCTCATAGAGGAAACAAATAATGTCACCATCCCCACCTCTCTTGTCGAGAAGTTCACAAAGGCTCTGCCTAGGGAGAGGTTTGAAGCTTTCCGCAAAGCTTTGAGCTCACTTCCTTTTATGGATTGTTTTCTTTCTAGATAGTTGGGCACTTTCTTATACATGAGTGCCAACTCTTTGTTCACTTTATCACTCCTAAGGGAGATTTGTTGATATATTTCAATAGTGATGTGTGTGAACACACTTAAGACCACCTCAGCAATTTTTTCCCTCTAAGAGGTTTTTTAATTGGGATTGTAAATAAACCTATAACCCTTAGTCGTCACTTATCTTTGTACTTTGACTTGTCATGTTTCACATGCCATTATTTGTTGGGGATAAGTTATCTCAAAATCTAACTTATCGTTTACATTATCAATCTTTGGTCTCATGTAAAAGTACCTTTCCTCTCTGTTCGTTCTACCATATAGGTATACATTGACTTGCAATTTAAAGGTAAAGCTGGAATAAAGGAGGAAAAATGATGGGATGAGGTGCTAGGGGATGCGTTGGCAAACGTGAGGGTGAGTATCAAAGAGATTCAGAATGCGAATTGTTTTTATCATCATTGGATTGTTGGTGAGATGATCTAGGAGTTACTATAGGTTGTGGAACTCCGAACTATGGTGAAGCGGACTATGATGGTTGTGAAATGGGAAGAGCAAGTAGCACTATTGATCGTTGGGGTTTTTGCAATGTTTTCCATTGGGTTTTTTGTTGCTAGTGATCAGATTGCACTTCTTCCGCATAAGAAGAAGAATCTACTGTTTGTGTAGATGGGATAAGTTTGTTGTTGGTGAGGTTGTTGTGGTTTCTCCTGCTATTGCAAAGGATGTTTTTGCCTTTGGAAGAGATTGTTTATGGATCCATCTGACTCCTCAAATTCTTCAACCGTTGGGAGGATTAGCAACTACATTGTCAGAATGGCAGGAGGTGGGTAGAGATTCCAAATGAGAATAGGTGGAGCACCAGGTGGGGGGAACAATTAGGGAAAACAAGTGATCAACTTGTTTGTTGCTTCCTTGCTTGGATCATCCAATAGTGTTGTTGATTAGGTGATGACATTATTTGTTAACTCTACCATGTACATATGAATCCTAGTTGACTCGATGATGGGCCCTGAAACAAATCCATGTGTAAAATGTAGGATCGATCATGAAGTGCTTTCCTTGGAGATTTATGGTCTCAAAGAGGAAACAAATAATGTCACCATCCCCACCTCTCTTCTCCAGAAGTGGGTATTTGTGGCTACTCATCTGAAAATTAACAAATCATTTCTTCATGGGGTATAATATCATGTGGGTCGATGCACATGATTCCATGGTGATGGAGACAAGCTGCTATGGTTTCAATATTGACTTGGATGGTGACTATGCTAAGATAGATGGTCCATTTAGGTTGGGCTAAGCAGTGCTCTTAAACTTTCGATGATTTCCAATGCCTAAGGTGAATGACCTATTAACAATATCAAAGGATGAAGGTGAGAAGTTTTCAACTTTCTAACTAATCATGATCTTTAGGTGAGAGTATGTTGTGTAAAACATATGCATATGGGAGATAGTTCAACATATTTGTTTAGTTGTGTAGACAAGGGTGAAGTATGCACAAAAAAATTAGTTGGATGATTATGAATGCAAGAATATTTATAAGGTTGGCCATACATCCTTTTAATTAATCGAATAGAAGGTATGCATCTAAGAATTTATGGATAAGGTAGAGAGGAATAAAAATTTGCTAGTTGAGGACTACTGCTTGAGGTGGCGCCATTGTATAAATGTGGATAATGATGATTTCATTGGTGAGGTGGACCCAATGGGGAACCATTAAAAAAAATTTATGTTGGTGCAAATAGCAAGCCTAAAATCTTGGCATATGGATTATGGACTGCTCTCATAATGTATCTCATTTGAATATGATCATGAGAACACACACTTGTAGAGTTCCCAAGACTAAATCTTGTATATTTACTTTGTTCATTTGAATAGCTACAAGTGGCAAGGAATATAGTGATAATAGGAAGCTAATTCCATAGCTGTTGTTAGTTGGAATCAAAGTAAATTTATCTCAAAATCTAGGATCACTTTTAGGTGACCAATAAATCCCATTCAAATCTGAAAATTATGTATAAATATACCCTCTTCTTAGTCAAGAGATATCATGCCTATTCTTGAGAGATTGAGCTACATTATTGAGCATACATTGTGCTCACTTCATGAAGGATAGTCCTCTACACTTTCCATGTATCATATGTTCAATATTATACACGTTTTTAATCATTATTTTAATTCATTCTCTTTGTGTTGTTGCAGTACACTCATGCATACTGTGAACTTGTTTTGTCTATTTTTCTCTGCATGAGTATCCAATTGCTATATTTCACTTGGGTTAGGTAGCCAAGAGGTCTAGCTATCAATTTTTATCATCATTGGTTCAACAAATCTACCTCCTAGACTTGTTAGATTTATTTCTCTTCGTATGGAGTAGCTAAATTCATCAAATAACTTGCCTTAGCTAGCTATACAATTCAATTATATGCATGCAAAATCTTTCTAGTCAATTCATACCAATTTGTGAGCTCTAAGGATATTTTTGTGACCTTTGCTTCCCAAAATAGAAGGTTTCTTCATTCCTTGCAAAGCGAAAGTTATCTATTTTGATGCAAATATTTGACAATGATGTTCCAAAGGACTTAATGGTTCTTTGTGCATATTTGGGAAGATAAAATAGTGTACTAAGCATAGTTGGAGTTACATTGGTTGATATAATGCATGTCTGTTGCAAATACCACTCATCTTTGCATACTTCCCATCACCTCTACACAATGGTATCAGAGCAACTAAGCATCATGGGTGATGGATTCCATTCACAAACTAGATGGATGAAATTATTTAGCATGGTCACTTAGAATGGAAGCTTATCTACAAGGAAGGAATCTCTATGGTTACATATCTAGAGATGAGATGATGCCAATCCTCAAGAGCAAGGGCCAACCAACACAATTTTGAGATATCACGCTCAACATGTGATGATCAAGGATGATGCATACCACTTTTTCGTTTCTCTTTTCTGAGATCGAACTGTCATGTTAGAGTGTGATAGTATTCAAGCACAAGTACTGCTTATAGTGTTTGTGTAGTGTTGCAAATTGCTTGAGAAATGGCAAGTGGTGATGGAATGAGTTAGCTTATGAGTGATAAGCTGGACAAGAACAACTTCCATGCTTGAAGATTCAAAATGATGAATTTCTTGATGGGAATAGGCTATTGGAAGTACATCAAAGGAGAGAATGAAATTGTTACGTACTTACTAGAGAGGAATCGGATTGTGGTCCAGTTAAGAGTGTATGAAGAATGGAATCAAGGAGCACGAAAGGTAATGTATTGGCTATTTGTTAGCATACAAGATAGCATGATTGGGCACATACAAGATGCCAAGACTCTAGAAGAGGCTTGGAATAGTTTGGTCACATTGTATGAGACCAATACAAAGGCACAAAAATTGCAACTCAAGAATGAGCTGCATACACTTGAGAAAAAGTGTGTGTCCATAAGTGACTACACCCTGAAAATCTTGGTGAGGACTTGAACTCCCAAGGAAAACCTAGTTTTGAGTAGGTATTCTACTGTGGCAGAGGAAGAGGTAGAGGCTTCAAAAGTGGAAGAGGACACAATAACCAAGACCAAGGTCAACAGCATAATCATGCACAAGGTAGAGGACAATTTCGAGGTAGGGGGAGCCAAAGAGGCCATAGAAATTTCCAAATAAATGATTCAGGTAATGACAATAAAGGATGTTGGAATTGTTGTAAACCCGGACACTTTGAATGTGATCGTAGGTTGAAGAATCAAATTAATAGAAAGTAGCAAAAAATTATGCATCCACAAGAGCAGATGATTCTGAGAAGCTCTTCATAGTCCAACATCACATGATGAATACGATGTCTGTTGATGTTTCAAAATTGAATGGTAATGTCTAGTATGTTGATTCAAGTGCTTCAAATCACATGACTAGTCATGCAAAATGGTTTAGTAGTTTGCAAAAATTGCCAGTTCCTAGATATGTTGAAATAGGAGATGACACATCACACCCTATCAAACATACAAGAAACATATCACTGTCTATGGAGGATGGGAAGGTAAAACATCTTGCTAATGTGCTACATGTTTCAAGCAGTTCAAAGAAGAGCCTTGATGAGGAACTTGGATTGACCTCTGTGAAGACTCCAAGAGTAAGAAAGGCACATGTAGATGATACAATGAGAAGTGATGCAGGACCAAGAAGATCTAGGAGGATGAAGAATTCAATGCAACGATTGACATATGATAGTTACATGGCTGGTCATTGTGTCTACATGACGAAGGTACCAAGATGATAAACCTCCCGTTTTGAAGATGTAATAGGAAATGCGGATTGGGAGAAATCTATGGATGAGGAGATGGTTGCACTTTATGGAAATGAAACATGGAAGTTAGTTCCATTGCCATGAGGAAAGAAACCCTTAGGTTGCAAGTGGGTTTACAAGGTAAAGCACAATGTTGATGGTAGCATAAGCAGGTATAAAGCATGATTGGTAGCAAAAGGATATGCACAAACATATGGCATTGATTATGAGGAAACATTTAGTCCTATAACTAAAATGTCTATTGTTAGAGCACTTGCTACATTAGCTACAACAAAAGGATGGACTTTGCATCAGATGGATGTAAAGAATGCTTTCTTACATGGTCAGTTGTAGGAACAAGTACACATGGATCACCAAAAGGATATGAGTATTTAAAGCACCTTAAATATGTTTCAAGGTTGCAAATGGATTTGTATGAGCTTAAAAAAGCCCCTCGTGCTTGGCATGTAAGGATTTTTTATTGCCACCATTGGGTTTTCTATGTGTGATGCAGATCATTCACTATATGCAAGGAAGGGTGATGATGGCATCATGATTGTGGCTATTTACATTGATGATTTGATTGTAGGTGTTGATAATGAAGAAAGCATTAAAGAGGTAAAGCAACTCCTTATGTAGGAATTGACATGAAAGATCTTTATGTGTTGTGTTATTTCTTGGGCATTGAGTTTATACATACAAAAAAAGATATATGCATGTCGCAAAGGCAATATGCCTTGAGTATGCTACAAAAGTATGATATGGTTGATTGTAAGTCAATTTGTATGCCATTAGATCAGAATTTGAAGTTGGATACTACATCAGGTGAAGCATTAGAAAATGCTACTATGTACAATAAAATTGTGGGAAGTTTGATATATCTCATTTTTACAAGGCCTAATCTAAGCGACATAGTTGGACTTGAAGGTCAATTTATGCAGGTTCCTAAGAAACCACATTTAGATGCTCTGAGGTGCACTTTACATTATGTGATTGCTACTTTGGATTATGCATTGTTTTATGAAGTTGGTACTGTAGATTTGCAGGTTCATGGATACACTGATGCAAATTAGGCTAGTAGTATTCCAGATAGAAGATCTACTCATGGTTTTCTATTCTCACTTGGGAGTGCAACTATTACATTGAGTAGCAAGAAGCAACCCACTATTGCTTTCTTGAGTACAGAGGATGAGTATAGAGGTGCTGCAATGGAAGCATGTGAAGAATCATGGCTAGAGATGCTACTTGCAGATTTAGGTGTGGAAGTGTAAAAGCATATCGCCATCTATTGTGATAATCTTAGCTGCATACAATTAGCATAAAACCCTATTTTTCATGCTAGAATAAAACATATCGAGGTGCATTACCATTTCATCAAGAAAAATGTATTAGTAGGTGATATTGACCTTGTTAATTATGTGAGGACGAATGAGCAGGTTGCTAATATTTTCACTAAAGGACTTGGGGCTGAGAAGTTGAAGAAGTTTTGAAAGATGCTTGGATTACAAAGAAATGATGTTGAGCTTGAGGGGGAGTATTGAGATATCAAGCTCAACATCTGATGATCAAGGATGACACAGATTACTTTTCCATTTCTCTGACATGTATAGTGGTCATGCCGATATATGTCAGGGATACTTCATTGAGCTATTCTAGATTTACATACCAAGAGTGATGGTTCATTTGTTTCTTTCTAGCTCACTCATTCACGGACATTAGGATTTTCCTTATGTATTGTTCTTTATATATCGCACTAGTTGTATTGTTGTATTAGGTCATTCTTGTACATTCCTTTTATGTAATAGAAGAAGAAGAAGAAGAAGAAGAAGATCATCCTTCCTTGCCTCAATTTGTGTGTGTGCGCTCCTCTTTGATTGTGAGAGTGTGTGAGTGAGCTCTCTTCCTTATCTCCTTCCTCATGACACACAAGAGGAAGAAGAAAGTTTGAATGCATGGTGCTCAAAGGATGCCCTAGCAAGGTCATACATTCTTAACTCTATATTTGATTTTCTACTTCCACACATTAGGAATTGCAAAACTTCACAAGAAACATGGAATGCTCTTGAAGCATTGTTCTAATCAAGCACTAAGGCTAGGAAGAATCAGTTATGGATGGAGTTCACAACAGTTAAAAAGATGCCCAAGAAGAGTGTTATTGATTTTTCACCAAGATGACGGGCCTTGGAGACCAACTTGGAAGCATTGGAGAAGTCATTGATGAAGAACAAATAGTAAGGCAAGTAATCAATGGTATCAAGGCTGATGACAAATCGGAAGCCTTCACCATAGCTATGGACCTCTACACGGACATGCAAGTTCTTGATTTCAACATGCTCATGGGATGATTGTTCACACATAAGGCAAACCTCAAGATGCTCAAATCATGTGACATGCAATGTAGCTCTACTCTTTGATTTGGAGGATCCAAGCTGGAATAGGCATGAAGTCCAAATAAGACATGAAACAAGGCATCCAATTGAGAAGATGGGTAATATGAATACTTTAAATGGTAATATGAACTTACTAAGCAGAGTATTGTATGTACCAACTATTACCAAGAACCTCATAAGTGTAGGTCAATTTGTTGAGAAGGGACTGTAGGTAGATTCACTAAGCATGGATCATTTGTTGAAGACCCACATCAAGCATTCAAGAAGATAGCAAGAGGAGAGAAATCAGGTAGATTGTTCATTTTTGCACTCCACGACACCAAGAACATTGAATTGTTCAATTATGGCATTCAAAGGCTATCAGAGTTGGAGATTTGGAACAAGAGATTAGCTCAGATAGGTGAAATAGCTCTCAAACAAATCAATAAGGATTAGAAAGTACTTGGTCTACCAAATATATCCAAACAACATATGATTTATAAATGTAGTGCTTGTCAATTTGGTAATTCACACAAGAAAACCTTCACCAAGAAAGCTTGCATACATGGAGACCTATTGGAATTGGTCCACACAAATGCATGTGGACCAAGCAAGGAGCCTTCAATTTTTGGATCCAAGTACTATATGTCATTCATTGATGATTGTAGGAGATGGACCATATTGTGCTTCATGACGCATAAAGATGAAGTGTTTTCATGTTTCAAAACATATTTAGCTCTTGTGGAGAATAAAAAAAGTAAAACCCTAAAGAGACTAAGGTTAGATGGAGGGGGAGAATATTTCTACCATGACTTTGATCCTTATCTCCAAGAGAGAGGGATCAAAAGATCAATTACTATCAGATATACTCTTGAGAAAAATTGACCAGCAAAAAGAAGGAAGAGAACAATTGTGGAGGCTTCAAGATCAATGCTAAATGAAAAGAAACTCCCGAACTACTTGTGAATAGAGGCAGTATTAATAGCTACATATTTTATCAATAAAATTCCATCAAAGGCTTTGGATGGCATGCCACCATATGGGGCATGGAATGGAAGGAGACCTAGTCTTGATTATTGTAGAATCTTTGGGTGCAAAGCATATGCACACATACCTTCATAGATTAGAGGCAAGTTGGATCCAAAGGTAGATAAATGCATCTTCATTGTGGTTTGAAGATGGTTGTGGAAAGATATGTTGGAGTTAGACGTCTTTAGAAGCACGCGAACAACACAAGGAAGAAGAAGAAGCTTGGAGCACAACACACAATGCTGAATGTATTACTAGAGAATGTACAAAGATAAGTAGCCCATTAGGGCAATAGGCGTATATACAAGCCGGGGGGAAAAAAACCTCCTAAAGAGGGAAAAAAGTGCCCTGACGGTCCTAGTGTGTTCACACACATCACTACCTAAATATATCAACAAATTCCCCCTCGGAGTGATGCGATGAACAAGGAGCTGGCACTCATGTATAAGGAAGTGCCAAGCTATGTGGAAATCACTCCACAAAAGGAAGTAAGCCCAAAGCTTTGCGGAAAGCTTCAAACTTCTTCCTCCACAGAGCCTTCGTGAAAAGGTCTGCAATGTTCTCCTGCGTGGGCACATATGCCAAGCTGATCTCCCTAGCAGAGAACCTCTGCTTGACATAGTGATAATGCACCTCAATGTGCTCAGTGCGAGCATGGAACACAGGGTTTCTCGCAAATGCCAATGCGCTCTGACTGTTAGTGAAGATGGTGGTGGCAAAAGTCTGACCAACACCCAAATCAGCCATAAGGCGTCTGAGCCACACACACTCAACAGTCGCTGTGAGAGCTGCCCTATACTCAGCCTCACAATTGGAAGTGGCCATAGTAGGCTGCTTCTTGCTCAACCAAGATATACATGAGCTACCAAGCATGAAGCAAAAGCCACTAGTGAACACACGAGTGCCATAGCAACGAGCCCAATTAGAGTCAGAAAAAGCATGCAAATCTGGCGGTAGTGATCCCCCCTTGGGATAAAAAAACCCAAGTAGTCCAGTACCACTCAAATAGCGAAAGATGCGCTTAACTGCCTGCCAATGCTTGACTCCTGGGCAATGCATAAACTTGCTCATTTGTGAGACAGTAAACTAAATATCTGGCCGAGTAATGCATAAGTAAATCAAGCATCCAACAGCCTGCTGATAGAGAACAACATCAAATGCATCTCCAACATCATGAAGACTCAATCGTAAACCTGTCTCCATAAGAGTGGCAATAGTCTTACAGTCTTCAAGGCCAAAATGCTGCAATAATGTGTCAATATATTTCATTTGACACAAAGCCATTCCACCATCAACTTGCATAAACTGAATGCCCAAATAGTGATGCAAATGCCCCAAATCAGACATCTCAAATGAGGCATGCAAATCAGCCTTGAAATCAGCAATATGCTTCTCAATAGGACTAGTGAGCAGCATGTCGTCAACATAGACAACAATGATCAGAAGCACATCATTAGCATGCTTAACATATAAGGTTCTTTCAGTTGGGATGTTCTCAAAACCATGTGCAATCAGATAGGCATGTATCTTCTCATACGAAGCACGTGGTGCTTGCTTTAAACCATATAATGCCTTCTTTAACCTGCACACCTGGTTTTCATGCCCTTTCTGCACAAAGCCAGGGGGCTGAAAAACCTACACTTCTTCATGCAAATCACCATTCAGAAATGTTGTTTTAATGTCCAACTGATGTAAATTCCAACCATGATGAGCTGCAAGTGCATAGATGCTCCGAACAGTAGTCATACGGCATGTAGGTGCAAAGGTCTCATCAAAATCAATGCCTCTTTCCTGTGCATAACCCTTTGCAACAAGCCTAGCCTTATACCTATCAACTATACCATCCGGTTTATGCTTCAGCTTGTATACCCACTTAGTGCCAATGGCCTTCTTGCCAGGAGGCAAGTCACATAAACACCAAGTACCATTCTTCATAATAGCATCATATTTAGATTGCATAGCAACCATCCAATTTTATGAATTTTGTGCTTCATCAAACAAAACAGGCTCATTCTCATCACAGAGACTAGATGCAGCTATAGCATAGCAATCTGATGCAAAAAAGGCACTATGAGAGCCTGAATGAGTACGGTATGACAGAGGTGCATCTAATTTGCTGTCACACAAAGTCTGCACCAGCCATTTTGGCATAGTTTTTGCTTGGTCAATATCAGCTCTCTCATCAACTAGTGCATCATGTAAATCTGCATCAGAAATGGAATGATCTGCATCATCACATGAAACCTGCAAAGGCTGAGAAGTTGCCTCATTGGGACCAGCACTAGACTGTCCACCTGTAAAAAGAGGCAGCAAAGTATCATACATGTCTTTGGAGCTGACAGATGTCTCCTTAGTACATGAAAGCAATGGTTGAATAACATCTTCCACAAAAACAACATCACGGCTAACCAAAATGCGTTTAGTCTATGGATGATAGAGACGATAGCCTTTACTTTCAGAACTGTACCCAACAAAAATACATTTTAGTGCTTTATCATCCAATTTTCTATGATGTTTTTTAGGCACTAATGCATATGCAAAACAACCAAGAACATGCAGATGAGCAACAGATGGCTTGCGATCATGCCAAGCCTCATATGGAGTGATAGATTGCAACGCTTTAGTGGGACACCTGTTCAGTACATATGCTGCACACATGATAGCCTCAAGCTAGAAACTATGTGGTAAAGCCTCACTCTTGACCATACACCTCGCCATCTCCATGAGTGACCTATTCTTTCGTTCAGAAAATCCATTCTGTTGAGGTGCATACAGCACTGTACACTGGTGTTTTATCCCACGTTCAGCCAGAAATGCATTAAAGTTAGAAGACATATATTCCCTCCCCGATTAGAATAGAGGGTGCCCATTTTACATGCTGATAGATTTTCAGCCAAAAGCAAAAACTGTTTGAAGCACATGAACACTTCGGAGTTTTCCTTCAATGGATATACCCATGCATGTGTGGAAAAATCATCGATGAAAGTCATGAAGTAAAGATAATTCCCAAAAGAAGGTGTCTGCATAGAACCATATACATCACTATGTACAAGCTACAATTTCTGAGTAGCCCGAACTAAACCATCTTTTGGAAAGGATGAACGTTGCATTTTGCCCAAAATACAGCCTGCACAAACATGTTTTCAGGTGCCTCAAGTTTGGGCAAAGAGGAAACCATTTCAGATTTCTATAGGTGTAGCAAAGTAGCAAAATTCAGATGACCAAAGCGTGCATGCCAAAGCTTTGCATCTGACATCGCTTGAGAATCATTTACTGCACATGCCAAATCATTTATAGATCTTTCATAGTCTATGAGCTTATACAACTCACGACAGAAAATAACAGAAGCAATAATCACATTGCCATTTGACAGATCATGAACTGTACACCTGTCATCAACAAATTTCACAGCCAAGCCAATCTTGGCAAATGCAAAAACTGATAACAGGTTCTTGTTGATCCCTGGCACAAATAAAGCATCTGACCAAGTGAAAGAACTACCATCAACAGTAGTCAAAATGACCTTACCAACTCCCATAACAGGATAAGAGAAGTTGTTGGCATATGTAACAGTATTCCTTGTAGGGGCAAGCTCAAGTGAAGAGAAGAAACTGCATTGCGAGGTAATATGTTTGGTCGCCCCACTCTCAAAATACCAAACATCTGAGTCTACTGCAGACATGCACTACTCATGAGAAGATGGGTCAAAACTGTAGACAGTAGTAAACACCCATTCTTCTTCCTACACAAGATTAGCAGACTCTATTTTGGTGTAGAGGCCTCTGCAACAACCATTCCAGCCTCTTTCTTCTTTGCCTCTTTAGCAGCCAGTTTTGGACAGTTCTTTATGATATGATCATCCCTTTACAATACTTACAAAACAATTTTTGCTTTTCTGATTTCTTCTCATCTTTATCTTCCTTCTTCGAATGTGAAGAATTAGCAGATTTCTACTTACTAGTTGAAGAGCTCCATTTTCCTTTGCCCTTCTGAATAGCCAAGAAATCTTGATCTGCAACTCGCATAATGGACCTGTTCTGCTTGGACTGATCTTCTTGCAACAGAACAGAGACTAATTCCTTAAATGATAAGGGATTGCCTTTCATCATCAACCGAAGAGTAGAAGAAAAACTCTGATATGCATCAGGAAGACCATTCAGAATCGTTTTCACAAGTGAACTATCTGGTATAACCTCATCAACAGAAATCAACTATTCATTCAAATCTTTGATATTTGTTAGGAAACTGTCCATAGAATCACCTTCATTCATGTGCTCACTCTCCAACTATTTTCGGAGGTAAGCAACACGAGCCTCATTCTTAGCTTGGTACAATGTGGTAAGTGTATCCCAAGCATCCTTATATGTTCTGCAAGAGCGAATGTGAGGAATAATGGCATGTTTGATAGACAAAGCTATCAATGCATGTGCATGGGCATCTCTGCCATCCCAGGGAATCTGCTCTACAGTAGGTGCATCAGAAACTGCAACACGAAAAGGAATATGCAGAATGTCATAATCTTCGACACCTTCTGCATCAGCTTCAGTACTTGCAGTTGTAATAGTTGCAGGTGTGATAGGACATTTTTCGACACCCTCCACAATGTTCCACAATCCTTTTGCAACCAACACGTCGCATCATATAAGCCCATAACGGGTAGTTGGTACCATCCAACTTATCCTCAACAACCAACATACGAAATACATCACTGCTTTCAGCCATGGCTGGTGACTAAAATATCTTGATGCAGAAAATTGACTATATCTCAAAAAGTTGAACAGAACTACCCAAACAAATTCTCCTAGACCTGTAGCAGACTTTGAGATGCTTATACTGGTGAACAGAAACTAGTATATACCTTTGGCACAAAAAGATGAAATAGCCTGCACAAGCATTGTGATAGTGCATTCGGAGGCCGAAACGAGCTCAAATTGCGATTTTGGCACCACATAGCAAAGCTGTTTTGATCTCAAAAACACCTTGAGTATACTCACCAAAATTCGTGTGATTCTGAGACTGCAAACGGATGAGTGTCGACGGCGCCCTAGATGAAGCGAGGACCTGCTCTGATACCAATTGTTGGAGTTAGACATCTGCGAAAGCACGTGAACAACACAAGGAAGAAGAAGAAGCTTGGAGCACAACACACAATACTCAATGTATTACTAGAGAATTTACAAAGATAAGTGTCCCATTAGGGCAATAGGCATATATACAAGACGGGGGAAAAAAACCTCCTGAAAGAGGGAAAAATGTGCCCCGGCAATCCTAGTGTGTTCACACACATCACTACCTAAATATATGAACAAGATCAAATTATCTTATGATCTGGATGAGGACTTCCCAACCTTACCAAAGATGAATGACCACACCATTGAATCATCAAGTGATTCTAATGATGATCAAAAACCTTTAAGAAGAGAGATCAATTCTTGGAACTCTAAACAAAAACCAAAAGTGGAGGAATTGAGAGATATGGTAGAATCCTCTCAACAAACCATTAGAAGGTCAACTAGAGAAAAAAGAAAGCCAGAAAGGTATGGATATGATACTTCATTAATTAGTGAACATTCAATATATCTAGCATAGGAATCAAATTCTAAAGAACCCTCATCATATGAAGAAGCAAAGGAGAATCTTGAGTGGATTAATGCTATGGAAGAAGATATAGATGCTTTAGAGGAAAATCAAACTTGGGAATCGGTACCCAAGACTCCCTCTATGAAAGACATAGGTTCAAGATGGATATATAAGGTAAATAGAAATTGTAATGGATCCATCAATAGAAACAAACCAAGGCTAATGGCCAAAGGATATGCACAAACACAAGGTATTGATTATGAAGAAAAAATTTCACATGTTGCAAAGATGCCTACCATTAGGTTATTTATGAGTGTTGCATCTTCCAAGAATTGGAAGATTTATCAAATGGATGTAAAAAATACCTTTCTGAATGGATGGATATCTAAGGACGTATCCGCGGCTCAACCTCATGATTTTGCATATTCATCATGTCCAAAATATGTATGTAGGTTAAGAAAATCTTTGTATGGTTTGAAGCAAGCCCCTAGGGCTTGGAATCACAGGCTTGTTACCTACTTGTAGGATAAAGAATTCATATGAGGAAAGCAGATCCTTCCCTCTTCATTAAGAGGAACCAATCATAAGTTATATACCTATGTGTATATGTTGATGACATTATAATTATAGGTAATGATGATGAAGAAATTAGGAAGATCAAGCTTCAGATGATAGAGGAGTTAAAAATCAATGATCTTGGTGTAATCACATACTTCCTAGGATTGGAAGTAGTATATATAGAAAGAGGTATGTACTTTACTCATAGGAAGTAAATCAAATACATGCTTGTCAAATTCAAAATGGAGAATTCAAAGGTTGCAAGTACTCCTATGCAGATGAACTTGAAATTAAGTGCTCATGAAGCTGATAAAATTTAGGATGTAACTAGCTATAAAAGTCTAGTTGGAAGTTTGAATTATGCTACACTATCCAGAGTGGACATTTGCTATGGATTAAGTGTCTTAAATCAATTCATGCATACTCAAAGGAAACCTCACATGAAAGGAGCAAAAATAATCCTCAAATATTTAAGGGAACAATCAATGAAGGTTTGTACTATCCTTACACCTCTGATATAGACATCAAACTCTTCTAGGATGTAGATTGGGTAGGCTCTTAAGATGATAGGAAAAGCAATGCAAGATGTTAAGCCTCTTGTTTTGAAGATGCAATAGGAAATGCAGATTGGGAGAAAGCTATGGATAAGGAGATGGTTGCACTTTATGAAAATCAAACATGGAAGTTGATTCCATTGAAATGAGGAAAGAAACCCATAGGTTGCAAGTGGGTTTACAACATACAACACAATGCTGATGGTAGCATAAGGTAGTATAAAGCACAATTGGTAGCAAAAGGATATGCAAAAACATATGGCATTGATTATGAAGGAACATTCAATCGTGTACTTTTTCTAGAGCACTTGCTGCATTAGCCACAAAAAAAGGATGGACTTTGCATCAAATGGATGTAAATAATGCTTTCTTACATGGTGAATTGCAAGAAGAAGTATACATGGACCACCAAAAGCATATGAGGATTTAAAGCACCTTGAATATGTTTATAGGTTGCAAAAGGCTTTATATGGGCTTAAACAAGCCCCTTGTGCTTGGCATGTAAGGATTGTTGATTACTTAACCACCATTGGGTTTTCTATGTGTGATGCACATCATTCACTGTATGCAAGGAAGGGTCATGATGCCATCATGATTGTGGCTTTTTATGTTGATGATTTGATTGTAGGTGGTGATAATGAAGAAAGCATTAAAGAGGTAAAGCGACTCCTTATGTAGGAATTGACATGAAATATCTTGATGTGTTGTGTTATTTCTTGGGCATTGAGTTTATACACACAAAAATAGATATATGGATGTCATAAAGGAAATATGCCTTGATTATGCTGCAAAAGTATGCTATGGCTGATTGTAAGGCAATTTCTATGCCATTAGATCAGAATTTGTGCACTAGATTATCAGACTCTGTTTTGGGTGTAGAGGCCTCTGCAACAACCATTCTAGCCTCTTTTTTCTTTACCTCTTTTGTAGTCAGTTTTGGATAATTCTTTATGACATGATCATTTGATTTACAATACTTGCAAAATAAGTTTTGCTTTTCTATTTTCTTGTTATCTCTGTCATCCTTCTTTGATTGTGTAGAATTAGTAGATTTCTGCTTATTAGCAGAAGAGCTCCATTTACCTTTGCCCTTTTGATTAGCCAGGAAAACTTGATCTGCAACATGCATGATGGACTTGTTCTGCCTAGAATGATCTTCTTGCAACAGAATGGAGACTAACTCCTAAAATATTAAGGCACTTGGATTGCCTTTCATCATCAAACAAGGAGTAGAAGCAAAACTCTAATATGAATTGGGAAGACCACTCAAAACAGTCTACACAAGTGAACTGTCAGGCAAGACTTCATTAGTAGAAATCAACTCTTCTTTCAAATCTTTGATCTTTGTCAGAAAACTATCCATGGAATCACCTTCATTCATGTGCTCTCCAATTGTTTTCAGAGGTAAGCAACACGAGCCTCATTCCTTGCCTGGTACAAAGTGATAAGTGTATCCCAAGCATCCCTAGCTGCTCTGCAATAGAAAATGTGAGGAATAATGGCATGTTTGACAGACAAGGCTATCAATGCATGTGCTTGCGCATCTCTGCCATCTCTGCTTTCTCTATAGTAGGTGCAACAAAAACTGTAGCACGAACAAGAATCTGTAGAATATCACCATCTTTGATGCCATCTACATCAGCTTCAATAATTGTATTTGCAGGTGTAATAGGATAATTTTCAACACCCTGCACAATATTCCACAGTCCTTTTGCAACCAAAACATGATGCATCATATAAGCCCATAACGGGTAATTCATACCATCCAGCTTATCCTCAATAGCCAACATACATAATACATCACTGCTTTCAGCCATGGCCACTGACTAAAATACCTTGATGCAGAAAAATGTTTGTATATGAAAAAGTTGAACAAAACTACCCTGACCAGTTCCGCAAAACCTTATGTAGACTTTGAGGCACTTATAGTGGCAAACTAGTACATGTATATATATCTTTGGCATAAAAAGATGACATAGCCTGCACAAGCATTGCAATAGTGAATTTGGAGGCTGAAACAAGCTCATATCACAATTTCCTCACCACAGAGCGAAGCCTTTGATCTCCTAATCACCTCGAGTATGCATACCAAATTTCATGTGATTCTGAGACTATGACGAGAGGGGTGTCAACAATGCCCTAGATGAAGCAGTGACTTGCTCTGATACCAATTTTTGGAGTTCAAGGTCTGCGGGAGCATGTGAACAACACAAGCAAGAAGAAGAAGCTTGGAGCACAACACACAATACTGAATGTATTACCACTAGAATGTACAAAGATAAGGATAAGCAAACCTTTAGGGCAATAAATGTATATACAAACCAGGGGAAAAAACCTCCTAAAGAGGGAAAAAGTGCCCCGATATTCCTAGTGTGTTCACACACATCACTACCTAAATATATCAACAGTAGTCTTTGTGGAGGATGTTGTGTAGAGGCTTTACATTCATGTATCAAGAAGACATCAATGAGATCAAAGGATGTGTGAAAATCAAATATATCTTCTAGTGAGGAAACTTGTTAGCATATGCAAGTTTTGAGTGAGAACACAAATCATTCCATTTTGATGCAAATATTCATGATGCATTTAGTGATGAGAGAACATTATATTTATGAGATACAATTTATGACAAAATGGTCGGTGGAGAGTTTGATAGACAGTGAGCTAGATGCATCTTTGTCTTATTGTACTTACTTAGGCATCATTGGTGCTTTGTTTGCATCTGATTTCCATGAAATGTCTATCTCTAATGTTTTTCATGAGAATGAGTTTTTTTTCTTATGATAAAGCACACAACTTA
This sequence comes from Ceratopteris richardii, assembly GCA_020310875.1. NCBI lineage: Eukaryota > Viridiplantae > Streptophyta > Polypodiopsida > Polypodiales > Pteridaceae > Ceratopteris > Ceratopteris richardii. The sequence goes on along the minus strand of CM035442.1, from coordinate 103,188,626 downwards.
GAATTTTGGATGACTGCTATGGTACTTGGGCTTTATGTGACTCTCCTCTCGACAAGAAGGTCATTGAGACTAAATGGGTTTATAATCTAAAACACAAGCCTCAGAATAGTACTAATTACTATAAGGATATGCTTTTAGCTAAAGGTTATGCCCAACCAAAATGCATTATTTTGATGAGAGCTTTGCACTTGCATGCCACACACTAACCATGTGTAGCATCTGTGTAGCTGGAACCCATAGTGGTTGGAATGTACATCAATTAGAGATCAAGAATTTATTCTTGAAATTGGGGACTCGCATGAAGAAGTGTATGTTTTTTGGCACCATGATTTTGTGTAAAAAGGGCATGAAAGGAAAGTGTGTAGGTTAAAGAATATGTTGTATGGATTAAAGCAAGGGCCACATCCTTGATGTGAGAAGATACATGCCTACTTATAAGCACATGAATTTCAAAACAATCCAACTAAAAGCACCTTATATAAAGCATGTAGATGATTTACTTCTTATCATTATCAATTATATAGATGGAATGTTTCTTAAGGGTCATAATGAGGTGCATATTTTTTATTTTAAGGTTGCTTTTCATGACTCTTTTGAAATGTTAGATTTAAGGCATCTACACCATTATTTGGGCATTCAATTTATGCAAGCTAATGGAGGAATTACTTTGCATCAAACTAATTAGATTGACATTTTATTGCAAAATTATAGCCTTGACAACTTCAAACCTATTTCCACTCCCACAAAAATATGTTAACATTGATTCTTCACAATGTTGGAGATGCATTTGATGCTAGTCTCTATTAGCAAGTCTTAGGATGCCCTATTTATGCATCACTCAACCTAATGTTCAATTTGTTGTCTCTTAAATAACAGATTTATGCATATCTCAAGAGCTTAGAACTAACGAGAAACTAAGCCTATATTTTGCTACTTATTTGGTACCCAATAGCTTGGATTGTTGTATCCTAAGGGGGATCAATAGTGCTAGATTTACACGTTTTTTCTAAATCAATGGTGTTGTTTGTTATGACACATGTATCCATAAGTTGTTTTTGCTTCATGCTTGGTAGCTCATGCATATTTTGGTTGAGAAAGAAGAAAAATATTATGGTTTCTTCTCTATGTGAAACTGAGTATAGGAGATCTTTCATAGTTACTATGGAGTGTTTGTGGCTCAGACACCTTATGGGTGATTGGGGCATTGTTTAGACTTCTTGGACCACCCTGTTTACTCAGAGTTAAAGTGTCTTGAGAATTGCAAGGAACCCAATGTTCCATGCTCACAATAAGCACATTGAGGTACACTATCGTTATATGAAGAAGAGATTCTTTGCTTGAGAGATTACTTTGGCATGTGTGTCCACATAGGATAATGATGTAGACCTTTTTACAAAGGCTTTATCTTGTGAGAACCTTGAAGATTTTCACAAAGATTTGGGCTTACTCCTTTTTGTGGATTGACATTAGTTTACAGTGGTTGGGATTCCCTTATACATAAGTATCAACTCCTTGTTCACCATATCACTCCCAAGGAATATTTGTTAGTATATTTTGGTAGGGATGAGTGTGAACATACTTAGGACTATATGGACACATTTTTCCTTCATTAGAAGGTTTTTCCCCTAGCTTATCATAATAACCCCAAAGGTGCTACTTATTTTTTTTAAATTTTAAACTTAGTAGGAAACTATTTATTGTGCTCCTAAGCTTTTTCTTCTTCCTCCTATTTTTATGTGCATTTTCAATCCCAAAAATCCAATAGATACATCCTCTTGCATAGGGTAACCTAGACTCTAACTTGTTTTTGTTGATTTCATTCATGGGTGGTCCTTGATTTGTTCCCTATCTTTCCTCCACGTAGCCTCTTGTACTTGATTTCAAAAATAGTCTCAACAATCTTCCCTACCTATGGTGTTATAAAGCTCATCCCTTTAGTTTAATTATTAATTCCATAATTTTCCATCTCTTTACAAAGGAATGATCAATCTTTTGGATGTTGAGTGACATTGACTCTCTCTTGATTCTTCAAGTTGGAAGTAATGTCTTCTTATTTAAGCCCTTAATTTTCTTTCTCTAAAACTTGATTCACAACTACATTAATGGTTGGAATAGGTGTTGCCATCATTTGATGATTTTCTCATAACAAACTTGTTTCCTCTAAGACCTTCAAATACCTCTACCAATTGCTTACATATAAGAAGCCCTTCTTCTTCTAGATTTTTCATTTCAATAACTACAATAATGATCTTCTATTCCAAGTCCACTATGTACTCTAGAATGATATGATTTTCACGACATGTATAGATATTCTAGCATGGGATCAATTAAGACAAACCTTGCCTTCTATCTTGTGAATGCTAAATTTGAATCAATAAGCACTACCTTATTTTTGGAATCTCCCATTCTTTCCTCTTGCAATTCTTTTTACATGGAGTCCATCTTTTTCTTCTCTTTCTGGATAGTCTTTTCTCTTATCTCTTTCCATGATGTATTTATATTCATTTTTTTTTTGTTTCTTGTAAAGCACTCTTTAAATTACCAACAAGGGAAAAAATACAGAAAAGCTAGAGAGAATTACAAAGAAGGTTTACAAAATTTTCCCTTTGTGGGGGACTCACTTATTTCTCAACTTGTTGTTTCCTAGAACGATATTACAATCATGCCTCCTAGAGAGTTTTTGATAGAGAAGTCCTAGTCTTTCTAGGTAGAAGGTTTTATCTCCATCTTCTTGGCATGAGGTTGATCACAATAAATGGTTCTTCCTGCTAGGATTCCCACCTTATCTTTCTCAAAACTTGTAGTCTCTATTTTTTTTGCTTCATCATGTGTAACTACTTGAAGAGGATCTTATTGCTTTGAACCACTACTACTTTCAATTATTTCCACCATTTTTAGAGGATTATGAGTGGATTTTTGGGGGTTGAGGGGATAGTCTTTAGCAAAATTTTCTTTCCCATGCTCTTGAGAAAATCTCTCAAGTTTTTGGGTGAGTTTTTTGGATGGGTTGGGAAATTGTGTGAGCATTGAAGAGATAAAGATGTGGATGTGTGTGTATATATGTGTGAGAATCAAAGAGATAAGAATTAATAGAGTGAAAACGGAGAAAGATGAGAGAAGAAAGAGAGAGGTTAGAAGAGGCAAACTAAAGAGGTAAGATAATAATGATAGAAGTAAAACAAAATTGGGATAAGAGTGAGAATAGGGTAATAAAGGGATAAAAGTAAAACAAAATTGGGATAAGAGTGAGAATAGGGTAAACTATTCAAGGCTTTTGATAAGGAGATTGAAGTTTGTGATAGGATCTCTTTGTAGCACTTTGTAGCTCCATGCCCAACTTTTCTTGTCTAGGTGCTAAAATGACCTACTCAAAATGAATTCACTTTTGTTTTATTGTTCTTAGCATGTCACTATGGCCATTGATATGTCCATCAATATATATATATATATATATATATATATATATATATATATATATATATATATATATATATATATATATATATATATATATATATATATATATAGATATCCCCTATATCCATCATTGTAGCTGTGAGCATTAAAAACTTGATTTTTTGTTATGAGAAAAAAGAAGTTTCCTACTCCTATACCAATGTAAATTGTGATATGTTTTTTGGATGTCCTTCTCAACATGCCAATATTTGTTGCATTTAACTTGATTTTTGTAAAAAATTAACGTCATGAAAAATCACTTAATCATACTACTGTATGAACATAGTGGAAGGATTGACCAACCCAAACGACACGTACAAGTACTCATAATGACCAAATTTGGTTCCAAAAGAGTGATAACGCACATCTTTGTCTTGCATTCTAACCTATTGGCAACAAGAGGATTAGTCACTTTGTTAGAGTGCAACACATTTCAATATAAATCGGTTTACAAGATGAAATTTACAACTGATTTCCAAATGCCTTAGTATTAGATACACGGTTTCTAGAGTTATCAAGCAAGAAAAGGGTATTGAATTCCAACAAATATTTTAATGAATCCTTTTTATGAGATGATTAGCCTCATAAGAAGAAAATATCCTATAATTATATTTAGGTAGACGTAAAGATTCCTTATGTTCTTAAATAGGTACCCTAGTATTAGTACCAATAATTCGTCTTTTACACAATCCTTTGGTCATACTCAAAGTTGAAAAGACTATTGTTTATATATAAAAAAAGATGTTAGACGATTCTATGATTATGCTGATATGTTACTTGTTGCATACAACAAATCAAAACCCTTGTTAGAACTTGGGAAAGGTATTGGTTCTCAATTGGTCATGAAGACCTTGGGAGATACTACTCATATACTTGGCTTGTGTATTACTCATATTTTGCCACAAGAAAAGAAATATATTCTCCAATTCCGGTATATTAACATATTTTGTTAGTGCTTTGGTATTTCAAGGAACGAAGGATACCCAAGTCTCATTGCCTACAAACATAGCAGTTAAGAAAGATGACTACCATAAATCTCAAGATGAAATTTATTAGATCAAGAAGTTCTTTCTTCCTTTGTTCTTGGTAGTCTCATATATTTCATGAAAACAGTGAGACTTCATTTTGCTTTTTCAATCGATGTAGTTAGTTGGTTTGAGGAAAATCTTGGCAGAAATCATTTAAATATAATCAAGTGGAGGTATGAAGTTGCTCCCTTGCCTTTTCTTGCAAATAAAGTTGAAATGATCAAATCCTGATTGATTCATGTCATTTTGATTATCTGGAAAATATGAATTCCAATTGAAACCAAATTTCTATTGGGATTCATAATTCAAGCGTCTATGGTATGATCTACCATAGAAACAAAAAATTTTGTAGCTAATGAAGCCTACTAGGAATCATTAAGGTTTTCTTTATTAGAGTTTCATTTTAGAGTCTAGTGCCAATTATTTACTCTTCATATCGAAAGTTAGAATGTTGCTATGCTAGCTAAATATCTAGTCTATGCTGTGAAGTCCATGCATGTTGAAGCAAGGTATAACTTGATTTAGCAATATGCGATAGAGAATCATACTAATTTTTACAAAATCCATATAGATCATAATGTATCCTAGTCTTTTCAAGACTTAATGTAGGCAAGGATTGTATCATACCCTCTTACAAAGAGCTGCCTCTTGATTAGCACGCCACCTTTATCACCTCATGGACATAGAATATTATTTATCCTATATCACACTATGTCATCTTGTGTAGTTTCTTTCTTATTTTGATCAATCTTGGGAAACATTGGGAATGTGTAATTCTTGGTGATGAGCCTACACACTCTAGCCTCTACCCACTTCTCATTGCTAAACTATAATGGATGACTCTTATTTGTACACCTTATATTATTGTTTTTATTCATTATTTATCGATCTACAAAAAATAAAAGGGAAGAGGTAACTCTTCACAATGATCTCCCATTTTCATATTGTAAATCCTCTTTTGCCTCCATTTTGGCTTTGAGCTTCTTGATGTGTCTCATTCTTTTGGAGATTTCTCATAGACTCTTAGCTACCCTTCCTTTGAAGTATTTTGTATCAAGAGAAAGGAGATAAGGAAGGGAGCTCTCACAAAATCACAAACACAAAGAGAGGAGCACACATAGATTGGGGCAAGGAAGAATGATCGTCTACTTCTTCTTCTATTACATAAAGAGAATATACAGTAATGACCTAATACAACAATACAACTAGTGCAATATATAAAGACTAGTATATAAGGAAATGTTTGTAAATGAGTGAGCTAGCAAGGAACAAATGTTCCATCACTCTCGATAGATAAATCTAGTAAATCTCACTAAAAGGATCCCTGAACTATATGGGCATGACCACTACACATGTCAGAGAAATGAAAAAGTGGTACGTGTCATCCTTGATCATCACATATTGAGCTTGATATCTCAACACTCCCCCTCAATCTCAATGTCATGTCTTATAATCCAAACATCTTTTGAAACATTTTCAACTTCTCTACTCCAAGTGCTTTGGTGAAAATATCAACAACCTACTCAACTATCCTCACATAAACAAGATCAATATCACCTTATAATACCTTCTCTCTAATGAAGTGATAATGTACCTTGATATGCTTTGTTATAGCATGAAAAGTAGGATTTCATGCTAACTGAATGTTGGTAGGATTATCACAATAATTGATGATAAGCTTTCACACTTCCACACCTAAATCTATAAGTAGCATCTTTATCCATGAATCTTCACATGCTTCGATTGCCGCATCTCAATACTCAGCCTCTGCGCTTAACAAAGAAGCAATGGTGGTTTGCTTCTTACTTCTCCATGTAACAACTGCACTCCCAAGTGAGAATAGAAAGCCACTAGTAGATCTTCTATCTGGAATACTACCAGCCTAATCTACATCAGTGTATCCATGAACTTACAATTTTGCATCGACTTCATAAAACAATGCATAATCTTGAGTAGCACTCACATAATATAGAGTAGTTCTCAGAGCATCTAAACGTGATTTCTTGGGAACTTGCATAAATTGACCTCGAAGTCCTACAATGTAGCTTAGATCAAGTCTTGTAATTGTGAGATATATCTTGCTTGAGTCTTCACAAAGGCTCATAAAGGCTCTTTTTTGAACTGCTTGAATCTTCATCAATGTCTTTGAAATTTGTAGATGTTTTATTACAAAAAAAAACCTGTTCTTTAACTTTCTTGGATGTAGTTGATGAATTTGTTGGACTAAAATTTGAACGCAATATTCCACGCCATGGATTTGAGTTGGAACTACTTGGTGACACATTAGGTCTGCTCAAAACTTGAGATTTTGCACTTGATTTTTCAAGATTTCCTTTGTCATGTGAGTCAAGATTAAGTCCTTTTTTGGTATCTGTTTAGAAGCTTGACATTTCATCAAACACCACATCTCTGCTTACCTTCATGTGTCATGTAAGTGGGTTGTAGCATTTATAGACCTTTTGCTCAAGGGAATACTCAATGAAGATCCATCTTTTTGCTTTTGAATCAAGCTTCATCTTGAAATCATTTGGAACATGTACATATGCAATCTAGCCAAATAGTTTCATATGTGATAAGTTTGGCTTTTTACTTGTAAACTTCTCTTTAGGTGTAAGTTGATGTACATCAGCAGTTGGAGTTTTGTTCATGATATATACAATAGTGTGCACAATTTCTTCCCTATAACAATCAGGCATAACAAGTAGTGTGCACAGCTTCTGCCCTATAACAATCGAGGCTCTTGCTATTTTTGCAATGTCTATTTTTGCATTTAGCAATGCCATTATGTTGTGGTGTGTACTTGCATGAAAATTATCATCAAGTTTTGTGACATTTTAGAAAGCTATGAAATCATTTGACATGTATTCACCTCCTCCATCAGATCTTAATGTCTAAATATACTTCCCTATCTGCTTTTCCACCATATATATAAAAATCTAGAAGAGAGTGAACACCTCACTCTTCTCTTTCATGAAGTATACCCATACTTTTCATGTATGGTCATCAATGAAAATGACATAGAACCTACAACCTCCCTTAGATGTGGTCTCTGGATGACCCCAAACATCTATATGTACTATCTCAAGCACATTCTCACTAACATGCTTATCATGTGGAAATGATGCCCTTGACTATTTACTGAATTGATAGGCTTCACATACCTTCTGCATCTCTGCAACCTTGAAACATGGTAGTCCATTGACAAGCTCTTTTGACTACATCAATTTTAGCATTTGCAAATTTGCATGTCCAATTTATTTGTGCCAAATCTCTATTTAAACAATAACACCTACACCTTTTGCAAACTTGGCTGCCTTCATTTCAGAATTTTTCACATGTACGGTGAACATCCTACCCACTTTGTTTCCTTTGAGGATCAATCTTCCATTCTGTTTGTACTCTTCTACATATATAAACCATCAACATTGAACCTAACTGTAATCCCTAGTCAACCATTTGTCCAATAGAAACTAGATCCTTTGTTATATTCAAAACATGCAATACATCAACAAGATGTTTTACCTTCCCATCTTCCATAGATACTGCTATGTTTTTTATGTGCTCAATAGGATGTGATGTGTCATCGCCTATTTCAACAAATCCATGAAGAAACCATTTTTGCAAACTACTAGATCATTTTGCATGACTGGTCATGTGATTTGAAGCACCTAAATCAACATACCAGACATTACCATTCAATTTTGAAACTTCAGTAGACATTGTATTCATCACATGATGTTGGCCCATGAACAACTTCTTTGAATCATCTGCACTTGTTGATGCATAATTGTTTTGTTGCCTTCTATTATTTTGATTCTTCAACCTAGAATCATGCTCAAAGTGACCAGGTTTACCACAATTCCAACATCCTTTAGTTTCATTACCTGAATCATTTCTTTGGAAATTTCTGTGGCCTCTTTGGCTCCCCTTGCATGATTTTATTGTTGACCTTGGTCTTTGTTATTGTTTCCTCTTCCACCTCCAAAGCCTCTACTTTTGCCTCTTCCTCTACCAGAGTAGAATACCTACTTAGAACTAGGTTTTCCTTGGGAGTTTGAGTCCTCACCAAGGTTCTTTTCTTTAGTTATCACAATGGACACCAGATCAACAAAATTCAAAATATTTTCCCTAGTATGAATAGATGTTTTGAACTACTTATATGCAATTCCTAAACCAGGAAGGCACACTTTCACCTTATCATCATCATTATCATAATCTACATCGATTTCAATAAATGCAAGTGACTCACATATGCTTTTGATTTTCAAGGTGTATTCACTTATCGACATGCTCTTTTTCTCCAATACATGCAGCTTCTTCTAGAGTTGCAATTTCCATGCCTTTGTATTGGCCTCACAAAATGTGATCACCAAAGTATTCCAGGCCCCTTTCCAAGTCTTGGCATCTTGTATGTGCCCAATCATGGTACCTTGAATGCTAATAGACAACCAATACATTACCTTCTGTGCTCCTTGTTCCATTCTTCATATGCTCTTAAATGGTCTGCAGTTTGATACCTCTCTGGTAACTGTGGAGCATTTTCATTCTCTCCTTTGATGTACTTCCAGTGGCCTTTTCCCATTAGGAAATTCATCATTCTGAATCTCCAAGCATGAAAGTTGTTCTTGTCCAACTTATCACTCATAAGCTGACTCATTCCATGAGCATTTTCCATTTTTGCAATAAGTCACAACAGTGCAAAAATACTAGAAGCAGTACCTCTGTTTGAACACTCACATTGTGATGTGACAATTTGATCTCATAAAAACATAGTTTTCGTGTATCAAATTTCTTGAAATTTTGGATCACACATATTTGAGTGTTGCTAAATAGAATGCATTTACAATTTTGCAAACTGACTTGTTTTCTTCATGGATGCCACCTTGCGGACTCGAGACAAAGGTCGAGATGGCTCTGAAACAGAAATCTGAGCAAAACAAGCGACCCTAAAGGTAAAACTCTCAAAAATATTTTGAAGCCTAAATTTTGTAGCAATCTGAGATCATTTCTGAAGCATGCATTCTCCACGCTTTCTCAGGTACTCTTCACCGTCGGTGTCCTCCACGAGCTCTCTACAACCACACTGGCTCTCATACCATGTCAAGGGAAAGGAGATAAGGAAGAGAGCTCTGACACACTCACACACACAAAGAGAGGAGCACACATAGATTGAGGCAAAGAAGAATGATCTTTTTCTTCTTCTTTTATTACATAAAGAGAATATACAAGAATGGCCTAATATAACAATACAACTAGTGCAATATATAAAGAACAATACATAAGGAAATGTCCATGGATGAGTAAGAAATTTCCATGAACGAGTAAGCTAGCAAGGAACAAATGTGTCATCACTCTTGGTAGATAAATCTAGTAAAGCTCACTAAAGTATCCCTGACATATATCAGACCACTATGCATATTAGAGAAATGAATAAGTGATATGTGTCATCCTTGATCATCACATATTGAGCTTTGATATATCAACATTTTGTGTGATCATATCTTTACTTCACTGTTAATTTGATCATATTTGCTGAACACAAACATAAACTTGAATGCCTCGTTTCATATTTGAATCTATATTCAAGTGCGAATAAATCTTTAGAGAATGCTGCTTATGTAAATATTGAGCAACGATTTTGGCGAGCTTCATATAGCTTGAAGATTGAAAAATAAAATAGAACCATAAAATCAGATTGAAGAAACAACTCATGAAGCTTCCAAGACAACCTCACATAGATGCAATGAGATTCCCATTATCTTGTGTGAGCGTTACATTAAATTATGGAATCTTTTGTCAGGTTGGTATGGAGTTATGAGTATATGGGTACTAAAATTCACACTGGAATGGGTGCATGTTCTGATGGAGGAATATTTCTACGATGTGGAGAGTAAAAATAAATCCTACAACTGATTTAATGTATAAATGTTTATTTAATGTGTGCCTCAACACTATGACGTGAAGCATCATGGCTAGATATGCTAGTTTTAGATTCATGGATAAAGATTTCTTTTTATCATCTATCATACCAAGTTTGGGATCGGATGCCCATTAGTAATGAAAAAAAGACTTTAACTTGGATTATGATATCTTCAAAGAGCACAAGATGCTAGATGTTGCCCTAATTAATGTATTCATAGAATTTGAAGGTATATACATATACAGATCCCTTCAAGGTAAGCACATTGAGGTGATCCTAAGGAATCTTAGAAGTCCAAATATATGATTCCGATTGTGATTTTGTATATGTTTTTTTTTTTAATTTTTTACATTAGAGAAATATAAGGATTTTGGCCTCCTGAATGTGTTTCTTCTCTTTTGCTTGTGCATGTTTTATTCTACATCAATGATCTCTACCAATATCCTCCTGTCATCTCATTCTTCACACCTTGTCTCATTCTATTTCGTTTTGTCTAGTTCGTGACTACTCGATATTATTATTTTTATTTAAAAATGATACATAAGAGTTTTGGTTTTATTGGCAATGTGTAAGAAAAATATGGAAGCCTCTCCTTTTTTCTCCTATAATGAATGTGACAACTAAATATCAATGTTGAAACATTTTGTACCTTCTCTTCACCATGAATGGAAGGTTTAATGCACTCAATTTGATTGAAAATACCTCCGAGGAGTAAAAGATAAATGCAAGAACCTACCTTGTACTAGAGACTTCAACAAAATAACCTTGATATGCTTTTTTGCCTTCCAAAAATAAAAGGGAACCATAATTTTTTTATGTTGTGAGAATTGTGAAAACACAATTAGTTGCCAAGTGGTTAATGGAATTCGGGCTCAATTAGGAGTCATGGCCCAAGCTAAGAATACGAAACAAAGAGGTGATATGCCTTAAAGACTCTCCACTATGGAAGTACCATACTTCCATACTTTCACTATTTCCCACTCCAATATCAATCCCAAGGGGCTTGAAGTTGTGGTTCTTCATGGAAATAATGGAAGGGAGATAGACACCACTGATAAGTAATGGAAATGCATAGGATAAAATGATTTGATTTGGTTTCCCATTAGAGAAAAGGAGAGCTTGCAAGTCAAGAACAAAGGAAATTTGTAGTCTAAAGGATAATTTCAATCAAAGAAGGAAAAAATGGATGTAACTAGAAGATGTTGACCAAAGCCTTAGATTGGAAGATCTTGAACAAAGCCTTAGATTAGAAGATAGAAAAGAGAAGAAAAGAAAAGTGATCCAATCAAATAAAATATATGTATGATAATCTTCTTTATTGTGGACTTGTTATTGTAATCTCATACATGTTTACATAAAATATATGTGCATACATACATATGATACATATGTGCATGCATGTGCGTGTATTGTGTCAAACCCCAATCATTCATGTATAGTGTTACCTTATTCTCATAGAAATTATAGGTTGGTGTGGATTGTAGGTTGTGTGTATGTATGTCTGCATGCATGTATGCATATCAAACCCAAATTTTTCTTCTATGCGATTACCTTATTGTCGTATATAGTTAAGTGGGGCTTCTATGCCTTGAATTTACTCCATTGCCATCTCTTATTGATATCTTCATGATTTCCCATTACTTTCCAGGTACGCTATGGTCTCCCTGGAATTCAGATATTTTATCATTATCCAGAGGAAAAAGTTTAAAAGAAAATGATGAGTAGGCCTAACATAGGTGGGTCTAAAACAATATGGGGTCAACTATTGGTTGTGACAACTTTCCTAAACTTAGTCTTGAGCTTAGTTGCTACTCATTGCTTTATTTTTTGAGAACATAAAGATTAGTAAGAAAATCAACCCCACTCAATGGAATCGAGAAAATAAGGCCAAGAAGAAGACTTATTTTTTCTGCAAGGTTATGAAGATTTTTATTTCTTTATATCCAGATTTAATCAACTAAAATTGAATTAAGCTCATATGATATAGGCAATAAGTGATCATATGTCCACATCCCATAGGTGGTTTGGTAAAGCTTTGGCCTCTTGAGGTGAAGGTCCAAAGTTCAACCTCTGGGTTGGACATGTAATGGCTTTGGGTAGTTTAAATCAATTGTAACCCAATCTACTAGTTGTAACCCAATCTAACCCCTTCTTTGTGGGATACGAGGGGTCTTGTAGGTACTATTATAACCCAATTTAACCCCTACTTTGTGAGATATGGGGGCTCCTATGGGTACTATGCCCATTCTTCTTTACAATTGTACTTTCAAAGTTAAAGCTGGAGGATTGGGCGCCTGCCAAACCTTTTCTTTTTAAATAAGTAAGTGATCATATGAAAGGCATAAACATATCCAAATGAACCAATTGAATAAATTAATAATTGAATCATTAGAACAATGCCTATGATGAAATATAATTAGCTATATGTATCTAGACATGGATGGCTATCAAATGGTTTGCTGCTTATAAGGCTTTCTATCAAGGTTTAGCCCCCATAATGAACAAAGACTGCTTGATTGACTAATGCAATGCTTTCAGAGAAGCTCATAAATGAGTATTCTAAGATTCAACCATTTGATGGGTGGTGGACCCCTTATAACCAAATTCTGACTGTCCACTAATCAAACTAATAAACTACCACATGCAGTTTGGCCAGCATAAAATGCATTTACTGTGCATATTAAACAATGGGCACCGAATTGAACGAAAGAGCACAGGCAGTTTGTCTACCATAAAGTGTCGTCAATGTCAAAAAAGAAAACTCTTTAAGGATGCATAATTTCTGTGTATATGAAAGAAAGTTATGAGGAAAAGGCACCTAAGGGAGTGTGTGCCTCAATGCTCTGTGTGTATGATGTGACCATTCATGAGCTTGCTAACGACATCGGTTAGGCTTGTACTTCTCAAGGTTTGTTCTTTCATTCTTTTTGGTGATTTGGTGATACATCAAGGCATGCTTTTTGGTGCATGTGAGTTGGACCTCTATTTTATTGTATATGTTGATCGTATTTTGAGATGTCTTCTTCTTTCCAGGAATCCAGGCTATGGTCTCCTCTTAGTAGTTAGGACCTTTTGTCGCAAAAGAAAAAGTGAAAAGAACTGAGGGGACCTACAATGTTGTTTGTTTCTATAACAATGTGGGGAGAACCCAATTATACTCGGGAAGTTGGGACCTCTTTCGTCTTCGTAGGGGAGAGGTTATTGTAGGGACATCGAGAGACTTTGAGACCCACGCATTTTAATATATGAGATTATTATATTTAGGTTTCCATGAGGGTTTTCTTTGTTTGTTTCCAAGAGGGTTTTCTTTCTTTGTTTCATCGCAATTGGCGTCAGCCCTTCTCAGATACATGCAAACAAAGAAAGAAAACCCTCATGGAAATTGCACGAACTTTCAGGTGACCATGTTGAGAACAGATGACTATGGAATATTTACAGTGATTCACCAAGATTTCACCAAAGTTCATGACAAACCTTTATCTTCGTATTTTGCTTTTGAGAAAACGATAAAAAAGATGGATTATGCAAGAAATCTACAAGAAGGGTCTGAGTATGAGGCAATACTCAAACACAGATTACAAAGAGGAAACTATGATAATCTCTAGATAGATTAAATGCCAAGGATATACTCTCTCCATTTACAAGGGGAGCTCTTTAAGAGCCATATCTATGTTGATGTTGTGTAGAAAAGACAATTTTATGGCCTGAAGACTTCGCTGATCAATTCTTCTAAGGGTACTCAAGCAGTATAGTCTCGGTAATTGTGCCTTCTACCTTGCTTTGGAGGGTGAGATGTCAATCCCCATGGGATGTACTGGCTAGGCAGCTCCTCATCCTTTCGATGAGATGAAAAAATGTGTTCTTTGGGAACATTTCCCTTGGCGTTTGGGCATTTTGAGTGGACTCTATTGATGGTGGCAAGGGAGGACGTGCATACTGTGATAGCATTTCATTGGTTCATACCAATCTCCTTGTTTGGCCTTAGGGATGTCGTATCCCATTTCCTAGGCTCGTTCTATTCATCGCTAGTAGGTTACAAATGTTTTACCCTTGCTCGTGTGGGATTTGGGCATATTATGCTTTTCATTGTATAGTCGCACTTTTAATCAATCCAAGCTAGGGAGATGTAAAGCATAACATCAAGCTCCCGTTTTACAAAAAAAAGTCCTCTAAGGTAAAACAAATAGGAGAAGAAGAAGTTTTGAGACCTTATATTAAAAACATTTTGATTCCTATTTCCTCACATAGTTGAGAGAACTTCAGTCCTCCAAAGATGGCGTGGGGGAGATGAAGCTTATAGCATTGACCAAGAAGATGGCGTGGGGGAGATGAAGCTTATAGCATTGACCAAAAAGAATTTTGTTGCTGCCGAGCTTATGAGGATGCATAAGGCAGTAGCACTTGTTCAAACACTTCCAAAAAACTTGGTCATCATTACATTTCATGAACAGATGTTGAAGAACCTTAGCTTCACGAAGGCTTTGCACAAGCCATCTGCAAAGACCAATCTATTCACCTTTCATATCAGTCACAATACCATTGTGAAAAATGAGCCACTCATAAATAGAGTGTTTGTTGTTTTTTCCTAAATGGATGTTCGGAAAAAAGCGCATACTCTCCTAAGTTTTAACTTTGAAAAAACAATTGTACAAGTGAATGGGCATAGTATCTGCGAGACCCTTCGTATCCACAAAGAAAGAGATAGACAAAATTAGAATAGGTTTCAAAGCATAGTATCTGTGGGACCCTTCGTATCCCACAAAGGAGGAGATATGCAAGATTAGAACTAATTTTAACTGGTTTAGATTGGCCATGGCCATTACATATCCAACCTGAGGATTGAACTCTGGACCTCTACCTCAAGAGACCAAAGACTCAACCACTATAGACAATGAAACGTGAAAGAGTGCTTGATGTTCATGGGAAAGTGCAAGACACAATTAAATGTGTATCTCCAGTAGTGCTTGTTCCATTGGACATATCATCTCTGATTCAATAAAATCTCAAGCTGATGTTGAGATAACAGACCCCTCTATCGGATCAACTCTTACTTAGAGCAAGAGGTTAAGTTAGGGAGAGTTAACATATAATCATCAGATAGAGGCATACCACTGTAATGCAAGTTTTTCCAAGATTCAAAGCCAACTTTGAAACATGCATATCTCTTAATCGAGGGATACTTTTTGAGCCCGTGGGAAAATCATCCAAGCCGATAGAGTCTTACAACATAAAAGAGGCATCAATGCTTAGAAATTTGGAAGGAGAAAAGAAAAGATTAGCTTCCATCCAGGTTTTGCACATTCTACAAACAAGTGACTTCAAAGGGAGTGAACTCGTTAGGAGAAGAAATGATGTCCAAAGATCACAATGCGCTGTAAGAACTAACACAAAAAAGATTGAGTTCCCGTTTAATTAAGCAAGCCCCTCTGCATATAAGGTAGCTTTAAGGAAAGTTACGTGTATAAGTATGCCACATTATAAGCAAGAGAGAGCCAAATTCATTGCCATAGCCAAGACCTCCGAAAACAGAGCATTCATGAGTTCAATTGAATACGTGTGAAGGAAGAATCTCTCGTCTTTGCCAAAGCGTTTAAGATGGGAGCGGAGAGGCTTGTAATAGAAACTTCCTTTGGACGGGCAACCACAATAGGAGGGGGGTGCCTAAAATCAAATGGTCCATCTGCACCAGCCATAGAGATAGTGGGGGACTTGGTATCCTCGACATTGGGTGCATGGCTAACAAACTGGCGGCCAAATGGATGATTAAGGCTTGGTGCAACGGGGAGGCCTCGTGGGCTAAGTTGATCTTCAGAAACAAGAATGAGTTAGCTCTTATGGGTTTCCCGAATTGGAAGAATCTTGACATCTTGACCTTGCTGTTTTCCCCGATCCCCGTCTTCCCGAAAGGCTCTAATCTCGTGAGCTCCCTTTGGAAGAGTTGGAACAAAGTCAAAAGCTACACAAGAATTAGTGAAGACTGGAAGTGGGCGGCCGGTATCAGACAAAACGACTCTATCTGGTTTCCGATCCATGGCATCCGGAGTGTGGAATCATGGAACATTCAAAACGCCAAGAAGTTATGGAACAAAGGCTTCAAAAAATGGAAACATCTCTGGAATCAAGACACCAACCGCTGGATCGAATTCGAGTATATTGACCCTTGCGTCAACATTTCGTATGAAGAATGGAACACTTTGCAAAGCAGATGTCTCGCCTAGGACCGACACAAAGTTCGCCTTCTCATGGGACACGACACGTCAAGCTCGCTTGGTCTCAAATGGCACAATGGGAATAGCCTATCAAAAATCCCGAACATCAAAGAAACGATTGACTATCAGGTTAACCTCAACAAGAAGTGGTGCCTGTCATGGACGCGGCTTCGGTGGGACATGAAGTTCATGGCCATCTGGCATCCCCTCATAGAAATCAAAAAGTCTGTCCTCTTATGGCAAATTCTTCATCATGGAATTTGGACCAACCTTAAGGCTAGCAAATTGTGTGGTATTCCACCCTGGTGCAAACGTTGCTACCGGTCTATCGAAGATGTTTCACACATCTTCTTTACCTGCCCCAACTCCAACATACTCTGACAAACGGTTGGAAAGAAAATTAGACTTCAGAAACATCTCGGTTGGCAGCAAGCCCTGCTGGGAGAAGCGATCGGTTGCTCCGCGACTCTCTGGAATGCCATGAGAGGGGAGGTCCTATGGAAAATCTGGCGGGAAAGATGTGCTTTCAACTTCGGTGACTCCCCCAAAGAGTGGTCAATTGAGAAATCGTTGTTCCTCCTTGGCAAAAGGATTGTTAACTGTAAGAAACCCCCCCCCTTCAGGCATCATCAAGTACTCCTTTTGATCAATAACAAGCTTAAACCCAAGTGGGCCCCACATGAGGGTGATGAGAGGGTGATTAACCTTCTTTGTAATGCCATCTAAGCTCTGTAAAAGCTTCCCCTGCTTTGTGGGATTTGGGGGGTCCTGTGGGCACTAGTCCCCTTCTCTTGTACTTTTCTTTATTTAATTCAAGTCCGGTAGAGTAGGCAAGCGCCGAACTTCCTTTATATTAAAAAACATCGAAAATGTGACTTAATCTCCAATTGGGGGACTCCTTGAGGAAAGCAAGACTTGATGGATGTTACATCGACCAAAACACCATCCTCCAGTGGGGTATTCCTTTGATTTCGCAACACATGGATCTGACTATCTTGGACCACTACCTGATTACTCTGTCTTTCAAACCGATTCCCATGCTCCGGAAAGCCCCTTGGTTTCATGCTTGTCAGACATCGTTTTCCCTCCCCTCTGTCCACCAAGAAATTTCTGTAGTGTGGGCGGAAGCCTTTGCCTACTGTAATGAACCGGCTAAGTGCTGGAGAAGCGCGGTGGAAGGGACTCGAAAAATTCTAATTAGGACTCAAAGGCTATAAGAGATATCCAGAAAAAAAGAAGAGAAACGGTGTACCGAAGGCTCTCATGGCTTGAAGAAGAGGTGAACAAAGGTAACTTACAATGCCAACAAGGTCTTTTGAAAATTAGGGGAAGACTAAGATTAAAGGAGGAGGTTCAAAGGAAAAATCTTCAAATATTCTTCAAAGAGTGGTGGGCGGGGAAGGCGGACAAACCATCGAAAGAGATGTGCAACATCCTCAAAAGGAAACAAGCTAGGGAATCCATCCCCTTATTGGTCGATAACAATGGAACCGAATGTAGCATGGAAGTTGAGAATAGATCTATCATCGTCGAGCACTTTACCCATCTTCTGAGGGTCTTGGCTCCGCTTTCCCCGCACAGGCATGACTCCATGGCAACCATCTCAAGGGTTGCTCAATCTAGAATTCCATAGAACTTGATTTCTCTGCTGGATGCTAACATTTCAGAGAATGAAATTATCGAGGTTATTGATGCTCTTCCCAATGGGAAAAGCCCGGGTCCCGATGGCCTCACCAATGAGTTTTTCAAGTCCTTCAAACATGAGGTGGCCATTGTTGATATATTTAGGTAGTGATGTGTGTGAACACTCTAGGATCGACGGGGCACTTTTTTTCCCTCTTTAGGAGGTTTTTTTCCCCCGGCTTGTATATACGCCTATTGCCCTAATGGGCTACTTATCTTTGTACATTCTCTAGTAATACATTCAGTATTGTGTGTTGTGCTCCAAGCTTCTTCTCCTTCCTTGTGTTGTTCGCGTGCTTCCATAGACGTCTATCTCCAACAATTGGTATCAGAGCAGGTCATTGCTTCATCTTGGGCGCCGTCGACACTCCTCCGTTTGCAGTCTGAGAATCGCACGAATTTTGTTGAGCATACTCAGCGTGTTTCCAAGACCAAAACAACTTCGCTATGTGGTGCCGAAATCGCGATCTGAGCTCGTTTCGGCCTCCGAATGCACTATCGCAGTGCTTGTGTAGGCTATTTCGTCTTTTTGTGCCAAAGATATATGCCAGTTTCTATTTGCCAGTATAAGCGTCTCGAAGTCTGCTACAGGTCTAGCAGAATTTGTTTGGGCAGTTCCGTTCAACTTTTTGAGATACAACCAATTTTCTGCATCAAGGTATTTTAGTCACCGGCCATGGTTGAAAGCAGTGATGTATTCCATATGTTGGCTGTTGAGGATAAGTTGGATGATACCAACTACCCGTTATGGGCTTATATGATGCGACATGTGTTGGTTTTGCAAAAGGACTGTGGAACATTGTGCAAGGTGTCGAAAAATGTCTTATCACACCTGTAACTATACAACTGCAAGTACTGAAGCTGATGCAGAAGATGTCAAAGATGATGATATTCTGCATATTCCTGTTCGTGTTACAATTTCTGCTGCATCTACTGCAGAGCAGATTCGCTGGGATGGCAGAGATGCCCAGGCACATGCTTTGATAGCCTTGTCTGTCAAACGTGCCATTATTCCTCACATTCACTCTTGCAGAATAGCTAAGGATGCTTGGGATACACTTACCACATTATACCAAGCTAGGAATGTGGCTCGTGTTGCTTACCTCCGAAAACAGTTGGAGAGTGAGCACATAAATGAAGGTGATTCTCTGGACACAGTAAAATGTATTTTTGTTGGGTACAGTTCGAAAGTAAAGGCTATCGTATATATCATCCACAGACTAAATGCATTCTGGTTAGCCATGATGTTGTTTTTGTGGAACACGCTATTCAGCCATTGCTTTCATGTACTAAGGAGATATCTGTTAGCTCCAAAGACATGTATGATACTTTGCTGCCTCTTTTTACAGGTGGAGAGTCTAGTGCTTGTCCTAATTAGGCAACTTCTCAACCTTTGCAGGTTTCATGTGATGATGCAGATCATTCCATTTCTGATGTAGATTTACATGATGCACTTATTGATGAGAGAGCTGATATTGAGCAGGCAAGAACTATGCCAAAATGGCTGGTGCAGACCTTGCATGACAGCAAATTAGATGCACCTCTATCATATCGTACTCGATCAGGCTCTCATAGTGCCTCTTTTGCATCAGATTGCTATGCTATGGCTACATCTAGTCTTTGTGATGAGATTGAGCCTGTTTCGTTTGATGAAGCACAAAATTCAGAAAATTGGATGGCTGCTATGCAATCTGAATATGATGCAATAATGAAGAATGGTACTTGGTCTTTATGTGACTTGCCTCCTGGCAAGAAGCCATTGGCACTTAGTGGGTATACAAGCTGAAGTGTAAACATGATGGTACAGTTGACAGGTATAAGGCTAGGCTTGTTGCAAAGGGTTATGCACAGGAAAGAGGCATTGATTTTGATGAGACATTTGCACCTACATGCCGTATGACTACTGTTCAAAGCGTCTGTGCACTTGCATCCCATCATGGTTGGAATGTACATTAGTTGGACATTAAAACTGCATTTCTAAATGGTGACTTGCATGAAGAAGTGTGTTTTTCAGCCCCGTGGCTTTGTGCAGAAAGGGCATGAGAACCAGGTGTGCAGGTTAAAGAAGGCATTATATGGTTTAAAGCAAGCACCACGTGCTTGGTATGAAAAGATACATGCGTATCTGATTGCACATGGTTTTGAGGATATTCCAACTGAAAGCACCTTATATGTTAAGCATGCTAATGATGCACTTCTGATCATTGTGGTTTATGTTGATGACATGCTGCTCGCTGGTCCTCATGAGAGGCATATTGCTGATTTTAAGGCTGATTTGCATGCCTCATTTTAGATGTCTGATTTCTGGCATTTGCATCATTATTTGGGCATTCACTTTATGCATGTTGATGGTGGAATGGCTTTGTGTCAAACGAAGTATATTGGCACATTATTGCAGCGTTTTGGCCTTGAAGACTGTAAGCCTATTGCCACTCCTATGGAGACATGTTTACGATTGAGTCTTCATGATGCTGGAGATGCATTTGATGCTGTTCTCTATCAGCACGCTATTGGATGCTTGATTTACTTATGCATTACTCGACCAGATATTCAGTTTGCTGTCTCACAGATGAGCAGGTTTATGCATTGCCCAAGAGTCAAGCATTGGTAGGTGGTTAAGCGCATCTTTCGCTACTTGAGTGGTACTCAACTACTTGGGTTGTTTTATCCCAAGGGGGGATCACTACCGCCAGATTTGCATGCTTTTTCTGACTCTGATTGGGTTGGTTGCTATGACACTCGTGTGTCCACTAGTGGCTTTTGCTTCATGCTTGGTAGCTCATGTATATCTTGGTTGAGCAAGAAGTAGCCTACTGTGGCCACTTCTAGTTGTGAGGCTGAGTATAGGGCAACTTTCACAGTGACTGTTGAGTGTGTGTGGCTCAGACGCCTTATGGCTGATTTGGGTGTTGGTCAGTCTTCTACCACCACCATCTTCACTGACAGTGAGAGCGCATTGGCAGTTGCGAGGAACCTTGTGTTCCATGCTCGCACTAAGCACATTGAGGTGCATTATCATTATGTCAGGGAGAGGTTCTCTGTTGGGGAGATCAGCTTGGCATAGGAGAACATTGCAGACCTTTTCATGAAGGCTCTACCTAGGGAGAAGTTTGAAGCTTTCCACAAAGCTTTGGGCTTACTTCCTTTTGTGGAGTGATTTCCAGATAGCTTGGCACTTCCTTATACATGAGTGCCAGCTACTTGTTCACCGCATCACTCCCAGGGGGGATTTGTTGATATATTTGGGTAGTGATGTGTGTGAACACTCTAGGACTGTCGGGGCACTTTTTTCCCTCTTTAGGAGGTTTTTTTCCCCGGCTTGTATATACGCCTATTGCCCTAATGGGCTACTTATCTTTGTACATTCTCTAGTAATACATTCAGTATTGTGTGTTGTGCTCCAAGCTTCTTCTCCTTTTTTGTGATGTTCATGTGCTTTTGCAGACGTCTATCTCCAACAACCACCCCACTGTGTTTGGTGTGGCAAGAGGCTCTCTCCTTCGGTGCCCTCCCTAAGTGTCTTAATAATGGTGTCATCAAGTTAATCCACAAAAGGGGAGATAGGAACAAAATTGAAAATTGGCAACCGATTACCATGCTCCAAAGAGGATACAAGATAATTGCAAAAGTTATCGCCAAGAGAATCTCTTGTCATTTAAAGTCATGGCTTTGTGAGGACCAGAAAGGTTTTATCAAAGATAGATCTATACTTGAAGCAACTGTCGATACTTGGGAAGGCCTTGCGTTTGCTGAGGAGTCTGCACAAGATCTGGTATTCATTAAGATCGACTTCGACAAAGCGTATGATAGATTGGAATGGGACTTTATTCTTCAATCATTGAAAGACCTTGGATGCAGCCAAAAGGTCACGAAGATGGTTTCCACTCTTCTTGGAAATGCTTCAACTAGAATAAATATCAACGGTAAGCTCTCTGAGCCCATTCGTTTAAAAAGATCAATCAGGCAAGGCTGCCCTCTGGCTCCTTTACTCTTCGTTATCGCCTCGAATGGACTCAATCGCCTATTAAAGCATCACATGGATGCTGGCAATCTCAAGGGTCTTTCCCTACCTCTAAATCACGGCCAAATGATTGCAAGACTCTTTGCCGATGACATGAATGCCTTTGTGCATAATGATATAAATAGCATTGAGGCATTTTGGTGGTGCCTCGACACCTTTTGTGTGGTATCAGGCTCAAAAATCAACCATGCTAAAACTAATTTTAGAGCAATCAGCCGACCTACACCCCAATTGTTGTTAGATCAGGGGTGTCAAGTTATCCCTAGAGGTCAAGTCTTCCGTCTCCTCGGCATTCTGATGGGATTCGACATCTCAATGGACCAACAATGGAACTGGGTGCTATCCAAGCTGGATAGCAAACTAAATCATTGGAAAGGTATGCAAGTCAATTTGGCAAGGTGTGCTATGGTTGTTAACACATTTATGCTATCTACGACTATTTACTTTATCTCGTGTTGGAGACCCAAGGAGAAAGACTTGGCCAAAGTGGAAAGAATCTGCAGAAACTTCCTTTGGACTGGGGACCCCAATAGGAGGGGGATTCCCAAAATCAAATGGGAAACTTGCATTAGCCCGAAAGACTCAGGGGGCTTGGGAATTCTGGATATCGTTGGGTTGACTTACAAGCTGGCGACAAAGTGGCTTATCAAGGCTTGGAGCAATAATGAGTCCTCTTGGGCTAAATTGATCTTTCGAAACAGGGAAGACCTTACCTTGGTTGGCCATCCTGGTTGGAAGGACATAGGGATCCTCACGCTTTTGTTCTCTCCCCACCTAGTGTCCCTTAAAGGCTCTAGCCTCGTGTGTTCTTTATGGAAGAGTTGGAACAAGGCCAAACAATTCATCAGAATCAATGATGAGTGGAAATGGGCGGCTGACATAAGACAAAATGACTCTATCTGGTTCTCGATTGATGGAATTAGGGGGGTGGAGTCTTGGAACCTCCAAACTGCAAAGCCGTTATGGAACAAGGGGCTCAAACAGTGGAAACAACTCTGGAAACAAGAGACCAGCCAGTGGATTAGGTTCGAAGACTTGGACCTGAGACTTAGAGTTACCCTCGAGGAATGGACTCTTCTTCAAGGCAGGTGTTTAGCATGGGACCGCTCAACTACCCGCCTTCTCTACGGTCAAGATCTTCCTTGCCTGGAGGGCTTCAAATGGAGCAATGGTAAGAAACTATCCAGAATCCCCAACTTCAAAAAGAACTTAGATGTTCATCACACTCTTAACAAGAGATGGTGCCTTTCTTGGACCAAACTTCGATGGGAACTAAAGTTCATGTCTATTTGGCACCCCCTAATTGAGATCAAAAAGTCCGTTCTCATGTGGCAGATCTTGCATAAAGGTATCTGGTCCAATGCAAGGGCTAACAAAATCTATGGTGTGCCGCCATGGTGCAAGCGTTGCCATTGATGCATCGAAGATTTAGCTCACATGTTCTTCGATTGCCCCAAGTCTCGAGTTATCTGGCATCACGTGACTCGGGTATTGAGACTGAGACTCACGAACCAAATCAATTGGCAACAGGTGCTATTGGGTGAGGCGGTCGGTTGCTCATCGAGGCTGTGGAATGCCATCAGGGGTGAGATTTTTTGGAAGATTTGGAGGGAGCGATGTGCTGTCAATTTTGGCCAAACTCCTAAGGAATGGTCGATCGAGAAATCCTTGTTTCTTCTAGGTAAAAGAATCTCCCGAGATAAGAGATCTCCACCGTTTAGACATCACTGTATTTATCTCCTTGAAAACAACAAGTTGAAACCCAAATGGGTCCCACATGAGGGTGCTGCCTCATTTGTAATGCCCTCTAGCTTGCCTTACTCCTCCCCTACATTGTGGGATTTGGGGGGTCCCATGGGCACTAGTCCCATTCACTTGTAACTTTTCTTTATTTTAATTAAAGTCCAAGAGAATAGGCTAAGGCCGAACTTCCTTTTATTATAAAAAAAATAAGAGCAGAAGGAATTGATTGTATTTAAAGGTAAATTTTTGTTGTGGAGGTGTCTTAATGTAGTGGTAATATGCTAACACCTTGCACTTCTGACTCGAGGTTCAAGATCCAAGAATTGTCAGCGATTTGATGTGAACCGTGAAAGTAGGGAGTAAAGGGAGTCTCGTGTGTGTGTGTTTTATTCTTTTTAAAATCTCAAATCTATCTCGAGGGTAGATCGAAGATCGAACTCCTAATTTGTCCTAAAAGATAACACAATTCCTTGTTGTTAAAAAATCCTTTCCGAGTTGACTTTTCTTTTTAAAAAGAAAAAACAAATCAATACAGATTCCTCCCACGAGGGGGAGAGAAGACTCCTCTCACGACGGGGAGAGAAGACCCCAAAGGACTGAAGGTCGTGGCACTCGTGGATAATTAGAAGTCTTACTTAAGTGTACAAGGTGAGGAGGAAAACTCTCCATCTTGCAAGTTTTACACAAGGGCGTTAAATCAATAAAAGACATATGTCTAAGCCTGCGTAATCAAGTGGTTTGATGCGAAGGAGGAAGTCTTGAGTTCAAGTCTTGGTTGGACATGTATGTAGGAGTTACTCACAGATGGGTTCCTCTACCTTACGAGGTTGGGTGTGTGAGTGTGTTTTCAATTCATTGTACTCTAAAAAAAAAGGGACATATGAGTAACATCTTTAACTTTTCTTTTTTGGCCAAAGCATTTATACGATAGCTTGATTCTATTGATTTGAGGCTGGTGTCTAAAGTGAAGAGCGTTCCTCCTAATCCAACAATCCCAGAGGAATCTTGCTCTTAACAAGTCCCATAAAGGGAGATCACAGAGAGAACTCTCGAGCGTGCAGAAGAGGATATATTTGATGCATAGCTCTAAGAAGTGGTTCACTACATTTGCAGGTGAGGAAGAAGAGAGTAGAAACTTCAAGAAGGCCACATGATTTTCAGATACCATCTCTCACTTTAGCTTTCCTTGCTCTATCTAAAGTATGAAGAACATAATGAATAATAGCCATTGTAACAACTTGTGCTTCATAGATATAGAGGAATTAAATATTTCTTTTGATGGATAAGGCAATTACCTATCATTCCGATCAGTCCTCCATCTCCTATAACGGAGAAAAATATTGGGCAACCCTCTCTTCGAAACAAAGCAAGAGAGATGTAACAAATTTCTTTCCATATAACCCCACTATGGAGGCACAAGAGGAAAGGAAGAGGAAGTTTACCCAACTTGCACCTTTATACATTAGCATCTATCCAATTTCTACATACAAGAGAGTATATGCAATAAGCAAAAAGTGTTAAATTTTCATTGTTATATCACGTTGGAGTTCACGGATCAAGAATGCATAGAAACAACACAAAGCAAAAGATGAAACTTAAGAGCACAACATAGAGTGTATTACTAAGTGTACAATGTATAAAGATAAGTAACCTTTTAGGGTTATTGGTGTATATACAAGAGGGTGAAAAACCTCCTAAAGTTGGGAAAACTGCCCCAATAATCTTAAATGTTTTCACACACATCACTAGTGAAATATGATAACAAACCTCCCCTTGGGAGTGATGCAAGGAACAAGGGGCAGAAAGGGGTAGACATTCATGTATACGGATGTGTCAGCCAATGTGGACTAAGGTCAATCCACAAAAGGGACTAGGCCCAAAGCTTCATGAAAAGCTTCAAACTTCTCAGGAGGTATAGCCTTTGTAAAAATGTCTTTAATATTAGCTTGTGTGGGCATGTATGCCAAACTAATCTCTTTATCAAAGAGTTTCTCCCTCACATAATGAAAATATACATCAATGTGCTTAGTTTAAACATGGAATACTACGTTATTTACACCTACCAATGTGCTCTGATTGACAATAAATATGGTGGTGGTAGAACATTGATGAACACCTAAGTCCTCCATAAGGTGTGCAAGCTACACACTCCCAACAATAGCTATGAAAGCAACCCTACACTTAGCCCCACAACTATAAGTGGCCATAATAAGGTACTTCTTTCACAACCAAGATATGCATGAGCTACCAAGCATGAAGCAAAAACCAACTATGGACACCTAAATGCCACAATGACCAACCCAATCTGAGTTAAGAAAAAGCATGCTAATCAAGAAATATAGATCCCCTCTTGGGGAGAAAACATCCTAGGCTTCTTGATACAAGATAAGATGTGAAAGATATGCTCAACTACTTGCCAATGCTTAGCCCTTGGGTTGTGCATAAATCTACTCATATGAGAGACTACAAATTAATTACCAGATTTAGTGCTACATACATAAATAAGGCAGCCAATAGCTTGCTGATAGAGACCAACATCAAATGCAGCTCCAACATCATGAAGACTCAATCATAAATATGTTTCCATGGGAGTGGCAATAGGTTTGTTGTACTCAAGGCTAAAATGTTGCAATAAAGTGTGAATGTGTTTAGTTTGACATTAAACGCAGCTCCAACATCATGAAGACTCAATCATAAATATGTTTCCATGGGAGTGGCAATAGGTTTGTTGTATTCAAGGCTAAAATGTTGCAATAAAGTGTCAATGTGTTTAGTTTGCATGAATTGAAGAATCAAATAATGATGTAGATGCCCCAAATCTAGCATTTCAAAAGAGGCATGCAATTCATTCTTAAAATAGAAAATATGCATCTCATTAATTCCAGTGGGCATCATGTCATCTACATTAACAACAATGATAAGTAGTATATCATCTGTATGCTTCACATTCAAGCTGCTTTTAGTTGGATTATTCCAAAATACATGTGCTAATAATTAGGAATGTATGATCTCACAACAAACATGTGGTGCTTGCTTTAATCCATGCAATGCCTTGTTTAAACTAAACACTTTTCTTTCATAACCTTTTTGTACAAAAGCAAGGGGCTCAAAAATACTCTTCTTCATGCAAGTCCCATTCAAGAATGCAATTTTGATGTCCAACTGATGTACATTCCAACCATCCAAAAAATTATCATATGATATGTAGGTGCAAAGGCCTCATCAAAATCAATGCTTTCTTCTGTGCATGACTTTTAACTATAACCCTAGTCGTATACTAATCAACACTACCATCAAGTTTTTTTTTCAACTTATACACCCATTTATGTTCAATGACCTTCTTGCTCAGAAATGGAATGATCTATGTTCTCATTTGCAACCTATAAGGGATGAGAAGTTACCTCATTGGGAAGTATATTTGACTGTCCTCTGATGAAAAAATGCAATAATGTATCATACACATCCTTTGAGCTCATTGATGTCTCCCAATACATGAAAGTAGATGTTGCACAAGATCCTCCATAAAAATTGCATTATTGCTAACCAAAATGTGTTTACTTTGTGGGTTATATATGTGATAACAGTTATTATCATAACTATACCCAATAAAAATATTGGCTTAGTCTATTGCAACCAAGAAGTACTTCTCCTTTTTGGAAATAAGTGTAGGATAAATATGACCTATAAAATCCAAACCCCATTTCTCAGAGGGTTTCCATGAAGTGGAGACAACCAATGCATTTGTCTCTATGTACTGGGCTTGGGTCCACATCTTTAACATGCATCACATGCTTGTGCTCTCTTGTTTGCATCTCTAAATAAATTTGGCCACCATAAGACAACATCTAGGATTCTTGGACTCATAATATGGCTAAGGAGGTTCCCACCACCTAGTACTTCATGCACAATTGTAAGAAATTTTTGTGCCTCTTCTTCTTCCATGCACTTCCTAAGGCTATTATCCTTTCCACACATGTAAAGCTTTCCCTCAATAATGGTATAAGGCTTGCTTTTCATGCACAATCTCTTTCTTTGCATAGATTTAGCTTTTTTAGGATACCTCCCTATCTTGAGAAACTCATTGATATCTTCATACCATCTATTATCATGTATTATGAATAGTCCAACATCTTGGAACTCATCATGCACTCAAGCATCATGGTTCTCTAGACTAACTCTGGAAACATGATCAACCATAAAATTTCTCTTTATTTGGTCTATGCAATATGAAAAAATCAAATTCTTGGAATGATAGGAACCATCTCCAGGTTCTACATGTTTTTCATTTATGCAATGAATATTGTAACGGTTGATGATTCATAATAATAAAAAATTTCACCCCTAGTAGATAATGGTATAACTTTTTCACTACAAATACCATTGCTAAAACTTATCTGTGAGTGGTACTATAGTTCTTCTTGGCTTAGTAAATATTCAACTTGCATATTTGGCTTTAGTTCTTCACTATGCTATGTGAGGAGTACCCCCATCGCATAGGCATTGGCATCCACAAGTACATAAAAATCTTTTGACCAATTTGCAATAACTAGGATAGGTGCTTCCAAAAGCTTTGATCGCAGAACATGGCAAGAATTTTCCTTTTCTTCATCCCACTTAAATGGGACATCTTTATCCATAAGCCTTACAAGTGGCGGAGCTATATCTGCATACATTTTGATAAACCTTCTATGATATCAAGTATGCCCCAAAAACCTTTGTATTTCCTTTGGTGTCTTAGGCTTGATTAGCTTCAATATAGCTATAATTTTATCTATATTAGGAGCCATGGCTTTGGTAAATACTACATGTCCAAGAGGGGTACCCTTTATCACTAGAAAATTGGAAAAGAAACTTCTTCAATAGGTTGCTTTACCTTGCATCTAGTTTCCTTCTTAGCATTTGAATCAGCTTCATATATGTTGTACTGAAGAGGTGGATTCTTCGCTCTTTTATGACCTATCATAGGGTCACCTAGTCCAACACCTTGTATGATTTCTTCTCTTGTTTCATGCCCTTCTGCATTTCTCACATCCAAAGAAATTCCATATCAAGAAAATGAGCTACCTTTTTCCAACTACTCTAAAATTTCTTCTTTCTCTTCTAGATCCAATCTTGGGCTTTCCATCATGTCCTATTCCATATTAATGTGGTATGTTTGCATCATGATGGTTTGCCCATGGTTTGCCCATGGTTGTCTGGTCCTTCTTCTAGATGGATTTGTTGGGGATCCTTCTCTTCATGCTTATATACCCACATTCTATCCTTACCCAAGTCATGTAAAACACTAACATGCCTTAGCTAGGACCTCCCAATAGAAAATAAAAAGTCCATCCACCTATGGTAGTCTCAATACAATAAAGTAAATAGTAAAGATGTTAACTTGTACTAAAATTTGAACTCAAGGAACCACTCCCAAAGGCTTTACCCTATTCTTGTCCACCAATATTATTGAAATTGGTTGATCTTGAGGTTTGACGCCCAAGCTTGTCAATAGTATACTCTAACATTAGGTTTATGTCTGAGCCACCATCCACTATAACTCCTTGGAGTGTGTGTCCTTTGTATTGAGAGTGAGCCATGGACTCTTATAATCCCTAAGGGGTGCTTCCCCTACCACCTTCATTTCACATAGACTATTACTCTTTGCAACCAAAGTGGATGTGGACTCCATCTATGATAATCTAACTCTTGCATCCATTTGTAGATAAAAAAACCAACCTCCTTCTTTGCTCATCTTAACAACCTTATATGACCATAGGAGAAAGCCATTATGAGTGCTCCACAAGGATAATAATTCCAACATCCTCCAATTTTTTGGATCGCTTGGTAAACAACTTCATCATACTTTGGATTCAACCTATATCTTTTACCCCTTATTGGTTTGGATTCTTCTATGAGTGGAATCCTATGTTCCCCAAAACTTTTGGACACTTTTTCCAAATTTTTTTAATGCCATGCAAATACATAAGCATAAGCTTTCATAAATGAAGTTACCTTTGATATCAAGATAGTTCCATAACCATGTGGCAACCACTATATGACAAGGGTTGTCTTTGTTGCTTAGCTCAATTCCTTTGGCTGGGTTTCGTTCCATCAATGTGACTAGAGGCTCTTGCTCATCTTTGACTCTTCCATAAATTTCCTCCACATAGTCCTAGTGTCTATATGTAGGTGAACTTTGAATATCAATTTGTTCTTCCTTTTCTTGCATCCACC
This sequence comes from Ceratopteris richardii, assembly GCA_020310875.1. Classification (NCBI taxonomy): domain Eukaryota; kingdom Viridiplantae; phylum Streptophyta; class Polypodiopsida; order Polypodiales; family Pteridaceae; genus Ceratopteris; species Ceratopteris richardii. Next base: position 103,158,350 of record CM035442.1, on the reverse strand, counting down.
TTATAGGAATTTCATGAATTGGAAAAGAAGCTTTTGCACTAGGTTGCTTTACTTTGCATCCAGTTTCCTTCTCACCACTTGAATCAGCTTCATCTATCTTGCATTTAGGAGGTGGTCTCTTCCCTCTCTTATGACCTATCATAGGCTCATCCAATTGAGCATCTTGTATGGTATTTTCTCTTCCTTCATGACATTTTGCATTTATCACATCCAAAGAAATTCCATAGTAGGGAAATGAGTTACCTTTTTCCAACCATGCTAAAATGTTTTCTTCCTCATTGACATCCAATCTTGGGCTTTCCATCATGTCCTATTCCATACGAATGTTAATTTTTTGCATCATGTTGGTTTTTCCATGGTTGGTTGGTCCTTGTTCTAAATGGTTTTGTTGGATCTCCTTCTCCTCATGCTTTACCCACATTATATTCCTACCCAATTTGTATAAAGCACTTGCATGCCTCAAAAGGGCCTCCTAATCAACAATGGAAAGCCCCCATCCATTTGTGGAAATCTCAACACAACAAAGTCCAAACATAAATATGTTACCTTGTACCAAGATTTGAACTCATAGAGCCAATGTTACTGTGAAATAGCTTGGTCTTGAAGGTTGAAGCCCAAGCTTCTCCATAGTGTACTATAGCATTAGGTTAATGCCTAAGACACCATCCACTATAACTCCTTGCAATGTGTGTCCTCCTATATTGACAATCTAACCTCCTTCTTTATTGATTTGATAGCCTTGAAGCTTCTCATTCCTTTGGGGGCTGTGTGATGCATAGGTCCTCAAGCCATTTTTGAACCTATTATATGCTTGTCCACTTCCTTCATTTATGTTTGTAGAAGCCTCTTTTGATTGGATATCTTAATTGGGAGTAGGCTTGCCTCTAACTATCTCTTTCTCCTCAATCACTTCATGTGTTGTGGAGTCTTGACTAGATTCTTCATGAGGGAACTTTCCAATGCCCCTTTTGTGCACTACCATGGATCAATTTCTTCTAAATGTACTACCCTCATAGCCAATGATGGCATAGTGGTTTCTTTTATATTCTCTTCTTTGTCCATAGGGCTCATTTGTATATGCGGTCTTGATATGGATGCTTTTTTTTTAGCAAAACATGGTGTAGTGATCTTTGGCCTCTCACTAATTTTTGCATGGAGTAGAACCCTTTGGCAGAGGGCACTTTCTATGGTAATGCCCATGTTAACCACACCTAAAAAAATAATTGGCCTTCTTGACCCATTCCCAAAGTTGCATCAAGGTCAGGTGTTGTGAGTATTACCTTGACTTGGAGCTACAACCATTACATTCAGTGGTGGCAAAGGCCCTGTTTGGGCTCCTCCTTATCCTCGATATGCTTGTGTTAGAATCCCTTGTCAGTGGCACTCTTGAGCTTCATGGCCATGCTTCGCCCATAACTGGCAAGTTACATTTAAGATAGGACAATCACTTACCACATGCGCTTGTTAGCTACACATTGTGCACTATAGTCCACTCTTGAATCTAATTCTTGCACGAAGCTCTTGCAGCTCCTAATGGATTTATGCCATCTCTTCTACTTGGGCCTGATCTTGTAGTTTTAAGGCTTCAATTTCACGTCATAATTGTGCTAATGCACTCCCTTCTTATGGGGCTTATTCATCCTTAGTTTCTCAAGTTCCTTCCTTAATTGGGCTAGTTGGCCCTTAGGTTCCATGGAGTATGGAAGGCCAAAAGACTCAACTCCATATTGTTTCCAACCTTATTGCTATGGTAATGAACTCATCAATGTTTATTGTTGAAAGCATCAATTCCTTTAACTTGCATAGGATAGACATTTGTTGTAACAAGTCTCCTAATCTTCAATCACAATCCCATACAAAATAATAGACTTCAGCACAAGAAGTTATAAGGAAGAAAAACAGAGTATGCGCAGAACAAGAAGAGAGAGAACTTTATTATATGTGTAGATTTACAAGCAGTTCTGATCTGTGTTACAAAATCTATCAAATAGCTTCAATGTGAAGCCTCATCCACCTGACCACCCCCTAGCTGATCTCAATCCCAATCCCAATCACAATCACAATCTCAATCCCAACCTCAAACTCAAAAGCCGAAAATGATCATGATCAATGCACGACCATCATCCCTCCCTATCTCTCTGTCTTCAGCTTTGGATCTCCACCTTTCTGCTAGCATGCCACCAATCATGCCTTCCTAGACATGCACTCCTAGAATCTGCATGCTCCAAGATAGTGTCTTTTTGCATGTCTCATGCAAGACTTCTAGACCACCCATTCATCTACTTTTCATGTGCACCTCAAGAATTATACCTGCAAAAATAGAGGGGATCCCTGCAACACATTCACACACGTGTCAATCACCCAAAATAACCCACATACCCATGTGCGTTTTCTAAATCCATGAACATGAATAAGATTAATCAAGGCTTCTCCTTTTTTTTTTTAAGTGTCAAAAACGGCACATTTCCAAGCCCTTTAACTCAAAAATGGTGAGGAGTTAGCTTAAGCTTGTGAGACACAAAAATATTCAGTTCTTCGATCTGTAAAATAGTGTTAGAGGGTGCAAATCCGCTTCTAGATATAGCTTTTGAGCCTTGCAAAATCAGAAATTCTAGAGAGAGATGAAGAAACATGAAAAATCTCTTCATTAAACTATCTTCATGTGACCAAACATAGGAATTACAAAAAAATCAATAAAGTAAAGTATTTCTACTAAAAGTACTCTATTTTTCTCTCATACAACACTTTTTTTGATTTCCTTCATCCTCATGCTCAAATTTAACACACAAATTTCATGCGACAACTTTCTAGAGGAAGAATGTAAAATCTTATTGCTACAAATTTTGCAGACATGATCAGAATATCCTAAACATAAAATTTCATTATTACCCACACATCTTTTGTTTTGGGAAATCAATGTGGTATCTTAAAATTATCCCCCTCTTTTAAGAACTTTGTCCTCAAAGTTGGAGAGAAGGATAATGTTCCATAAATTCATCTAAACGAACCCATGTTGAATCTTCAATAGGATATGCAAACTACTTAACTAAAATTTCCACTATTTCATGATTCCTAAGATGTCTGATTCTCCTATGCATTACAACTTTTGGTTCAAGCCCAAAAGTGGCATCTTCGTTCAACTTAAATTTGTCTTGCAAAATGTGATCAACATTAGGAACATACTTTTTAAGTAATCCAACATGGAAAACCAGATGAATTTTCAAAGTGTTAGGCAAATCAAGTAAATATGCAACATAACCAACTTTCTTAAAGATTTTAAAAGGACTATCATAACGTGGAGACAATCACAATCTTTGCCTAAAACCAGATTTGATTTAGAAGGATTCAGTTTCAAAAGAATGAGATCATTTGTTCCAAATTCCAAGGGTCTCTTTTTGGGATCATGATATAACTTTTGACATCTTTGTGCATCTTTAATGTTCTTCTTTACCTTATTCAGCTCCAAATTCATGTCTTCAAGCATCTCTTTGGATACCTCAACCTGATTTTGTGCATTAAAAAGCGAATGAGGTAGCAAACACTTATAGCCATACATTGGTTCAAAAGGTGTCATTTCGATAGATGAATGCCATGCGCTATTATATGCATACTCAATGAGAGGAAAATACTCATTCCAATTGTTATGCTTATCATTTATGTACATATGTAACATATCCTCAAGCACCCAGTTAAAAATCTTGGTCTCACCATCAATTTGAGGATGAAATATAGTACTAATGTGTAATTTTGTTCCCATGGATCGAAATGTTGCTTTGCAAAAATTAGATGTAAATTTTTCATCCCTATCAGAAATTATACTTTTAGGTATACCATGTAACCTAAAAACTTCTTTTATGAAAAGTTTATCAACATCCATAACTGTATCAATTTTTCCCATGGGAAGAAAATGTGCCATCTTAGTAAGATGGTCCACGACAACAAAGATGGTATCATGCCCACTTCTGGTCATAGGAAACTTTGTTATGAAATCCATGGAGATGGATTCCCATTTTTGATTAGGCATATCTAATGGTTGTAACATACCGGGACTCCTCTTAAATTTAGCCTTAACCTATTGACATTTCAAACATTCTTTCACATACCTCCTAATGTCATATTTCATATGTGGCTAGTAATATGAAGCTTTCACTTTAGCATAAGTCCTAGAAAAACCAAAGTGTGCAAAGAAAGATGCATCATGAGAGTCATGCAAAATCTTTTCTTTCAAAATAGATTATGAAGAAATACATGAATGAGAATTGCATTACAATTCATTATTTTTCAAATGAAATTCTCCTTCAAACTAGGACCTAGATTTTCATACAAAATTTCCAAAATCATTGCATAATATAAATCTTTTTTAATTCTTTTTTAATATCAAAATCAAAAGATAAAATAGAAATTGAATTGCATGAAAGTTTACGACTCAAAGCATCAGCCACTTTGTTTTCTTTTCTTACTAAGATTTTAATATCAAAATCATATTCACTTAGCAATTTGATCCATCATTTTTGTCTGTTTTTAAGTAAGGGTTGGATAAATATATATTTAAGGCTCTGATGATCCATTCTTAATTCAAACTTTACTCTAAGCAATAAGTGTCTCCAATGCTTAAGTGCATGAACAACTGCAAGCATTTCCAAGTCATGTGTTGTATATTTTAATTCATGTTTCCTTAGTTTCCTTGACTCATAAGACATTACCCTTCCTTCTTGTGAAAGTACACATCCGATTCAACTTCCACTAGCATCACATGCAACAATAAATGGCTTCCCTACCTCAGGTATTTTTAGTACACAATTTTCAATATTTTTTTGTTTTAATTCTTCAAATGCATTTTCACACTATCATTCCATGTGAAATCTCTGTTTTTCTTTGTCAATTCTGTAAGAGAATTTTTTATTTAGGAAAACTCTCTAATGTGTGCCCTCTCATATTGTGCCAAACCAAGAAAGCTTCTAACATCTCTCACACATTTGGGTGTAGGCGAGTCAACTATGCTTTTAACTTTCTCAAGATCTAAGTGAATCCCTTCCTTAGAAAAAACTCTCCCCAAATAAGTCACTTCTCCATTTGCAAAAAAAAATTACTTAACTTACCACATAGCTTATGCTCTCTCGATTTTTGTAAAGTCTTCTTGAGATGCAATGCATGTTCATCATCATCCTTAGAGGGTAGAACTCTGAACTCATAACACTAGGGCTTATCGACCCCTTCTTCAATAAATCATCCAGTTGGAGCTTCAACTCTTTCAATTCATCAAAATTAAACCTATAAGGTGCTCTAGAATAAGGCTCACTTCCTGGATAGAGGTCTATAGCATGGTCAATTTTCCTAGGAGAAGGCATGCCTAGTAGATCATCAGGAAATACATCTGTGTACTCATCTAAAAGTTTTCTAACATATTCACATATTTCTTCTTCTTTCTTCTTCTCTTGAAGGTCGTTCACATAAACCAAATATGTCTCACAACCCTTTCGAACACCCCTAATCAATTTTATAGTAGAAAGAGGAGAAAAACTTGAATTACACTTGCCTACAAGATGATGTTCCTTCCCATCTATTTTTAAAGTAAGGATCCCACTCTCACAATCAATCACAACACTGTTATGAATTAACGAGTCCATTCCAATGATTACATCACATTTTCTCATTTCAATTACATGGAAGGTACCCAAAAATGTATGTTCACCTAACATTAAATCAAGATTCTCAATACAACCTTGAGTATGGTGTATCCTACCATTAGCCATCTGTACAAGTCTTTTGGTTTGCATCTGAATATGCAATCCTAAAGCCTCTACCAACTTAAGTGGAAGGAAACACTTTGTACTACTTGAATCAATCAAGAAACTAACCTTATGTGAGGATATGTCCCCCCATAATCCTAATGATCGATGCCCTTGAATGAGAAGAAGTTATGCATTGAAGTCTAGGGTTAGAACACTTAACCTGATCATTCGCTTCCTCAATTGTTATGTTTTTCTCTTGTAGATGAGCTATCTTTTCCTGCATAGAACGGTTGATGGCCTTGTTTGGACATTCAAGAGTGCGATGTCCCTATCCCCCACATCGAAAGAAAAGTCCCAATCTTTTAGCCTATTCAAAGAGATTAGAATCATGTTGCCAATGCACAGGTTCTTGATTCTTAAGTGTATCAATCTACTTCAGTTTAGTTTGTCCTGCTTGACCATTAATAGAGTTAGTCGATCTCTATCCATTTTGATTTGTTGAAATAGTTCTTGGGGTTGATGTCTTGTTGGGATAAACCTTGATTTGGATGCCTTTTTCATGGTAAACTTCTCCATCTTTTCAAAATTTTTTGCTTTTGCAACCACATCAAGAAAATCTACACATCGAGACCCCTTTACTTGATAGTGAAGTTCTTCCCGCAAACCCTCAATAACTTTTCTCTTCAATGTATCTCGAGAAACTTCTAGTGCATACTTATGTAAACATAGAAACTTCTCCTTGTATTCTTCAACATACAAGTTATGTCTATCATCCTCCTGTTGCTTGAAGGAGTAGAATTCCATTTTCTTTTCCATCCAATAGTGTGGAGAACAATAACAATTCTTTGCTTGCTCTCAAAACTCTTTCGAGAGGATCAGACCTTCACGTGTTCTTGTCTGCATGTATGATTTCTACCACAATTTGGCAACTCCTCGCAGATGTAGAATTGCCACGTTTGCTTTTGATTCTTCACTAAACGTGCGTAGATCAAATAAATCTTGGAGCTCTTTGATCCATGCTTCAAGATCCTCTCCAGTTTTCTTCTCACCATCGAAATTCATCTAATTTTCCTCTTTAAAAACTTGACTAAGTGAAGAGTTTCCTGCATCATCATCTTCTTCAGGTTCATGTTGTCATCTAGCTCTACATGCATTCGATGTGCCCGCACCATTACCACCTTCATCATTGAGGTCCATGAAAGCATTTGTAGTACCCTCTTCTTGTTTGTTGGAACTTTCTTTATGTAATTCTACATCCAGTCTATGGATAAGCTCCTCTTGTTCTTCTATGTTCTTCTTCAAAGCTTGATCTTGTCGTGGAATCCAACTCGGCTTTGATACCACTTGTAATAAGTCTCCTAATCTTCAATCACAATCCCACACAGAATAATAGGCTTTGGCACAAGAAGATATAAGGAAGAAAAATTGAGTATGTGCAAAACAAGAAGAGAGAGAACTTTATTATTTGTGTAGATTTACAAGTAATTCTGATCTGCATTACAAAATCTATCAAATAGCTTCAATGTGAAGCCTCATCCACCTGACCACCCCCGAGTTGATCTCAATTTCAATCCCAATCCCAATCTCAATCTCAGAATCTGGAAACGATCATGATCAATGCATGATGATCATCCCTCCCTATCTCTCAGTCTTCGTCTTTTGGATCTCCACCTTTTCGCTAGTGTAGCACCAATCACACCTTCCTAGACATGCACTCCTAGAATCTGCATGCTCCAATATAGTGTCTTTTTGCATGTCTCATGCAAGACTTCCAGACCATCCATGCATCTAATTTTCATGTCCACCTCAAGAATTGTACCTACAAAAATAGAGGCGATCCCTGCAACACACTCACACATGCGTCAATCACATGAAATAACCCACACACCCATGTGCATTTTCTAAATATGCGAACATGAATAAGATGAATCAAGGCTTCTCCTTTTTGTAAGTGTCAAAAAATGGCACTTTTCTAAGCCCTATAACCCAAAAACCATGAGGAAATAGCTTAAGCTTGAGAGAAACAAAAATATTCAGTTCTTCGATCTGTACAATAGTGTTAGAGATGCCTTAGGTCCAAATCTGCTTGGAGATATCACTTTCGAGCCCCGCAAAATCAGAAATTCTAGAGAGATATCAAAAAACATGAAAAATCTCTTCATTAACCTATCTTCATGTGACCAAATGAGACATGAAACATGGGAACTACAAAAAATTCAATCAGGTAAAGTTTTTCTACTGAAAGTACTCTACCTTTCTCTCCTATAACACCTTTTTTGATAACTTCATCTTCATGCTCAAATCTAACTCACAAATTTTATGCAACAACTTGCTAGAGAGAACGTAAAAAATTATTGCTACAAAATTTTGCAGACATGATCGGAATATCCTAAACATAAAATTTCATTATTACCTACACATGTTTTTTTTTTGAAAATCAATGTGGTATCTTACACTTTCAATGTCTTAACAAGCCACTTTTTGACAAAAAAAATCTGGGGAGGATTTGGTAATTTGGCCATAAGTGCTTTGGCCCTAATGAAAAATTTAGGAAATGTCTCCCCAACACTCAATCTTAAGCTGTGGGATTCTTCAATATTGTTTGCGATGGTATTTCCTCGTTGAAATCGCACTTTAAAGAAATCCTTCATTAAGTCCCAAGTCATAAAGTAGTTTTTGATAAATTGACTAAACCACTTATTTGCTAAACCTTCTAATGTTTTTGAGAAGAGTATAAAAAACATCTTCCCTCCCTATTAACCCCCTTGTTTTCCATAAGGCTAAAAACCTCTTGACATGCCCATGAAGGTCTACATTTGCTAAACCTCTAAAGGAAGGGAACTTTATGTTTAATTTGGAGAGTAAGGCCTCTAAGTCTACTTGGGCTACCATGTTCCCTACTGATGATGTGGATAAAGGGGGGTCTAGCTGACCTACAAGCAAATTTCCTTCTTGTGGTTTTAAAAGATATTTTGCTGCCTAAGGTTTATGATAGGGTTGTGATCATCAGCTACACATCCTCTTCCATGAGCTTAAATGGCCCAAGAAGAAAGTAAAGTCACCTCTTCAATTTGGAGTGTTAACACCTTCTACACTTCCTTCTTCTTCACTTGAGAATTGTGATTGGCCTTTTCCCCTATGCTTAATCTACCTTGACCCACCATGCATGCCAATATTTGTTGGGGCAATTATTTACTTAAAGGGGCTATAGTGTTTGTAGGAGAAGAGTAGAGAAGAAGGAGAAATACACATTGCACCAAAAGTTCTCTATGTCTTGATTAAGATAAAAAATTACAATTGATTTTGTTTTTAAGAATAAGACAAAAGTACTCACTATGACGAAAACTCTTAGGGAAAAAGTACACACAAGTAAAAACAAGTAATTTTACTTGTGCAGTGAACCTCGATGCCTCTCCTTCACCTTAGCCAAATGGCTTGCTCTTATGCACCCTTGCACTCAAGCCTCCAATAAGGTTGAAGTTCTGATCACTTCTAGTGTCAACGTTAAACACCTCCTTGGTAGTACTATAGCCACACCTTGGTTGCCTTCTTCCTTGAATGAAGTTGACCCACAACACACTAGAGCATACAATACTCTCTTCACTAATCTTTGGGCCTCAAGCTGGCCACTATCTATTGGAGATTCTTTGCACACTCTGCACACTTTATGTCTCTTTACCTATCTCTATATGACTCTTTATTTCTTTCTATCCACCTCTATATTGATTAGGTTATGCTTTTCTCATATAATCCTTACTTTTGTTGTCAATCCCTTTGGCATACATCCACTTCACTTGACTTGACTTGCATTCACATGTGTACCTTAGTCTTGGTTGTGCAACCCACTTTCCTACTCCTTGGTGCACACATTTCCAAAGTTGTACTTTATATGACACCTTTCTCCTACTTTGATTGAAGATCTTCTTACGTACATTTTGATGATATCATGTTTTGTCTTGTAGTGACCTTATAAAACAAAATTTTAATGGGGTTCCCAACATATAATTTTTCTCTTTATGTAACTTTGCACTTTTGACCTTGAATTCTTTAAAATATACACATAAGGGTGGTTCACAAGAACCTTCCAACCTCTTCATAGCCGTGCAAAAACCTTTCAAAGCACCCTTTGAAACCTATAATTAAATTCAAATGTAGGGAAAATTGTGAACATACACATGTGCACTACCTATGCACCCACTATCTTATAGTCAAGAAACAATAGGTAGGAGATGGTTGAAACACACCCTAAGATGGAGGATTAGGAAGTAATTCTCAACCATGACTTTTGGGGCAAGTGGTTAGTCCATCATGCTCGTAGCCAGTAGGTCATGAGTTCAATTATGCTTGGATGCAACAATAGAAAAACTTTAGAAACACTTCATGATTTCATGTATATTAATTATGGTTGTGAATACTCACGTGTTAGTGTTAGACTCAAGAAATGATAGGCATGAGATGGTTGAACCACACTTTAAGAGAGAGGATTAGGAAGTGATCCTCAACCATTGATTTTGGGGCAAGTGGTTAACTCATCATACTCCTAGCCAGTAGGCCATGAGTTCAATTATGCTTGGATGCAAAAATTGGTATTAGAGCCTAGGAAATAGGCTTGGGCAAGGTGGGTAAGATTCTAAAAAACTCATGGGCAGCCAATGGCCTCTAGAAAAGGTGCTTGGGCATTTTGTATCTAACATTGTACAAAAAGTAGCACAGATCACTTTGACAAGTTAGCCCAGTAAAGATTAAAGTGTATCTCCCAATCCATAGGTCAGATTTACATGTATAAGGTACCATTGGAAAGCTCTTAGAAAAAAATTTCAAAATGAGCGCACTAGATTGAGGTTCCAAGATACATCGCATGGGGAGAATTCGGTTCAAGATATTGAGTTTGAGAAAAAGGGCTCAAGAAACCAAGGTTGTGAAGAAGAAGGTTCAAGCTACCAAGGTTGAGATCAATGATTCAAGCAACCAAGGTTCATAAAAAAACATTTCAAGAGTCTGTGCAAGCTTAGGGACATCAATTCAAGGGGAGATTAGGAGTTTATCATTGAGGAGAATGATCTCTAGAAGGGAAAGAGGGTGTTAGACTCAAGACGTGAGAGGTAGAAGATGGTTGAAGCACACCCTAAGAGGTAGGATTAGGAAGTAATCCTCAACCATGTCTTTTGGGGAAAGTGGTTAGCCTATCATACTCTTAGCCACAAGGTCATGAGTTCAATTCCCCCTAGAAGCAACAGAAGGAAAGACCTCAGAAGCACTTCATGATTTCATGTTTATTAGTCATGGTTAGTACTCACCTGTTAGTGTTAGAATCAAGAAACAACGGATAGGAGATGCTTAAACCACACCCTAAGAGGGAGGATTAGGAAGTAATCCTCAACCATGGATTTTGGTGCAAGTCATTAGCCCATCGTACTCCTAACCGGTAGGGCATGAGTTCAATTCCCCTTTGATGCAACAATATAGGTAGATAAATAGATAGATGGATAAGTATATAAATAAAAAGATAGATAGATTGATACATATATAGACTAATATATGGATATTATACATAGATAAATAGATAGATTGATAGAAGTATAGATAGCTAAATAGATAGATACATAGATAAATAGATAGATAGATAGATAGATAGATAGATAGATAGATAGATAGAGCCATATGTGGCTGGAAATTTCCAATAGTTTGGACATTTTTTGACTGAAATTTTTCAGCCATGTTTGGCTGGAAATTCTCTGCATTTTCAGCCCTATTTGTCTGGAATTTTTCAGCCCTTTGAACCTCAGTTGGCTGGTCTACATGGCCATAGTCAAGCGCACCATTTTGGAACAAAGGCATGATTTTATCGAACACATCTTGTGAGCTAATTGTTGGCAGTTTTTTGCATTCAAGTAGAGGGAAAACTGAATTTTCAGCAAATACCACATCTCGACTCACAATAATTGTGTTCGTCAATGGATGGTACAATCGATATCCCTTACTTTTAGCACTATAACCAACAAAAATACATTTCTTTGCCTTGTCATCAAGTTTGTGACGTTGTGATGGCACAAGAGCATATGCCAAACAACCAAACACACGCATATGACAAACCATAGGCTTATGACCATTCCAAGCCTCATAAGGAGTGATGACTCTCAATGCTTTTGTAGGGCAGCGATTCAACACATAATTTGCACACATGACCGCTTCCATCCAAAACTTATCAGGAAGATGCCTTCCTTTAACCATACATCGTGCCATTTCAAGTAAAGTTCTCTTTTACGCTCGGCAACACCATTTTGTTGAGGTGTATATGGCACCGTACATTGGTGTGAAATACCTCTTTCACGAAGAAAAGCATTAAACTCATGTGACATGTTCTTACCACCATGATCCGTGCGTAGAGTCAAAAGCTTTTGTGAAGAAAAATTTTCAGCCATAGCTAAAAATGCTTTGAAGCAAGAAAATACCTCATTCTTTGCTTTCATAGGATACACCCATGTATGGCGAGTAGCATCATCAATGAAGGTAACAAATTTGGGTGCATCTTTCAAAGAGGCAAAAAATCTTTTGCATGATGTTATGTGCTTTGAAGCACCACTATCAAAGAACCAATCCGAATCAGCCTCACTCACAGCCATACATTTAGAATGTAAAGAAGCATCATAATGGCATGTAACAATGCATGCCCAAAAATCTTGAGCCATGTTAGCTTCATCATTCTTTGCATTTGCTGAATTTTCAGCAATAGACATGCCAGATTCCTTTTCTTTTCATTGCGTTTAGCAAGCTTTCTACACTCATCAATAGTATGACCAGCCTTCCTGCAATATTTGCATCTCTTCTTCTTTTGCAAATCACCATCATTAGAGGAATGAGTGGAAGAGGAAGGTTGAGGCTTTGGTTTTGATGAACCCAAAGCTGAACCATACTTGCTTTTCCCCTTTTGTGAGATATCAAGTGCTTGCGTTCCCTCAATCAAACCACTCCTATTCACTCTAGATTGCTCTTCTTGCAAGAGAAGAGACACAACCTAATCAAATGCATACATATTAGGATTTCCTTTTGCAACCAAACAAAGTGTAGTAGCAAAGCTTTGAAAAGATTCTGGTAATCCTTTCAACAATGTAGAAATGAGTGATGCATTTGGAATGATCTCATCTATGTTTGCCAATTGCTCTTTCAAATCCTTGATGCGTGTCACATACACATCCACCGACTCATTTTCAACCATACATACATCCTCAAATTGCTTCCTCAAGTATGCAACACGTGCTTCATTACGCACGGCATACAAAGAAGCAAGAGTGTCCCATGCCTGTCTCGATGTAGAACATGACCAAATGTGTGGAACTATATGACGCTTCACTGAAAGCGCAATCAAAGCATGAGCTTGAGCATATTTTCCATCCCATCTAAGCTGCTTCTGTGTAGGTGGAGAAGGAGAAACCACTGTACTCGAAGAAGAAGCTCCATCTGTGACAATAGACTGTGAAGTAGAAGCACATGTTGATCTTCGATCTACATCTGCCATTATGTTCCAAAGTTGTTTTGCAACAAGAACATGCTTCATCATGTAAGACCACATCAAATAGTTGGTCCCATCAAGCTTATCTTCAGGTTGAAGCATGCCAAACAAGTCATTGCTGCCCGCCATTTCACTAAGGAACAAGAATGTGACAAAATCTTCACTTCGATGAAAGCTGAAATGAGTGCTGAAATTTCAGCTCACAAACCGTCACTCTGATGGCGATTCTCACTCCACGAATGGCTTTGAAATGGGGATAAAACCCTAGCGCACCTGGTGGAAATGTTTTTGGGCTGCTGAAATTCACACTTCTATGCTCCGAAGTCGATTTGCACTGTTAGAAGTGGCGCACACCGCGACACAAAAAACCGAAACTTGAGAAGGAGTTGAACCTGCTCTGATACCACTGTTGGGTGTGTGTAGAAGTGCAAGAGACACACAAGAAGCACACACAAGGAGCACAAACGCAACAAGACACATGGAGAAGACGATGGCTGGAATAGCTCTCTCTATTGACGATGTACTGATATGAAGTAAGAGCTGAATAATGTCCCTAAGTACAAAGTACCACCACATATGAGAGTATCAAGTATGTGGTAACATGGGGAAAAAACCTCTAGCCAGCACTAGAGTAAAAAGTGCCCATGTATAGGGAAAAGGTTCACATCAAAGCTACTCGAGGAACACATAAGTGTAATAGCCATTGTTTTGCAAATTAAAAAATTTCATTTCTTCCATAAATCCTTGTTGTTGTGATACCTAATGGAACTTTAACTATTTGTCAAATTATCGAAGTGATATCCTTGCTCATCTCTTTGCCTAATACTTATGTGCCCCCTAGCACTCATCTAGATTTTTTCTATAACATTAATAAAGACTATTCTATATAATTGATCAATGAAGCCTTTGTAGTTGGATACTCCATTGATAATTTTATTTGGTCCTCTCTCCTTCCATAGAGGTAAGAGTAGATGAGCGCTTTTGAAAACTTTCTCTTGAGCTTATTGATTTCACCTACCATCTATATAAGCATAACAAATAAATTTTCTAGATAAGTTCAAAACTTGGAATATAATTAATCTATTAAACATTATTACAATCCATAAAAGCAATAATAAAAAAAGGATTATCATAAATAGAAAGATAGATTAATGAATACATATTTAAGTGGATATATATATATATATATATATATATATATGAGTAAAGTGAATGGATAGATAAACAAATAGATAGTTAGAGCCACACACACACACACACACACACACACACACACACATATATATATATATATATATATATATATATATATATACATACATACATACATACATACATACATACATACATACATACATACATACATACATACATACATACATACATACATACATACATACATACATACATACATATATATATATATATATATATATATATATATATATATATATATATATATATATATATGAGTAAACTGAATGGATAGATAAAGAAATAGATAGTTAGAGCCATAGACAAATCCATGGTTAAACATATGGATGGATGAATATATGAATAAATACATGGATAGGAAGATAAATGAGTATATATATAGATGAATAAATGAATGGATAGATAAATTAATAAAGGTAGATGGATATATAAATTAATGAATAAATGAATGGATATGTAGATGAATAGATAGATAGATGGATATATAGATAGTTGAATAAATGAATGGATAGATAGATGAATACATATATAGATAGAAGGATCGATAGAGATCTAAATAAATATGTGCATAGGTAAATGAATATATATATATATATATATATATATATATATATATATATATAATTAGATAGATATTTATATAAATAGATGAATAGATAGATAGATAGATAGATAGATAGAAAAATAGATATATAGATAGATAGATAGATAGATAGATAGATAGATAGATAGATAGATAGATAGATAGATAGATAGATAGATAGATAGATAGATACATACATACATACATACATACACACACACACACACACACACACATATATATATATATATATATATATATATATATATATATATATATATATATATATATATATATATATATATATATATATATATATATATATATATATATATATGTATGTATAGATAGATAGATAGATAGATAGATAGATAGATAGATAGATAAATACATGGATGGATGGATGGATACACACATACACACACACACATATACATACATACATACATACATACATACATACATACATATATATATATATATATATATATACACATATATATGTATGTATGTGTGTGTGTGCGTGTGTATGTGTGTGTGTATATATATTGATGGATGGATATTTAGATGAATAGATTGATACATAAATACATATATAAATGAATGATTAAATGGATGGATGAATGGATTGAAAAATATAGAAAAGAATAGATAAATAATGGGATAGATAGAAAAGTTGATGGTTACCTAAATAGAAATTATTGTGATAATCTTGAAGTGAATCTATGTAAGTATTGTGAACTTAAGAGTCAAATAATAAAAAATTCATAATAGTTTGTATAAACTTGTATATTGTGTGGGATTCTGGCAAGATGAATGTATATAACTACTGTGAGAGTAAGAGTCAAAGAATTAGAAAATCATATTCATTTTAATTCACTGCATATACTTTGTATGATTATCCTTAGTTGAATCGATGTGAATTTTGTGAGAGTAAGAGTCAAAAAATTAGACAATCACAATAGTCCTTATATACTTGGTATACTATTGGAGAGTAGAAATTGAGGTAGGAATTCAAATAATCTCAATTATTCAATCGAATAAATGCAACATAGAGGTTCAACACATTATGAGCTTATTGCAATGTTTCAATGAATCCTACTAGGATAGACCCATGATGAATTGTTGCACTTCAAGAGAAAAGAGAAGAAATAATGCACAATGTGATGTTGGGCCAAGGGTAAAGGAAATACTTGCATGAAAGAATGTAAGAGAAATGCACATCATTAAGTGATCACTCATTTTATTACTCAAGATGGATCAAAATTTGTCCAAGCTTACACCAATATGGATTGGACTGTTTGAATTAGTGGAACTTCTAAGAGGAGGAGCAATACAACTATCATCTTTGGAAAGAGAACTTCTTCTTTTGGTGAATATTTCATGGATCCATCTATTCCATGCTTACAATAAACTACATCATACTTGTAGTGCATGGTAATCAAACTTACATAAAAGTCCATGCACTAAGATAATCTCATACAAAAAGGCTTTATGTGGGGGACGATAATGCCCCTCAATGCAATTTTTTTGATTGATCGTGAAAATGGTAGTTGCTTGGCTTAGGATCATTCCAAGAAAGAGTGGAGATTAGAGTTTTCACTTCTCTTTGAGAAATTTTGCATTGAAATATTTACTCTTTTTCATTTTTTTCTTGTAACATTGTTGCATTTATCTCATTTTTCTAATTTTTAGACTTAATTTTTCTGATTGTGGGATTTGAAGACAAAGTCCAAAAAAGTTTCATAAAGACTGAGATCTAGTTTTATCCTCTCTCTTCTCTTTTGGTTGAAGTGCATTATTGAGGGGCTTTTGTGGCACTCATGCGCACATCGATATGAAGAAAATTGCAAAACTTTGATGGAGCATAACTTAGGCTAAAGGTGTCCAACTTGAGTTAATTTTGAGTTTTTTTGGTAATTTCTTGAAATAATTCATGCTTTGATCTAATTAGATTTTCTAGATCTTGCAAAAATTTGAGGATACAAGTATTACATACTTATCATGTCCTAAAAAAGTGGAGATGCTACCTCCGATATGTTAGAGACATGGAGTGATGATGCATCATGAAGGAAGGTGGCGTGCATAATGGATGCTTGGAGTACACACTAGAAGATAAGGAGTAGAAACGTGTCTAGATAGGTACACATTGGGACATTGAAGGAGATCATCTACCTAGTGTAACATCTCCTCATCAACTCCCCATTTGAGGACAAGAGCATTATAGCAATGGAGCATTGGAGTCTCATAGCTGAGCATTGTAGTCTCCTTGTGTTTGTGTGATTCATCATTGTGTTACTATGTTGGGTCTTTTGTGGTTCACCCTTGTATTCTTGTTCACCAAACTCTTTGTTGTAGCATCCTTATGTTGTATTTTGCATGCCCTATCTAGTTCTCTTCTTGGCCTTTTATAGTTGATTGTACGCTCCACAATTGTTCTTCTCCTTATCTCTCTTTTGCATGTAGCTATGAGAGAGGATTTCCATAGTAGATTGTCTTGTAATTGCGATATTGGAGCTTTATTTTATTCAATAACTTTATTTTCATATAGAGTGTCTTTTGTGTGTGTGTGTGTGTGTGTGGAGTTAGTGAAGGGCTCCAACAACGTTCCATTATTTATAATCTACATTCAAAACAAACCCTTCGAGGATTGTGTGTGATTTTATGTGAAAACCCTTTATGTCCTCAACATTTGGTATTCTTGATGGGACCTAAAGCAATAGAAGGAACTAAAATTGTGGAAAGAATTGAAGTGATGGAAGGACCTAGAGCAATGGATGGACATAAAGAAGTGTGCTAACTTGGAACATGTCATTAATGAGATCAAGGAGAGAAGATGTAGAGAAGCAAGTTAGCCTTAAGTCATGAGATCAGAATCATTGACAAGCTTCCTCACACCAAAGGAGCTTAAGCAACCCATGATCATGTAGAGAAGAACCATGGAAGACTTGAGATAGCCCCTAACAAGGTTTAAGCATCAACTTTGCTATCTACAATGGATCATCAAATCAAGATCTAGAGAACCTTTCATCCTATATTTTCTCCAATTTTGTAAGTTCATATTGGGCTTGAGAAAAAATAGCAAACCTTTGGTTTGAAAAGAGAGCTATCACTCTTTGGCACATGTTGTTGAGGTGGCTCTACTCTATGAGGATGCCCATAGGGACACCTACTCCTAGGTCATAGATAGACTACTAGTTTCTAGAGATGAAGCTTATTTCATGAGAGAAGTAGTGGTAGGAGAGCAATCAAGGTACTCTTTGGCACATGCTCCACACATAGTATCATTAGTTCCAACCTTGGCAAATGGCTACACTTATATATCGTGTAATCAAAATACACCTACATAGTTAAGCCATGAGGAGGGGACATAGACATAAGAGCAATGAGTAGCTGGTTTGCCTATATAGGTCTAGTCCTATGAGGATATATGTGAGTTTGAGATGAGAGGATAGGCACTTTTTGACATAGTCCTTCGTAAATAATGGCATGCTAGGAAACAACTAGTCATAGATTTTGCATTCCATGTTTTGAGGAGAAGGGAATATGATTAGTGATCTATGGGGTGCCAGATTTCTAATAAATGAGATTGGTGACTACAACCAAGATGATCAAGATTGATTGCAAGTACATTTATTCTCTATATTTTATGTATTTTTGTTCAAATCTATTTTGATAGTCAAGGAAGTTCTAGTTGGAATGCTCAAACACTTTCAAAAAAGGTGAGAGAAAAATTTTAGTACTTATTTCTATGTCACTTACCTTTGGTTGACATCCTAAGCAAAGAATTGAGTTCAAGCTAGGAGAGAGTATGATCATTTGCCCATCATTTTGCATGATTCTGTAGGAGGAGAACAAAGTGGGCAAGTTCATGGATGAGTATATGTAGAAAGCCTTGATAAAATCCAACTATTTTCCCTTTGCAACACAAGTTCTTTAAGTGAAGAAGAAAGGTGGATCTCATAGGATGTGCATAGATTATTGTGCACTCAATAAGAACAAATTCAAGTACAGATACCCCATGCCTAGAATAGATCATCTACTTGATGCTCTAGATGGAGCAATTAAAATTTAGTAAAATAGATCTAAGACATGGCTACCACCAAATTAGAGTTGGAGAGTAAGATGTACATAAGATAACTTTTAGGAGCCGGTTTATTCATTATGAATACTTTGGTCATGCCATTTGGCCTTACTAACACACCTACTACTTTCATGATGTTAATGAATGACATTATGCATCCTTTCATTGACAATTTTTTTTGTTGATTTTGTGGATGAATTTTTAGTTTATAGTATGTTAGTGCGTGGACATTAAATTCATCTTAGAGTAGAATTAAATAAATTAAAAGAAATTTAGTTGTGTATAAGCCAAGATAAAGCTTGACTATTGCTACAAAAGATCAAGTATCCACGGTATGTATTTTCAGCTGATGGGATCAAGATGGATCCCAAGAAGTTCTCAATTATCTTAAAGTGGCTTACTCCTCAATATGAGGGGCAAAATCAATAATTTTTAGGAGTTCCTAGTGTTTTTGAGAAATTCATCTCATCCTTTTTGTCAATAGAAAACCCTAAGAAAAAATTGCTTCAAGTCAAAGTTCCATTTGCACAGAAGCATGAGCAATAAAGTTTTGGAAATTTTTTGATATAGTCTGGTGGTGATGTATGTGAATACACTTAGGAACTTTGAGGCACCTTTTCCCTTTTTAGGAGTTTTTTCCCCTATATTGTATATATGCATATAACCCTAATGAGTCCCTTATCTTTGTGCATATAGTTGTTAGTACAATCGTTACTGCCTTATTGTCCAAGCTTCTTCTTCTTCCTTGTGCGTTGAGTGCTTCTGTAGTCCTCAAACTTGAATAATTGGTATCAAAACATGTTATCCCTTCCCTAGGGAATCATTGACACCTTTCCAATCACAATCTCACAATGGCACAAAAATTGGTGTGCATACTCGGGGTGATTAGGAGTTCAAGAAAAGCTTTGATATGTGGTGTCCAAATTTTGATTTTAGCTCATTTTCAACCTCCAAATGGAGTATCACAATGGTCTATTTGGGCAATTTTGTACTTTAGTTTTTGGTTTGCCAATACAAGTGCCTCAAAGTATGCTATCGATCTAGTAGAGCTTGATTGGGTATTTTTGTTCAACTTTTTTGAGATATAGATGATTTTTTGCATCAAGGAATTTGGTCACTAGCATTGGATCAAAGCAATAATGTATTTTGTGTTGGAACATCAAGCTTACACTATGCTTGAGGTGGATTTGATCTACATCAAAAGCTATGGCTTGTATTACATCAAAAGAATATCCGTTGGAGAGTTCTTACTTATGCTCATTTATTGTATTTTTTTAAAAAGATTTTTTATGGATCTTTTACCTTTGTAAAAGCCTATAGCTTTGCACATGTAAAAGTAGAAAAAGAGAGCTAATATTCCATGAATTTTTGGTGGTTGGGTTGCAATGGATGAATGAATCAGTCACTTAAAAGTAGATCAAACTAGAGCTTCACTTTTCCTAGATTGTAGGAAAGTGAATTGATTCCCTCCAACAACCTTTACTGCCTTCATTTGAATTCAAAATCCACTTGTAGAAGTTGTGGAGAACTTGACAAGTATATATAAAGACTTCAAATCACTTGTACATTACATGAAAGCAATATACATACACTTGTGACCATCATTGTCTTGCTCCATTTTTTTGCATCATCTTCTTCAACAATAGTAAGCTTGCAGATGCTAGTGCCCTCTCTACAGAGTGTCAAATTGGATGAAAGAGGAATCATTTGAAATCTATTAGTTTCTAGATTATGCCATGCATTTGGTTTAATAGATTGGGAGAAATTGTAGTTTTTGTGTCTCAGGATCAATCTCTATATATTTCTAAAAAATAGGAGGTACCACTGTTGAGTGTCTAGTTCATTCCAAAAGCATATTTTTCTTATTCCTTGTACCTTTGTGCATTCTATACACTCAAACCTATGTGTATCACTCCCATAAAAGGATTTTTTTTTACTATAATAACGCTGATCGCTATGAGCATTTGAAGTTCATTCTCTCATCCAAAGATAATAAGTTTTTTGGGTTATGCAAATCTATCTGTTTTGTATCGCATGCCTAAAAGGTTTATGTGAGTCTCCATAAGCTCAAGGGTTGGTCTTGTGCCAGTTGGCTTGACCAAACTTTGTCGCTTTGCAACTCACTTTTCTACTTCCTACAAGCTTCTCCAAGTTCTTTCAATGGTATCAAAGCTAGATCAAAATGGGTGATGGCTTTCCCTCAATGATTGAGAAGCTTGATCAAAACAACTATGCAACTTAGAAAATCATAATTGAGGCCTATTTTCAAGGTAGAAATCTTTATGGAATTGTAGGAGGTCATGAAGCTATGCCTATTCCAAGATCCAAAGGAGGACCTACACAAGAGGAGACAAGTAAGCTCACACTTTGGTGCACAAGGGATGCTTAAGCAAGGTCATACATATCAAAATCTATCTCTGACTTTCTTTTACCACATATTAGAGGATGCAAGACATCTCAAGAGACTTGGGATGCCCTAGAGACTTTCTTTTCTGCTAGTACCAAAGCAAGAAAGAATCATCTTTGGAACAAGTTCAACCAAATGAAGAAGACACCTAAACAAACTATCATAGAGTTTGTTACCAAGTTCAAGGAGGTTGCCGATCAGTTAGCATCCATTGGAGAGCTGATTCAAGAAGAGGCTATCATCAGGAAAATTCCCAATGGGATTCAAAGTGATAAGCAATGGCAATATTTCACCACAACTTATGATCTCATCATGGATGTGCAAACTCTAAACTTCAACATCTTTCTTGGATAACTTTTCAATCAAGAGGCTAACAATAGCATAAAGGAAGGTAACTCCTATCATGGTAATTCAACTAGTGATCTATATGCTGAGAAGAAGGATAAGAAGCTCAAAGGCAAGAAGAAGGAAGAAGATGAAGAGGAGACTTCTCAAGCCAACTTTGCAAGCAAGATCAAGTGGAAAGGGAAGAAGAAGAGACCAAAGCATGGCAAAGCCAAAGGTCAGAATGTTCAACCTTGTGCCATCTATGATAAGACCAACCATACCACTCAGAATTATTGGTTCAATGGGAAGATGTAGAAAGGAAGCAGAAGAGGTGGATATGGTAGTAGTAGAGGTAGGGGTGGACACAACTTGAACAATAACAATAGAGGCTATAATAGAAGGGACTTCAACAATTATTCAGAACATCAATCACATGAAGAATCATTACGTCGTATTAATCTAAGCCACAAATAAGGTAAAGAAGATGATCGCTTATTCTACATAGATTCAGGATGTCAAATCAAGCAACATTGCTTTTCTATCTGATTTGGAAAGTCCAAAGCATAGATATGAAGTTCAAATAGGGGATGACACAAAGCACAATGTGGAGAAGATTGGTAATGTCAAAGCTTCCCATGGCAAGCCAAACATTCTAAGTAAGGTTCTCTATGTACCCACTATCATTAAAAACCTAATAAGTGTAGGCCAAATAGTGGAAAAAGGCTTGCAAGTTAGGTTCATGCAATATGGAGCTTTTGTGGAAGATCCATGTCAAGGATTCAAGAAGATAGCTAGAGGTGAGAAGCATGGAAGGTTCTTTACTTTTGAAGTAGGAGAAACCAACAACATATCTCTATTCACTTTTGGGACTCAAACCCTAAGTGAGCTTGAAGTGTGGCATAAGAGAATTGCTCATGTGAATGAAAGAACCTTGAAAGTATGCAGGTATCAAAGTGTTCCACGACTACCAAACATATTAAAGCAACACATGATCAATAGGTGTGATGCACGTCAGATTGAGAAGGCACAAAGACAACCAATCAACAACAAAGGCTACATCCACGACAACTTATTGGACTTAGTATATACAAATGTATGGGGAGCAAGTCAAGAATCTTCATTGATAGGATCAAGGTATTATGTCTCATTTATTGACAACCATAGTACATGGACTATTCTGTACTTTATTAAAAGTAAGAATGAAGTGTCTCATTGCTTCAAAAAGTATCTAGCACATGTGGAGAATCATATAGGTAGATCACTCAAGAAGCTTAGATCTGATGGAGGGGGAGAATAATTCTGATGAGTTCTTACACGATAAAGGTTTAAAAAGGGAAGTGACTACCAAGAACTCTCCTCAACTCAATGGAATTGCAGAGAGGAGAAACAAGACATTGGCTAGATCAGCCAGAACAATGCTTGAAGAGAAGAGCTTGCCCCATTATCTATGGACAGAAGCTATTTCAACTACTATGTACCTTGTGAGATAGTCTACTATCTAAATCACTTCAAGGTATGACTCCTTATGAAGCATGGCATGGAAGAAAGTCTAGTCATGCACATTGCAAGGTGTTTGGTTGTTTAGCTTATGTTCATGTTTGATCACAAATAAGAGGTAAGGTAGATGAAAGGGCAACAAAGGTAGTGTTTATTGGGTATGGCTCAACTCAGATGGGTTACATGTTCTATTATCCTTCAACCAAGCAATTCACTACAAGTAGAGATGTTGTGTTTGAAGAACACATGTCTTAGTATGATGAAGACAAACAAAAGGTAACTCTACCATATGATCTTGATTCTGATTCGCATCAATTAGGAAGCAAGCATGATACACAAGTCTAAGATCCAAGGAGTGATACAGCTGATGACCAAGATCAAAGGGAAAAGGATTACAAACTATGGAAGTTAAGAGGCAAAGCAAAGATGGAGGAGTGTGTAGAATGCTCCAAGGAAGCACCTAGAAGATCAGAAAGAGAGAAGAAACAACAAAAAAGGTACGCATATGATTCCACATTTGTTACAAAGCATTTAATCTACTTGGCAAAAGGCTCAACATTAGGAAAAAAGGTGAACCCTGCATGGGCCTTGTAAGGATCCCTAATTTTTAAGGATTAATCCTAATTCTATTGTTGTTTAAGGGGACAAAGTGCATTTAATAGGGCACTTTTTAGTAGGCTGGAGTAGGCTTTTTTTAAGGCTTACTAGGCTCCCCTCTCTCTTCTATTAGAGAGAGAAAGGGAATCTACTTTCCACATCATCAAACTCGAGCATCTATGGGAATAAGAAAATGATTTATTTTTCAAAATCTCAATTTTAGTGTTTATTTACTTGAAAGGGATCATTTTTTAATATATGTCA
Organism: Ceratopteris richardii; assembly: GCA_020310875.1. Lineage (NCBI taxonomy): Eukaryota > Viridiplantae > Streptophyta > Polypodiopsida > Polypodiales > Pteridaceae > Ceratopteris > Ceratopteris richardii. The sequence goes on along the minus strand of CM035442.1, from coordinate 103,134,134 downwards.
GAAGTGACTTTTTTTTTAGTTTAGTTTTTAATTTTCCTTTTGAAAAAGTAATATTTTTAAAATCCCTCCAAAAGTAGAGTGCCACATCATCAAATCCGTAACTATTCTTCCCCCAAAAAATGACTTTTTCAAAATTTCATCATTTTTGGCTATTCTCAATGGAAAAATACACTGTGACCCATCCATATCCAAGAAAACAAAATTTTCCTAAGTATTGGATTCAACAATATCAAATCATACAAGGTTGGTCACTTTAGAAAGCACAATCATATCTTTACAAGAAAAGATTGCAGAGCTTGAAAAGCATATGGAAGAAAAGGAGAGAACAATTGAGAAATTAAAAAACACTGTCCAACACTTGAGAGAGACTCCACTTGGGATGCGACGTAGGAGATGATCATTAACATTCTTTGACTCTCTTTCAATTGGTGGTGGAGCACGCAAACAATGAGTTTTTGCGACAAGGTTTGGCTTGTATTTGTTTCTCTTTTTGGAAGACTTATATATATATATATATATATATTTGTTATGTAGGTCATTCGTTGAAGATGTTAATGCTTCATCAACAACAGAGGATCAATTCAAGTTTTTAAATTCTTGTTTGACCAACAAGCAGGTGGTTAGTATTTTGGAGTCACGAATAGGAAACCTTATCAACAAGCAAGTGATTAAAGATTTCACAAAAAAGTTACAAGATGTTATCACTCCTAGAGACGTGCAGATGGTATGTGATGAAGCAGGAATTAGTACTAAAGGATATAGTGCATTGTACAATCTTTTGAAGCATTCATTACAAAGAGAAGGTATTTTGCAAAATATGTTTCCATCTCCTTACAAGGTATCACTTAAGAAGTCAATGTCCAATGAAGATATAGCTAGTATTCTTGGAAACTACTTATATATAGAGGATATTATGCCTATGTCCATTTATCATTTATCTACATCCAAAAAAGAGTTGAAAAGCACAGCTGGAAATGGATTTCCTTACACAAAGTACAACATATTGATGGATTTGGAGAGGCTTCAACAGGCAATGGTTCGATTTTACAAATCTACTATACAAGGTATGTCCACTATTGATATACATTGTATTTTGATGTTATAAAAATTTTGGTAATTTATGCAGATTGTAATACCAAATTAAAGTTTATATTGAATCTAGATGAATGCCAGATCATAAAGGGACGACGAATGGAGAGATTGAGTTTGACAGTCATGAATGAAGCTATGACAAATGCCATATCTGATGAAAGTAGTAACTCTAGCTCTAACTCTACATATAGTGTTCAATCCGAGAAAGATATATGGTGGTTAGGTGCTATTGAAGTACCTAAAGAATCTAATGATGTTATTTCATGGATTTTTAGTAGGACCCCATGGATCACTAAAGTAATAGTTTCCCAAATTCATGGTGCAAAGCTCAATATAGAAAACTTAGGTGATTTTGAGATAGATTGACACTTGGGTGGGGATTTAAAAACTATCAAATGCATGTTAGGTTGCAACCAAGGTGCATCTGCTCGTTATCCATGTCCATTTTGTACACGAGGCTATAAAGTAACAAAGGGACAACAAAAAAGGCTATCTAGCTTAGATGAATACAAAGATGCACCTACTTCCACGGAATGGGATAGACCTTTGTTAAGGTATCCAATGTTAGAAATATATAACCGTGACACATTAGATAAAGATTGGAATCCCATTATTCCATTTACATTAGTTAATGTTCACTTTTGCACATTGCATGCCTTCATGAGAATATTTGATAGATTATTGAAGCTCCACATAGAATATGCATTTTCCATGAAGCCAATTGATAAATCTGTACAAGCCATCAAAAAATTGGAAGAGTTGCTTAATTCGATTGGTTGTCATGGTGGTAATGTAACTCTAATTGTCAAAAAACCTGGTGAATCACAAAATAGTTTGCAACAAGTGTCAATGACAGTGAAGAAGGCAAGAAATTTTTCAGAAGAGGTATGAGCCCTAAGAAAAATGAATGTGGGGAGCTATGGAAAGACTTGTGCATGATCACCACTGATAATGATTCTCAAATTGACCTTAGTAATAGGCAAAAGAAGGTTTGGTCATGCTTAGATAAGTTGATAGGCTTAATGAGTCTTAATAGCTCCAACAAAAATGACCATCAGTTGTTTCAAGATACATTAATGGATTTTGCAAAGTGTTTCATCCTATCTTGGGGAGAGAGCAATATTCCACATTACATTGTAGCCTCCATCACCAAAGTAAGCGTGAAGGAGCGTGCTCACAGAGAGGTAGTTTCTTATGATGATTCTGATGAATCGCATGAGGATGTGTCTCAACAACGTTCAGAATCAAGTGAGGAGAGTCAAACAATGACACCATGGGTTAACCAAGAAATACCCACAAATCATAGGGTTACTGTAGCGGGAAAGACTCTACCAACAAATCAGGGGGCCATACCAAATGATCAAGAGAGGGAGCAAAGCCAACAAAAACATCTTGAACAAGGAGAAAGCTCAAGACGCCTGCAACATAAGAACAAAGTCTTTCAACCCCGTCGTAGACCACCCCAACCAAGGCCACAAGAAAATGTCCAACAAAGACGACCACCACCACAAGCTAGAGCACCACAACGAGGAAGAAGATATACGAAGGCATTTGCAGAGATAAGGCACTATCAAAAGGCACTTGAGCTTCTGATACCTAGAAGACCCTTTGCAAGGGTGGTTAAAGAAGAGTTACAAAGGTATTGTGCAGGGTTAAGGATCTAAGCTCTAGCTTTAGAAGCTTTACAAGAGGCAGCTGAAGCATATTTGATATCAATGCTCGAGGATTCCAACCTGTGTGCCATCCATGCTAAGCAAGCCACTATACAATCGAAGGACATACAATTAGCTAGGAGAATTAGGGGTGATCGTAGCTAAGTTTTGTAATTGATCTCTACATACAAGAGATTTTTTGTAAATTATGCCATTTCAAATGAAACATGAGCACTTCTCCTCCATTCTCTTTATAATCTCATTATTTAGAATGAAACATGAGCACTCATTATACATTTCCATGTGTTTTCTTGTGATAATCTCTCATATATCAGTGATTGTTTTCTTATCTTGTCATTTTGGTCATTGTATATTGATTAAATGCTAAAACCAAGGGTAGCCACAGAAATGGGGGAGAAGCTATTTCAAAGCATTTGGAATGCCTTCTCCCGCGTTTCTATGGCTGGGCCTAATTTGGCGTTCTATGAATGTTTTTTTATTGTATGGTCGATTTGGATGAGTGTTTGGGCTTGCAATGAGTGTTTGGATCTTGTATACCAAGGTAATCTTATGAAGCCTAATTTGTAAGATGGACTACTTTTGACCTCCCTATACCTTGCACTATGAATTTTTAAATACATACATGAAAAACATAGCTGTGGGACATATGAGCACACCATTTTGAAACCTAGAAAATTTTAATTCTTGAAAACATGCATTTACTGTAGTTGTACTCTCTGGCAAGGTCATCTGGGGCATTGTGAGAGCAAAAGAAGCCCTACCACAGAAATGCGGGAGAAGGCCCTACAAAAATTTTGTAGGGCCTTCTCCCGCGTTTTTGTGGCAGGGCTTATTTCTTTCTAAAAATGCCATATTTTGACATCAAGGGTCATGAAGAGTAAAACTAGTTCATGAGGAGTGAATTCATGCTCAATAAATTACTTGCAAGTGTAAGATGGACTACTTTTGACCTCCCTATACCTTGCACTACGAATTTCCAAATACATACATGAAAAACATAGCTTTGAGACATATGAGCACACCATTTTGAAACTTAGAAAATTTTCATTCTTGAAAACATGCATTCAGTGTATTTTTACTCTCTAGTAAGGTCATCTAGGGCATTGGGAGACCAAAGAAAGCCCTACCACAAAAACACGGGAGAAGGCCTTCTCCCACGTTTCTGTGGCAGGACTTTCTTTGGTCTCCTAATGCCCTAGATGACCTTACCAGAGAGGAGTGAAGTCATGCTCAATAAATTACATGCAGGTCCAAAAGAATTTCACGTAATATACTCAAAAAGAAAGACTTGAGACAATTGTAAATAAAGCAAAGTGAAAATTTGATGTTAATTCAATTGTTTACATCAATTGGCTTTGAGTTTCTCAATGACTCTCTTTCAACGCTCCAAAGCCATGGGTAGGGTGTAAGTCAAAATTGAGCTTGCTATTTCATCAACATTTCTAACTCCTAGACCTAGAGATATACCTATTTGACCTAAGACCTTTCCACGGAAGTTGGAACCTAAGGTTGTAGTTACAAGGGATTTCTTAACTAAAAAGATACAAATACTCCCCCGCGTAATGGGTGATAAACAAAGCAATCTACTTAAGGCCTTTAGACACCATGTCATGAAGTGGCCCTGAGGACTGAACTTTTTATGGATAATTACAAAATGTTCTTTGGGAAGTTTCCCAATGTAGTTTGCAAGGGATGAGCCACCTCCATGAGCCACTCGATCACGTCCACTCCTTGCTGCAAACTTGTTGACTTCAATCACCTCCTACACAAAGTTTTATGATTAGTAGCTGCATGTGGTTGTAAGAATGAATGACATGAATCGAAGATACTTACATCTTGAACTCTTTCTTCTTCTTCTCCTCTCTCTTGAAGATGTAAATTAATGCTGGAGTGGGACATCCCACTCTGCTCGATTACTGGTGATGCGGGAACCTTTGATTCCAATATCCTTTCTTGTGCATTACTAAATTGTTCTTCTATGATATGTTGATGTTCACTTGT
>CM035442.1:102921868-103111868 GCA_020310875.1 Ceratopteris richardii | reverse complement strand
ACGGAGCAAAAGATCGAGGTGCACTTTTTCTCTTATTAAGGAAAACATTACATCTTATTGATGAGACATATTCTCATCACTTCTAAAGTGTCGAATGACTCTTACAACTTTTCATTCATCATCTCTCACTATGTCCCAACTTTCTACTTGTATATATAGGCATATATGTACAAACTCATCACTTATTCAAAAGTATATGTAACTTGACTACAAGTTGAATGTACATGTATATACAAGTCTTCATTTACTAGTTTTCATGCTTCCGAATTTGATCTTTGCTTCATTCTTTGACTTCAAACCTTTGTCCTAGTCACCATTTTTTGATTGTCCTGCACCAACAACTCCCCCTCAATAATCAATTGTGATTTTCTCCAAATTCTTTATACTTGCCATGTCTTTGAATCTCTGTAGCTTTGGTCCATCGAAGCTTTTGGTTAGCATGTCTGCAATCTGATCTTTGTTGAAGTACGTATGACTTCGATCTCTTTATCAATCACCTTCTCTCTCAAGAAGTGATACTGAATCTCAATATGTTTAGTCTTGGCATGAAAAACAAGGTTAGCAACTAGATACGATGAACTCATATTATCTCCATGAATAGTGGGTGTACTTTGAATGATGTCAAAACTCCTCATGAGAGTCTTCAACCATATAACCTCCTTTGCAGCTTCAACCATACCTTTATACTCTCCTTTTCTGGATGACAAAGCAACTGTATGTTGCTTCTTAGAACACCAAGAGATTAATTTATCTCCCACATAACATAAGTAACCATAGATTGATCTCCTATCATCAAGATTACCTGCCCAATTTGTATCACTATATATCTTGATGTTTGTATCTGATGTGAAACCATAATACAAACCTGTTTGAGTGTACCCTTAATGTATCTTAACACCCCAACCCAATGTTCTTTCCTAGGAAAATGCATGAATTGAGGCAACACTCCAACTGCATATGACAAATCAGGCCTAGTTTATGTAGCATAGATTAAACTACCAACCAGACTTTGATATAACTTCATGTTCTTGAATTCTTCTCCTCCATTTCTGCTCAATTTTTGATTCACCTTGATTAGAGTAGGTGCTACCCTACAATCTTTCATTTTAAACTTGATTAGCAAGTTCTTCATATACCTTTCTTGAGTTACATATACTCCATGTTGACTATATGAGACCTCCATGCCCATGAAATATGACAAGTCTCCCAAGTCACTAATCTTTCACTCTTTCTCCATTTGCTTCTTAAGACTTTGTATGCCGTTCTCATCTGTACTTGTAAGAATTATGTCATCAACATATATGCACATGTAAATGAACCCATCATCACTTGCTTTAACAAGCAAGCTACTATCTTCTTTAGACACTTGGAAACCAAGTTCCTTCAAGAACTTCACAAATCTATAATTCCATGCCATTAGGGCCTGCTTCAAACCATACAAAGCTCTCTTGATATTACATACATACTTTGGATACCTTTTATCTTTGAAACCTTTTGGTTGATCCATGAAAACATCATCTGAAATGTAACCATTTAGAAAAGCATTCTTCACATCTAATTAACATAGCTTCCAACCTTTACATGCAGCAATAGCTATGAGTGTCCTTATGGTTGTCATCTTTGCCACAGGACTATAAGTCTCATCATAATCTATACTATATGTCTGAGCATACCCTTTCACAACAAGTCTAGCTTTATATCTAGACATAGTTTGATCCGCATACCTCTTTGTCTTGTAGACCCATTTGCATCCAATGATCTTCTGACTATTTGGTTTAGGAACCAAATCCCATGTCTCATTCTCCATGAATGCATCATACTCTTCCTGCATAGCTTTCTCCTAATTTTCCTTACCTTTTGCCTCTTCATATGTAGAAGGGTCTTCCTCTGCTTTCACCATATAAGCATAATCTTTAGTTGTAAAAGATGAAGTATCATAGCTATACCTTGTAGGTTGCCATTTGTGCCTTGATGACCTTTTGAGTTCTCCACTTCTTGAAGTTTCTGGTTCATCACATTCTGGATCAAACCTTGGCATTTTTTCAACTTCAACTTGTGCTTCATTGTTCTCTTCTTCATCACATATTTGAACCTTTGATTTACCTTTCTTCTGATTCAGAGTTTCCCGTACCTGCATACCAAGTACCTTATATAATAAAGTAAGTCTATGATCCAAGGGTTTGGCCGGTTTAGATGGATCTGAAATTGGACACCGTTTGGTCATCCGTGTGTATGACCAAAGATCTCGAGTTTTAGACTTACTAGGAGGTCTTGTGCTCTTGCGAACAAGTGATCCACTTAGCTTAGTGGTTAAGTCTCAAGGATGTGAAGGAAGAGGTCTTGGGTTCAATCCCCATGGGGGACATGGAGAGAGTATTTTTCCCAAAGAGATCTAGAGCCTTCTAGAAGCATCCACTTGAGTTAACTCGAGTTAACTGGGACACTTGGCACACATGTAGTTACATGGCTGACACTTGGATGGTTAGTATCCACCTGCCCAAGAAGGCAGTCCCCTGGAGAGAGCTATATATAGAGGCATTTGGTTGGGAGGAGAGTCATCTCTCAAGCATGTGGTGGTCGTAATCCTTGTTCTCTTGCATTGGTATCAGAGCCTATGGTGAAGGTTCCATGGAGACCTTTGTGTTTCTCATCATCTTCCTCATAGTACTTTGTGAATTTTTTTAATCAGCTGGGTCTACATATGTATCTTCTCTATACATTCCCATCATCTTCCACTTGATGCATTCGATTATGGTATAGCATATGATCCGCAGGCTGCGTCAATATCACGAGATGGACTGAGCCATTGCTACAGACCTTCGCATCTGCCCGGATATGGCGCCGATGATCTGTTGAGATCAATACACGCCATTGATTTAGACCGTACCATTTTAGATAATATCTGTTATGCGGCGTTGCAGCTTTTCGAGGATCATGAAGAGGAAGCAAAATATATGTATAGTTCTTCGTTCGCATGACGCATATGCTAATGCCCAGACTTGAACTCATGATCTCGATGAAGAGTGGATTCTCTTCCATCTAACATGACGAGTGACGATCGTGACTATACGTTCTTCTGATGATATATAGATCCTCTGTTAGCCGACGCAACTCAAGCACAAAAAGAGCTATTGGCGTAAAAGACTCGATCCCACGCATGCTGGTCTATAGCTCTTCACGGTACCCAAGTCGCCACGGTGCTGTGGTTCACATCATTCTGATTACTACATATGGCTGGTTCAAAGTTTGCTCAGCACACGACAGAGGAGGATTTAAAAAAAAAAAGAATTTCTCCAACAAAATACGCACAGGTTTCGAACCTGTAACCTCAGCGTACGAGAGATTTTACTCAGCCGTTTCAGTTAGCCTGGACGCTGCTAGCAGGATTCCAGCCGGATTTTAGCTTGTGACTTGCACGGAATCAAATAGTTTTCGCATTCACAAGTGCTGTACATACTTGTAAGCTGTAGAAGCTATAGCAACAGAGAAAAGAAAGCCGATGGGATTCGATCCCATCACCCGCAGACTGCCAAGGATCTCACATGTCCAAGTTGGCGACGCTGTTCGGTGTCTCAAGTCCTCAGAAACTCTATTTTGTACCGAGGTCCAAAGTGTAGAGTGAAAGAATCAAACCCGAAGGTTGTCACTACTACATTTATTTGGCGGACATATATAGACATTAGCAGAGCCGAGGCTTGAACCCACATCGTCAATAGAAGAGACTTCTTCTCTATCCATGAGATCAAGCCAAGCCCAAGAATATATCTTTGGTGATCAAAGTCAAACCAATTTTGAATTCGGACCAAAATCTTTAGAGAATAGCTCTTCCAAAGGATCAAGGGAAGGATGTAGCTCTATGTGGAGCTAAGTATTTTCCAAATTATGTTTTCATTTTGATATTCGTTTGCTCGAATGCTTTCATTATGCATTAATTAGGACTAAAAGCATAGTCCAATTATGATTATCTCAACATGAAAGCTAATTAGAGAACTAAACGGTATTGAAATGATGCAAAAGTATACAAAGTACTTTTCAATTTTAGGTATGCAATTGAAATTTCTATTTCCATTCATGCACAAAAATGAAAAGATTATTTGTGCATAAAAGAATGTTATATGCACATCAAGTTCGCACTTGCTTGGGAAAGGTAGTTAATTCTCCAGTTCACGCACTTGAATAAATACCTTTTGCCAGAATAGCAAGCAGGTTGTTTTTGCATGGATGCTTGCTTGCATACCTAATAAGCTTGAGATTTGCTTAAGTTCATTACACTTGCATGTACTCACATGCATTTGCACCCAAGAATGGGCATTTGCATACATGAACATGCATTTGCATGCAAGTAGATGCATGAGCATACGCATGATCTTTTGGTAAGTAGCTGAACACGTATACTTTCATTCCTTTCTTTTTCTAACTTGACTTAGCTAGGTGGAAAAAATAGAAAATTACCTAGTTGCATGATCTTGACCATCATGCAACTAAGTATCTACTCTATTTTTTCCCAAAAAGTGATACATAGGTACCACTTAGTAGGAGTCTTTTTGAGGAAAAGAAAGCATGTTGAAAGTAAGTATTCATTTTTTCTTGTCATTAAGATGCCAAGAAAATAGAGCTACTTTCCAATGTGCATGCTCAGTCTAAGTTTGGGAAGAAAGTAGGGAAGTTTCTGTTGAAAAACAAACCAATTGAACTTGTAAGTTCAAGAGATTTTGGAAGGTTTAATACTTTAATATTCAGCAAACATTGATGAAAATAAGTAGAAGTATTGAACTTCTAGAATCCCTGGAACTCTTGTGTTCATAGTTGTTAGTTTCCAAAAATGCATCTCGAGGCATGATGCAAGGTCTTCAATTGACGCGAAAACTTTTGAAGGAAACTTGCTTGATTCTATTTAAGCTAACTCAAGGCTTAAAAAAGAAACCAAGACAAATATCAATTGAACTTTAGGAATCAGGTAATTTCCTAAAGTCATGACAAATAATGAAATGATTCAGAAATATTTTCATTTTTGGAACAGATATATCTTAGGAAATCACGATATTTCCTAAAGATAATTTAGGAAACAAGTTCTTTCCTAAAATATTAGGTTCAAGTGGTAAGGCCTTGAAGAGACCCAAGCAAAGTAATCTTTGAAATTAAGCTATTTCCTAAAGATAAGCTAAATGAAAGAGTCCAATTAACTATTTCATTAGTTAAATGAGAATGTCTTTTGGACAAGCAAAGCCTTAAGTCTTGGTCTTATCCAAAAGTCTAGAATTCCTTTTGAAGATCTTTCTAGTAAAGGAGAAGATTCCAAGATGAATCATTAGACTAGAAAGCAAAAGATTCCAAGATGAATCATTAGACTGGAAAGCAAAAGATTCCAAGGTGAATCATTAGCTTAGTATTACTTGATTCCTTGGTAGGAATTAAAAAGTTCTTGAAAGAAAAATCTCCCCAGATGTGAGACTAGCATCTTTCAAGAGAAGTTTTATAGCAAGTAGTTCCCAGCAAATCCCTAACCATCAGTTTTGGTATTTAAGTCCAAATAGTGATATAACCTAAAGGTATATCATAGATTCTTAGCTTTGGAATTTGAAAAGTATTAGAAAATGCTTGGACTTAAGTTGAGGGAAAGATCTCTAAAATCCTGCAGGTAAGCAAAGAAGCTTAAGATAGTTTAAGAGATCTTAAAGATAAAGACTAAGTCTTTATTTTGTCGCAAGTATCAACCAGACTTGATCAAACTTGGCCATGATTGTCCAAGAATGTGTGATTAAAACTACTCTGTAGATTGCCTAAGTATTGGCAGTAAAAATTCCGTTAGGAATTATTCACTCAAGTTCCATTTATCGAATGAAAAATTGTGAAAAAAGTAAGTTGTTCCAAGTATGAACAGAGTGAAGGAATTCCAAAAATGTAGTCTGCAATCGTGCAAACGATACTTAAGTCTGTGGAAGGTAAAACATAAACGTTTGCCTATCCTTAAAGGGATTTCGGTACAAATCCAGAAAGCATGAGCGGATGCTTGGACTTAAGCAGTAGAGAGATTCCTATAAAAGTCCTGGCCAGGATAGGTACCTAAAAGCATTTGTAGAAAGGAATCTAAAGACAAGAAGTCAAAAGCTCTTGTCACTTCAAAATTGGTCAAGAATAACCAATTGAACTTGAATTTGAGAAATTCAAGAACTTGGAATTCTGATTGGTTTTCATTTGAAAACCCTAGCAAAAAGGATTGGAGATATTCTATTAAAGGTTTTCAAGTTCCCAAGGTTAAGCACAAGATCGTGAAATGATCATGTCAAGGGATTAAAACCTAGAATATCAAGATAGAGATAGTACCTGAGACTACGAAATTCTTGTCAAGAATTAAAGGTTCTCTATCAAGAGATGTTGTAGACTTTAGGATAAGAATCACCCACACATTAATGTGAATATAAAATAGGGTGGTATGGGACACGAGATTTTATACCCAGATTGATGTAGGAAAGATGGTATGGGACATCGGACCGTGGGATGATAATTATCTTTTAATCCTAGTTTGGATTTTGAAGTTAGGTTTCATCCTCAAGGGAATTAAGACTTCAAGGAAAGTTTAATTCGTAAAGGATGAAAGTAGTATCTTACGATACTTCAAGGTAACTTCAAGATCAAGGAAACTAAAGATATGAAGTAAGTAACTTCCAAGATCTTCTTAGAACACTTCAAGCTTAAGTGTTATTGATAAAAAATATTTGATAAATTTCTGAAAGAAGTTGGACTTTGATTTTGAGTTGATCTTTTCAACTAAAGATTTAATTGACTAAGTCAAGCATCAAGTTCCTAGTGTAACTTGATAAATTCACTCTTTTGACTCAAAGAAATGCACAAGAATTGCATTCACGATTAGGAGTCAAAAAGATTGAATGTGACCTGAACTTAGTCTCAAGTGAAGCATTATTTGAATACAAACCGCATCAACAGAACTTCAGTGGGTCGACACACTGATGTTGGTTACCACACTAGTATCTTGTGGTTAGATGATGTTTTTGATTTGTTTTGAATCAGTTATGCCTAGAGATGGACTAGTAATTTGAATCCACCTAGTTCACATGTTTGTGCCTAGATCGCACATCCAGAAACTGTGAATTAGCTAGGGATGTGTTTAGATCCACCCTCATTATTCTTCACTAGTTTGTACTTTGTCCCGTTCATCAAAGTGAAAAACCCGATAGTGTTTTGAATCATTTGGGCAGGGACGCCACCACAGAGATGAGACATGTTCTTCCAGTTTTAGAACATGACCATGTTCTTCCAATTTTAGAACATGAGGCTCGAGGGTTGCCTACAGTATGTATATAGCTCTATTTTCAAGGACAAAAATATTTTCCAAGGGAGGAAGAATGTAATAAAGTAAGTCTATGATCCAAGGGTCTGGCCGGTTTAGACGGATCTGAAATCGGACACCGTTTGGTCATCCGTGTGTATGACCAAAGATCTCGAGTTTTAGACTTTCTAGGAGGTCTTGTGCTCTTGTGAACAAGTGATCCACTTAGCTTAGTGGTTAAGTCTCAAGGATGTGAAGGAAGAGGTCTTGGGTTCAATCCCCATGGGGGACATGGAGAGAGTATTTTGCCCAAAGAGATCTAGAGCCTTCTAGAAGCATCCACTTGAGTTATCTCGAGTTAACTGGACACTTGGCACACATGTAGTTACATGGCTGACACTTGGATGCTTAGTATCCACCTGCCCAAGAAGGCAGTCCCCCTGGAGAGAGCTATATATAGAGGCATTTGGTTGGGAGGAGAGTCATCTCTCAAGCATGTGGTGGTCGTAATCCTTGTTCTCTTGCACCTTACTCATCAAATGTAACATCCTTTGACACAAGGAATTTCTTTGTGGATGGACTCCACAACGTATAACCCATCTGTTTATCATCATAGCCAATGAACACATACTTTTCAGCTTTAGGTTCCAATTTATACCTCAACTAAGATGGCACATATGCATAAGCCAAACATCCAAACACTTTGCAATGATCCAAGGTAGGTCTCTTACCCCACCAAGCTTCATATGGTGTCATACCTTGCAAATCTTTACATGGAAGCCTATTAACCAAGTATGTGGTTGTATTTACAACCTTAGCTCACAAATAATTGGGGCGATTATTTTCTTTCATCATTGATCTTGCAAACTCAACAAGAGTTCTATTTCTCCTTTCTCCTAAACCATTTTGTTGAGAGTACCTGCAAGTTACTTCCCTTTTTATACCTGCTTTCCATAAGTAATGACTGAACTCATTAGAGAAATACTCCCCCCCTCCATCTGACCTTAGTCTCTTCAATTTTTGCCCTATGATTCTCTCTACATACACATGATAATGTTTAAATGTACTGAACACCTCTGATTTATCTTTGATCACATATATGGTGATCCACCTGGTAGCATCATCAACATAAATCATATAATATCTTGAATCATCAGTGCTAAAGTCCTTTGATGGTCCCCACACGTCTGTGTGTACCAATTCAAGCTTCTCTGAATGCATGAAACCATGCTTATTATATGATTGCTTATGAGCCTTACCTAATTGGCAGGCTTCACATCTATATGTCATATGTTGACTTGCAACATTAGAAAATCCAAGCACTAAACCATTGTTTACCATATCCTTAATACCTCTTTCATTGAAGTGTCCAAGCCTTTTATGCCAAAGATCTAACTCAGAGATCTTATGTCCTCCATAAGTGAACAAGGCATGAACAACATTACCTTGAATCTTATATGTGAATAGCCTTTCTTCTTTTTTTTCCTGAAAAATTTGTTTATACCCATTGCTAGGTTTTCCACAAAAACTTCATCATTAGTGAACCTTACTTCATAACCTTTCTCTACAATTTTCCCTACACTTATCAGATTCTTTGGAATTGTAGGAACATATAAAACCTTACTTAGAAGAGTGCTTCCATCCTTAGCCTGCACTGATCCAATGGACTTCACATTGTGCTTTGTGTTATCACCTATTTGAACCACATGATTACTTACTTTATTCTCCAAATAAGTCATCAAAGTTATGTTACCACTTAGGTGATTGCTACACCCTAAGTCAATGTAGAAGAATCTTTGATCTTCACTTTGTCTTTCAAAAGTTGCATTCATGATTAAAGTTGAACCCTCCTTCTGATCTGAAGCATAGTTGTAGTAGGTATTATTGTAGGATTTACTTTGGAAGCCTCTACCTGCATTTCTTCCAAAGAAACCTCTATTACCTCTACCTCTGAAATTACCTCTCTGATTTCTATTACCTCTTCCCCTTGGATTAATGTTTTGATTATATCCTCCACTATTTTGATTATTATGCCAACATTCATGAGCTAAATGATTAGTCTTACCACAAATCCAACAAGCTTTAACACCAACTTTATTGCTTCTGCCTCTTCCTCTTCCTATGCCACCTCCTCTTCCTCTTAGGAAGTTAGCTTGACTAGTATTGCCTTCATCTTCATTCAATTGCTGCTTTCCTTTGTTAGTTTTCTTCTTGTCCTTTGAATACATTGCTTGACCTGCACTCTTATCAACATCACCTTTGATATCTTGCTCAAAGGTTAGCATATGTCTTAGCAATTGATTCAAATCAGGAGTGAAACGATCTAGTGACAATTCAGTAGATAAAATGAATGGCTTCCATTTCTCATCTCTTCTCAAACCTCTAAGAATTTGTCTTACCAATTTGTCCTCTTCAATATCTTCATCAACTGCTCCTAATGCATCTCCAATGTCCTTCATCCTTGTTACATAATTAGAAATGGATTGAGAAGCCTTCTTCTTGAATGTGGTAAACTTTGCCCATAAAGATGCCTTCCTTAACTTTGTGGTGTTTTGGAAATGCTTGTCCAAAGCATTCCATATCTAACTTGCACTTGTAAGTCCTCTAATGTGAGGTAGCAAGTAATCATTGACTCCCATGTAGATAATGCTCCTTGCTTGAGCATCCTTCTTCATCCATGTCTTAAAATCTGAGAGCTCCTCCCTAGTTGGAACACTAGGATCTTTAAATTCTGGTTTTTCTTCTTCACCTGTGATGTATCCTATCAAATCTTTGCTCACAAGATGAGCTTCCATTCTCATAGACCAAGCAGGATAGTTTTCTCTATCCAATTTCTCTATCTGAAGAGAATCTCCCATCCTTTCTTCACCTGTGTATTAAATTCTTCAAGCTCTATGAAAAATAAATGCACCTTTACTTTGAATGTAGTTCCTTTTGATCTTCTTGATAACTTCAGGCCTCCTTCTCTAGCTTTCACTTCAAAATTTCACCTTTTGGATCTTCAAAGGTTGACTTCTGTATAGCTGCAACAGTCGGGGTCCTCCTTTCTTCAATTTTGATCATTCCTGCTTTGATACTACTGATGGAGAGCGCTAATCTCCAAAAGAACAAGTTATCCTTGATGTTAGAGCACCTCTATATCAAGAACAACTCAAAATCTCAACCAATTTTGGAAGACTAATGCCAAATTATTAGTCTTTGCACTAATTGTGAAGAAACTAATTATTGAGAAAAGTCTGTTGCACTCAACTCACTCATTGACTAATCAAGTGTGTAAAGTTTTCAATGAAACTTTATACAAGGTGTCTGCTAAAGATTGCGTACCTTCTCCAAGTCAAATCTCTCCAAAAGATTCAGTAGATCTTGATATTTGATTCAAAATTGTACCTATAACTGAAACTACTTCACTCTGTAGTCGACTTTGGCACATAAAACTTCTAATGCATTGTTCTCCCAATCTAGACCCTGTTGATTCAAATGCTTTTAGCCACAAGTAGCTTATCTTCCAACTTAAAGAATGAGTGCTTAGTTGCTCAAAACTTTAGACTATGGAGGGAGATCTGATCAAAACATTGACCATCAGGATTGTGCCTATTTCTATCTTCACTTTCCACATTTACACATGTAAATATTCCTACTCACAATTCTCTCAACCTGATTACAATTAGGCTCTCAAAAATTGTAAACACGTCACTCTACTATAGACTTAGACTTGTATAAAAGCATTCCTCAAGACCATAAACACAGAAGGACACCTGAGCAAAAGATCGAGGTGCAATTTTTCTCTTATTCAAGAAAATATTACAGCTGATTGATGAGACATATTCTCATCACTTCTGAAGTGTCTAATGACTCTTACAACTTTTCATTCATTATTTCTCACTATGCCCTTGTAGAATGTATATATAGGCATATATGTACAAACTCATCACTTATTCAAAAGTATATGTAACTTGACTACAAGTTTAATGTACATGTATATACAAGTCTTCATGCTTCTGAATTTGATCTTTGCTTCATTCTTTGACTTCAAACCTTTGTCCTAATCACCAATTGTTGATTGTCTTTGTCACTCTAGAACAATGGTGAGTACCAATGTGAGGAGATTCACGTCATAAATGTCAATCCATGGAGACATGAGGACCGGTATGATGACCGTGAGCAAGTGATGGCATAAGTGCGTGGGTGAAAGCACACAAGCATGCACATACATACACGCACACGCACACAAGGTAAGAGCAAAGAGTGGAACAATGGAAAGCTTCAATTGCAAAAGAAATCTCTTACCAAGATCACATCTACAACAAGCTAACCCCCAAAAATGAGCTCTCCAGCCCTTTATATAGTTTTTTGAGTAGTTTTGGCCCTATCCAGACCTAGTGTCTGGCCTAGTTAAAAATTAGGTTCCAGGGCTTATTTGGGGACTCAAAGGAAATCTAAAAATTATGAAAATTGGTAGGATGATACTTCTAATACTCTTCAAGCTCAAGGACTCCTTGGCTTGAACAAAATGGAGTTGTAAAAATATAAAATGGTATTTAAAATGGTCTTTAGTGATAAAAATCACTATTTTTATGGGGATTTCCTCTGAAAATTTGTGCTTCTTTGAGCTCCCTACATGCTCTTTCTTCTTGTGTGTCCACTTCCTTGATGCGCTTCCATGCTTTGTCCTTGACCTTGAGCTTCAACACTGCCCCCCTCTAGAGTCTGTCGTCCCAGACAAACCCTTGTTGTAGTGGTTGTTCCAGGTAGTGTGTGGAGAGATAGTGTCCATCATGTATCCACATGAGTGGTCGATCTTCCAATTGTAGCTTGGGCAGTTGTCTGGTTCATCATTTTGTCATTGCAACCTTTGTATGGACTTCTTCCTTGTATTCCAGCTTGATGGTGTCTTTCTGAGCTTCGAAATTTTGTGAGCTACTCAAAAGAGGTTGTCAACGTTGATTATGAGTAACTCTCATGGTGGATTGCTTCCTGGCTCTTGTTGTTGTCACCGTGATGTCCTTTGGTTCTTCCAAGGATATTGGCTTCCCTAGTTTCCATAACAAGTACTCATGACCCATAATGACTGATGGGTAAGTGCATTAGTGCATGGGTTGGAAGAAGAATGTGCCTTGTGCATGGCCTTGTAATGTAGCCCTATGCATGCATACTTGGGAAATGCATTGGAAGAATTATCGTGGAGCATACATGTCTTACAATGGTGAAAGGTCCGTTGATCTTCATCTCTTCGTGTTGTACTTCCATCATGGTGTTTGACCATTGGCTTGTCTTTGTTGATGGTTCACTGACGAGCGTCTTCAAGCACATAGTTCTCTTCTTTCTTTTATTTCTTTCCTTTTTTTTTGGCACAATATCACAAAACAGGAAGCAAGAGGTTAGTACCAACAAAATATTTTACATATGTCATATGTGTATCATGTGCCTGGGATTCTCAATTGTGTCTATGCATGGCCGTGTAAGGAGGCCCTATATTAATGCATACTTTGGAAATGCATGACCTGAATGATGCAAAAGACAAGGTTATGCCAAAGGCACATGGTTGTTGCTCGTCGAGGATTCAAGGTTGCTGGTGCAGTCGTTGTTGGATGTCACCAGTGGATCCTAAAATGATGTGCACAATCGATGATGAAATGACAATTTGACCATTTCTTCCTTTAGGGATCCATTTGAGAACAATGTTCGGCAGCGTAGAGATCGACTGTAGCTTCTTCATCTGTGGATGATTGCTTGAATTTTTTATCCCTCGTGGTTGGTTCTTTGGTTTTGTGGGTGCTACTGGTGCTTTTGGCTTCCAAACCCATATCCTTGATGGTTTTCTTTTTATTATGGATGAGGAGATGAATTTATCCTCTTTTGGTCTTTGGCCTTGGTTGTGACTCTTGCTTCTCTGTGTTTTCCTTGCTGAGATTTTTCTCGTGAGGGAGATCGGTGATGTTTGTGCATGCAGGAGTGCCTTGGGTACCCAAATGTGTAATTGTCCTTGTTGAGCTACAACTAATTTCTTAGGCACCCAAATTTGTAAGTTATTATGGTCGGCCTTCATCGATTGCTTTGGTACCCACATTTGTCGAAGACCGTAGGATTGAGCTGGTCCTCGTTTCTTGGTGCTTCTTTTAGCATGGTTAGCTTGCCTCAATAGAAGTGGTGGTTGCAAAGCTAGTGGTTGCTCTCCTTTTCGTACCCAAATCTTCTTCCTACCCTGAGCTTCTTCATTAGCGGAAAAAATGAACCCTAAACGGGCCTTTTAGATTAAGGAGTGATTAGTGATGGACCAATAAGAAGAGGGTGGTGGCCACAGTCTATGCCCTATAAAATACTAGGCTGAAGGGAGAAGAGGGGACATATTTCTCCCTTATTTAATGAGCTGCCTCTAGAGAGAGAAGGAATCTCGGAACTCAGTTGGGCCCAAAAATTCAAAATTTCTTAAAAGTTAAAAAACTCATCATAACACCTGAAAATGGACCCCCCATTACTTTTTAGGGTCAAAAGTACTCTTTTTGACCCCAAATTCAAAATCCCTGCATGTTTTGAGGTTAAAAAAATGGGTTTTTTCAAAAATACTCAAAAAAGAGTTATTTCCCTCCTAAACCTCACATTTTCATACCCAGGTCCCAAAAAGTCATCTTTTCGCACTACTTTCACTCTGTAGCACACCATTGAAGCTCCAGTTTCTATATTCCAACCTATCTGCATCTTCTATCTCAAATTACTGTTGTAGCTTGAAGACCTTTAGCTTCAATGGCAACAGCTAAAGCTTCTAGGCGACCGAAAGATGAAATCCTCACATTAAGATGTCACAATATCAAAGCCATAGATGGATAGTGGCTATCATATGAGTACTCCAAAGGTGCATGGGTGTACATGCAACCCTCTAGAGTTGGGCCTCATCGAGTTAGAGATTGTGGAAACTTAGATTTTCATTGGAAGGGAAAGTTACTTGGCTTGAAGAAGCACAGAGACAATGGGATGGTTGCTATTGTACAACATGTTTTTACAATGGCAACTATGAAACTTGAAAACTCTAGTAGAATGAGATATCCTGTGAATTGTAAGTATTACTCTACAATATTTTATGTTTTCTTGTGTCGGATATATTTTTGAACTATTTAGATATGTTTTTGTTTGTTTCAGATATATTTCCTTCTACTTTGGTGGAAGAGCAACCACTTCATAGTCTTACAGGTACTTTCCAGGCATTGCATGCAGATGTTGGTGCACTAGTCTTTCCAGAAATCTCTCCTGCTCAACTTTACCATGATAGAGTTTTCTTTTACACACACAGATATGTTGTACCATCTACAATGAATGGTTTTGGAAGGTTAGAGAGAATTGAAGTACATTATCTTCTTAGCTTAGAGTGGCCAAAACCTGATATATGGTCAGTATCATCTTTGAAGCAAAAGATGGTAATGGATATACATAACTCTTTGAAATTCACAAAAGCATCTAGGTCTGTAGGTTTGCACTGGTCTTTTCCCATTCATTGTTTTGTATATTTATTCCAAGGATTCTCATTCCAAGTGACTTCCATCATGTTCATGTGTAAAGATATCACATATGAGCAAGTCGAAAGTCTTCTTGGTGAAGATTGGGGTTTGATAGAAGGAATTGCAAAAGGCGATAAATATCTTTGTAAAATAGGTGGAACAGGTATAGGATTTTGATATTTGAAACAACGTACTTCATTATACATCAGATTCTACTATGATCGTTGGATGTGCAAACTTGGCAACTGGATACCATTTCAAAGTCCAGAGGGATCTTTACATTCATTTGAAATAAAGCTTAGATTTCCCAATAATGAAACAGAAACTATTTTAGTGAATAATCATTGGACCTTGGCTAATCTGAGAGAACACTTGATGATTATGGGGTTTGAAGGACTAACTCAATCCAAATTCAAAATTCAAGGACATAAGGTGAGAAATGTTTCGTTCTTTTGTTAAAGTAATCTTTTCATTATTGTTTATTTTACTTTAATGACTTCAATTTCTTGCAAATTGATTACAGGTGGGCAGAAGAATGGAATACAAAATGAAAGTCCTTGTAGATTGGAGCAAAGATGGAACAGAACTCTCATTGTCATAGTTCTTTTGCAACCTGATAATGTCACTTCTTGGGCCCTAGTCATTGTATCTCATGGTTTTTGCACTTTCAAGAACCTTGTAAAAAGTAGGACAATTGATTCATGTTAGATATTGTATATACCTTCTTCTTTGATCCCTTCTCTCCTACTAAGATATCTAAAAATCCTCTTGATCTAGAATTGGTCTAGAAATACTTTACATCATGGATGAGCATCACAAATTTTGTGATGCGTTCTTGCATTTGCAAGCACTTCAAGTTGTACAATCATTGATACCAATAATTTGTAAATTTTGTAAGATTTGATATTTGTAATGAAAACATGTCTACGCTCACATTTTTGTAGTCTACAACTGTTCATTTATTATTTCTCTTGGTGATTATTCAATTTTTGCTTTTATATAGAGTATGTTCAAGTTCACAATAATTGACATTTTATTGGTTAATTTTCTCAATAGATGATCATTTATGAAGTTTGAAATTACAAAGGATATAACTAAAAAGGGCCATTCATGTTAGATATACTCAATACTTACTCCTCAAGTACCACAAATGATCCATGGTGATCTAAGTTATAAGGCCCCCATTATGATGAGAAACCACTTTGAGAGTACAAACATCCATGGAACCTTAACTTCTAAGCTAGATAAGTTTTATATGTGAAAATTTATGGTACTAAATGGTCTTTGTGATTGATGCCATGAGGTAAGTGGGGCATAAAAGTTTTTCCAATTTGAATGCCATTCAAGCTGAAAATAAAGGCCCTTTGGTGCTATGGAATTTCCCCATAGAACCTTAATGTGAGGAGTTCAAAGGGGGATTTCTGCCTTATGTGGGGTCTAGAGGCACAACGAGAATGCTAGACATGAGGATATTATCCTAAATTATATTTTGCAAACTATTTTATCTCATGTGACTATGTTTGTTTATACTGGCTCCCATTGTAGAAGTTGTATATGCATGGATCACTATAGAGTAAGTGACTTGTTAGAAATAAGTTCCATGGCTCTAAAAATCTAAAAATAAAGTTTCATATCCACTAAAAATAACCTTGCATGGCCTCAAAAGTATCAAAAAAGAGGAGCCATAGAAACATGGGATATGTCTTCGCAAAAGTTTTGTAGAGGCCTATTGTGTGTTTCTATGGATGAACTTTTTTTGTGCTTTTGAGGCCATGCAAGTTTATTTCTAGTGGATATGAAACTTTATTATTACAAATTGAAGGTCCATGAAACTCATTATGTGCTCAACTCAATTTACCAATGGAAAAATGAGTTTATAACCATAAATGATTTGCTCTGCACACATATCATGTTGACTTGAGTGCATATGATTGTGAACATATGATATAGATCAATGTGGAGTTGAGCATGTGTAAGAAAGGTTATGAAAAAGTATAATTACCAATGAGATAATTCACATTACAAAACATCTCTTCAAGAAGAATGATCACATAGTCATATATGCTCCTATCTAGTTCTTTGGTTGCATAATTTCCCTAAAATTTTCAAGAAGTAATAGTTATTTCCACCTTTTGATGACCTTGCATGACCTCAAAGCACCAAGAAAAGGTTTATATCTCATGAATGGTTTAGATTTTGGAGAAGTGGATGCTACCGTCACGTTTGGAAGATGCAAAAACCCTAAGATTGACTGTTTATTTGTCTAATTTCTGACATCCAGAGCCCTGGTAACCTCAAAAAGCACCAGCAAAGGGGCTGCCACAGAAATGCGGGATAGGCCTTTGCAAAACTTTTGCAAAGGCCTATCCCGCATTTCTGTGGCAGCCCCTTTGCTGGTGCTTTTTGAGGTTACCAGGGCTCTGGATGTCAGAATTAGACAAATAAACAATCAATCTTAGGGTTTTTGCATCTTTCGGACGTGATGGACGCATCCACTTCTCCAAAATCTAAACCACTCATGAGATATAAACCCTTTCATAGAATTTATGTTTTTACAATGGTTTCCTTTGTGTTTATGACATCATCTCCCTCTCAAAGCGATAAGTTCCACGGGAAGTAGCTATGTAACTGTGAGATTTTTTGGAAATTGAATCTTCATAGTTATTGGTCTTTTTAGAGTTCTTTATATGTTGTACTAGAACACGATGATGATGGATATCCATGATGGTACTAGAAAGGGTTTGTAGTTTATCTAGCTAAATAATCAAGGGCATGATTCTCATGATGGATAGTAATCCTTTTCTGACTCAGATGATGATCTTTTGATTTGGAATGGTGATCGTGGAAGTCTTAAACCCAGCTTGTATCTTCTTCCTAGGACATTTGAATATGATGTGGTTAGTGACAATACAACTCCTTTCTTTCAAATTTTAGGTTCATGGACCTTATTATATGCACAACCTAGTTGAACAATGCAAATACTAGTTTTGATTCTAACGGATTTGTTTTGCACACATACCATCTTTACGCAAGTGGATACAATTATGAACATATGATATAGATCAATGTGGACTTGAGCATGTGTAAGAAAGATGATGAAAAGTAGATTATCATAATGGAAATGTGATTTTACAACATGTATCTCTTCAACGAGAATGATTACATAATCATGTATGGTCCCATCTAGTTTCTTTGGTTGTATGGTCATCATCTTCACATGAGCTACACACAAGTCAATATCTTTCAAAATAGAAGTAAGGAATGCATCTCCTTCCTCTTGGATGGCTTGAAGTGCTATTGATTATATCCAAAGTCTGGTGCATTAACTTTGAATCACTAAGGTTCGTTAACGTTTGCTCACTTTTTTGTTGCTTTTGCATTAGGAGAAACTTTAGGTTGTGCTACATATGATCTATGATGTGGTTGGTAGTTCTTATTCATTTTACATCTATGCCTTGATTGACATTGTAACACAATTTATGGCATATGTTTCTTTTCTCATATGTGGGTAGTGTTCTTTGACCTTATAGTAGTAACTTTATAGCCTCTACTTGATATGATGTTGGATTATGCATATGTTTCATGATGATTCCTTGAAGCTCTCCTTTTTGGATGACTTGGAATGGTTACTTCATGCATGTTTCATCAGCCATGTTCCATTTGGAGGTAGATTGAGTTCAAATGGTTCATCACCAATGATTAGTGGATCTATTATTCCCCTTTCTGCATGTCCTTAGAATCTTTTTATGAATGGTCACATCTGTGGTAGTTGATCTTCATCATGCTCACAAGAATGATTCTATGGATGAGGGTATGAACTATTTTGATATTCTTAATCGACTTCACTCTGTCATATTGAGCCACTCTATGATTGTATGGTGACCTCTGTTGCATGTAGACCACTTCATCCTCTGTGATGGAGCTTCATCCAAGGTGGTCATTATGTACCTTGAGCATGGATAGGATATACCACAAAAACTTGTTAGTATAAAATAATCAATGATGCCTCTTATGTAACTTGAGTTGAAAGTTGAACCCTAAAACACTTTTTGTGCATGACATTGATCATGATGCAAAGGACTTGCTCATAACCTCCAATTTTCACTTGCAATGTTGTGTTGTAATTTCATGAAAACGTTTCTAATAGTCAAACTCTTGCAAAAGTTGTTTGAAGAAAAGCAAGTGAGTATTATTCCAACTAGTCAACATGCATCTTTTGAAAAGAAGGAGAAGCAAGAGAAACTATTAACAATTTAACGTGCTTCTTTGGTGTTGATGAAGCACTTATTTCTTAGATGAATTACCTATGCAAAGGAAATATTGGTTTAATTCTTTTGCAAATATGAGAATCAACAAAAATATATACCTCATTAGAAGAATATGGTGTCTGTGTCCTCCTACTCCACATGAAAGAGCTTCCAATGATGATATTGTGTGCTTTTCCTCCTAAAAAATAGTAGATGAATACTAGAAAGTAAAATGAATAGTACATCTTTGATCACAAAGAAAGAATGAACCATCTACTTGGACATGAATATTGTCATCTCATGGGAGAAAAATTTCTTTGTGAGTGATTCTATTATTGTTACATCTTCTCCTTGGAGGAAATTGTTCCAGTACCCCATGGCTGCTAGAATTCAAGAGGTAAGAGAGAGAAAGATAGAAGAGAATCAAAATAACATGTATAATGGACTAAGAAGTATCTGTACATAGAGAAGATTACTTTTTTGATATGTGTATGGGTCAGGGTGAGGTTTTCCAGTCTATGTGAGTGAAAATGATAAAAATTTGAAAAACTCATTTTTTGAGGTAGGGAAAGTTACGAGTTTGATGATGTGGCACTTTACTTTTGGAGCAATTTGAAAAGAACTATTTTGAGTGATTTTATTAAAAAATCCATAAAAAAAAAGTAACTTCTGACATGTATATTAAGAAATGGGCCTTTTTTAGTAAGCAATAACTAACTGTGTGACTTTTAAAAAAAAAGTCATTTTTTTATTCACAAAGATGGATGGATTTGATGATGTGTAAAGTGGAATCTCTCTCTCTTTCTTTTACAGAAGAAAGAGATGACCCTACTTGGGCCTAAAAAAAAAGCCTAGTCTTGCCTACTAAAAAGTGCTCTATTAAATGCACTTTGTTCCCTCAAGCAAGAACAAGATTAGGCTTAATCCCTCTAAAATTAGGAATCCTTACAAGGCCCATGCAGGGTTCATTTTTTCCCCTAATGTTCTTCTTGAATTCTATCTGTCTAGTCGATATAGCATATGTCTTTTTTGCTTGCCTCTTGGGTCTAGTTATGCTTACATTAGTCTGTGAAGGAGAAGAGAGGTTTGCTGGCCTCTAAGCATGTGCTTCCATGATTGAGTCCTTTTGCTTCGCAGGGATATTGACACACACAATTTTCTTTGCGAAGATTAGTTTTGGAAGAACTAAGGGAATGTGTGACCTCTGGATTTTTGAGCATGCAATTGTCTAATTCTAATGTAATGCCTTGTTCTTGTACCCAAACTTGAAGAAGTTGACTTCTTAGGTTCAAGTTGACTGCATGGTCGTAAATCCAATCTTGACCCAAGACAAGTGGCTCTCTAAGGTCCTCATCGTGACACACTAGCATTTTGACTTTTATTGGAAAATCTTGAAGGTAGATGGGAAGTTCCACCTCACCCAAACAAGGGGTTTCCACACCTCCCAAGCCTATGAGATAGGCTTCTATTGGTTTGATGTTCAATTGTAGGTCTTCGCAGTATGAAAGTCTAACTACACTAGTTGCTACACCTGAGTCAACCAAGGCTCTCACAGTCCTCGCATTCTTCCCTTGTTCTACCGCTATGGTCACAAATGGACGTCGATCAATTATTTGAGAAGCAATTGCACTTGATGTGTGACACATGGCCATGTGGTATCTTGGGGCCTCAAGATTGACATCTAGGCCCAGGCGTCTTAACTAATTTCTCCTAATGCGTTCTCTAGCCTCTGCCTGTGCTTCTTCTCTAACCCTTAACTCTTCTTCTTTTCGCTTCTTGGCAGTGTTGAGTCTCATTAGCATGTTTTCCATGAGAGGTTCTTGATATAGCTTGACTCGACAACCACTGATATAGTTTGGCAAGATATCACCTTCTAGTGTGGCCAATTGAACTACACCGATAGTGGAAATTCTATTAATGATCATGGGTCCGTATCCTCTTTTTTCCAATTTACGGGTATGTTGCTTTAGTGTATAAACTAACACTAGGTCTCCCTCTTTCAATCCTTTATCTTTGATATGTGCATCGAAGTATGCCTTTTGCCTTTTCTTTGCAGCATAGATGCCTGCA
Organism: Ceratopteris richardii; assembly: GCA_020310875.1. Lineage (NCBI taxonomy): Eukaryota > Viridiplantae > Streptophyta > Polypodiopsida > Polypodiales > Pteridaceae > Ceratopteris > Ceratopteris richardii. The sequence goes on along the minus strand of CM035442.1, from coordinate 103,090,773 downwards.
ACTGCTCGTAGCCTTGTCTCACCTAAGCGTTCTAGATCAAAGATCCTAGAGGATAACTCGCGTCCATTCCACTCATGCTCTTGTGCTACTTTAAAAGTTGGGATTAGGAAGTCCAATGGTAGCACAATATTTTGTCTGAAGACCGTCTGAAATGGGATGGCATTGAGTGCCGTTTTATAGGCAACTTGGTAGGCCCAAACAACATGATGAAGTTGTTTGTCCCAATCAGAGCGTTTGTTATTTACTAGTTTTGTCAATACATTACATAGGATCTTGTTTGTGCTCTCAGCTTGTCCGTTAGCTTGTGGATGATAGGGGGCAGACTTCTTATGTATCACCAAGAATTCTTGGAGAAGATTTTCGATTACTTCATTCAAGAAGTGTGTGCCTCTATCACTTACTAACTCTAGTATTGGTAATCCATGTCTCGTGAACACATTCTCAAATAAGAACTTTGCCGTTGTTTGAGCATCATTCTTTGTTATGGCTTTGACTTCTACCCACTTTGTAAGGTAGTCTGTGGCTACAATAATGTACTCTGCATGAGAGTTTCTAGCTGGGGGGTTAATAGGACCTACAAAGTCTATGCCCCACTTCAAGAATGCACGTCCTCCCATCATTGGCCTCAAAGGCATCTCATCTTTTCTAATTGGGTACTGGGCACATTGGCATGTGTCACATTTCTTCACATAGGTATGTGCATCCATATGAAGAGAGGGCCACCAAAGTCCTGAGAATAGAATAGTCTTAATTACTCGGTCAGGACCAAAATGTCGGCCTGCAACACTGCTATGGGCAGTTTCTAAGACTTTCAAGTAGTCTGATTCGTGAACGCACAATCTTAGTAACCATCTTTTCCTCTCCTATATAGGTTGTCTCCTACGAAGGCATAGTCTTTAGCCTCTTGCTCCATGCTTCGTTTCCTTGCTAGACTAGCCTCCTTGGGTAATGTTCCCGATCTCATGAATTCTACCAATGGAGCACTCTAGTCTAGAATTAATGACACATGATAAAGGGTGGCATGCTCCATAGGGGCTCTCTCTTTGCACATTGGACAATTCTTAATCCCCTCTTGAATTTGTTTGTTCACACTAGGCCAATACACGCCTAAGCGTTTTAGATTCTGTAATGTTCGTTGTTTAGAATAGTGATTTCCTAGCAACCCTTCATGGGCTTGTTGCAACCAACTACTATGTTCATCATCCTCGACACAACAAGCTAATACACCCTCTGTATCTTGTTTGTACATACTTCCTGCCAATATTTGATATTTTTGTGATTTTATAATTTCATCTTTGTTTGTTTTTACATTTTTATTTGCGGGTCCGAAGGTTAGGACTGGTACCAACTTATTTGCCCATTTAGGAACAACTTCTAGATTGAATAGATAAGCGTCAGGCAATTCATCGGACACTCCTTGCGGTGACTCACCTGAAGTGATGCGAGATAGGTGATCCACCCTAAGGTGGGTTCTACGTTTCCTAACAACCACTTCAAAGTCATATTTCATTAATAAGAGGAACCATCTTACTAAGCGTCCTGTGTTGCAAGGTTTATTGACCAAGTATAATAAAGCTTGATGATCTGTGAAAAATTTGAACTTGTTGGCCAATAGATAGTGTCTAAACTTCTTTACAGCAAATACCATGCCTAAACCTTCTCTTTCGGTTGTGGTGTAGTTTCGTTCAGCAGCATTCAATTGCCTGCTAGCATATGCTATAGGAAAATCTAAATTCCCTTCACCAGTTGGTTGTGACAACACACATCCTATTGCATAATTGGATGCATTCACATGTACATGGAATGGCTTATTCCAATCAGGAGTGTCAGTATTGGTGTTGTGCACAAGCGTCTCTTCAGCTCATTGAAGGACTTTTCGCATTCATCGTTCCACTCAAAATTTGTCAACAAGGCATAAAGAGGTTTAGCTATGATTGCATACATGTGAATGAACCTTTGGTAATCTCCACAATGGCCCATGAAGGCTTGTACCTCTTTAACATTCCTTGGCCTCGGCAACTCCGCTATGGCTTTTACCTTGTCCTCATCTGTTGATATTCCGTTCTTAGAGACAATGTCACCTAAGATTTTACCTTGACGTTCCATGAACACACACTTCTCTGGGTTCAGACACACTCGATATTCTCTACACTTGTTGAAGATCTTTTTGAGCTCAGGGATGTGGTACCTTCGCTCTTGGGAATGAGCACATAAATCATCCACATACACTTCTAAGCTCTTTCGCAAGAACTCTTTGAAGACATGACACATGAGCCTTGAAAGGTTGTAGGTGCATTGGTGAGCCCAAATGGCATCACTTGAAATGCAAAGATCCCCGTGGCAAAAGCTGTTTTATGTTGATCTTCTAGGGCAATGGCTACTTGATTGTAACCTGAAAATCCATCAAGGAAGCTATAAACTTCCTTTCCTACAACACGCTCCAATAAATGTTCAGTGATTGGAAGCAGATAACTATCTCTTATCGTGGCGGCATTAACTTTATTAAGGTTAATACACACATGTAACTTTCCATTCTTCTTGGGCACCACTACAATGGGGGACACCCATTCAATATGCTCAATCTCATAGATGAATCCAGCTTCAATCAATCTATCAATTTCTTCTTTTATTTTGGCTGCATATGTGTCATTATATGTGTAGGGCTTATGTTTGGTGGGCTTGGCATCTGCTATCATGGGGATTGTATGAGAACAAATTTTTGGATCTACTCCCTTCAAGTCTCTATAGTGCCATGCAAACACGTCCCTCTATTCCCTTAATAATGCTACCAACTCTACTTCCTCTTCTTTACTTAGGTCATCTCCTATGTATGTACATCTCTCTTCGTTCTCTTCGATGGTGACTACAATTTTTTTGGTCTTTTCTTTGTTATCATATGCTTCTCCTATTGTGGCCTCTCTCTTAGGCATTCGTACCAAAGTTTTTTGGTCCTCAACTTCGTATGTTTTGAAATTTTATGGTACTTCAAACAATGGTTCGTCCTCGTCCTGTTTCACTACTTTTCTTTTCTTTTTCTTTTTACTACCTTCACTCCCATCCTTTGAATTTATACCGTTTTGATGCTTGTGAGAGGTTCTTCTTCTTTTTGTGTAAATACTCCTATGTCTTCTAGATAGTGCTTCTCTGAAATAAAGCAACTATCCATCACAATGGACTCTAGATCATCATCATTCTTCTCTTCTTCTATGAAGTCATTAGAGTCACCTTCTTCTAGCAAGGGCTGACACATGAACACTGAAATATCATAACCCTCCTCATCACAATGAGGTGTCCATTGTTCTTCATTGACAACAATGTCCATGGTAGCTAAGATTTTTGCCCAACCATGAGTCTCAAATTCCTCATCTGGAAATATCATCGACGTATAGGTTGGGTCTCGAACTGGTCTATCTCCTTGAGAAGTTCCTTTTTCTCTTGCCTTTAAGCGTTTTTCCTCTTCCTTTGCGACCTTGCACCTCCATAAATGAGTATCTTCATGCATCCAGGATGTATCAAATGAAATTTTAGAATGTAGAGAGACTGAATCTTCTTGCTCCTTGTGGATAGGATTCCAATGTAGGGGTGGTACATCTCTGAATCCTTCAAATTGACCTTGGTTGTGACCCCTAAGCGCTGCAAGTACAAGGAGTTGGTTCCCCAATCCTATACAACTTGCAGTTGTCGTAGGAAGGGTCTTCCTAGGATCATCTTGTAGACATTATTTTTTTCAAAGTCACATATAGCAAATGTGTGTTCAAACTCTACACCACAGGTGGTTAGAGTTATCCCTTCGAGCAATCCTAGAGGTCTTTCCACATGGCTGTCAGCCATCTGAAGCTTCATTCTAGTTGGTCTTAATGTGGGCTTGCCCCATCGCTTCCACAAGGAGGTGGTTGCAATAGCAACACCACCACCTGAATCTATGATTGCTTTGGTTGTGTAACCTTGGTAGGTGATTGGAAGATACGTATTACCTTCATCACCTTCGCTCATGTCCCCTATTTTGTCTAGAGGTATCTTCGGTACTTGCTCTTTAGAGTCTGCTTTTGGCATTTTGGAATCAAGTTCTAGAACGTGATCCTTCACACGATTCCATAACTCAGGTTTGACTTTGAGCAACTCTTCTAAAGTAAGATGACACTGAACCTTAGCATTCTTCACGACTTCAGTGTTTCTTGGAACCACTGAGTCTTCGTTTTTTATCAATATTGTGGGAGCTCTGATATGGAGAGATTCAGATTCCCATGGGCTTGTGAACTGTGGCAACTCTTGTAAAGAATTAGATTCAAAATCTAATCATTCATCTTCTTGTTTCTCTATTTGGTCTCCATAAATAGATGGAATGTCTTGTGGAAATTGATCATGAAGGTCGTCAATCTCAAGAATAGGAGGGGGAACATTCTTCTCCTTGGCCCATTTTTCTTCTTGTATTTCCCGCAAGAACTTTTGAGTGTGCTGTTGAATTGAAAGAGGTTCTCCATCATCTATGAAGTCAGGAACATAGACTTTCTTTGGTGATGAGCTTTCTCTTTCAATAGTTAGTTGAGCCTGTGGAGGTAAAGAAACTTGCGGCTTATTTACCAACTGCTCTTATCTTTCTAGTAAGCCCTCGAAGTGCAGACCCGGTGTAATAGCATTCATCTGATTGAATGATTGATTGGCATCGAACATAGCTTGATCTAGTTCCACCATTTTAATGCATATTTTTTTCCGTTCAATCTCTAAATATGCTCTAGGGTAGGTCTTATCTAGGTTTGCAGGTGTTGGCCCTTCTTGAAGTCGAGCCTGGTATGCCTTGAACATCATGTCCAAGTCTTCTAGGGTTTGATCTGCAAGAACAGACCCTGATTGTGGTGGTCTATTACAATGGTTGGTGGGTGGGGATGAGGTGGTGTGGATGGAGTTTTGACCTGCGAGGGGCTTTGAGAGGCAATATCTTCTTTTTTTGTTTTTGCATCTTTCAGGCTTTCTTCTAGTTCGGATAAATTTTTGGTCCACTTACGATTGGCCTTCTCTCTAGTATCCTTCCAAGTTCTTGTTTTCCTCTTACTAGGCTCTCCTGATTCACTTGGCTCTGATTGCTCAGCTAGTTTAGCTTTTTGTAAGGCTTTCTGCCCGAGTAACTGCATGTATAGGAGCCACATTATCACTACTGGAACTTGAATCCCTTGCTAGGCCTACTACATTAACGCGTGTAACCTTTGGTGCACTAGAGGGATGTCCGGGACAATCTCTTAGGAGCTGTTCTTTGCCACACTCAAGACAAACGACTTGTATTGTGAGGTTCTGCCCTTGTATCGGAGCTAGTGTGTGGGGTGGTTGTTGTCCTGGTATAGGTTGAGGTTGGCCATATCCTCCATGTTCATACAGTCTAGATGCTCCTCGTGATCCTGGACATGGGTTATACCTAAGAACTTCTCTGCCTTGTTCTGTAGGAGGGTACTCGTATGGTCTAGAGTGGGGTGGTACAAATGGTCATGGCTATCTATTCATTGGATAGTTTTCGGTGTTCTAGTTGATGTACTTCTACTCACTATAAGAGTACATGTTAGGTGCTTGAGTTGGTTGTCTATCGTAAGGGTAGGTTGTGATAACCCTAATGCTTCTCTGGTGCAGACATGAGATGGATGATCCCCACCGCAAAGTGTGCAACTTCCTAACATTGGCACTCTCAAGGAGGAGTTCTCGTAGTTCCTTTGTCCTTGTACTCCTAATTTCTTGGCCACTAACTCTGTCACTTCCTCCACGTAACTCGAACTAGAAGTTTCCTTGCTCCGTGTATCCTCTGGTTTGGTAGGATCTTGTGTGGTTTTGAGATCCTCAGCTAAGTTGTCTTCCAAATCTATGCACTCCTGAAGACATTCACTTAGGGTTTGTAGTCGTTTTACATATACTAAGATTCTCAATGTTCCATTGGTTAGACCTTCTAAAAATAACGATATCATTTTTTGCTGAGAAGGTCTCTCTGTCACAGGGCATCGGGCTATGTATTGCTTAAATCTTCGTGTTGCATTTTTTACTGTTTCATTAGGAGTTTGTTTGAAACTATGTATTAAGGATGATGAATTGTGCTTGATCCTTCGCTTAGTGAATTCCCAAATAAGTTCTTGGAAGAATTGTTCAACATGTTCAAAGCAACTTAGATCCAAGGATTGAAACCAGGTCAAGGCTATTCCTTTGAGGGTTAGCCCAAAGGATTCATATTGCATGAAAAAGTCATCCACTTGCTCCGCTCGCAATACCTGCTTGAATTCTGCAATGTGGTCATACGACTCTCCTGTGCCATCATAATGATTTTGCATACATTTGGCCAATTGGATTGGTCTCAGTATTGTGCCGGGCTCTGGGGTTTGACTTATGATGGGATAAGCGGATTTTACTAGGTGTATTCCAGCTCTTACACCTTGGGGTGGTTCTCCCCTAAATGTGGTTCTATTCAGATTTCCCATTCCCTAGCTAGTGTGGCTATGGGGTTTAATTCTTGGCATGGTGAATTTCTCATGTGGTCCATTGGGTATAGTACCTTGGCTCGTTTGTCCTAACATCACATTAACTGTTCTTTGCTGGGTCTCAAATGGGTTTTGTGAGGTAGTTGCCTGATCTCGAGCTAACTCTCCTCTTTCATTAATCTGATCAGGGTTTTCGGTTACTACATATATCTGGCCCATCTTGTCCCTACCTTCATACTTGGCAGCTAGTCTTGGAACTATTTCAGTTTCTGTCATGTTTATCATTCTTGCTACTGTCCTCTGTAGACCATCAAGGTAGATGGGTATTCCTTGCGAGTTCATGGATATGTATTGAAGAGACGTCCTATATTCCCCTTCCATTGTAGACATAAGGCCTTCCCTAGGTACGGAACTATGCATGTCTTCAGAAGCCAAGAATCTCTCCCAGTTAAGTGACATTTTTTACTATCTACGAACTCAACACGTAGTGTTAACCCCTGAGTTGTGAGTCCCTGACTTGGTTGTGTAGTTGACCTTAGTTTCAAGTGATTTGGTACTTTATCTATCTCTTCCTAAGTGTCTACTTGATCTTAGGTTCATAAGCCTTGTCTACAAGTCCACAATTGCCCTTTGAACTGCTCAAAATCTTGTGGAACCCCTTGCTTCCTAGTCCAACCTAAGGGTCAACTTCAAAATACCTTATCTAATAATCCACGTATTAATTTTATCATTACCAATGGAAGTTTTTGTTGTACTCCCCATGAGCTTTCCAACAAACTCAAAATCACAGCAAACGGATTTTGTATGAGAAAGTTATGCTACTTCTGGGTTCTGGGGGTTAAAACTGGGAAACAGGACCTCTGTGGGATTGCTTCAAAATAGGCAATTCACGACACTTAGTAAGTATCGTGATACTTGGAGTAGGTGATACTCAACACTTGACACAGAAGTAAGTCCACGATACTCGATACTCAGCAGATATCGTGGGGAACAAACTCTTGATACACGATATCTGACAATTGTCACGAGAGAATTCTCATGATACAAGATATCAGTCAGGTATCATGAAAAATTCAACGATACACGATATGGCACAAGTATCACAAGAGCAACCTCAACAATAATCGATATTTGTCAGGTATCGTGAAAAATTCAACGATACACGATATTTAGCAAATGTCGCAAGAAAACTTTGGTGATACTCGACATTCCACAGATATTGTGGGGAACAACTCACAATACACGATGTCAGACAAGTGTCGCGAGAGAATTCTCACGATATACAATATTCCACAGGTGTTGCAACTACTGCTCCATGATACCCGATATTGGTCAAGGATCGCAAGTAGAACTCAATGATACTCGATACTGCTCAAGTATCGCGAGCAAACCTCAACGATACTTGATATCCAACAAGGCTAGGTATCGCGATACTCGACCACAAGAGATCACAACATCCACATATCGTGATACTCAACCATAGGAGAACACGATACTTGGATTTTTTGGAGTCCAAATTCATAAATTCTTGCAAATATGAGTACCTTGTGTCCTCCTTGTTAGTCCTATGTGTCTGTAGATGCAAAATCTCCCTTCAAACCCACGATATTGCACTCACGATACTTGGCACAGGTCACGTCATGTCCGAGGCTGTTCACTTAATTTTCGGGTATATTGGGGAGTATTTCTTCAGTGTTTCAGCTCCGCACCCCCTCTAAGCTTCTTGCTCGTAGTCACAAATGAAAAACAAGGTGGATGTACTCTAGAAAATGGAAAAAACTAAGAAGATGAAGGTGGGTGGAGATGGTGATGATGATGAAGATGAAGGAGAAGAAAAACTCAAAAAGTGAACTGAAAATGGTGATTTTTCCAACGTCGCTACTCTACGTCTTACCGTCACACGCTCGTCCTCCAAGTTCTCTCGCCGGCAACGGCCCCAAATTTGGTGTCACTCTAGCACAATGGTGAGTACCAATGTGAGGAGATTCACCCCATAAATGTCAATCCGTGGAGACGTGAGGACCGGTATGAAGACCATGAGCAAGTGATGGCACAAGTGCGTGGGTGAAAGCACACAAGCATGCACACACATAGACGCACATGCACACAAGGTAAGAGCAAAGAGTGGAACAATGGAAAGCTTCGATTGCAAAAGAAATTTCTTACCAATATCACATCTACACCAAGCTAACCCCCAAAAATGAGCTCTCCAACCCTTTATATAGTTTTTTGAGTAGTTTTGGCCCTGTCCAGACCTAGTGTCTGGCCTAGTTAACAATTAGGTTCCAGGGCTTATTTGGGGACTCAAAAAGAATCTAAAAATTATGAAAATTGGTAGGATGATACTTCTAATACTCCTCAAGCTCAAGGACTCCTTGGCTTGAACAAAATGGAGTTGTAAAAATAGAAAATGGTATTTACAATGGTCTTTAGTGATAAAAAATACTATTTTTATAGGGATTTCCTCTGAAAATTTGACATGTGCTTCTTTGAGCTCCCTACATGCTCCTTCTTCTTGTGTGTCCACTTCCTTGATGCACTTCCATGCTTTGTCCTTGACCTTGAGCTTCAACAATCTTGCACCAATAGATATGCATACACCCCAACAAATCATCAGATTGCCGAGAAGGTGACTTTTTTCCTCTAGAAATTGGGGGGCATCTTTGAACCATCATGAAGAGTGTGTTATTTACTTGCAACAGCATTTTTGCATTACATAAGGGACATAAATGTTGCGATATCAAGCTCAACATGTGATGATCTAGGATGACATGTATCACTTTTTCATTTCTTTGACACATATAGTGGTCATGTCGGTATATGTTAGGGATACTTCATTGAGCTTCACTAGATTTATCTATCGAGAAAGATGGCACATTTGTTTCTTGAGTGCTCAGACATTTGTGAACATTAGGATTTCCCTTATGTATTGTTCTTTATATATTGCACTTTTTGTATTGTTGTTTTAAATCATTCTTGTACATTGCTTTTATGTAATAGAAGAAGAAGAAGAAGATCATTCTTCCTTGCTCAATCTATGTGTGTGCTTCTCTTTGATTGTGAGAGTGTGTGTGTGAGCTCTCTTCCTTGTCTGCTTCCTTGTGACATGGTATTAGAGTTAGTGTGGTTATAGAGAGCTTGTGGAGAAGGTCGGTAATGAAGAGTACATGAGAAGGCATGGAGAAAGCCTGATTCACAAATGAGGTTAGAATGCTACAAAAATTGGTGTGAAGGTAGAAGGCATTAGAATATTTTTGAGAGTTATTCTATTAGGGTCACTTGTGTTTGTCAGATTTCTGTTTCAGAGCCATCTCAACCTCCATTTTGAGCCCTCGAGGTGGGGCCAATAAAAAAACTAGGTTAGTTTGCAAGACTATAACTTGCCTCTTGTTCAGAAACACTCGTATATTCTAGATCCATAATTTCAAGCCATTCCATGTACTATTGATACACGAAAACTGCGTTTTTCTGAGTTTGAACTGTCACATCAAAGTGCAATAGTGTTCAAGCAAAAGTACTCCTTGTAGTATCTTTGGAGTGTTGTGAATCGCTGCAAAAATAGCAAACACAGATGGAATGAGTCAGCTTATGAGCAATAAGCTAGACAAGAACAATTTCCATGTGTAGAGATTCATATTGATAAATTTCCTGCTGGGAAAAGGCTATTGGAAATACATCAAAGGAGAGAACGAAAATGCTCCACAGTTACCAGAGAGGAATCAAACTGTAGACTAGTTAAGAGCATATGAGGAATGGAATCAAGGAGCACGAAAGGAAAATTTAATGGCTATTTGTTAGCATACAAGATAGCATGATTGGGCACATACAAGATGCCAAGACTCTAAAAGAGGCATGAAACAGTTTGATCATATTGTATGAGACCAATACAAAGGCACGGAAATCACAACTTACGCACGAGCTACATACACTAGAGAAAAAGGGAATGTCGATAAGAGACTATACCTTGAAAATCAAAAGCATATGTGAGTCACTTGCATCTATCGGCATGAATGTAGATAATTATGAAAAGGTAGAAGTGTGCCTTCATGGTTTAGGAGCTGCATATGAGCAGTTCCAAGCATCTACTCAGACCAGGGAAAATATTCCAAATTTTGCTGATCTGGTGTCAATGTTGATTATTGAAGAAAAGAATATTGGTGAGGACTTGAACTCCCAAGGAAGACCTAGTTCTAAGCAGGTATTCTACTATGGCAGAGAAAGAGCCAGAGATAGAGGCTTTGGAAGTTGAAGAGGACACAACAACCAAGACCAAGGTCAACATCAGAATCATGCAAGAGATAGAGGACAATTTCTAGGCAAGGGGAGCCAAATATGCCATAGAAATTTCCAAAGAAATGATTCAAGTAATGAGAGTAAAGGATGTTGGAATTGTGGTAAACTTGGACACTTTGAACGTGATTGCAGGTTGAAGAATCAAAATAATAGAAGGCAACAGAAGAACTATGCATCCACAAGTGCAGATGATTCTAAGAAGCTATTCATGGTCCAACATCACATGATGAATACGATGTTTGCTGATGCTTCAAAATCGAATGGTAATGTCTGGTATGTTGGTTCAGGTGCTTCAAATCACATGACTAGTCATGTGAAATGGTTTAGTAATTTGCAAAAATTGCTAGTTCCTAGATATGTTGAAATAGGTGATGACACATTACACCCTATGGAGCATATAGGAGACATAGCACTATCTATGGATGATAGGAAGGTAAAACATCTTGCTAATGTGCCACATGTTCCAAATATAATAAACAATCTAGTTTCTATTGGACAAATGGTTGATCAAGGATTACAAGTCTGGTTCAATGTTGATGGGTTATATGTAGAAGAGTAGAAACAAGACGGAAGATTGTTTGACAAAGGAAACAAAGTGGGTAGGATGTTTAGCTTGAATGTGAAAATTCTTGAAATGAATGTTGCCATGTTTGCAAAAGGTGCAAGAGTTATTGATGATATAGAGATCTGGCACAAACAAATTGGATATGCAAACTTGTAGAGGCTGGAATTGATTTAGTCAAAGGAGATTGTCATAGACTACCAAATTTCAAGGTTGCAAAGATGCAAAAGATATGTGTAGCCTATCAATTTGGTAAACAATCAAGAGCATCATTTTCGCATGAGAAGCATGTGGGAATGTGCTAGAAATAGTACATATAGATGTTTGGGGTCCTGCAAAGGCCACATCTATGGGCAGTTGCAGGTTTTATGTTACTTTCATTGATGATCATACATGAAAAGTATGAGAGAAAAAGGATATGCACACACATATGGCATTGATTATGAGGAAACATTTAGCCTTTTAGCTAAAATGAATACTGTTAGAACACTTGTTGCAGTAGCTACAACAAAAGGATGGACTTTGCATAAAATGGATGTGAAGAATGCTTTCCTACATGGTGAGTTATAGGAAGAAGTATACATGGACTAGCCACAAGGATATGAAGACTCAAAGCACCCGGAATATATTTGCAAGTTGCAAAAGGCTTTGTATGGACTTAAGCAAGCCCCTTGTGCTTGCCATGCAAGGATTTTTTACTACTTAACCACCATTGGATTTTCTATGTGTGATGCAAATCATTCATGATATGCAAGGAAGAGTGATGATGGCATCAGGATTATGGCTATTTATGTTGATAACTTGATTGTAGGAGGTGACAATGAAGTAAGCATTGAAGAGGTAAAACAACTCCTTATGCAAGAATTTGACATGAAAGATCTTTGTGTGCTACGTTATTTCTTGGGCGTTGAGTTTATACATACGGAAACACGTATATGGATGTCACAAAGGCAATATGTCTTGATTATGCTGCAAAAGTATGGTATGGCTGATTCTAGGTTAATTTCTATGCCATTAGATTAGAATTTGAAGTTGGATACTACATCAAGTGAAGCATTGGAAAACGCTACTATGCACAGGAAAATTGTGGAAAGTTTGATATATCTCACAATTACAAGGCCTGATCTAAGCTACACTATTGGACTTGAAATTCAATTTATGCAAGTTCCTAAGAAGCCACATTTGGATGCTTTGAGGTGCACTCTACATTATGTGAGTGCTACTTTGGATTATTCATTGTTTTATGAAGTTGGTGTAGATTTGTAGGTTCATGGATATATTGATGTAGATTGGGCTGGTACTATTCCAGATAGAAGATCTACTAGTGGCTTTCTATTCTCACTTGGGGGTGCAACTATTACATGGAGCATCAAGAAGCAACCCACTATTGCTTTGTTGAGTACAGAGGTTGAGTATAGAGGTGCTACAATCACAGCATGTGAAGCATCATGGTTAGAGATACTACTTTTTCATTTTGGTGTGGAAGTGCAAAAGCCAATCATCATCTATTGTGATAATCTTAGTAGCATTCAGTTGGCAGCAAGTCGTGTTTTTCATGCTAAAACAAAGCATATCGAGGTACATTATCACTTCATCAGAGAGAAGGTATTAGTAGGTGATATTGATCTTGTTTATTTGAGGACACATGAGTAGGTTGTCGACATTTTCACTAAAGCACTTGGAGCTGAGAAGTTGAAAAAGTTTTGGAAGATGCTTGGATTATAGGACATGACATTGAGCTTGAGGGAGAGTGTTGAGATATCAAGCTTAACATGTGATGATCCATGATGACATGTCATGTATAGTGGTCAAGCTGGTATATGTCAAGGATACTTCATTGAGCTTTACTAGATTTATCTACCGAGAGTGATGGCACATTTGTTTCGGGCCATCTCACTCATTTGTGGACATTAGGATTTTCCTTATGTACTGTTCTTTATATATTGCACTTGTTTTATTGTTGTTTTAGGTCATTCTTGTACATTCCATTTATGTAATAGAAGAAGAAGAAGAAGAAGAAGAAGAAGAAGAAGAAGAAGAAGAAGATCATTGTTGTATATTATTGAACAAGGCATTGTTAAAGTATTATATTCTTAATGTATTAATATGTTTTTGATGTTTTTGATATAGCAGCTGAAGGTTCGTGAGGAGCGTGCAAGGCGTGAAAGGGCGGACATCAATAATCCGAATAATTATTATTTAGTTTGTAAATAAACCTGCGTAGAAGGTTCTATTGTTAGAAAAGTAATGGTTAGAATAAGGGTCGTTGTAGACCGTAGTTTCTGTTATTGAAAGCAATGGCTTTCTGTAAAAGTTATCAACTTTTAGTTTCACGCCTGCTTTTCGAAGCCGCCCTCTTGTAACCACTCTTTTCGACGTAATCAAAAGTCCTATAAATACATGCACTCTGTGGATTGTCGAAACAGAGTGCATGGGGGGAGATTGCACCCAATACTGCGTTGTGTCTCGTCTCTTGTTGCGTCTATTCTCTGTGTGTTTTCTGTGTCCGTAATCTCTGTATGCACGTGAGTAAGATCCTGACAACAGTGGTATCAGAGCTCTGCACGCGTCAATACAAAGGGTTCTGTTCTCTGTTTGCGATTCCGATTTCGTTTCCGTTTCCTGTTCCTGTTCCTGTTTCGGTTTCGGTTTCTGTTTCTGATTCTGATTCTGATCCAGAACCAGAACCTACGTCTTCACCTACGTCTTCTCCTTTGGCTTACTCCAAGGCGTCGACTAAGGCGTCGACTAAGGCGTCGACTAAGGCGTCGACTAAGGCGTCGACTAAGGCGTCGACTAAGGCAAAGAGCTTAGGCAATAACTTGGGCAATACATTGGCACCCAAGGCTCCCTTGGCGACCGTTGGCAGCCGTTGGCTACACGCGAGACAATTTTAATTTTTGAGTGGTAATAGAGAGGTTTAGAGTCCCTAAGGTAGGAGGATTTGAACCCACAACCTCCTAGTTTCAAGGGAAGTACTTTGACCAGTCCACCATCTCTTGGAGTTGTACTCAAGTCTCTCTCTCTCTTTCTTTGGTACTTGTGCAAGGCGCTCGCGGCAATTTCCAGGATGGACCCAACAAAGAATTAAGTGTAACTTTCAATCCGTAGGTCGGATTGAGGCGTGTAATATACCGTTGGAAAGCTCTCGGAACAAACTTTCCAATGAGCTAGCTTGCAAGGGTGAAATCCTTGGTCATATTTTGGTGGCACTTGATTGAGTGTTCAAGATACCAAGCAAGGTTGAGAACACGGGATCGAGACACCAAGGTTGCAAACAAGAAGGTTCAATACACCAAGGTTGAGAGCAAGGGTCCAAGAGCACCATGGAGAATCACAGTAATTCACCTTTACTTGGAGTCTCATTCGAGCAAGAGTTAGAGATTATGAACCAAGAACTTCACGCACTTCAACAAACCATACAAGGACGTTATGCTATGCTTCAATTCGACGGACGAAAAGATGGCCGCTTTGTCTTATCATGGCTATCCCTATTCAACGATTTCTTTTCCGATGGGTTATATTCAGAAAATCAGAAAATTGAGTTTGCCACCAATTATTTGGTAGGACGAGCGCAGTTATGGTGGAATGATCTTTCTTGTCGTGCAGATTGTCCACACACCTGGAAGGCTTTTCAAGAAGAGTTTAAAGATTCATTCTTACCTTTACAGTTTACCTTACCTGTTTGATAATTGTGATGTATTTACATATTGAATTTAGTCTATAGGAGCATATTACCTTTAATTTTTGAGATTTTGTTTTACTTCTATGGAAAGATATCTCCTATCTCTTTATAGAGTAGCTATCACATATCTTTTGA
The DNA here is from genome assembly GCA_020310875.1 of Ceratopteris richardii. Taxonomy (NCBI): domain Eukaryota; kingdom Viridiplantae; phylum Streptophyta; class Polypodiopsida; order Polypodiales; family Pteridaceae; genus Ceratopteris; species Ceratopteris richardii. Next base: position 103,075,649 of record CM035442.1, on the reverse strand, counting down.
GCTTCTCTTCCAAGATCAAAAGAATTTGGACTTTACCCATTCATCCTGAAGGCATATTGTCCTGCTATTATGATAAAGGGGTGGATAATCTTCAGCACCTGCACCTATCGGCAAATTACTTTGTAACCATCCAGATACGTTTCTTGTCAATTTATATGCATCGTTGTCTTCTTTTTGCATCCACTTACATTTTGGACATGCATGTTTTGCATCGTACATGGAATATACACATCGTTTAAACATGGTTTGTCTTGTATGGTACATGAATTCTTATTGCAGGGACAGGTATGTATTTTATTGCAGGTTAGCGAGGAGAAAAAAATACATATGTCAGGGTGTGTAATCCCCTTTTGGTCTCTTTATGTATCATGGAAATTGTTTGTCGGAAATTTTCCGGTTTTCAAAATCACGCCGTTATGCTGCCGAATTTTTTTTTTTAATATAAAGGAAGTTCGGCAATAGCCTACTCTCCCGGATTTGAATTAAATTAAGAAACAAAGGTACAATAGAAGGGGACTAGTGCCCACGGGACCCCCCAAATCCCACAAAACAGGGGAAGCTTGATTGAATCCTAGGTTGCATTACAGAGAAGGTTAATCACCCTCTCATCGCCCTCATGCGGGGCCCACTTGGGTTTGAGCTTGTTGTTGATCAAAAGGAGGACTTGATGGTGCCTGAAGGGGGGGGACTTCTTACTGTTAACGATCCTTTTGCCCAGGAGGAATAGTGATTTCTCAATCGACCACTCCCTGGGGGGATCGCCGAAGTTGAGAGCACACCTCTCCCGCCAAATTTTCCACAGGACTTCCCCTCTGATGGCGTTCCAGAGTGTCGCAGAGCAGCCGATCGCTTCTCCCAAAAGGACTTGTTTCCAACTAAGCTGTTTTTGAAGTCTGATTTTCATTCCAACCGTCTGCCAGATTCTGTAGGAGTTGGGGCAAGTAAGGAAGATGTGTGGGACATCTTCGATAGCACGGTGGTAGCGTTTGCACCAAGGAGGGATCCCACAAAGTTTGCTAGCCTTATGGTTGGTCCAAATTCCTCGATGAAGAATTTGCCATAAGAGGACAGACTTCTTAATCTCAATAAGGGGGTGCCAGATACCCATGAATTTCATGTCCCACCGAAGCCGCGTCCAAGACAGGCACCACTTCTTGTTGAGGCTGATCTGGAGGTCAGCCGTTTCTTTGATGTTCGGGATTTTGAGTAGGCTATTTCCATTGTGCCATTTGAGACCAAGCGAGTTCGGTGTGTCGTGTCCCATGAGAAGGCGAGTCTTGTGACGATCCCAAGCGAGGCATCTGCTTTGCAAAGTGTTCCATTCTTCGTAGGAGATGTTTATGCGAGGGTCAATATCCTCGAAGTTGATCCAGTTGTTGGTGTCATGTTTCCAGAGGTGTTTCCATTTTTTGAATCCTTTGTTCCATAGCTTCTTGGCATTTTGAATGTTCCACGACTCCACACTCCGGATGCCATGTATCGGAAACCAGATAGAGTCGTTTTGTCTGATTCCGGCCGCCCACTTCCAGTCCTCACTAATTCTTGTGAAGCTTTTGACTTTATTCCAACCCTTCCAAAGGGAGCACACGAGATTGGAGCCTTTCGGGAAGACGGGGATCGGGGAGAAAAGCAGGGTCATGATGTCAAGATTCTTCCAGTTCGGGAACCCCGTGAGGGCCAACTCATTCTTGTTTCTGAAGATCAGCTTGGCCCACGAGGCCTCCCTATTGCACCAAGCCTTAATCATCCATTTGGCTGCCAGTTTGTTAGCCATACACCCAATGTCCAGGATACCAAGCCCCCCGCTATCTCTAGGGCTAGTGCAGATGGCCCATTTGATTTTAGGCACCCCCCTTCTGTTATGATCGCCCGTCCAAAGAAAGTTTCTACAAATACTATTCAGTTTGGACAGACCTTGCTCATTCGGTCTCCAACAAAAAGGAAATAGATGGTAGAAGAGAGGAGGAACGTGTTGATAACCATCGCACGCCCAGCGAGATTGATTTGCATACCTCTCCAATAGTTAAGTTTGTTTTCGAGTTTAGCCAACACCCAGTTCCATCGCTGCTCCATAGAGACGCCAAACCCCAAGGGGATTCCAAGAAGTCGAAGGATTTGGCCCTGCGGAATGATTTGACAGCCATGATCAATGAGAAGGCCAGGATGCTGTCCCACAATAGCCCTAAAGGCGGTCTTGGAGTGGTTGATTTTGGATCCATCACTTTTTGCTGATGATATGAACGCGTTCGTCCACAATGATAATACCAGCCTGGAGACTTTCTGGAGGTGTCTTGCTGCCGAAATTTTTACAAAATTCATATGCACATGCATTCAAGTATAAATTCCTGATTAGAAAATTCATTATTATTTTATCATATCCAGATATTCATTTTTGTCATCACTTTTGGATTACATTTTTTTACTTAATTTCTGCATATCATACACAAACACATTAATGTAACAGCTCCATGAACATTTCCATGCATGTATTTTTACATGGCACATGCCTATTTTCTTTATTCAGTGATGAAACATGTGACTGGCCATCCATGTTTATTCTTTTATCACCTGAGGTCAGTTGCTTGTTCAACTGAGGGGCATGTTATACCTTATGGAATATGTTGAACAATGCATTGTTGGATTGAAATATGGAATAGCCAATGCATTGTTGGATTGAAATATCGAATAGCCAATGCATTGTTGAACTCTAACATGAAATATGTTGGCCAATGCATTGTTGGATTGAAATATCGAATGCCAATGCATTGTTGGATTGTAACATGAAATATGTTGGCCAATGCATTGTTGGATTGTAACAGTAATATGGAATATGTTGAACACTGCATTATAATTGTTAGAGTGTTGCATTATTTTATCAACTGAGGTCAGTTGCTTGTCAACTGAGAGGCATGTTGTATATTATTGAACAAGGCATTGTTAAAGTATTATATTCTTAATGTGTTAATATGTTTTTGATATAGCAGCTGAAGGTTCGTGAGGAGCGTGCAAGGCGTGAAAGGGTGGACATCAATAATCCGAATAATTATTATTTAGTTTGTAAATAAACCTGCGTAGAAGGTTCTATTGTTAGAAAAGTAATGGTTAGAATAAGGGTCGTTGTAGACCGTAGTTTCTGTTATTGAAAGCAATGGCTTTTCTGTAAAAGTTATCAACTTTTAGTTTCACGCTTGCTTTTCGAAGCCACCCTCTTGTAACCACTCTTTTCGACGTAATCAAAAGTCCTATAAATACATGCACTCTGTGGACTGTCGAAACAGAGTGCGTGGGGGGAGATTGCACCCAATACTGCGTTGTGTCTCGTCTCTTGTTGCGTCTATTCTCTGTGTGTTTTCTGTGTCCGTAATCTCTGTATGCGCGTGAGTAAGATCCTGACAACAATCATTCTTCCTTACCTCAATTTGTGTGTGTGCTTCTCTTTGATTGTGAGAGTGTGTATGTGAGCTCTCTTCCTTGTCTCTTTCCTTGTGACAATAAGAAGTCACTTATGAAATACTCCCTGTTTAAAAAGTAAAAAATAAAGATTAAGAAATAAGAAAAGAAAATCAAATATAAAACAATAAAAAAAAAAAACAATTTAGAACTTGGGGGCCATCACTTATGCAACAACCCCTCCATAGCTTAAGTGGCCCTCAATTTTTAATATGAAAATTAAATGTCACTATGGACCATTGTTTCTTGTTGTGATATGTAGAGCATGTAGCACATTATAATAGATAGGCAATGAGTGAGGCTTGATGTAGCATTAGATGACTATTGTGCAAAAGTAAGGATGGTAGAAGTAAGTGATGAAGGAACATTGCAACTCATCCAACCACAAGTAATCGCACCAAAGTAGAGGGCCATAAGTAATTTGGATATGGAAGGAATCATTGGGCAAGACGAAGATATTCCAAATTAATTTGCCACAATTGAGGTTGCTCCCATGGTAGAATTTCAATGTGAAATCCTTATGGAAATTCCGATTTAAAGTTCCAATATGCTAAATATCCTTGAGATAAAAATTGTGATGGATATATCATGACCACCATCTTCAAACATTGTTGAAATTTATGGCATCGCCAACACCTTTTCACCGCTTCTTAGTCCATTGCAACATGATATTCACACAAAGGACGTCACCCATTGAAATGAAAATATCAGCAATTAGCACTATCAACATCATTAATTTTATATATATGCCATCGTCTAGATCATCCATCAAAATACAAGAGTTATTCACCACTATTTCCTTCACATCAATGGTGAGAATGGCCATCACAATCAATCTTCCATACGCTGATTGAATGAAGAAGGCATACTTATTCCCTTGACTTGTTTCATCTTTTTAGAGTTACACCCTATATGAAGGAGATCATTGGCATGATGACACAAAAAAATGTGACAATGATCACTTTGACCAAGAATCTAGGCAACGAAACTCAGCAAATCGATGATCTGCGAGAGAAAGAACATGGGATAATGAGGCAAAACAACGAGGAACAAAATCAAATAGCTCGCAATCGTTCAAGAGGAATTGCCCAACAGGCACATAGGGTGAAAGATGCAAGTCATGCAATTGAGGATTGATTGAAGACAAAGGAAAGCTTTGAAACAATAACCTTAACTTGTATCAATGCTTAACGCTAAATTAATCTGTGAGTAATCTTCAACCTATTCACATATATTTGTCTAGGAAAACAAAGAAGGGTTTGGAAAGATAAAATGTCAAAGAAAAAACCAGGCACTTTTTTTTTAATGGAGGTTTGGCAAGCGCCTATTCTCTCAGGCTTTAACCTCTCCTCTGTGGCATACAAAGAATCCCACAGATACTAACTATGCCTATTCATTTGTACAGAAGAACGAAACACTTTGCCATTGAGCACTATAGAATCAGTATTAAGTAATGAGCATCATCCCGAATCCCGATTCCCATACATGATCGCTCAAACAACTATCAGCAGGGCTTAAATTTGACGCGTAGCCCTGGGCTTCACAAAAATGCCCATGAAGCCTCGGTCTAAAAAGGCTTCTTTTGAAGTTTCTTAACAAAACTAGGGATTCCCAATGGGGTCTATTTGAGAATATAAATGATAGCAAATAAGAACACATTGTATGAAATTTGAGCCGATTGGCATACATATATTTACATGAAGAAAACTTCGATGCTGTAAAAATTAAACTAATAGGAATGGAGCTGTCAAATTAAACTAATAGGAATGGAGATGTCAAATTAAACTAATAGGAATGAAAGATATGTACATCATTTTCATTATGATATAAACAATGATGGTCATATAGAATCATGTTACTTGCATTTCTGCAGAGAGAGAGAGAGAGAGAGAGAGAAAGATCTCATTGAATGTAGATACAATGAGTTTGGGCATGAGAAGCAATGCATCAAGAATCTTTGCATCTAAAGTCCTGACCTGAAATAGGACAACACCTGATACATTACAAATTACACTAAGCAGCATCAACACCACCATGATCCATGCTCCTATATCTGCAGAATGATTTGTCATATGGCTCTCATTTATTATTGAATATTACTTGGGTGTTTACCAACCTTGTACGTCCTTGCTTGCATAGTTTCATATCTTTGAATGCTTCAAGGGAATTTTCCCAATCATCCTTAGATTTATCCAGAAGATTCAATCAGTTTCAGAGTTTTAAGCAATGAAAAAACTCAAAACATCCTTGATATATATATGATAGAACTTCCTGCATGTTTTAAGCTTCGCACAATAGAACTCAATACATGCTACAGTGAGTAGAAGTAATATCTAAAATCATCACTAACGGATTCTTGTGTATTCCATTTATTCAATGATTGATAGGCATAACCAAGACTATCAATCTGAGACCTTTTGATATTGGTATGACTCAGTGAGTACTTCCATTAACTTATCAGAATTTCAATCTAGGGAAAATAAATATTGAGATCCCCTTGGGGTTTGGCTTCCAGTGGAACTGGGTGCTGGCCAAACTCGAAAACAAGCTTAACTATTGGAGAGGTATGCAAATCAATCTTGCTTGTCGTGCTATAGTTATCAACATGTTCCTCCTATCATCTACCATTTATTTCCTTTCTTGTTGGAGACTGAAAGAGCAAGATCTATCCAAACTGGATAGTATTTGTAGAAACTTCCTTTGGACGGGTGACCACAATAGGAGGGGGGTGCCTAAAATCAAATGGTCCATCTGCACTAGCCATAGAGATAGTGGGGGACTTGGCATCCTGGACATTGGGTGCATGGCTAACAAGCTGGCGGCCAAATGGATGATTAAGGCTTGGTGCAACGGGGAGGCCTCGTGGGCCAAGTTGATCTTCAGAAACAAGAATGAGTTGGCTCTCATGGGTTTCCCAAATTGGAAGAATCTTGACATCTTGACCTTGTTGTTTTCCCCGATCCCCATCTTCCCGAAAGGCTCTAATCTCGTGTGCTCCCTATGGAAGAGTTGGAATAAAGTCAAAAGCTACACAAGAATTAGTGAAGACTGGAAGTGGGCAGCCGGTATCAAACAAAACGGCTCTATCTGGTTTCCGATCCATGGCATCCGGAGTGTGGAATCTTGGAACATTCAAAATGCCAAGAAGTTATGGAATAAAGGCTTCAAAAAATGGAAACATCTCTGGAAACAAGACACCAACCACTGGATCAACTTCGAGGATATTGACCCTTACATCAACATTTCGTATGAAGAATGGAACACTTTGCAAAGCAGATGTCTCGCTTGGGACCGACACAAAGTTCGCCTTCTCATGGGACATGACACGTCGAGCTCGCTTGGTCTCAAATGGCACAATGGGAATAACCTATCAAAAATCCCGAACATCAAAGAAACGATTGACTATCAGGTTACCCTCAATAAGAAGTGGTGCCTGTCATGGACGTGGCTTCGGTGGGACATGAAGTTCATGGCTATCTGGCACCCCCTCATAGAAATCAAAAAGTCAGTCCTCTTATGGCAAATTCTTCATCATGGAATCTGGACCAACCTTAAGGCTAGCAAATTTTGTGGGATTCCTCCCTGGTGCAAACGCTGCTACCGGTCTATCGAAGATGTTTCACACATCTTCTTTACCTGCCCCAACTCCAACATATTCTGGCAGACGGTTGGAAAGAAAATTAGACTTCAGAAATGTCTCAGTTGGCAGCAAGCCCTGCTGGGAGAGGCGATCGGTTGCTCCGCGACTCTCTGGAATGCCATCAGAGGGGAGGTCCTATGGAAAATCTGGCGGGAAAGATGTGCTTTCAACTTCGGTGACTCCCCCAAAGAGTGGCCAATTGAGAAATCGTTGTTCCTCCTTGGCAAAAGGATTGTTAACTGTAAGAAATCCCCCCCCCCTTCAGGCATCATCAAGTACTCCTTTTGATCAATAACAAGCTTAAACCCAAGTGGGCCCCTCATGAGGGTGATGAGAGGGTGATTAAGCTTCTTTGTAATGCCATCTAAGCTCTATAAAAGCTTCCCCTGCTTTGTGGGATTTGGGGGGTCCCGTGGGCACTAGTCCCCTTCTCTTGTACTTTTCTTTATTTAATTCAAGTCTGGGAGAGTAGGCTAATGCCGAACTTCCTTTATATATATATATATATATATATATATATATATATATATATATATATATATATATATATATATATATATATAAATATTGCTATTGCTCACAGGAACGCAAAATACATAAAATATATGCCCAGTGGAGCAAAGCTCTTCAAGATACCAAGCATATATAAATATTTTGTTTCATGGTTACAAAAATAGATATCTTGGGTGTTCAAACCGACACCTTTTTCCTTTTAAAGGTGGTTGTCAAACTGTGAGAACAAAGTGTCATCGTTTGTAAACAATCTTATACATTTGAAGAAAGTTTTAGGAGCATTCTAATAAGGATATTTTAAATCTTTGAAGAATATTCAAATTGACTTTTTCTTTTCAAACATGATTGTCAAACTACCAACACATAGTGACATCGTAAAGTAAACGAACTTACACATATAGACCCAACACATAGTGATATCGTAAAGTAAACGAACTTACACATATAGACAACTTTTTAGGAGTACTCAAATTAAGACCTCTAAGATATTAGCACAATATTCAAATAAAGTAAAGAAGCATTGTAAATATAGGCCTTTGCAAACAGTTTGAACTTTTATGAAGGTGAGAAGAATAACATACCTAATTGCAAGCAAATATGAGAAGCACATACTAGACTGAAAATATGCATGGCAGTTCTATAGGGTTTAAAATTGTGTCCAACAGGGCCATTAAAGGGAACCAACCCAATCTCCTCAATGTGCAGGGATGCGAAAGCATTCAATCGGGTCAGGTCATTCGCATTCTTGGTATCCCTATGGGATTCAGTGTTACTCTGGAACAAAGGTGGGTCTGGGTCTTCGCCAGACTTAATAACAAGCTTAACTATTGGAGGGGTCTACAAATTAATCTTGTTGGCCGGGCCATGGTGATCAACACGTTCCTCATATCCTCAATCATATACTTTCTCTCTTGCTGAAGATTCAAGGATCAAGAATTAGCCAAATTGGAAAGTACTTGTAGGAACTTTCTATGGAGTGGGGACCATAACAGGAGGGGAGTACCTAAAACCAAATGGTCCATATGCACTAGCCATAAGGAGAGGGGCGGTCTGGGTATTATGGACATTAGCAGCATGGCCAATAAACTTGTGACAAAGTGGATAATTAAGGCTTGGTGCAATAGAGATTCCTCTTGGGCCACATTAATTTTTAGAAACACGAACGCAATCTCTCTGGTGGGCTACCCTGGATGGAAAAACCTCGACATCCTCACCCTCTTATTCTCTCCCATTCCTATCTCTATGAGGCTTTCCTCAAAGAAGACATGTGAATGATGTGTGTGCCACTTTCCTCCCATCCATTTATATCCTCTTGTATCTAAAATAGCAATGATGTGGAATGATCTAGCGTCGCCATGTGGCCAGCATGCAACACTCATCCCCACTAACCATCAAATACCTTAGGATATACCTCCGAGCTTAGGACCTTGGCTAACTAGCCCTCGTCCCACACACACATGGAATGGTCTCTATAGACCAATGTCTGACACTCTCTCCCCCTTTTAAAGATCATTGTCCTCAATGATCAATGAGGGAAAGTACTTGTGAACTAGAGCTGCTGATTCCCAAGTAGAGTTAGTAAGTGGTAATCTTCTCCAAGCTACCAGATACTCTTGGATGACACGATTTCATAACCGTTTCTGTCTCCTATCTAGTATTCCCTCTATTATGGACTCTCCAATCTGGAGGAAGCTCTAATCGGTATGCTAGATCACTCAATTTCTTTACTATCTTCCAAGGTCCACAATACCTTGGTGATAGCTTACTACACTTCCCTGTGGACAATGAAGTAGATCTTGTCGGTACCTGAAGGAAGACTCGCTCTCCTTCCTCAAAGGATCTAGGAGATCTTTTCCTATCAGCATACTCTACTAGTGGCAAATAACTATCCCAATCTCTCTGTCTCTCAGACACATATGCCCGCAAAATATCCTCTAGAATTTGGTTGACCCTCTCGGTCTGACCATTTGTCTGATGATGATCACCACTACTCATTTTTAGTGACACTTTCAGTTTGTCAAACACAAACTTCCAGAAGTGTCCTTTAAATCTTACATCCCTATCTAAGACTATGGATGTCGGTAACCCATGCAATCTGAAGACATGTTGGATAAACAACTCCGCTACTTGTGGAGCTTCTATCGTCTCCTGCGTAGGTATAAAATGAGCCATCTTGCTCAGTCTATCTACTATAACTAGGATTATATCCCGCTTCCTTTGGGTCCGCGGTAACCCCACTATGAAGTTCATGGATATACTATCCCAATTATGATCTAGAACTTGTAAAGGATGTAAAAGACCTGATGTCTTACCCTTTCTGCTTTGTTGACTTGACACATAAAGCATTGTTGAACATAAGTATGGATATTTCTGGCTAATCCAGGCCACCAAAATGTTCTTCTAACAAGCTGTATTATCTTGTCAACACCTGGATGTCCTACACAAGGCACATCATAACTATCATGCATGCTTTTTCTTCTCAAATCCCAAGAATCTGGTACGCTTTCCTTTCCGTCTAACTATTCCATTCTTCTATGAGAAATTGGAATATGGAATGGACTTGTTCGCTCTGCTAGGGGAAGAAACAACTGAAACTGTCTCGTCACCTATAATAGAGTCATCACTCATGGCTCGAATGTGGATCTTCCACCTGTGCTTCCTTTATCTCTTGAAGCAATGAGCTTTCTAGAACTGTAAAGCTCATTTAATACATTATCCATGATAATATATCATCAACTATATTCTCTTTGCTTTTCTATATAGGATTTCCATGTGAAACTCCTATATGAGCTCAGCCCAACAAGCCTAACTACCTCGAAGATCTGGCTGACTAATACTAAAGTGTATGATGATATGTGTATACCTTAAAGTCTGCACCATCAAGATCGTGTCTCTAGACTTTAAATGAATACACCACTGCATACAACTCTTGTTCATGCATTGGCCAGTTACACTCTGTGGTGGTCAATTTCTTCCTCTCAGAAGTTATTCGCCTGCCATCTTGGCTCAAAACTGTCCCTATGGTTTATGCCACTAGGATGTGTCTCTAACTCAAAGAGAATCTGTGAATCTATCACTTTGAGAATCGAAGCCTCTGAAACAACTTATTTCAGAGTATCAAAATTATCAGCCCCTGACACTAAAACTATCTTGCTGCTCTTGCTTCCATGCAAAAGAACAAAGTACTGGGTCCCGTCTACCTTAGATGATGATAAGCAAACAAGTACCTTCACATCCTGGAGTAACTTTTAAATCTATGACTCAAGCTGTGATACTAGTCCCTTCATACCACAGTGAAGTCCTCTGCGTGGAGACATATTTAGGCAATTCTAAAGGAGGACCTTCACAATATGCATTATTAACATTATAAAGCTCCCAACTCTTGATTCCACATCTGTCAAGTGCTGCAAGGTCCCCTTTAGATTCTGGTGGCCATTGATCATCAGGTGCAACCAATACAGCACCTGTGTAAGACTGGCCTGCAGCTGTAGCAGCACCACTTCTTTTTCTCCAGATAAGCCTTCCATCCAATGTTTTTATTCAGAACTCTGGCACATACCATAAGGATCCCCTTGCTTGAAACATGTTATACAAGAGATCTCTCCATGACTTTGCACCACTGAACTTTGCACTTACATAGCAGAAGGGTAGTGTGCATCAAGAGATGATCATAGAAAAGGAAAGAGGATATAGTCGCGACAGACAGGAACACATGCTAACCCTGTATCTTCCTTGGTTTGCAGACCACCTACAGGAGGGTTGGCTGCTAGGCTTGATGCTCCACCCTTGCACACCTTACATACAGCTTCACCACTCCTCTCTCAAGTTTTGCAAGCTCGCACCTTCTTATATTTTGTACAGGCCAAGTCTTGCTTTGCATAACTTTCATGCAAATGATGACATGCGCTTGAGATTTTTTTGTTAAGACTTTAACATGATATTGTATTTTTTTTCCCATCCTCATTAAGAAAGTGCATTGCACAAAATCTATGTTGAGGAGATATTTTCTTATGTTTATGGATGGATGACATTTGAAGAGTTTTACACCCTTTTTCTGTACCGCATGGACCCTTTTAATTATATTTTTCACACCACTCATTAGTTCTTGAGCGCCATTCATAACAAGCTTTAGAATACTGAATTTATGTAACCATTCTTGCCTAAAATTATGTGTAGTAGACTTAGTTATACTACCTGATCCATTGTAAGAAGAAATATCTTCAATTGGAATGCCAAGTTGTTCCATATCATCCTGCAATTCATTTTCAACTTTCGTTACCTCTACTTTAGTGTAATCGGTATCATTATCACTTTCAGTCATGGATCCAAATACTTCCTCCATCACTTTCTCTGATAATGGTTTCTTTGTGATTTCCCTTTGCTCTTGTTTTACTTTCCCAAAGGAATCAAGAAGTGATTTTTGCTTCATGTGATCATGCCAATAAAAAAAGAGCATTATAATATAAATAAAGATTAAGAAAGTTAACTTTCCACAAAAACATTGAAAGGATGGCTCAATTCTTGATTTTTGTCCATCATTAAGAACGACGTAAAATGATATAAAATAAATTCAAATTATAACAGCAAAAAAAATGTAGCAACAACAAAAGCTGGATGTAGATGGCCATCTGCTTTTATCTTACACTTTTTGCAGCTAAAAGAGGGCATATGGTTGAAGATGCTAGTACATAAACTTCATATTCTTGCCAAGGTTCACGATTTATTATGACAAACAATATTGTGCCTTCTAAGGTAGCAACTCAAAGATAGTGTAATATGAGGTGACACCGATGTAAACTTTTTTTTCTTAGGGTCCGACTTAAAATCATCCTCTGACCATCATCATTGGTTGGATAGTAAAAATGAAGAGATGAGTTAAACATTCCAACATCTACATGTCTTATTCTCCTTAGATGTACACATCATAAAGAAAACCTAGGAGTAAACGTGTTTGGCAATCCAAGAAAATGGAACTGTTGCAATGATAGTGAAGAAACAAGACCTATGTTGGGACCCAACCTGCAATTTCAGCTTTTATAAAAAAGATTTTACTGTGAGTCTTATACATGATGGATGACTGGCAATGATGAATACATCATAGTTTAATCATGATCCCAAAACAGATAGTGTAAATGTAGTTCCATCGATTCTGCAATATGACATGACAAACCTGAGCTAGTAGACAATAGAAAATTCATTTAAGAGACCATATCCACAAGTCAATATGTCCAGTAATACATTTTATTGCAAAAACGAGTATTTCCTGCCTTTTATTTTTTTCACAAAAGACTTCACAGATCAGCAACTTGAAAGAATTTAGATATTACTCTGTACTACACGAGTTTATTATGCATAGTTGCAATGTGTTGCATATGTATTTGGAGAACTCAAGATCATAGTCTCTTCTTTTTCTTCAGTTTTCTTGTCAAAATTGCATCAGAAATAACTTGAACAAAAAGGCATATACATGCATACCTCTGCACAATTTCACCTCAGGTTTTGTGCATTTAGAAGTTATCAAAGAACTAACTCCACATCAGTACATGAAAATTCAAACATCTTTGGGAATGATATTATTAAATAAATCACGCGTCAAGGATCATATCAATGCACGTCATCATATTTAACACATCCTAGATCCATTTGACCATTTTGTGATCAATATGTAAATCAGATAATCATATCAAAGTAAATCAATTAATCCATTAGGTACATCTATGATCAACCCTGAACCTCATATAGTATTAAATATATGCTATCTGATGGATCGAAGTACAAAAAAACAAGAAAAAAGATACTTCTCCACTATGAAAATTATTACAAGCTAAGAAGACGGCTTTACCACTAGTAACGAAGATAACATGGATAGTGAAAGTTCCATCATCGGATCGACTATTCCGGAAACGGTGTCGCAAACGGTGCCCAAGTGTTCCCAGCAAGAGGCATCCCGCAAAGGAAAACAACCTATGGAGTTACCCTGGAAAAGCCCCCACAAGAACTTATTGCTAATTCGGGATCCGATCCCAACGAAAAAGAAAGATGAATCCAAAAAAAGAAAGGACAAAGCTCCCTCTCGCAAAGAGGGCTCACTACAACAATGATCATCATCTCACTAAACGCTAAAGGGCTAACCAACCCCTCAAGAGCGACCGTCATTGGTCAATGGCTTCGTGACATTAGCCTAAACCCAGAATTTATATGTAATCAAGAGATTAAAATTGACGGAGAAGACCTCCAAAAACGGCTTAGACAGGTCTCCTCGACACATGTTTGGATTTCAACTGCACACCAATGGGGGTCCGGTGGAACGGTAATCGGTATTAATCAACTCTAGTTTGAAAAGCTTGAGAACTCCATTGAAGATGAAAGCCATCGATGGATTGCTGGTTTCTTTGTACGCCCCTAACAGGGAATTAGAGAGACTAAACACATGGGCCTCCTTGGACTTGCTCCCCCACAATGTGCTTATTTGTGGTGACTTCAACATGGTGGAGGACCCTATGGACAGATGGATGGGCAAGGGCAGGGTCATCGATAGTCGGGAGAAAGAAACATGGGACAAAACCAAACTTCACTTGGATTTGGTTGAATTCAAAGACTCGAATGGTTTTTCTTGGTCAAATTTCTAAGCGGGCGAGGACCTGAGGAAAGCTAGACTTGATAGATGCTACATCTCTCAGAGTTTTACTCATCAGTGGGGCCACCCCTCCCTTACGCAACGCACCGACCTCACCATCTCTGACCACTACCTGATCGTTATCACTTTCCAGCCTTCCAACAAGATCCATAAGGCTCCTTGGTTCCATGCCAGTGCACCCACCTTCTCTCTCCCCTCCGTCCATCAAGAGATTGCTAATGTGTGGAAGGAGGCATTCGCCTCCGGATTGTCCCCAGCCAAGTGCTGGAGAAGTGCGGTCGATAAGTCTCGACAGACCATGATTAGATCCAGGAAGATGCTCGAGACTGTGCAGCGGGCTCGTAGAGAAGCTTTTTACCACAGACTCTGGAGGCTTGAGGAGGAAGTGAACAAAGGAAAATCTCAAGCCCAGAAAGGTCTTCGTAAAATCAAAGCGCTATTGAGATATGAGGAAGAAATACAAAGGAAAAATTTGCAAATTTTCTTCAAGGAGTGGTGGGCTGGCAAAGCGGACAAACCCACCAAAGAGATGTGGCGTATCCTTAAACGGAAACATAACAGAGAATCGATCCCCTTATTGCTAGACTTAAATGGCAATGTATGCAATACGGAAGAAGATAATTTTGGGATCATTGAAGGGCACTTCATGAGACTCCTGGGGACCTCAAACCCCCTCTCCCACCACAGAAGGGGCTGTATGGTAGCCATATCTAGGGTTTCCCCCCGTAGGATACCACTCAACCTTCGCTCTTTGCTACATGCCCCTATCTCTGAAGCAGAAATCATTGAGGTCATTGATGCCCTCCATCCCGATAAAAGCCCGGGACCCGACGGACTCACTAATGAGTTCTTTAAATCCTTCAACTTGGTGGTTGCCACCCCTCTTCGTTTGGTTTGGCAAGAGGCACTCAAGTTTTGCGCACTTCCTTCTTGTCTCAACAATGGTATTATCAAGTTAATACACAAAAAAGGGGAAAAGAACAGAATAGAGAACTGGTGTCCTATTACGATGCTCCAAACAGGATACAAGATCATCACCAGTCATTGCCAACAGAATCTCTTGCCACTTGAGAGCGTGGTTAAGCGAGGACCAAAAAGGTTTCATCAAAGGCAGGTCAATTTTGGAAACCATTATAGATATTTGGGAAGGTCTTGAATTTGCAAATGAGTCTAAACAAGATGTGGTCTTCATCAAGATCGACTTTGACAAAGCCTACGACAGGCTTGAATGGGACTATATTCTGCAGTCACTCTAAGATCTTGGTTGTAGTCAGAAATTCACCAAGATGATTGCGACCCTTCTCGGTAACGCATTGACCCAAATTAACATTAACGGCAAAACTTTCGAAGGTGATCAAGCCTAGAAGACTGCCTTTAGAGCTATTGTGGGGTCTTAGCCCGGCCTTCTCATTGATCATGGCTGTCAAATCTTCTACAGGGCCAAATTTTTCGGCTTCTCAGGATCCCCTTGGGGTTTGGTGTCTCTATGGAAGAGCGGTGGAACTGGGTGCTGGCCAAACTCAAAAACAAGCTTCACTATTGGAGAGGTATGCAAATCAATCTTGCTGGTCGTGCTATGGTTATCAACACGTTCGTCCTTTCTTCTACCATTTATTTCCTTTCTTGTTGGAGACCGAAAGAGCAAGACCTGTCCAAACTGGATAGTATTTGTAGAAACTTCCTTTGGATGGGCGATCACAATAGAAGGGGGGTGCCTAAAATCAAATGGTCCATCTGCACTAGCCATAGAGATAGTGGGGGACTTGGTATCCTGGACATTGGGTGCATGGCTAACAAACTGGCAGCCAAATGGATGATTAAGGCTTGGTGCAATAGGGAGGCCTCGTGGGCCAAGTTGATATTCAGAAATAAGAACGACTTGGCTCTCATGGGTTTCCCAAATTGGAAGAATCTCGATATCTTGACCTTGCTGTTTTCCCCGATCCCCGTCTTCCCGAAAGGCTCTAATCTTGTGTGCTCCCTATGGAAGAGTTGGAATAAAGTCAAAAGCTACACAAGAATTAGTGAAGACTTGAAGTGGGCTGCCGGTATCAGACAAAACGACTCTATCTGGTTTCTGATCCATGGCATCCGGAGTGTGGAATCTTGGAACATTCAAAATGCCAAGAAGTTATGGAACAAAGGCTTCAAAAAATGGAAACATCTCTGGAAACAAGACACCAACCGCCGGATCAACTTCGAGGATATTGACCCTTGCGTCAACATTTCGTACGAAGAATGGAACACTTTGCAAAGCAGATGTCTCGCCTGGGATCGACACAAAACTCGCCTTCTCATGGGACTTGACATAGCGAGCTCGTTTGGTCTCAAATGGCACAATGGGAATAGCCTATCAAAAATCCTGAACATCAAAGAAACAATTGACTATCAGGTTAGCCTCAACAAGAAGTGGTGCCTATCATGGACGCGGCTTCGGTGGGACATGAAGTTCATGGCGATCTGGCACCCCCTTATAGAAATCAAAAAGTCTGTCCTCTTATGGCAAATTCTTCATCATGGAATCTGGACCAACCATAAGGCTAGCAAACTTTGTGGGATTCCTCCCTGGTGCAAACGCTGCTACCGATCTATCGAAGATGTTCCACACATCTTCTTTACCTGCCCCAACTCCAACAGACTCTGGCAGACGGTTGGAAAGAAAATTAGACTTCAGAAACATCTCAGTTGGCAGCAAGCCCTACTGGGACAAGCGATCGGCTGCTCCGCGACTCTCTGGAACGCCATCAAAGGGGAGGGCCTATGGAAAATCTGGCGGGAAAGATATGCTCTCAACTTCTGTGACTCCCCCAAGGAGTGGTCAATTGAGAAATCGTTGTTCCTCCTTGGCAAAAGGATTGTCAACTGTAAGAAATCCCCCCCCTTCAGGCATCATCAAGTTCTCCTTTTGGTCAATAACAAGCTTAAACCCAAGTGGGACCCTCATGAGGGTGATGAGAGGGTGATTAACCTTCTTTGTAATGCCGTTTAAGCTCTGTAAAAGCTTCCCCTGCTTTGTGGGATTTGGGGGGTCCCGTGGGCACTAGTCCCCTTCTCTTGTACTTTTCTTTATTTATTTAATTCAAGTCCGGGAGAGTAGGCTAATGCCAAACTTCCTTTATATAAAAAAAAAACTAGAAGTCTACTTATAAATATTCAGACTTCATGTTCCCTTTTTATTGGTTGTAAGTCAGGTTACACCATTTGGAATGCAATAGATTTACATGTTTCAAAGTAAATAAAAAAAGGTCTCAAATTTTCAACAAATTTAAAGGTTCATATACATTGCAGCATATATAGATTACCTTAAACATTTGACAATTTTTTAGACTTCACTACAATTTTCCTACAACATTGAGTGAGGAAACAATAGTCATAAGCAGACTTTGTCACACTTTTTCCAAAAGCTCATATAAACCTCAGTTAATAAATTTGAAATCAAGATTAGACATGTGTTGTCACTCGTCTACCAAATTCTTAAAGATACATTTGATTCCTTATATGGTAATAAATCAATTTTATTTACTATCATTGTCTTGGAAAAATAGTAACTGCAAATATTAGCAAGACGTTCATGTTTAGATAAATTTTCTTTCTGTCTTTCATGTCTTCACAATTGAAAGAATATTAAAATTATCATTCAAGGGAGTATGCCGCTGAAGGGGCTTATCATGTGATTTTATTATCAAAAAAGAATTTAGAATAAACATCAACTAACATGGAGCAATTCATCTAAATCTCTCCATTAGTTCAATGCTTCATCACTAGACTCCTGCAAAGTTAGATCAACTCTTTGATTTGTTTCTATAAACCAAAATTATTGATATAAAGCCGTCAAAGTTTCCTCAACAAGGATTGATAAGAAATTAACATTTGCTATGGTTTCTCCAACAACAATGCCTAAGAATTCCCATTATGGATTATGGAAGCTTGTGCATTAATCCCACACAGGGCCGTGAAAAAATGTAGTTCGGGTATCTAGCATTAAAAAGAACCATAACAATGGGTGATGTATTGCATGAATTCAGCTATTGTAACTAAAAATTCAATTCATCTACGTGAATTTTAGTTTCAAATATAGAGATATAATGTGCAGTCGTGAAAATGTGCAGTCCACTTAAATGTGTTGTATAAACTACTTCAATACTACCGTTTAACTGAAGATAAAGCAATCCTCAAGATATTCATAACACCCATTTTAACTCAAGATATTCAACCCAAGGTTGTATGTTATCGGGTGTTTCTCTCTCTGTCTCTCTTGCTTTTCTTTTATGTACATTGTGCCATCGCTAGGCACTAACTTAACATGCCTTGCTGCATCGATTTGTATCAATTACTATCCCATATATTGATGCACGGTATATGGCATTGTCTTAGTCTCCAAGATAAGCTGAAATATATACAAATACATGCAGAAGCAATACCAATCATAGTTTAGAATTCGGTATCATTTGCCATATGCCAGGGGCCCCAAAATAGAGTGAATAAAAGAAGTTTTGAAATGTGACAAAACCTCTTGTTGAATTGCCAATTAGGCTAGCCGTAGCCATATGAGAAAGTGATGATGTTGAATTTTATTTATTAGATCTTAAATATACTCTTTAGTTTTTTGTTCTCACAACGTCATCATTAGCATCTTAAATTTATTTCAGAGCTTAAATTTTAACTCAAACATTGAAAAATCATTTGACAACCCATTTTAACTCAACCATTGAAAAATCACCTAACAACCCATTTACTTTTTTTTTTGTGATTTAAGGACCTTAAATTTCAAATGCTCGAAAATAGAAATTACCTATGGAGTAGATGAAATGTGAAACTATGTAGTGAACCATTATCAATTATCAAAATACACTAAATAGATCATATTAATGTATGTATTTATGTACGTATGGTACTCAATCTAAAGAAAAATATGCATGTGTAAGTGCCTATATATATGAATGTATGTACGCGTGTAGAAACTCAAGCAAAGTGTCTCTTCATTGTGTGGTCAGTACATATAGAAGGGTGCCTAAATAAGTATGTATGTATGCATTTATGTTTGTATGTATGTATGTGTGCGTGTGTACATAAATACATACATTAAAGTACATACATGCATACATATGATACATCCATACATACATGTATACCTACATACATACATACACGGGCGCACCATGAAAGCATGCATACGTAAATATATGCTTCCATGGATGCATACATTTATACATGCCTATAGACATACACGGATGAATAATGCATAAATTCGTACATTCATGCATACAGACATACGTACATACATGCATACATAAATACAACGTACATACAAACATACATACGTACATGTATACGTACACAGATATATGCATACCTGCATAAATACATGCATACGTACAGATGTGAGAGATATATGCATACATATGCATACGTATAGAGATACATGCATAGCTGCATAAATACATACGTATGCAATACATACATGTACATACATACGTATGCAATACGTACATATGTACATGTATATGCGTTGTTTTGATGGTTTACTATGTATGAACAGGGTAAGATATTTCTATGGTGGAAATCATGGCTGTTAATTAAGATCTTTTTTCTTCGAAGAAATTGTGATCTTAGATTCTATGAAAATCAGTCTCATTGAAAGCAGTACTTTTTTATATTGACAAACATATGAAAAAAGAAATCCATTATAAAGCTTTCCATTCGATTGTATGATGTATCTTTAAGGCAGAGACATAAATCTCCCTCATTTCCTCTTTGATATACGTCAACCACATGCATAATATATGTCAACCACATGCATGCCTTAATAAACATCAAAAAAAGACCCAACAAATTTTATCGTGAGAGTCAACGAAAGAACATGATGGTAAGTGATCGATCCATCTCTGATGCCAATGCTGACTTCCTTGGGAAAGATGATTGCATAGAGTGTAAGAGAACAAAGGAAAGAGTGTAGTTGTAAGCCTGTCGCGACCTTGTTTTTTTTTTTTTTTATTTTTTTTTTAAATAAAGGAAGTTCGGCCTTAGCCTAATCTCCCGGACTTTAATTATATTAAAGAGAAAAAGTTACAAGTGAATGGGCCTGTCGCGACCTTGTTGATACACTCCAAAGTCAAGCCTTCAATGTCTAGTGTCCACCAGCTTGTCAAAAGTCATGTTGAGAGTCTAGATTTGAGACTCCAATCATCAATGTCGTAATCTGTAGAGAACATCCGACAACACCAAAGTGTGATAAAAACATCCAACATGCTGCAACAGACGTCTATCATGTCTCTCTATGTCAACTACTATTCTTCAAGTCCATTTCCCTCCAGATTTTAGAACACAATGGATGATGAGCTTACCCAATATGCATGCAACAATTCAATGAAAGATCCCGTATGGTGGCAGCCCGCGAGCTTCCCTCTATGCCCAACTCTTACATGACACTAAGCTGTCTTCTGGAGGGACTCGATACACCTATCTGTATTTATAACTGGACATAGTTCTTGCTCTTGAGTCTGGAATCTTAACTCGCGGAGAAGGGATGACTAGAGGGAGTTAGCTCAGCTTTTGATTGATTGTTCTTATACTCGTAGTCTCATAGTCACATTGTTTCTAAAATGCTATGATGTGGTCCACTCATTTGGACTTTAGGCTGTAACTAAGTGGAATTCGAGCTCTTGGTAGCTTGAGCCTTGAAGCTGATTCGTTATCAAAGTAACTAAATAGTGGACACTGGTTCCTGGTGAGTGACGAGCCATGCAAAAATGAATTGTACTAAAGTCTCTCGTAGAGGTCATAAAGCGGTTCATAAAATGTAATCTAAATTATATATTAATTTTTAAATTTTAATTTTTTTTCCTAATTCTAACTTGTAAATGACATAACAATTCAACTTTTGTAATTAATTTTGGCCTATCTTAGATATATCCGCTGCTCAGTGCCCACATACTACATAGTCCAAGGCCCAGGGGCCGGGGCGAGAGATTAGAGTCCAGACTCCAGTGCCATTAATACCAGATTTGTAATTTATATATACTTGCATCACGAGGGTATAATTGACGCCTGGGTTCAATAGCAGGGCGTCATATGAAGTTTTTATAAAGTGTTTGAAATTCATGAAAAAGTATATAGATCAAAATATAAGGTTTCATTTGACGCCTGAAACTCTACCGGGCGTCAAATTTAGGCACTGGACGGCGACTCGGCAGAAACATTCAGTGAGGGGCGTAACTTGTAAGGCATCATGATTCATGAGTCATGACTCGTAAGAGTAAGGCATCATGACTCGTAAGAGAAAGCAGCACGTAGACCGAGGTGCAAGTTCAAGGGAGAATTCAAACGCTCCATCTGCTATCCTGCACTGGCAGGCTGCGATTACAAATTACAGATCAAATTGCAATCTGCATACTCAGTGAGATGGCGGCAGCTACAGATACGAACTGACAGGGTTGCCAAGTTGATCGCTCGGCATCCGCGCCGCCGCCCACATCAAATCAGAATGAGGCATGGCTTGATTCCGGAGCGAACTCTGCTGCTCACATGTTGAATCCGCTCCGGGATTCTTGATGGTTTTGACACTGACCATTGATGGAGATGGTATTGAAGACGGTATTGAAGACGCGAAATCCAGACAGAGAAGAATGTGCTCTACCGCAAGAGATACGGCTGTCGGACGTTGCGAAAAAAAAAACCGGGGGCAGCTGCCAGCGGGGCTGGAAATTGGAATGGCGAAAGTTACGGCGGTGCTGCCATCAGCTTGAATATTGAGTTGACGTGCTGATGAATCCGGCTGCAATGGAAATGCTTCGACAGCCTATTTGTACCTTAGAGGTCCTTAGTAATGTAAATGTACTTTTTTTCAAAGACGGCTTTAAGTTATATCAAATCAGAAGGCTCAAGAAGGTTAAGCAGAGCTTAACCTTTGTTGGCCACCCTGGTTGGAAGGACTTAGGGATTCTCACGCTTTTGTTCTCCCCCCAACCGGTCTTCCCTAAAGGCTCTAGCCTCGTGTGTTCCTTATGGAAGAATTGGAACAAGGCCAAACAGTTCATCAGAATCAGTGATGAGTGGAAGTGGGCGGCTGGCATAAGACAAAATGATTCTATTTGGTTCCCGATCAGTGGCATTCGGGGGGTGGAGTCTTGGAACCTCCAAACTGCAAGGCGGTTATGGAACAAGGGGTTCAAACAGTGGAAACAACTCTGGAAACAAGAGACCAGCCAGTGGATTAGGTTCGAAGAATTGGATCCGAGACTTAGAGTTACCTTTGAGGAATGGACTCTTCTTCAAAGCAGGTGTTTAGCCTGGGACCGCTCAACTACCCGCCTTCTCTGCAGTCAGGATCTTCCTTGCTTGGAGGGCCTCAAATGGAGCAATGGTAAGAAGCTATCCAGAATCCCCAACTTCAAAGAGGATTTGGATGTTCACCACACCCTCAACAACAGATGGTGCCTTTCTTGGACCAAACTTCGGTGGGAGCTAAAATTCATGTCTATTTGGCACCCCTTAATTGAGGTCAAAAACTCTGTTCTCATGTGGCAGATCTTGCATAAAGGTATCTGGACCAATGCAAGGGCTAACAAAATCTGTGGTGTGCCGCCATGGTGCAAGCGTTGCCATCGGTGCATCGAAGATTTAGCTCACCTGTTCTTCGATTGCCCCAAGTCCCGCGTTATCTGGCATCACGTGACCCGAGTTTTGAGACTCACGAGTCAAATCAACTGGCAACAAGTGATGTTGGGTGAGGCGATCGGCTGCTCATCGAGGCTGTGGAATGCCATCAGAGGTGAGGCTCTCTGGAAGAGTTGGAGGGAGCGTTGTGCTGTCAATTTTGGCCAAACCCCTAAGGAATGGTCGATCGAGAAATCCTTGTTTCTCCTTGGTAAAAGAATCTCCCGAGTCAAGAGATCGCCACCGTTTAGACATCACTGTATTTATCTCCTCGAAAACAACAAGTTGAAACGCAAATGGGTCCCACATGAGGGTGATGATAATTTTATCCGCCTCATTTGTAATGCCATGTAGCTTGCCATACTCCTCCCCTGCATTGTGGGATTTGGGGGGTCCCATGGGCACTAGTCCCATTCACTTGTAACTTTTTCTCTTTATTATAATTAAAGTCCGGGAGATTAGGCTAAGGCCGAACTTCCTTTATTTAAAAAAAAAAAAAAAGAAGATTAAGCAGAGCTACAACTTTTTTTTTATAATAAAAGGAAGTTCGGCCTTGGCCTATTCTCTTGGATTTTAATTAAAAAAGAGAAAAGTTACAAGTGAATGGGACTAGTGCCCATGGGACTCTCCGAGGACAAGTTCGGTAATCTAGAGGGCATTACAAATGAGGCGGATAAATATATCATCTCCCTCATGCGGGACCCATTTGGGTTTCAGCTTGTTATCTTCGAGGAGATAAATATAGTGGTGCCTAAACAGTGGAGATCTCTTATCTCCGGAGATTCTTTTACCTAGCATAAACAAGGATTTGTCAATCGACCATTCCTTTGGAGTTTGGCCAAAGTTGACAGCACATCGCTCCCTCCAAATCTTCCAAAGAGTCTCACCACTGATGGCATTCTACAATCTTGACGAGCAACCGACCGCCTCACCCAACATCGCCTGTTGCCAACTGATTTAGTTCCTGAGTCTCAAAACCCACGTCACATGAAGCCAGAAAACTTGGGACTTGGGGCAATCGAAGAAAAGGTGAACCAAATCTTCGATGCATCGATGGCAGCGCTTGCACCATGGTGGAACCCGACAAATTTTGTTAGCCCTTGCATTGGACCAGATACCCTTATGCAAGATCTGCCACATGAGAACAGACTTTTTGATCTCAATTAGGGGGTGCCAAATAGACATGAAGTTTAGTTCCCATCGAAGTTTGGGCCAAGAAAGGCACCACAACTTGGTAAGGGTGAGATGAACATCTAGGTTCTCTTTGAAATTGGGGATTCTGGATACTTTCTTACCATTGCACCTGCCTTGAAGAGAGTCCATTCCTCGAGGGTAACTCTATGTCTCGGGTCTAAGTCTTCGAACTTGATCCACTGGCCGGTCTCTTGATTCCAAAGTTGTTTCCACTGCTTGAACCCCTTGTTCCATAACTGCTTAGCCATTTGGAGGTTCCAGGACTCCCCCCTGATGCCGCTGATCGGGAACCAGATAGAGTCATTTTGTCTTATCCCGGCTGCCCACTTCCACTCATCACTAATTCTGATGAATTGTTTGGCCTTGTTCCAACTCTTCCATAAGGAACACACAAGGATAGAGCCTTTAGGGGACACCGGATGGGGGGAGAACAAAAGCGTGAGGATCCCTATGTCTTTCCAACGAGGGTGGCCAACTAAAGTAAGGTCTTCCATGTTTCTGAAGATCAATTTAGCCCAAGAGGACTCACTATTGCTCCAAGCCTTGATAAACCACTTTGCCGCCAACTTGTCGATCAACCTAGGGATATCCAAAATACCCAACCCCCCCAGTCTTTCCAGCTAATGCAAGTTTCCCATTTGATTTTGGGAATCCCCCTCCTATTGGGGTCTCCAGTCCATAAGAAGTTTCTACAGATTCTTTCCACTTTGACCAACTCTTTCTCCTTAGGTCTCCAACACGAGATAAAGTAAATAGTCGTAGAAAACATAAATGTGTTAACAACCATTGCACTCCCTACCAAGTTAACCTGCATACCTTTCCAATGATTTAATTTACTATCGAGTTTGGATAGCACCCAGTTCCACCGTTGGTCCATTGAGATGTCGAAGCCCATCGGAATACCGAGGAGACGAAAGACTTGACCTCTAGAGATAGCTTGACACCCCTGATCTAACAAT
The DNA here is from genome assembly GCA_020310875.1 of Ceratopteris richardii. NCBI lineage: Eukaryota > Viridiplantae > Streptophyta > Polypodiopsida > Polypodiales > Pteridaceae > Ceratopteris > Ceratopteris richardii. The sequence goes on along the minus strand of CM035442.1, from coordinate 103,050,601 downwards.
AGTTGGGATGGAGGTCCACGGATTGCTCCAAAAGCAGTTTTAGCATGGTTGATTTTTGAACCTGACGCCACACAAAAGGTGTCGAGGCAACTCTAGAACACCTCAATGCTATTCATGTCATTATGTACAAAAGCATTCATGTCATCGGCAAAGAGTCTAGCTATCGTTTGGCCGTGATCTAGAGGTAGGGAAAGACCCTTGAGATTGCCAGCATCCATGTGATACTTTAAAAGGCGACTGAGGCCATCTGAGGCAATAGCGAAGAGTAGTGGAACCAGAGCGCAGCCTTGCCTGATAGATCCTTTTAAATGTATGGGCTCAGAGAGCTTACCGTTGATATTTATTCTCATTGAAGTGTTTCCGAGTAGAGTGGAGACCATCTTCGTGAACTTTTGGCTGCATCCAAGGTCTTTCAGTGATTGAAGAATAAAATCCCATTCCAATCTGTCATACGCTTTGTCGAAGTCGATCTTAATGAATACTAGATCTTGTGAAGAATAAAGTCCCATTCCAATCTGTCATACGCTTTGTCGAAGTCGATCTTAATGAATACCAGATCTTGATCTTGTGCAGACTCCTCTGCAAACACCAAGCCTTCCCAAATATCGATAATTGCTTCAAGTATAGATCTACCTTTGATAAAACATTTCTGGTCCTCATTAAGCCATGAATTTAAATGAGAAGAGATTCTGTTGGCAATAACTTTGGTAATTATCTTGTATGGAGTTTGGAGCATTGTAATCGGCCACCAGTTTTCAATTTTGTTGTTATCTCCCCTTTTGTGAATTAACTTGATGACACCATTATTAAGACACTCAGGGAGGGCACCGAAGGAGAGAGCCTCTTGCCACACTAGACACAGCGGGGTGGCCACCGCGTGCTTGAAGGACTTGAAAAACTCATTGGTGAGGTCATCAGGACCCGGACTTTTTCCATTGGGAAGCGCATCAATAACCTCAATAATTTCGTCCTCGGAAATGTTAGCAACCAACAGAGCATTCATGTTCTGTGGGAATCTAGATTGAGCAACCCTTGAGATGGTTGCCATGCAGTCATGCATGTGCAGGGAAAGGGGAGTGGAGACCCCGAGAAGATGGGTAAAGTGCTCGAGGATGATAGATCTATTCTCAACTTCTGTACTACATTCGATCCCATTGTTATCCACCAAGAAGGGGATGGATTTTTTAGCTTGTTTCCTTTTGAGGATGTTGCACATCTCTTTTGAAAGTTTGTCAGCCTTCCCCGCCCACCAATCTTTGAAGAAAACTTGCAGATTTTTCCTTTGAACCTCTTCCTCGAGTCTTAGTCTTCCCCTGATTTTCAGAAGCCCTTCTTGGCATTGCAAGTTACCTTTGTTCACTTCTTCTTCCAACCGTGAGAGCCTCCGATACACTGTTTCTCTTGTTTTTTTTCGGATATCTCTTATAGCCTTACGAGTCCTGATAAAAATTTATCGAGTCCTTTCCACCGCGCTTCTCCAACACTTAGCCGGTTCATTACAGTAGGGAAAGGCCTCCATCCACATTGCGGAGATTTCTTGGTGGACAGAAGGGAGGGAAAATGACGTCTGACAAGCATGAAACCAAGGAGCTTTCCGGAGGATGGGGATCGGTTTGAAAAAAAGAGTAATCGGGTAGTGGTCTGAGATAGTCAAGTCCATGTGTTGGGAGATTGAAGGAATACCCCACTAGAGGATGGTGTTTTGGTCGATATAACATCTATCAAGTCTGGCTTTCCTCAGGGAGTCCCCCAATTGGATATTAGACGAGGAGAACCCCTTCATGTTTTTCACCTTGACCAGTTCGAGATGGAGCTTGATTTTATCCCATATCTCTTTCTCTCGACCGTCGATAATTTTCCCCTTGTTATTCCATTGATCCTCAGGAAACTCAACCATGTTGAAGTCCCCACAAATCAAAACACTGTGTGAGAGAGAGTCGAGGGAAGCCCACGTATCGATTCTATCCGCCTCGCCATTAGGGGCATATATTGAGACCACAGTGAACGGAATAGGGAACCCAGGGCAAGAGAGTAGGCGATTGCCTCTTCAATAGAGGCTTGCCGCCAACTTATGGGCGGATCCAGGTTGGTAACTCTTTTGATGCTTTCTCACACTTTGACGCTTTTTGGACACAAGAAGAAAAAAGATGACCAAAACCAATTTGCCAAAGGAGAACAAGTTTCTTCCTTTTAGTTAGCAAGTGCCAAGGCCCATTGAACTTGATTTCCCCTCTAGTTCAAAACCGGGAGGTGTACCATTTTTTACTTTAATGGAGGTGGAAATCCACTTGCTTTTTCAGTCTAGAAATATCCTTAATTGTATTGCCTTTGTTCGGATAGTTGTAGTCTACATGAAGGAAATACACATAAATACCAAAACAGGAAATAAAGATATTGAAATCTTCGTGAAGAGTATCCCCGTGTGCTGCATGTGCTCAATAATAATATACACAAATGATGCAAAAGGTCCCTCTAAAATCTCAAGAGTTATCTATGCTATGAAAACTTAAAATTTTGATATTATCCACCTTGGTGTGCACAATGAGACTCTAAATCTTAGTTTTAGAGCTACCTAAACTTTGAGGATTAAGAAAGGTTTTAACAAACTTTTTGTGCTTCCAATAAGAATATAACAGCCAGAAATACACTCTTAAAGAAAAATATCCATACTTGCATTTATTCTTTCATTGTGCGGATAGTTTTTGTTCTATATTGCTATATACCAACGGTCGTCCATGTTAAATCTTGTCATCATAGATAGATGTCTTTAGGTTACACTATTGTTGGTGAATGTGCTAGCATTTGGTGATGTGGAAGGCATGGCGTGATGTGATATAAGCTCATGAGAGCTTAGAATTGGGGTGAGGGCTGTTGAAGAATACTAATAGAAGTTGAAGATGAAGAGGGCAAAGAGCAGCGGAAGAAGCGACAACTTGATGAGAACAAAAATGCACAAATGTAGGCCGCTCTATTGTCCTCGACCATAGGTGGTTAATGGTTCGCGAGCCCTCTGTTAAAGTAGACATTTAGTTGCTTCAGCACATTGCTAGGCTTCACCGATGCATTGATGAATGGCTTTACCACTCATACCGCACAAATAACTTCCCAAGCTGCTTGACCTTCTACATTTCGTCCTGCTGAAGGCAATTGTTCTTCCTAAGGAAATCGTACGCGGAGGATGCTCATACCCCAACATTCGGAATCTATTCGGTTTTTGAAGTGCATCAGCCCTATTTCCCCGAATACTGTTGATGATTTGAAGGGTTAGCAAAAAATAGGGGATAACCCTCATCGAATAGACATGGATTTCTTGACTTCAAAAGTTGGATATTCTTTGCACTCACCAAGACAAGGTTGCCTTCTTGGAACTTTGGTGCCTCGGATCTCCGTTGATTGGCATACTTGGTCATTCTTTCTTTGCTCTGTAATAAGGCCTCTTTGGCTTGACGTATCTTTTGTTGCCATTCTTTGAGGAACACGCCGCACTCATGGTCGACAACGACAAGAAGTTCGTCTGACATGAGGGCCATCGACATGATGACCTCCTTTCCTGTGGCCACTTCAAATGGGGTGCCAGTGGTGCTGGAATGGATTGAATTGTTGTAATGGAACTCCAATATATCCAAGTGCTTGGCCTAGTCGCGTTGGTCGGCCTGCACGTAGCTTCGGAGGTAATCTTCGATGCTCTAGTTGATTTGCTCTATTTGGCCATCCGTTTCTGGGTGATAGGCCAATGAGAAGCGGAGTTGGGTGCCCAGAATGTTGAAAAGTTCTTTCCATAGCTGGCTGAGGAAGCGAGGATCTCGATTTGAGACAATGGCTAGTGGGAGGCCGTGGTACTTCAAAACATGACTGAAAATAGTTTGGGCCACTGCTTTAGCTGTCATAGGCAGCTTCATAGGTAGGAAGTGCGACTACTTCGAAAAGTAGTCCACCACCACAAAGATTGTGGTGTATCATTGGGAGGGTGGAACAGAGTCTTTCTGTGTCTGTGTGAAGTGTGTAATTGGGGAAAATCAAGAACAGGGCCTCTGTCTAACAGACCCCGTCCACTCCCAAGAACCCGATAGCTGTTTAAACGTGCTTCTGACGGTTAGTACCGCGTTTAACACTGGCGTCGTCTGTGGGAAGGTGGCATCAAGAGTGTTGCCAGCTAACTGTGGGAAAGTGGCACCAGATTGTTGCCATTTGTCTGTGCGAATGTGGCATCAAGAATGTTTGTTGATTGATTGTGAAAGTGGTCATAGATTGTGAATCGACTGTAAAGAAGAATAGTACACAAAGTATTGCAAACGTAGTATATGCCGGTTACTCGTTCCGGTGAATCATACCCAAAGCATAGAAGAAACCAACAGTCTTGGGCGATACCTAATTTGCTAAGGACGCCTCCAGGAAGTAGAAGCGCAGATAAGTCTAACCCAGCTGTCAAGGAATTGAAGAACGTTAGTAGTGATTCCGGTAGTATTCTGGTAAAACGTACTACATTTCTGGCAGATTCCGGTGCGATTTCGGCACATTCTATCAAAGAAATAGTAACTCTAGAGTCTACCAGGACGCATCATGAAGTTAATTTAACACCATTGGGTCAAGATTCGAGGTTGTCTGCGGATAGAAATGTCTTGGCCAAAGAAATCAGTGAAGGTGAAAAGGCACCTTGTTTTGGTGAAAATTCGACACCTTCCGATGATATTTCGGTACCAGTTGCTGAGAGTTCACAGTCTTCCAGTGACGGTTTACCATTTCTTGGTGAATCTTCAGTCCAGTCACCGCTAATTGGAGTAAGTACCCCTACATGTGATACCAAGGAGGAAGGTAGCTTGTTCGAAACTGAAATCAGAAACATACTGAATGATATTATCAAGCAGGAAAGTGTACAGACTGACGATACAGATTCAGACAGTTCAGATATTCAGCCTCGAGATACAGAAGATAGTCACAATACAACCGCCAGCACGATGAGTGGGCAACAACAACAACAGCAGCAGTAGCAGCAGCAACAGCAACATCTATTTCCACCCCGGCCGACTCCAACAGGAGTAACATACACTAAATTCGGTGGATTTCCAGGTGATGACCCAGATGCTCATGTACGCACATTCGAGATAAGTTATGCAGTGCTCAATCATCCACTTGATCCGGCGTATAAAGCTATTGTATTCCAGTCTACATTGGTTAATGAAGCTGCCAGGTGGCTTACAGAATATGATATTAACCATTTCGGCACCTATGAAGCGGTAAGGGATGCATTTTTGCAGAGATTCAGGCTAAAGAAGAATCCAACCGAAATTTTCGATTACCTGCAAAACAATAGACAGAAGATGAATCAAACAGTACAAGAATATGCCACCCTATTCAGAACTCATTTGCGGCAATTACCACCAGCACATGCCAAATCTTTATCTACCCTGCGCTTGTATTACCGTGCTTGCTATTGTCTGTGCACCATGGAAGCTCTGACAAACTTCGCCGCCTTCCGTGAAGGACTCCCTACTGATGTAGGGGAGTTCCTGCGCAGCTGTGGGTTGGTCAATTTCGCTGAACTGCCTTGGCATTTAGTGGATTGCCACCCGTTCTATGCCCACATAATCGCCGCCATCGCTGCCACACCTGCCACCGAGCAGAGTTGGCCTATCCCTGACCTACCATCCCGTACCGTAATCACTTTCCAGGCCTTTGCTGATGCATTTCGACTCCCTCGACAAGGACGAGAGAATGGCCTGAATTTACCAATAGCTACCATGATCCAGCTATTCCCTAGGCACTCCTCCAACGAATATGCAATCCTCTGTTGCCCCGAACCTGAAAGATCAGCCCTGCAATTCTTGGTAGCCATCCTCAACCTACAGAAATGCACATATGGCATATCTCGACCCTTTTACTCCGCTATAGATTTAGCTGCTCGAGAACCGGTCAACTTTGCTTCGTATTTCTTCTGCCGCATTCACAAAGAATGCGTTTCAATCATCAAGTAGGTCAATAAGGGAGATATGCCAAGATTGAGGCTACCACACATTCTCAGTTTCTTATTTCCGGCCATCCAAGCAGCGCAACCACCACCCCGAGGACCCGTTCTGCACCATGAAGAGTCTGCACAAATCTTGGACGATGATGAAGAAGAGGATGAAGAGATTTTCCACCTTCTCCGCCGGAAAAGAATCAAAATTAGTTCATCAGATAGTCAAGTACAAGGCTCTGCCGCCAAGGATCAAGCAGATGACAAAGAAGAAGAAGGACAAGACGAAGAAACCTTCCATGACATCGCAACCTCAATGCATCATGAATCATCAGCACAATCTTCTTCAGAAAGGCAACAAGAACAGGATGCTACCACCGAATCTGAAACAAGCTCGTCAAAAGAAGCATCTCAACAGCAATCTGAGCACCAAAAGCAAGAGGAAGGAGAACATATTATTAAAGAGGTTTTTGAAGAATTGCTTAAAGCAGTGGAATCTACAGCTGCCGGCTTTGAGGATACTACACAACCAATAACCGAAAAGGTAACTAACACAACTACTAATCTTCCTACTCATCCACCCGAACCTCCAGCTGCACCCATTATTCCTATTCCACCCATTGTTCCCGACGAACCCGCTGCCTCTTCATCCTCATCACCAAATTACTCTCCACCAAATTCCCAGTAGCTCCTCACCGCTTCTTCATCTCAACCCCGTTCTCATCCTCCAATTCCTTCAATTCCCTTATTTTCTGAGTTAGCATCTATGGGTCAAATGCTGATCCACTTATCACAACAACTACCTGCACAAATGAAGCAAGTGACAGATACTATCTGAGACGACTTTCAACACAAAGTTGATGTACCAGAGGCAGACATCACTCCTCTCCATGAAGAATTACAAGGAGTCAAGGCAGAAAATCATGCGTTAAACGGACAAATTCAAGAGTTGCAGGCCAAACTTGAAGAACAAGAAACAATTACCAGTCAACGAGATGCGGCCCTGACAACAGTCCAAGAGAAAGATGAATTACTAAGTGTTGCAGATGCAGAATTAGTTAAGTTGAAGCAGTTAGTCAAGGATAAAGAAGATGCACGAGTAGCTTCAGGGAATCTGTTAGAAGAAACTAGACAACAACTACATGAAGCAATACAGCAAGGGCAAGAGATGGCAGATTTGCTTAAGAAGACTGATTACGAACTCCAGAGAACCAAGATTGATCTATCTGATGTCAATAGTATTATCAAACGTAAATTGACCATGGAAGCTCAACTACAAAAAGTGATAACAGATGTTCGAAGAGAAAGGGATGCCTACTCTAGGAAAATCCAGTTTCAAAATCAAGAGATAGAAAGAAGGGAGAACCAACTCGATGCTAAAAAAGAAAGATTAGCCAGAATGGATAAGCAAATTGCAGAAATGAAGGTGTCCAGGGATGCGGCATTGTCCAATGAGTTCTATTTACAAGAAGCTTTTCTGTAGACGCAAGCAGACGTTTTGATGACCGAAGTCATTTCCTTAAGTTCTGTACGAACAGATGCCCAATTAGTAGAACCAGATATTTTAAAACAGATGTTAGAAGCCTTAAAGAAGAAAATCGCCTGAACTTTTAGATTAGCCCGATCGATGTATTTAGAAGGCATTGTAGATGAACCATAATTTTTGTAAACCTGCGGGTTCGAGTCCACCGTGCGTGCCAGTGTTAGTCGGCCGCCGGATTGGCAATTGTAAAAAAACTAAATCTTTTTCTAGTCCGCACGTACGAAAGGTTGTTACAAAGATGATTGTATCTTTATATAAATGAATGAAAAAGAGACACTCGGTGACGATCAGTGGGATCACCACACTGTCTCTCTGGGTGATTGATATGCACGTTACTGTGGTGTGTGTTTGCGTCATTTTTAGTACCTTGTTCTCCTCTCTGCCTTGTTGTTATCAATAACTGTTCGGTTGGTGAATTACCAAAAAAACGACCAGCGGTGTCACCAGACTGTTTGTTTGGTCGACGAAGTCTGTGTAGTAACTGTAGTGTGTTTGAGAACTCTGAGTCGAATTGTGGTTGTCTTCTGTGTTGAAGATCTGCTATTATACGGTAAAGATTAAGTTACAGCAAGGTTCGTCTTAAGTTAAGTACGGAATCATTGTCCCGTAAAAGTTATTACTGCGAGTTGTGTTACGATAGTTCTTATATGGTACGCTGATCACTGAGTAAGTCTTAATCGGTGTAGGAATCTACATTCAGTACTATGTGTTTGAGAATTTTGAGTCTTTTTGTGTCTTCGATTCTAGTTGATTGTTTGCAACTACTCGGTAAAGGTTGAGTCACTGTTATTATCTCTGTTGTTACAGTGTTTTGTGTTCGAAGCAGTTCTTGAGTTAATCAAGATCAGTCTGTACTACAATATTGAATAGTCTGGTGCTATATGTTGAGAGTACCTTAATTGGACTGTGTTCGGTAGACTTTGGGAAGGGTCCGATTACAGATAGTAAGATTGTGAAGCGTAAATAGATTCTTGATAGAGTTCTTGAGCATTAGTATATTGGTGTGTGAAGTGAGTAATTGGAGAAAATCAAGAACAGGGCCTCTGTCTAACAGACCCCGTCCACTCCCAAGAACCGGATAGCTGTTTAAACGCGCTTCTGACGGTTAGTACCGCATTTAACAGTTGATGGTACCAATATGATAACGAAAGTTGAAAAAAGATGTGTTGAAATCTTCCTTCATTGATTGAATCTCTTTTGTTTGGTCAGTGGCTGCAAGATTATGACCACCACATGCTAGAGAGATGACTCTCCTCCCAACCAAATGCCTCTATATATAGCTCTCTCCAATGGTCTGCCTTCTTGGGCAGGTGGATTCTAATCATCCAAGTGTCAGCCATGTAACTATGTGTGTGCCAAGTGTCATAGTTAACCAGAGTTAACTCAATTGGATGCTTCTAGAAGGTTCTAGAGCTCTTTGGGCAAAAAACTGTACCCATGTAGCCCATGGGAATTGAACCCAAGACCTCCTCCTTCACACCCTTGAGACTTAACCGCTAAGCTAAATGGATCACTTGGTTACAAGAGTAAATGACCTTCTAGTAAGTCTAGACTCGAGATCTTTGGTCATCCATACGGATGACCAAATGATATGTGATTTCAGATTCATCTCAAATGGCCAGACCCTTAGATCATAAACTTACTTTATTACATTCTTCCTCCCTTGAAAATATTTTCGTCCTCAAAAAGAGCTATATATACTATAGGCAACCCCCAAGCCTCATGTTTTAAAATTGGAAGAACATGTTCATGTTCTAGAAAGAACATGTCTCATCTCTGTGGTGGCATCCATGCCCAAATGATTCAAAACACTGTATCGCTTTGCACTTTGATAAACTAGTCAAAGTACAAAGTAGTGAATGAATAATAAGGGTGGATCTAAAAACATCCCTAGTGAGTCCATAATTTCTTAATAGGCGCAATCTGGGCATAAACATGTGAACTAGATGGATTCAAATTACTAGTCCATTTTTGGGCATGACTAGTGCATGGACTAAGTAATGAAGGTAGGATTCTTATCGATCGAAAGACTTTGAGAACTCTTGATTCACTTGAATTTGGTTTGGAGAACTTGAAGTTTGGTTGTTCCAAATATCTAACTTGGATGTTTGTTCAATGGTTTACTCCTATCCAACAGTTACTTGATTTTTTCACTCGAGTAGAGGACAACTTTGTTCTAATGAGTTTAAAAATCCTATGTAAAGTGTAGGAGAAAGTTTACCATTTTCTTTGAGTAAACCATACTATAACTTGACCAATTCAAATTCAAAATGAAAATTTTCCAAGTTAGGACACTTTTCTCAAAGACTTGAGCTAAAAGTTCTTGGGAATTTGGCTATCTCATGAGCAATTCCTAAGTTCTCTATTCTAGAGTATACTTGACTCTAGAAATTCATTTAGAGTTATGCTAAATAACTTGAAGCAAACTCAAATGAACAAGTCAATCTTGGACTTAGCATCTTTTGAAGATTGAAATGGTCCTTGTTTAGAACACCTATCTAGGATCTTTAATTTAGTTAGTTGGTTCTAATCGGCTAACCGTTGAATTTTGTGAAAATAATCAGATATCTTATCTAAGTTAAATCCAAAAGATTCAGAAAGCAGAAAGAAAGAACTAAAAATGTGTTCAACCAATTCAAATTTTCAACATACGTAAAGTTGCAATGAGTCAAAGTCTAGATGATTCAGGATTTTAACTTCTCAAATATCTGTTTCAACAAGGTATTGAAGCATTTTTTATATCTTTAAGAGAAATAAGCTTCATTCTCAAAAAGATTTAGAGAAAATCTAAAACATCATCCAACCACAAGATACTAGTGTGGTGAACAACATCATTTGACCCACTGAGGTTCTATTGATGATTTTTTACTCAAGTCATGCTTCACTTGAGACTAATTTCATGCCTAAATTCAATCGTTATGACCCTTATTGGGAATGCAATTCTTGTGCATTTCTTCAAGTCAAAGGGTTGAATTTACCTGTTTACATTAGGAACTTTTTGCTTGAATTAGTCAACCTATTCTAGTTGAAATGATCTTTATAATATCAAAATCCACTTCTTCAAAAATCTCATCAAATATTTCTGAATCAAACCTATCTTCAAGATCCAATCGAGGACTAAATGATAATTATCATCCATGGTCCGATGTCCCATACCATCTTTCCTACATCAATCTTAGTATAAAATCTGGTATTCAATACCATCCTATTTTATATTCACTTTAATGTGTGGGTGATACTTATCCCAAAGATTAAATATCTCTTGATAGAGTACCTTCTTACTTCAACTCTTTACGATAATTTTGAAGTTTCACGCATTACCTCTAACTAGATTTTCTAGGTTTTGATCCCTTCACAAGATCGTTTCACGATCTTGTGCTTTCCTTTGGGGACTTGAAAACCTTTTGATGGAACATCCATCCTTCTTTGTTAGGGTTTTCAAATGAAAACCAATCAGAATTCCAAGTACTTTAATTTTTCATAAATTCAAGTTCAATTGGTTTATTCTTGAACAATTTGTAGTGACAAGAGCTTTTGTCTTCTTGTCTTTAGATTCCTTGCTTACTAATGCTTTAGGTACCTATTCCGACGGGACTTTACAAGAATCTCTCTACTACATAAGTCTAAGCATCCGCTCACGCTTTCGAGATTTGTACCAAAATCCCTTTAAGGATAAGGAAACATTATGTTTTATCTTCCTCAGACTTAAGTACCATCTTCAGGGTTGTAGAATACATTGTTGGAATTTCTTTGCTCTGTTGAGTCTTGGAACAACTTACTCTTTTCATAATTTTCCACTGGATAAATGGAACCTGAGTGAATAAATGCCAAAAGAAAATTTATTGCCAATACTTGGGCAATCTTTAGAGTAGTTCCAATCGCATGTTCTTAGACAATCATGGCCAAGCTTGGTCAAGTCTAGTTGACCTTGTGACTAGAATAAAGACTTTATCTTTTCCTTTAAGATCTCGTGAACTATCAAAAGCTCCTTTGCTTACCCACAAGCCTTTAGAAATCTTTCCCTCAACGTAAGACCAAGCATACACTGATGTCTCTTAGATTCCAAAGCTAAGAATCTTTGATACACCTTTAGGTTATATCAATATTTGGACTGAAGTACCAATACTAGTGGTTTGGGAATTACTGGGAACCACTTGCTATTAAACTTACTTGAAAGATTCCAATCTCACATCTTGGGAGATTTTTCTTTCAAGAATTTTAGATTCCTGCCAAGGAATCAAGTAATACTAAGCCAATGATTCATCTTGAAATCTTTTGCTTTACTGAAATAATCTTTTTAAAAGAAATCTTGACTTTTTGACAAACCATAAAGCTTTTAAGTCTTGGTCTTGTCCAACAGATATTCCCTTTTAACCAATGAAATAGTTAACCAGACTATTTCATTCTATTAGCTTACCTTTAGGAAGTAGCTGAATTCCCAAAGATTACTTTGACGTATCTTCTAGGAAATATCTTGATTCCCAAAGATTACTTTGACTTGGGTTTCTTGATTAAGCTCTATTTAGCTTAAACAAAACCAAGCATGAATTTCTCATCCTCAGAAAAGTGCTTAATAAACTTTCCATACTTTTCAAAAACGTTGCATCTTGACTAGAGATGCAGTCATGGAACCTAGCATTTAACTATTTGAATACTAAAGTTCAAGTGATGCTAAAGTTTATTCACTTCTTTGATTTTCATCACTCTTCAGGATGAAGTCAAAGAAAAAACTTCAAAAGTTCCATGATTTTTTCAACTATCCTTTGAACTTGAAAGTTCAATTGATTTAAGTTCCATTCGATTTAATTTGATTCTTATCACGTCTCGGAATAAAATCAGATAGAACTTCCAAAGTAAACTTTATCAACCTATTTGGATGCATGATTTCTTAAATCCAATCTAACGACTACATCTAAGCTTGTCATTAAGATTCTCTAAGTTTTCTCCTAAACTTAGAGTCATCATGAAAATTTTCAAGCAGCTCTATTTTCTTGCCATTCGAGTGAGCAAGAAAAGTGAACACTTGACTTTCAAAGGGCCTACTTTTTCTAATCAAGACTCCTAATTTGTGATAGCTAACACTAGTGTTGTACTTGGATACTTTAGTATCCTGAAAAAGAGACAATGTTTGATGAATTTTTTACATTACTAGAGGGAACCATTTATAAATGTAACTATGCAACATGTTGGCACAACGGTTGAATATTTTTAGAAAAATATAGTTTTTATTAAAGGACATAAAAATTAATATTTATTCACTAATTTTATGATGCTAATTTCAATACTAGCGCAAAAATTAGAGTGATGTAAGTTAGTGGTTATTTTTTATTAAAATCATGATCTCCTAATTTTCATTGGTCTAAATGCAATAAAATCTTTTATTTTATATATGTCAACATGTTTCTATCCATAATTAGAGATTTTTAATTAATTTTACTAGGTTTATGGCATAAAATGGATCTCATTTAAGATATGATAGTCTTATCATCTATGAATTATTTTGCAAAGTGGTGGTATGAACATGCATTATTTTTTATTATCAAAATATTATTTGATATTATTACAACTAGAAATTTTTTTTTGACAACTTTAGGAGTCGAATTTCTATGTCGTTTCTTCATGTTAAACAATACCACTGTTTTTCTACGCTAAGAAAAGGTCATTTTATGAGGAAATATTGCATATGCTACATGATTAAAGTTAACATACTAGTTTTTTCTATATAAAGTAGTTTATAATGTTTATAGAATTATTTTTATTCATACTATATACCTTATATAATTGAGAAAACCTATTTTTTTAGGATGAATTTTTATTATCGGCAGAGAGGATTATGACCCATTCAATGAAATATTGAGATTTTTAGTGGTATGTGAGATACATCCAAAATTATTGGTTCAAGGACATATAGCATATCTTTATGCTACTATATGATGGTTTTTGAAATAAGACGCAAACCATTTTAGTGTTTTTATGAATCAATATCATATAGAAGGCTGCTAAAGTCTATAATTATATAATGAGCACCCTATATTGTACTAATAAATGATTTTTCTAGTTCCCAAGACTTGTTTTAAATGATTATATGACAATAAATTAACATTAGGAAAATGATTCCAATAGGAGGAAAATTCTTTTTATGGAGATATTTCTTTCTTCTCATATATAAGTTTACAGAAAAATAGTTTTTCTTAACCATATTCAATCATTTCTATGTTTTGAGTTATCAAAAAAGGTTTTTTCTTTTAATATATATATATATATTATAGAGCATCTAGGTATAGATTTTTAAGGGGCTTTAAGATTTTTTCAAAATGTTATTTGATTAGTATGTGTGATTTTTTTTATTTATTAGAAAAAAGGACACTATAGTGTCCTGTTTTGGTACAACACTAGTGCTAAGTATCACATTTGGGAAAAACAAACTAGCTACTTGAGTTGCATGGCAACCGAGAGCCTTGCAACTATCTAGTTTGTTATTTTCCCTAGCTATCTAAGTCGAGTTAGGAAAAAGAGGTAATGAAAGTATAAGTATTCAACCACTTAACAAATAATCATGCATATGCAAATGCTTGTTCTTGCATGCAAATGCATGTGAGTGCATGCACGTGTTGGCATTCTCCTTTCCATGCACCAAATTTAAATCAAGCAATTCTTGAGCTTGAAAATGCATGTTCCCAATCATCGATGCAGAAACACTCTACTTGCTAGCTTTTTTTTTTAAGATATAACCGTTCCTGTGCATAAACTTGAGCATTTACTATCATTTTCAAGCAAGAAGAAAATGTGTTTTGTGCATGAAAACATTCTTTGAAAAGGATAAATGCACCAATATTCTTTCATACATACATGCATATGCTTGATAAGTGTTTCCATACTTCAATGCTCTTCTATTCAACTTTCATTAAATTGCATACAATGCTTTAAAAATTGAAAATTCCTTCCCTACTTTAAATGGTAATAGCAATGCATTCTATCCATAGAGCAGAGCAAATATTGAAATGAAAACATCAAATTGGAAAACATTTATCTCCCAATTAAGCTACATCCTTCCATGGATCCTTTGGAAGAGCCATTTTGCATCCTTAGGTCCTCAAGAAAAAAAAAATCTTTCCATGCAAAGACGAGCCAACCTTCATAGCCATGCTCACATCTCTCCAAAACCTTGAAGAGAGCTTTCTTTTGTCGATCGAAAAGAAATAAATATTGGAAGCACGATCTTCCTTGCTCTGATCGGATGTGGGCTTTAGAGTTGACTCAGGTAATGCTGACGGATTCGGGTCCAGATGCGCATAATAGGGAGAATTCAAAAGAGTTCAAAAACTGATTCTCAGGTTTGACTTTTGATATACCTTTAACAGGGTAATATTTTATCACCAACTTACTGTTAATGTAGTGGTTGGGGAATAGGGAGAATTCAAAAGAATTCAAAAACTGATATCTCAGGTTCGAGTTTTGATATATGTGTAAGAGGCTAATGTTTATCACCAGCTTACTGTTAACGTAGTGGTTGGGGAATAGGTAACACAAATCGGTTGATTCAGGTTCGATTCCTGTTTGGCTCATCGCAGATCAAATGCCAGTCTGCCACCCACGCCTGAGATTCGATTCTCCTGTTTTTCTCGAGTGCACTAACTAGGCTCGCCGAATCGCTTTATGTAGCAATAAAAGATTTGCCATTAGATTAACTCCATCAAATGGCGGGTCCCGGGACTCGAATGCAATACCTCACACGTCAGTGTGAGCCGGTCCACGAAGCTATGCCTGTTCATTTGAGAACATATAAAACAAGTATTATTAGTTCTTCGCATCAACAGCTACATGGACGGCATCGGTCTGATTTAAAAAATTGTTCCTCCATTGCAAGCAGTGACAGTGCATGTGAAATTGCAAAGAGCAGTTTATTCCCTTGACAGATGTGGGCAATTTGATTCCCAAAGACACCCCCGCACATTCTTGCAAACAGAATACGATTTTTCCGTGTTGCTGCACTCCCAAGCTAGAGTTTTGACCTCATGAATCTTCTGCATAAACATGTTGTAGTGGTGCTTATCAGCCGTACTTCAATACACAGCATCTTATAGAGTTGATATGAGGAGCGTACAACGGCGTTGAATAGCACAGTGGATAGCATGTCGGCCTCATGGGTGAGTTAACATGATAACCATTATTATATAAATAGAAAAAGGCACCCCATGGAATATAAATCCCTAAAGAAAACACCAACAAAATCCTAGTTGATTCTATGCTTTGGACGTAGGTCACATCAAGCCTCATGGAAATCACTAATGCAAAGGTGTTCTAACATGGGCAATGTTTAAAGGCATTGGAGCACTTGATAGGGCCTCTATCATTTGGTAGGTCCATGGAGAGCCGCAAAAGTGCTCTTTTTTTTTCAAAAGGAAGTTTGATAGCAACCTATTCTCCCAAAACTTAATTAACAGAAAGAAAAATTGTACAAGTGAATGGCTCTAGTACCCATCGGACCCTCTGAATCCCAAGAAGTAAGGGCAACCTACTCTCCCTAAACTTAATTAATAAAAAGAAAAATTGTACAAGTGAACAGTTCTAGTACCCGTGGGACCCTCTGAATCCCAAAAAGTCCACAATTTATTTCAATCTTGTTGTTGTGGAGGAAAAGCAATCTATGATGTCTAAAAGGTGGGGGTTTCTTATAATTGGAAATTCTTTTGCCTAAAAGGAAAAGAGATTTTTTGATCGACCATTCTTTAGGAGGGTTTCCAAAGTTGAAAGCACACCTCTCTTTCCAGATATTCTAGAGGGTCTCCCCTCTTATAGCATTCCACAATGATGAGGAGCATCTGATCCCTTCACCTAATAACACTTTCTTTTAATTAAATTGTCCATGCAACCACATGATTCTTTCAAGGGCTCGCCAGATCGATATTGACTTAGGGCAAGAAAAGAAGAGGTTTCCCAAGTCCTCATTTCCATGTAAGCATCATTTGCACTAGAGAGGGGCTCATCAAATTTTGTTGGCTTTTACATTGGTCCAAATTCCAAGGTGGAGGATTTGCCACATAATCACAAAATTTTTTATCTAGATGAAGGGACGCAAAAGGGATTGGAACATAAAATCCCACCTAAATCTTGACAAAGCATGACATGAAAGTCCACTTTCTTCTTGAATCTTGCAATTTTATCAAGACTATTGTTATTGTGCCATCTAAGACCCTCAAAGTGATGGAACTCCTAACCAATAAGGAGGAAAGTCCTTGAGCACTCCCAAGCATTGAATTTGCTCTACAACAGACACCATTCTTCATAGTCCACTCTCCTAGTCAGATCAATGTCTGCAAATCTAACCCATTAGCATGTTTCTCGATCCAGAGGTGTTTCCACAAACAAAAATCTTTGATCCAAAGATTCCTAGCTTTTTGGAGGTTCCAAGACACTGCACCTCTGATGCCCTTGATAGGGAAACAAATCAAATCATTTTGTCTAATACCAACTGCCCATTTTGACTCTTCATTGACCTTGACAAACTGTTTCATCTTGTTCCAACTCTTCCATAGAAAGCAAACCAAGCTTGTTCCTCTAGGGGTCACCAGAGAGGGGGAGAACAAAAGAGTGAGTAGATCAAGGCCCTTCCACCCCAAGAGGCCCACAAGCCTAAGAGCGGTCTTGTTTCTAAAAATTAGTTTGGCCCAAGAGGCATCACTGTTTCTTCATGCTTTAATTAACCATTTGGCTGCCAACTTATTAGCCATTCCTTCAATGTCTAGAATGCCCAAACCACCTTGATCTTTTTGCATTATACAAGTACTAGTCCATTTAATTTTGGGAACCCTCCTTTTGTAAGGGTCACCTATCTAGAGAAAGTTCTTTCAGATTCTTTCCAATTTCGCAGTCTCTTGGTCCTTTGATCTCCAAAAGGAGAGAAAGTAAATAATCAAAGAAAGAAAGAATGTGTTAACCACCATAACACATCTCGCAAGGTTGATTTGCATACCCTTCCAATCGTCAACTTGTTATCAAGCTTACAGAGAGCTCAACTCCATTGTTGACCCATTGAAAGATCGAATCCCATTAAAATAGCTAATGAATGGAAGATTTGTCCTATGAGGATCAACTAATAGCCATGGTCAATTAACATTTGAGGTGGATGCCCAACAAGATTCTTGAAAGTGGTTTTAGATGGTTTATGTTGGATCTTGATGCCTCACGAAATGTATTTAGGCAATACCAAAAGGTATCAAATATGACTCGATCGTTATGCACAAAACCATGTGTATCATTAGCAAAGAGTTTCACGATCACCTGATCTTGATTGAGAGGAAGAGAGAGGCCTTGAATAAGACTTAAGCGTGCTCGATGTTTGATAGGGCCCTTGAAACCATCGACTACGGTTGCAAAGAGAAGAGGGGCGAAGGGGCGCACTTTTCTAATAGAACATTTTAATCGAATAGCTTGAGAAAGATGGCCATTGATGTTTATATAAGTTGACACATTTCCCAACAATGTTGAGATCATGTTTATGAATTTTTGGCCGCAACACAGGTCTTTTAGCAATTGGAGAATGAAGCCCCACTTGAGCGTGTCATAAGCTTCGTCGAAGTCAATGTTAAAGAAGAGGAGATGTTGAGCGTATTCCTCAATGAAAGCTAGTCCTTCCCAAACATGAGTGATAGCCTTGAGGATGGACCTACCCTTGACTAACTGTTTTTGTTCCTCATTGATCGACTTTTGTAGGTGACAAGTATTTTAATTAGCAATAACCTTAGCTAGGATCTTGTAGCCGGTTTGTAACAGCATAATTGGAAGTCAGTTTTAGATCCTATTTTTGTTGCCTTTTTTATGAATAATCTTGATAACACCTTCATTGAGACATTGCGACAAAAGCGTTGCTATGTGTAGGACCACATTTGGGTCAATACCTTTTAATGAAACCTTGACCACCACAACCTTCATGCATACATGATATTCAACAAGTCTATTTAAGGAGGACTTGGACATACCCTTGTTTAACTTTGTATGCCCATTTTTGTTACTAGCTAGTAGCTACTCTTTGCATAACTTGGAAAGATTCTGATTCTGATTTGGTGTTTCACGTCGGCGGCGGCATGGAGGCAGATGAACTTGACTGGAAAGTTTGTCAGTTTGAATTTAGTAGCCGGCGCCATCTCACTCACTATGCCGATTGCAATTTGATCTGCAAACTGCAATCACACGATAGCTGGAGCCTTCATTAGGATCACCGCTCCCAGAGTGAACTCTGCCATCTTCACATGGTTACGCTTTGACACTAACCATTGATGAAGACGGTATCTGCGGATGCTAAATCCAGGTCCCAGGCTGCTTGTCTGAGTGATTGGGCCTCTTGCCTCTTGAGGCAGGGGCGAGAGCTCAACCCTCGGCAGCAACATGTAAGGGACATGTGAATTTTGGAAAGATGTTGCATGTGGCTCTTGTGCCACGGTTTGTCCGACCTTGCGGTATTTGTGATCACCATTTAACCTAACCTTGTAAACCCTTGTTCTTGTGGGATAAGGGGGGTCCCATGGGTACTATGCCCTTCCTTGTAGAGTTGCAATTTCAAAGTTAAAGCCTAGGGGAGTAGGCCTCGGCCGAACCTCCACTTAAAAAAAAAATCCAGATTCCAAACAAAGACCAACATCCTGTACTGCAAGAGATATGGCTGTCGGACCTTACGAAAACAAACCGGGCTGGAATAGCAGAAGTTAACCACAGTTCCTATGAGCTTAAATATTGAGTTAATGTGCTGATGAATCCAGTTGCATTGTGAGATTCGGGGGTGTCATGGGTGCTTCCCATTGTTTGGGAAAACTTAAAACTTAAACCAGATAGAGTTCCTCTTTCATGAAATTTGAAAGGGAAAGAGGTTTTTTAACATATATCTGCTTTTTTTTCTCAGAAATTAAAGCGGAAGTTTTCCTATTTCATCCGAAATCAAATAGAAGACTTCCACTCTCGTCATTTTCAAAGGCATAAAGCTAAAATAATCGATTCTCTATTCTAATGCTCTAACACAAAAACAAACAACAAATACAAAAGATAAAACAAAGATGATTAACAAAAATGAAAGCAATGAATACATCTTACACACATATGAATCAACTGAAATTAAAATAAAATAGCCACACATGCATGGACAACCAACGAACGAAGCATGACACACATAGCTACATACACCATACGTACAGACATTTACATCCACCTACATGGATAACCACATGCATACGTTTCATGGATAACCATATGTATATGTTTCAGGACATACACAACAAAGTCATATAAATAAGTACATACATGTACATATACATATCATATACAATTAAAAACAGATGAATAAGCAATCATACAAGAATATATATAAGAAACCACATACGAATACATATACATTCACATGCACACAAAAAAACATAGAATATCACTTGAGCATCATATATCTAAATGAACAACAACACATACCTAACGAGGTGTCCAAACATATGTGTGCAGAAAGAGCCATATCCACATACATGTACATAGAAAGACATATCTCCACATGTATCCACACACGTGAACATCAACCACATATATATACGTTCATACAACAACCATACATAAGACAATTGGCATAGTTCTTCACATGTGCATATAATGTCAGACACATACATATGTGTATACACCACACATAAAAAAAAATACATTGGCAATAAAAACCCATGGATGAACAACCATATATACATGGATAACTTAATGCACAAAAACATATATATAAAACCACATATAAATATACACACACATTTAGATACATCGTACAACTATATTGATTATCGTATATCTCTAGATATGTAAAAATAAGACCCAAGAAGAAAAACATTTATATTTCGGAAGACTTAAAAGAATAAGATACTCTTTCTCTCTCACACACATACAAGGACACACATAGTGATCAATCTTTTAATATGCAATTTCAATGCCTAAAACTTCATGGTATCATATGTAAAAGACAAAATAGACTTTTCTATAATTATATGCACTAGCTTTTCAAGTATTTTGATCAAGAAATTTTAAGCTCTACATATCAAGGAGTTATTTCTTACTTTTTAGTTTTATCATTGGGCTAAATACAGATACATGCTCTTGTTGAAGCATGTGGATTGGAATGCAATAAACATCTTTGTGCCACTGCTAGAGCAACAATTTGAGGATCTTGTACTTTCAACTTCTAGTCACCACGACATAATCAAGCATAAAAGATCTTGTAATAATCTATGTTAATTAGATGAGGAAGGATTAAAGAAATTGATAATTGAACTGAATAATCATTGAAATAGAAAAAATCAAGAGTATGCAAAAATTTGTGTGCAGCCTTCTATCTCCACATTATGCACATTGCGCTCAGTTGAGTCATAAATATCTTTAATGATTAAGCATTTGTTTTCTTTGATGATGAAGTACACAAAGAGAACCCTTCTTATTCAACCCACTCTACCTCAAGAAGGCGTGTGTAGTGCATTCATATGCACATCATCATCGTTTCTTCCTTCTTTCACCTGCATACATGCATAAAACAGAGAGGAAACGCATAGATACAAGAACACATATACATACACAAGAAAAAATAAAGACTATGCAAAAATCTGGGTGCACCCTTCTATCTCCACATCATGCGAATTCCACTTAGTTGAGTCAATACCTCTAATGATTAATCATTTATTTTCTTTGACAATGAAGCAAACGAAGAGCACAAGAGGATGTTGCTCTTCGTGTAGCCTCACGAGGAAAGCAGCCCATAGGGGATATTCAAAAGAAGGATATATGCATGCAACAGTCATAGGATACTACGCTTCTTCATGACGCATTGTTGGAGACTATAGGACATCGTAAGAAGGAAAGGGATGGGTCGCAACGGGACAACATCTATGGCAGAGAGAAAACAGCACCAGGAGGATATAATGGCAGGCATAGAGAATAGAGGGGTGGAGTACTCATCGTTTCTTTGGAGGCAAAGTCAGTGACGATAGGGTGCAACAACCATATGTACAGAGAGGGCTCTCAAACGAAAAAGGAGCACTGAAGTTTGGCTTGGACTCAGGAATATATTTCTGAGTGCCACCGAGAAAAAGACGATTGCATACAAAAATGATTTTGGGAAATCGGCTTGCTTACTATGAAATATAAAGGCAACGACTCATTTCATTGAAGTCAGCCAACTAACGTTATGGGAAAATTATTATATGTGCATAAATGTCATTATGTGATGTTCCCACTAAACTTGGGATTAGAATTCAAGTGAGAGATAGGGATATTTGAAAACAAACAGGTGCTACCCAAAGTGAGGGAATGGAAACGGGGGTAAGTAAAGGTGGAAACCTGTGGGATTTTTCCATGGAGGAAAGAGGCTGATCTCTACGGGTTTAAGGAACCAAAAGATGCACTAAGAGGAGAATTGCTACTGTTGTGCACCTAAAAATAGGGGAATGAAGGTAGTGATCCGAGAGTCCTATAGAGAGTTTAGACAAGAAGACAACCCAACAGAGGATAAATTAGAATAGTGCAACTAAGAAAGGATTCTCCATGTATTCAATCAAAAGACGGAGCAATGAAAGTGGGTCAAGGGATAGAGGGAGAGCAATAGGGTTATGGTTGCAGGAGAGTGTTCTCTGATGATTCTCGATGGAAAAACAAAGATTTAAAGATCTCCCACTTACAGTTGTAATGGTGAGGGAAAGGAGGCATTTCTTCCAAAACTGATAGGATCTTAAAAATCTTTGTTGACCTCTCTTGGAACATTATCTAAGGGAAAGATTTCTTTTTAATGGACTAAGCTCTTTTGTTTTGGGTATCCATAAGACTTGTCATATTCTGTCACAAGTTTGATTAATGGAAAAAGCTCTAAGAATAGAGCAAAACAACCACTCGGGCTATAAGAGAAAGGTGAAGACCACCTAATGATGAAACAACATGTTGTATATTCTTTGAGGAAAAGCATCAGGAAGGTTGCAATTTTGAGCCATCAAAACTAAAGTTAGTGGCAAGAATGAAGGATTGCTCTGCATTTTTTTTGTCAACATCCAAAGGAGATGTTCTCCATAAATGTGATGTTCTTCTCCACATCAAAAGGTGAATGACAAGGAATGCTCGCATCAAATGGATTCAAAGAAGATGGTTCACTAAAGAAAGAACAACATAGCTGCTTTAAGCAATTTCTTTTCTTTTAATTGCTATGCCATGCAAACGAAGCTGATAGGGTGGTCTAAGTAAACGTATTCTTCTTTATATTTGAACTAATCCGAGATTGCGTACAAGAATATGTGAAGAATGCATTCATCAAGAGTAGCTCACTCACATCAAAATATTAAGGATGAAGGATTCTCATCTCTGATCACGCCATATCCATCTCTGCAGCGATGTCTTCATTGACGTAAATTTAGCTCTTTATTATCGTGATTTTCATCTGTCGGAAGCATTACTCCTCCGCTCAAACAGTCTCGACGATGGAAATGGACGGACTTCTGCGCTGCTGCCGAACTACTGTATATCCGATTGACTGTTGCTGCCGGAGCGCACTACAAATGTAGGATGAAATGAGAGAGCTGAAGCAAGATGTCGCACGTTGATCAGTCCTTCATCTGAAGTTTTGGTGTCGGAGAAGGCAGTTGTTGAGGCGCGGCGGAGGTCCTGCGTAAGTCTGCTGTCGGGAGAAACTGTCTATCGCGATTACTGAGCGTCTATCGCCGGTGACGTGTGCATCCTGTCTATCGTGGATGCTGGGCGTCTATCGCGGGTGACGGGTGCATCCTGTCTATCGCTGATACTGGGCCTCTATCACGGGTGACGTCTGCATCCTGTCTATCGCGGATACTGGCCTCTATCACGGGTGACGTCTGCATCCTGTCTATCGCGGATACTGGCCTCTATCGCGGGTGACGTGTACATGCTGGCAGAACCTTCACCCGGTTGAAAGGCATTCGTGTCTATTGGATTGAAGATTACGTCGGGAGTGAAGTGTCCGTGCTGGCAGAGCCTTGATCCGGTTGAAAGCGCTCTGTCATGAGGATGTTGAGAGAGCAGAAGCAAGCTCATGCGATGAAAGGTTTGGAGTTTATTGCTTTCTTTTTTTTTTAAATAAAGGAAGTTCGGCATTAGCTTACTCTTCCGGACTTGAATTAATTAAAGAAAAATACAAGAGAAAGGGATCAGTGCCCACGGGAAGTAGGGGAAGCTTTCACAGATTTTCGATGGCATTACAAAGAAGGTTAATCACCCTCTCATCATCATCATGTGGAGCCCATTTGGGTTTAAGCTTGTTATTGATCAAAAGGAGCACTTGATGATGCCTGAAGGGGGGGTATTTCTTAGAGTTAACGATCCTTTTGCCAAGGAGGAACAACGATTTTTCAATTGACCACTCTTTGGGGGAGTCTCCAAAGTTAAACACACATCTTTCCTGCCAGATTTTAAATAGGACCTCCCCTTTAATGACGTTCCAGAGAGTCGTGGAGCAGCCGATCGCTTCTCCCAGCAGAGCTTGCTTCCAACTGAGAAGCTTCTGAAGACTAATTATCTTTCCAACTGTCTGCCAGAGCCTGTTGGAATTGGGACAGGTAAAGAAGATGTGAGAAGCATCTTCGATAGACCGGTAGCAGCGTTTGCACCAGGGAGGTATCCCACAAAATTTGCTAATGCAAATTAATAGGCTTCTTGGTTTTGTGGCCTCGCTTCCATAGCTCGCTGTTGTGCCCTTCGCTTTTAGTGTTTTAAGAGTTTTTTCTTTTAGTAAAGCAATTTAAGGGTTCTTCCTCTTCTCGGTCTCCTTGTGCTCGGGCTTGAACTCGTGAGCATTTCGGATTTTGGAGGACTTTGCTCCTTTCTCCCTTCCTCTTGTGGCCACCTCTATGGATGCATGGGCCCCTTCCCTTGTTACCAATAAGTTACCTCCAGTTATCATTGGTGGGGTGGATGGTGCCCCTACTTCCTCAGAGACTGTGGTGGCCCCTTTGAAAGTATCTTTCATAAAAAGCCTCAAAAAAACATTTCCATTAATAAAAATTCATACATTTACAAACTTGAAAGACCACCATGAGTAAATAAATGTCTTTTTTTCTTTGCTTTCCACAATTCCATTGCATACTAGAAATTGTAATCTTCTTTGTCTTCAATAACAATGGTCATCAATGCATTCAAACTTTCAATATCCAATCTATTTATCCATTTGCTTTTATTTTTTGTATGTGCACTAAACCCTCCATCGTTCACATATTTCAATGTTGCAACATTGCACAAATGCAATTTGTACCACCTTAAAAATATTTGGATATGCATATTTCCAAGTAGAGTTGTTTGCAAGCATAAAAGCAAACTCTGTTAAACTCATTTTTACAAAATGAACTTTTGCATGATACTTTGAATTTCTAGAATTCAATTTCTAGAATTCAATGCTAAATGCTTCTCGATCAATGATAGGTGCAATGAACACATTGTCCAAGAGCTTTGCACTTCCATAAAATCAGCTATTTTTTTCGCATTCACTTTTTTTGTACTCCTTTAATAATTGTTCATGGATAGCATTCACTTTTTTTCTACTCCTTTAATAATTGTTCATGGATAGGATGTTGAGATGGAACTAGAATTTTTATTTCACGCAAGAGAATTATGCCAATGTTTATCAAGACATTGGAATAATTCTCTTGCATAAGTGAATTGAAGATCTAAGATATTTTGCAAATTAGCACCTTCTATATCCCTTTAACATTTTTTCCAAAGAACATATCTCATTTCAAAAGAAGAAAAAAACGCATACATATAACCATTTTTTACTTTATATTAAAAAATAATAGGAAACTCTCCAATAACACTTTGAGTTTCATTCAAACGAATCGTTCTTTCATCGTGAAATTAATCTTTAATGCACAATTTTCTTTTTGAAACCAATCTATGAATTATGGTTACATCAATTTCATCTCTTTTGAACATAAGACTCAAATCTATTATTTTTTTCAATATATCAGCAAGAAAATGCAATGCATAAATGCACTAAAAAAGAATTCATACAAATATCTTCCTTTTTTTTTTTAAATTCAAAGATTAATGCATGCAAAGATTTAGGAGATTATTTAATGCAGTTATGATGGCTAACCCATTGAATCTCAACAATGCATTGCATTTAAAAAATTTCCCAATCAAACTCTTCTTGTAGATCCTTGAAATTTTGCATTTGATTACTACTGTTGGAAAAAGGGTTGGGAATATCATTTATTAGCATATTTATTTTCTTGCTATATTAAATTTTTTTGTTGCTATCAACTATTGCCAACTTGATTCAATGTGCAAAACAATGTATTGATGTCAACATTGGATTTACTTTCTTCATTAATGTTGCAAACTTCTTTTTCTACCTACCATAGTACTACAACCTAGGTAGACAGATGAATGAATCAGACCTTGAATCATGCTTCAAGCATAGGTTCAAGAGACATTAACTCACCATAACACTCTCCATTGGACTACTCATGAGAATCCGCTGATCTAAAATTTAGTTCAATGATGTAAATACTTTGAAAAAATCTCTTATTTTCACATTATATTAAACTCATTCAAAAGATTAATAAAGATACTTGAAGGGACATGCTATCCATACAAGTAGTCCCATGTGCAAAGCCTAGTAGAATATGAACCACACAAACACTCGCATGTGGAACATGAAGTTAAACAAATAGATTAAAAAACTTAATTTGATCAAATTATCACACTAAGTTCCATCTAGTGTCTTCTTTATACAAAGTTGAACATGACTATACATGGCACTATGGAGCTTTCCTTGAACCGCATGCGTAAAAAACAATATAATATTCAAAACAAACAAATATATACATATTTCACCCAATGATAAATCAAAACTTAGGATTAAGAGTCCAAGTGTGTGTGTACACAAGGATGTGAGATGGTTGAGCCATATATCCTATTTTTGTGACTCACTTAAAGAGGTGTGCTAGCTTACACTAGAGCATCCTTTCTCAATAGGCCAAACATGGTTGTCGACACCCATTTAGGTGCTCTAGTAAGGTGGTGATCTCACACCCATAGATTATGAACAACCTAGTGCACTTTCACATCAAGGATAGAAAGAACTCAATACTTGATGAACCATGGCTTTTGGCGCAAGTGGTTAGCCCATCATACTCATAGCTGGTAGTTCATGAGTTCAAATCAAGGAAAAAACTAAGATCCCCTTCTCACTTTATATGTATATAAATATGGGTGAATATCCATGATTCCTTTTATTGGAAGTATTAAAGAATTTGGTGAATATCCGCAGTAGTTTATATTGAAACTATAGAAGCTTAATATTTTGGATTTGAGGTTCGTTCAACCTTAGTAGTATAAAGACGAAGGAGCCTAGCTTTCAAAAATATGAGAAAACAAGGGAGCATGTATGTCTCCCATTCAATCCCATATGCAAGAGATGGAGAGGTGGTCATGGACAACCTACCCTCTCTCATAAAGTGTAACATGCTTCTCGTTCCGTTCCATATGTGTGGTCATATGATTCGTTAAATGCTAGCTCCTTCTCACAAATTGAAAAAGAGAAATATCTTCAACGAATACTCCTTGAAGGAGAGGTAAAAAGTATCTTTACATACTTGAACTTCTACTCTTCATGCTTGCACATGAGACAAAGTCGAACTTGCTGCTCTACATAGAGAGAGAGCCCTCTCATGCTCGATGGATGAATGGGAGGTGCTTGATCATTTTGTAGGTGAACTCAAGAATCCATCACATGTTGGATTAATGCCCACATATCTTATCAGCCAACACACTCTACGATTTGATAAGGAGGGACATGGTGGGAGGAGAAGACTCACCCCCCAAACATACATGTAGTTATTTGGCAAAACCAGACCATACAAATGAAAAAAACTTTATATGAATGGTGAATACATCAACATTTATCCCTTCTAATGTATAATTTATTGGGCTAATATAACATCATATAAACTTTTTAAATTAGCATTTTTTTCAAAAATCCAAAAAATATCCATTGGGCTATAAATAGCCCCTATATTTTTCCGTCGTTCAAATCCCACAATTGGTATGAGAGCCTAGGAAGTAGGCTTGGGTGAGGTGGATGGAAGGAATGCATGTCGCTTTCAAAGATAAGCTCAACAAAGAATAGAGTGTATCTCCCAATCTGTAGCTCAGATTTAGAGGTGTAAGATACCGTTGGAAATCTTTCAAAACAAGCTTTCTAATGGAAGCATTAGATTGAGGATCCAAGATACCTTGCATAGGTGAGAACTAGGTTCAAGAAGCCAAGGTTGAGAGCAAGGCAAGTCCGTAGGCTAGTGGCCAAAAAGTGGAAAGACAAGGTTCAAGATACCAAGGTTGAGAGAAAGGCAAGTTTCTAGGCAAGTGGCCAAGAAGCGGAAATGTAAGGATCAAGATAACAAGGTTGAGAGCAAGGCGAGTCCATAGGCAAGTGGCCAAGAAGCAAAAAGGCAAGGTTCAAGAGATTGTGCAAGGGTGACATCAATTCACATGGAGATCAATGATTGATCATTGAGGACAATGATCTCTTGAAGGGGAAGAGAGTGTTAGACTCAAGAATGATAGGCAAGAGATGGTTGAACCACACCCTAAGAGGGATGATTTGTAAGTAATCCTCAACCATGGCTTTTGGGGCAAGTGGTTAGCCCATCATACTCCTAGCTGGTAGGTCATGAGTTCAAATCTGACATTTTTTGTGCCATGCACCTACTATTTCCTAAAAAAATATCATTTCCTAATAGTCCTAACATGTAAATCACCTGATTGACCACAAAAGAAACTCCAATATATATATATATATATATATATATATATATATATATATATATATATATATATATATATATATATATATATATATATATATATATATATATATATATATATATATATACACGAACAAACAATAAAGGTGGCAAAAAATACAATGCCTATACGCATGCAGTATTGCATGAATGGCACACCCCATGGTTTATGGAAAACTTGCATTTCCTATCAAGAAACTTAATAGAGTTCAATACACATTATAAGATAATGTTGGGCCTCTAGAAACCATTAGGGAATGATCCTCACGGATATCTAAACCTATAGAATAGTAGAAACTACTCTAGAATACATTGTATATGCTATAGATATCAAACTTGTACATTTCCAAAGTAAGCAGATATATGACATTAAGTTCAAAGATAATAACCAATAAGAAAATCACATTTGTTTGAACATCAAAACTCTGTATCTCTTCATTTGAAGGATAAAAAAACTCGGGAAAAAATCACTTAATGAGAGGGATTTATGTGATAATCACAATGGAATTAGTAGTTACTTGCTGCATTCAGCTCATTAAAAGCATTAAAAAAAAGAAATAAGATCATAGTTTGCTTACAAGTTTGCTAATTTGATTATAGTATACAATGCAATTAAACAACTGAAAGCTTGCCAATACACATTGATTAATTTATGCAACATTAGGATAAGCATACACTACATACTAACCTACAAATGAACATTTGCCAATGTTGAGTTTATATTGTAAAAAATTTGACAAGTATGCCTCTACATACTAACCTACAAATGAACATTTACCAATGTTGAGTTGATATTGTCAAAAATTTGACAAGTATGCCTCAAGTGTATCATCCTTAAAAACACAGATAATAATTATTTTGACCAGCCAAAACCTTATGATTCTCATAAAAAGAATAACATCCAAACATGAATGAACTATAACAGACACACAAAAAGAAACTAAGGAAGGTTTCATTAATGCACAAAGTGGGCCTAATGGAAATGGCCCATGTGGTAGTAGGCATGAAAATCATCGGATGTCACTCATTTGACTCTTTAGTCTTAGCCTTAATATCAAGTTAGTTTAATCAATAGTAGTTAGTATATATACTATATAGTATATTTTATGTTATTATATTCTATATAATAAGCACTAATTTCTTGTTAGTCCATATGTGAAAGGGAGTGTTTGCCCTTGCTCCCTATAGAAAAGGGGGTATTTGCTTTTGAAAACAATCCCAAGAGTTTTCCTCTTTCACCTCTTTTTTAATTTTATGTGTTGCATTTGGACCTTAGAAAAAAGAGGGGATTTGAGATTTCTAAGCGACACCAATATAAGCTTAGGAAATATTTTTTGGAACTTTAGTGCTATGGCCACCTTTATTGCACTTACAAATTAATTCGAACTATCAAAAGAATAGATCTGAATCAAAATTCGTGTTAAAAAAAAATCCGATTGCATTGGAAATGGCTTATTTTTAACAACCATGAATCATGTCAAAATAGAAGGAGGGTACAAGAAGGTTATGAAGAAGGTCTAGCAGTCTTTCATCTCTTTCAATATGAGGGAGCTATTTACTAACAAGTCTATTATGTTATATTTCAAAGATCATCTTTTCTGTGAATGAGGGCTTGTTTTTGAAAGTCATAAATCTAATGTCTGGACATTACTTATAGATGGATCTTTGGGGGTATTATGTTTTTGAGAGTTACAACGAAGGTCTAGCAGTCTTTCATCTCGTTCATGGTGGATCCATTTACTAACAAGTCAATTATGTTGTATTGCAAAGATCATGTTTTCTATGAACGAAGGCTTGGTTTTGAAGTTGATAAATCTAATCTCTAGAAATACTTATAGATGTTGGAGATAGACGTGTGCGGAAGCAGACGAACAACACAAGGAAGATGAAGAAGCTTGGAGCACAACACACAATATTGAATGTATTACTAGAGAATGTACAAAGATAAGTAGCCCATTAGGGCAATAGGCATATATACAAGCCGGGGGAAAAAAACCTTCTAAAGAGGGAAAAAAGTGCCCTCACAGTCCTAGAGTGTTCACACACATCACTACCTAAATATATCAACAAATCCCCCCTGAGAGTGATGCGGTGAACAAGTAGCTGGCACTCATGTATAAGGAAGTGCCAAGCTATGTGGAAATCACTCCACAAAAGGAAGTAAGCCCAAAGCTTTGCGGAAAGCTTCAAACTTTTCCCTGGGCAGAGCCTTCGTGAAAAGGTCTGCAATGTTCTCCTGCATGGGCACATATGCCAAGCTGATCTCCCCAACAGAGAACCTCTCCCTGACATAGTGATAATGCACCTCAATGTGCTTAGTGCGAGCATGGAACACACGGTTCCTTGCAACTGCCAATGCACTCTGACTGTCAGTGAAGATGGTGGTGGCAGAAGCTTGGCCAACACCCAAATCAGCCATAAGGCGTCTGAGCCACACACACTCAACAGTCACTGTGAAAGCTGCCCTATACTCAGCCTCACAACTGGAAGTGGCCACAGTAGGCTGCTTCTTGCTCAACCAAGATATACATGAGCTACCAAGCATGAATCAAAAGCCAGTAGTGGACACACGAGTGTCATAGCAACCAGCCCAATCAAAGTCAGAAAAAGCATGCAAATCTGGCGGTAGTGATCCCCCTTGGGATAAAACAACCCAAGTAGCCGAGTACCACTCAAGTAGTGAAAGATGTGCTTAACCGCCTTCCAATGCGTGACTCTTGGGCAATGCATAAACCTGCTCATCTGTGAGACAGCAAACTGAATATCTGGCCGAGTAATGCATAAGTAAATCAAGCATCCAACAGCCTGCTGATAGAGAACAACATCAAATGTATCTCCAGCATCATGAAGACTCAATCGAAAACCTGTCTCCATAGGAGTGGCAATAGGCTTACAGTCTTCAAGGCCAAAATGCTGCTTGACACAAAGCCATTCCACCATCAACTTGCATAAACTGAATGCCCAAATAGTGATGCAAATGCCCCAAATCAGAAATCTCAAATGAGGCATGCAAATCAGCCTTGAAATCAGCAGTATGCTTCTCAATAGGACTAGTGAGCAGCACGTCGTCAACATAGATAACAATGATCAGAAGCATATCATTAGCACGCTTAACATATAAGGTGCTTTCAGTTGGACTGTTCTCAAAACCATGTGCAACCAGATAGGCATGTATCTTTTCATACTAAGCACATGGTGCTTGCTTTAAACCATATAATGCCTTCTTTAACCTGCACACCTGGTTCTCATGCCCTTTCTGCACAAAGCCAGGGGGCTGAAGAACATACACTTCTTCATGCGAGTCACCATTCAGAAATGCAGTTTTAATGTCCAACTGATGTACATTCCAACCATGATGGGCTGCAAGTGCACAAATGCTCCGAACAGTAGTCATACGGCATGTAGGTGCAAAGGTCTCATCAAAATCAATGCCTCTTTCTTGTGCATAACCGTTTGCAACAAGCCTAGCCTTATACCTGTCAACTGTACCATCAGGTTTACGCTTCAACTTGTAGACCCACTTAGTGCCAATGGCCTTCTTGCCAGGAGGCAAGTCACATAAAGACCAAGTACCATTCTTCATTATTGCATCATATTCAGATTGCATAGCAGCCATCCAATCTTTTGAATTTTGTGCTTCATCAAACGAAACAGGCTCAGTCTCATCACAAAGACTAGATGCAGCCATAGCATATCAATCTGATGCAAAAGAGGCACTATGAGAGCCTGATCGAGTACGATATGACAGAGGTGCATCTAATTTGCTGTCATGCAAGATCTGCACCAGCCATTTTGGCATAGTTCTTGCCTGCTCAATATCCACCTGTAAAAAGAGGCAACAAAGTATCATACATGTCTTTGGAGCTAACAGATGTCTCCTTAGTACATGAAAGGAATGGCTGAATAGCATCTTCCACAAAGACAACATCATGGCTAACCAGAATGCGTTTAGTGTGTGGATGATACAGACGATAGTCTTTACTTTCAGAACTGTACCCAACAAAAATACATTTTACTGCCTTATCATCCAATTTTCTGCGATGTTGTTCAAGCACTAGTGCATATGCCAAACAACCAAAAACACGCAGATGAGCAACAGAGGGCTTGCAATCATGCCAAGCCTCATATGGAGTGATAGAGTGCAGTGCTTTAGTGGGACACCTGTTCAGTACATATGCTGCACACATGACAGCCTCAAGCCAGAAACGATGTGGTAAAGCCTGACTCTTGACCATGCACCTCGCCATCTCCATGAGTGACCTGTTCTTTCGTTCAAGAACTCACTATACACTGGTGTTTTATCCCACGTCCAGCCAGAAATGCATTAAAATCAAAAGACATATATTCCCCCCCTCGATCAGAACGGAGGGTGCCCATTTTACATGTTGACAAATTTTCAGCCAAAACCAAAAACTGTTTAAAGCACATGAACACTTCGGACTTTACTTTGAGTGGATATACCCATGCATGTCTGGAAAAATCATCAATGAAAGTCACGAAGCAAAGGTAATTTCCAAAAGAGGGTGTCTGTATAGGACCACAGACATCACTATGTACAAGCTGCAATTTCTGTGTAGCCCGAACTGAACCATCTTTTGAAAAGGAGGAATGCTGCATTTTGCCCAAAATACAGCCTTCACAAACATGTTTTCCAGGTGCCTCAAGTTTGGGCAAAGAGGACACCATTTCAGATTTCTGCAGGCGTAGCAAACTAGCAAAATTCAGATGACCAAAGCGTGCATGCCAAAGATTTGCATCTGACATAGCCTGAGAATCATTTACTACACATGCCAAATCATTTTCAGATCTTTCATAGTCTATGAGCTTATATAGCCCATGACATAAAATTCCAGAAGCAATAATAACATCCCCATTTGACAGATCATGAACTGTACATTTGTCAACAACAAATTTCACAACCAAGCCAATCTTGGCTAATGCAGAAACTAATAATAGATTCTTCTTGATTCCAAGCACAAATAAAGCATCTGACAAAGTGAAAGAACTACCATCAACAGTAGTCAAAATGATCTTACCAACTCCCATAACAGGATAAGAGGAGTTGTTGGCGCATGTAATAGTATTCCTTGTAGGGGCAGGCTCGAGTGAAGAGAAGAAACTGCGCTGCGAGGTAATATGTTTGGTCGCCCCACTGTCAAAGTACCAAACATCTGAGTCTATTGCAGACATGCATTGATCATGAGAAGATGGGTCAAAATTGCAGACAGTAGTAAATGCCCATTCTTCTTCCTGCACAAGATTTGCAGACTCTGTTTTTGGTGTAGAGGCATCTGCAACAACCATTCCAGCCTCTTTCTTCTTTGCCTCTTTAGCAGCCAATTTTGGACGGTTCTTTATGATATGATCATTCCCTTTACAGTACTTACAAAACAATTTCTGCTTTTCTGATTTCTTCTCATCTTTATCTTCCTTCTTCGAATATGCAAAATTAGCAGATTTCTGCTTACTAGTTGAAGAGCTCCATTTTCCTTTGCCCTTCTGACTAGCCAAGAAAGCTTGATCTGCAACTCGCATAATGGACCTGTTTTGCCTGGACTGATCTTCCTGCAATAGAAGAGAGACTAATTCATCAAATGACAAGGCATTTGGATTGCCTTTCATCATCAACCAAAGAGTAGAAGCAAAACTCTGATATGAATCAGGAAGACCATTCAGAACGGTCTGCACAAGTGAGCTATCTGGTATAAACTCATCAGTAGAAATCAACTGTTCCTTCAAGTCTTTGATCTTTGATAGGAAACTATCCATAGAATCACCTTCATTCATGTGCTCACTCTCCAACTATTTTCGGAGGTAAGCAACATGAGCCTCATTCCTAGTTTGGTACAATGTGGTAAGTGTATCCCAAGCATCCTTAGCTGTTCTGCAAGAGCGTATGTGAGGAATAATGGCACGTTTGACAGACAAAGCTATCAATGCATGTGCCTGGGCATCTCTGCCATCCCAATGAATCTGCTCTGCTCTATAGTAGGTGCAGCAGAAACCGCAGTACGAATAGGAATATGCAGAATATCATCATCTTCGACACCTTCTGCATCAGCTTCAGTACCTGCAGTTGTAACAGTTGCAGGTGTGATAGGACGTTTTTTGATACTCTGCACAATGTTCCATAGTCCTTTTGCAACCAACTCATGTCGCATCATATAAGCCCATAACGGGTAGTTGGTACCATCCAACTTATCCTCAACAACCAACATATGGAATACATCACTGCTTTCAGCCATGGCTGATGACTAAAATACCTTGATGCAGAAAATTGACTGTATCTCAAAAAGTTGAACAGAACTGCCTAGACGAATTCTGCTAGACTTGTAGTAGACTTCAAGATGCTTATACTGGCAAACAGAAACTGGTATATACCTTTGGCACAAAAAGACAAAATAGCCTGCACAAGCGCTGTGATAATGCATTCGAAGGCAGAAACACGCTGAGTATGCTCACCGAAATTCGTGCGATTTTGAGTCTGCAAACGGAGGAGTATCGACGACGCCCTAGATGAAGTGATGGCCTGCTTTGATACCAATTGTTGGAGATAGACGTCTGCGGAAGCACGCAAACAGCACAAGGAAGACGAAGAAGCTTGGAGCACAACACACAATACTGAATGTATTACTAGAGAATGTACAAAGATAAGTAGCCCATTAGGGCAATAGGCATATATACAAGTCGGGGGAAAAAAACCTCCTAAAGAGGGAAAAAAGTGCCCCGTCGGTCCTAGAGTGTTCACACACATCACTACCTAAATATATCAACAATAGATGGCTCTTTGGGGGTATTATGAAAGTTTATGGAACATATTTTCTTCTAGATTTTCCATAAAGTCTGTCCATGAATAGCATTCTAGAGGATAATAGTAGCCAAGTGTTTCTTTGATAAAGGCTTACTACCAATTGCTAGGCCAATTGATTTTGCTAACTCTTTTGATGCTTTTCCACACTTAGACGCTTTTTGCACACAAGGAGAAAAATGAACCAAATTAATTTGCCAAAGGAGGACAATTTGTTCCTTTCAATTAGAAGGTGATATACCCCTTTGAACTTGATTTTCATAAATTAAATTGAAGTAACTTCTTAGCATGGTCTCTAAGGATGGATGCATATCTCCAAGGAATAAAGCTCTATGGATATATCTCTAGGGATGAGCTCATGCCTATGACAAGGATCCAAGGACAACCAACACAAGAAGGGAAAGCAAAGTTGAACACGTGGTTTGAAAATGATGATTTGGAAAGATCATACATTCTAAACTCTATTTTGGATTTCTTACTTCCACAAATTAGGAATTGTACAAATCCACGAGACATGGAATGCAAAGTATTCTTCTCTTCAACTACCAAAGCCAAGGAGAATCAACTATGGATGGAGTTTACATCCCTCAAGAAGAAACCCAAGCAGAATGTCATAGACTCTGTCACAAAGATCAAGGACATAACTGATCACCTAGGAAGCATTGGAGATCTCATAGATAAAGAGTAAATAGTCAAGAAATTCATCATTTGAATCAAAGTAGATGCTAAGTGGGAAGCATGCACCATTGCCATCGACTTATACATGGATATGCAAGTACCATATTTCAACAAATTCATAGGAGAAGCATTCACTCATGAAGACATGCTTATGAAGAATGGAGTTACACAAATGTAATCAATCCTCTACCCTACATACTAATAAAGGTATAAGTAAAGATGTCAAAAGTAAAGGGAAGAAGTCTGGTGAAGAATCAAGCATCTCTTAAGCTAACCTTGCAAGTGGAGGGAGAAGTTCAAGCAAAAGATCCAGAGGGGGTAGACAAGGAAAGTGGAGATCTGAAAGCTCCTCAACTTGTGCCATATTTGTATTAACATTTGATATCATTGATCATTGATCAAAGAACCCAATGAACGAGAGCGGAAGGGGATAAAATGAAGAATGATATGGAGCTCCTAGAGGCAACTAAAATAACAATTATGGCTATAATGGAAACACCAACTCCAATAAGAATGATCAATGTGACTACAAAGGAAGAATCCACTACCACAACTAAGATGATTATCAACCACAAGATGATTCACTTATACTCATGAATATGACAATGAAAGGAAGTAAACCAAATGAACATGTATTCTGTATTGATTTTGGTTGTTCAAATAATGTAGCAGGGAATGTGGCACCACTCTCATATTTGGAAGACCCAACAAGAGGCATAAAGTGCAAACAAGAGATGACACAAGGCACATTGTGTAGAAAATTAGAATATGAAGAGATCAAATGGTAACATGAATTTGTTGAGT
The DNA here is from genome assembly GCA_020310875.1 of Ceratopteris richardii. Taxonomy (NCBI): domain Eukaryota; kingdom Viridiplantae; phylum Streptophyta; class Polypodiopsida; order Polypodiales; family Pteridaceae; genus Ceratopteris; species Ceratopteris richardii. The sequence continues at coordinate 103,013,993 of CM035442.1, read as the reverse complement.
AGAAGTCTCTATGTACCTAGATTCACTAAGAATTTGTTAAGTGTAGGATAGATTGTGGAAAAAGGATTGCAAGTGAGGTTCACAAAGTATGGAGCTTATGCAGAACATCCATTCTAAGGATTCAAGAAGATAGCCAAAGGTGAACATATAGGTAGGCTATTCAACTTTGAACTCCAATACAAAAGGAAAATAGTATTGTTCAATTATGGTACACAAACCATATTAGAACTAGGGTTTTGAACCAAAAGATTGGCTAACATTGGAGAGAGGACCTTGAAACTAATTTGTAGAGATCAAAGTGTACCTGGAATGCCTAATATTTCAAAACAATGCATGATTTACAAATCTAGTGCATGTCGATTTGGAAACTCTCATAGGAAACCTTTCACAAAGAAGGGATACATACATGGACAAATCTTGGAGCTTTTCCACTATCATAAATTAAGTCTATGATCTAAGTGTTTGATTGGTTCAGATAGATCTGAAATTGGACATTGTTTGGATACTTAATTTTGAAAAGGCCAAAAATCTCGAGACTAGACTTATGTATAGGTTCTTATGCTCTCTAAGACAAGGAATCCACCTAGTTTAGTGGATAAGTCTTAAGGGGCAAGGAGGAGGTTTTGAGTTTGAAACCTGTAGGTAGCAAGGTTCTACCCAAGAGCTCCATGATCAGAATCATTGTGGATTGTTCTTTATAACTAGCACCTTTTTAGATAAAGGGTGGCACACAATCAATCCACTCAAGAGTAGTGTGGATTGATTCACAAAGGATGGTTCTCAAGTGATGCTAATTTTCCAAAGGAATGGTTCTCACGTAATGATTCTTTTCAAAAGAGTGGCTTAGAGCCAAAGTGATTGAGTCCGCAAGGTTTTAAGTTTCCAAGGCAGAGCATGTGGTGGCCCTAATAGTTAGTTCTTTACATTTACATTGTTGTTTAGGGTCCAAGCAAGGAACCATCTACCTCAAGGTCAATGTATTATGTGTCTCTCATTGATGATTGTAGCAAATGGAATATACTCTATTTCATGATGCGTAAGGATGGAGTGGTTTCTTGTTTCAATAAGTATCTTGCACTTGTAGAGAATCAAAGATCTAGAACATTAAAGAGGCTACATTTTGATGGAGGGGGAGAGAATTCTCCCATGATTTTGACTCCTAATTGCAAGAAAGAGGAATAAAAAGAGAGACTACAACCAAATATAGACCTGAGCAAAATGGTGCAACAAAAAGAAGAAATAGAACCATTGTGGAAGTAGCTAGATCAATGCTAAATGAAAAGAAGTTTCCCAATCATCTATGGTTAGAGGCGATATCCATTGCCACTTATCATATAATTAGGTTACCCTTGAAGTCTTTGGAAGGTATGAAACCCAGTGAAGCTTGGAATGGAAGAAGACAAAACTTATATCATTGTAGAATATTTGGATGCATTGCATATGCACACATACCATGACAAATGAGAGGAAATCTTGATCCCAAAAGGATACTTAATTGTCTCAAAGGGACATTAATGAAGGCCTATTTTATTCATACACCTCTTATGTAGATATCAAGATCTTTTTTTATGTAGATTGGGTAGGATAAAGAGATGATAGGAGAAGTACCTCTAGATATCTTCCATTTGTAGGCTCTATGCTCATTTCTTGGTCATCAAAGAAGCAACCTAATATTGCACTCTCATCTATAGAAGATGAATATATAGGATCGGCTAATGTGGATCAAGAAACTATATATTGATCTAGGAATGAAGTCATCTACTCCTCAGATATTTGGTGATAACATGAGTTCTTTGCATCTTTCAACAAATCCTATTTATCATGCAAGGACCAAACATATTGAGGCCCATTATCATTATATTAGGGATAAGATTACAAGAAAGGAGATTGAACTTTCATACATATCAACCCAACAACAATGTGCAAACATTATGACTAAATCTTTGGATGGAGTAAAATTAGATAGATTGAAATAAATGATTAGAATTCATGAGTTTGCAAAGGAATGAATACTCAAGCATCTTAGGCTTGAGAGGGGGGCTATTGATACATATTTCAAGCCCAAGTGATTGACCATAATCTAGGATTATATTGGATTATGATAAGAAATAAGTATATATACACATATCCTTAGTTCATTTCTAAGGATAAGGCTCACTACATTGTTACCTATTGTAAAATTCCTTTTCTATGTTGAATAATTGAGAGTCAAAGTAAGGATAAAGAGAACAAAATAAATTATTCATATTTGAGTTCAAATTCAAATATGTACTAAAAAGTGAGTGGAGTCTTTCGGTAGAATCAATCGATAACTACCTACTAAAATCGAGGTTCAAGTCGGCCAACTTTATAGAGTCATTCAAGTGAGTCTATGATCTCATTATCTCACCTAATGCTTGGATCATGAAGCCATTAGCTTTTGAGTTTCTGTATGGAATATTTCGATCATTGGAGTTCCATGTTTAAAGATATTTATTCAATCTGCATGTTTATTGTCTATTTCCTAAAATGTTGAGATCATACTTGTGACTTCTTAAGTATATTATTCACTCTCTAGTCACTCTAAATTTGTGAAAGTTTTTTTAGCTCAGTTACCTTTCCATGGGAAGATATGCAAAACAATTTTTCTCAATTCATAGTAAGATGGGAGGGCTCAATATTTTCTTGAGATTCTTCTTCCATAAATAGAAGGTTTTCCTCTCTAGGTAGAAATCTAGAAATAGTATATCTTGACCACAATATTTGAGATCAATCCTCCAAGCTACTATGGGTATGCATCATGCATAGCTTAGAGAGTTGTTGGGAGTGTCCAAGCAAGAAGTAGGCTGGTCTAGAGCATGTTTTTGCAAAGATCCACCCACAAAATGTCATAGATAAGGCAACATCAGCAATAATTGGATCCCTACATATAATCCTTATGGATTTAGAATATAGGATTGCTAAGGGGAAGGAGATATACCTCCACCATTAGGAATGTGAACAAGAAAACCTATAGGTTTCAAGTTGCATAAAGGATTAGGGGAGATACATTATGATTGCCTACCATGTATTGAAGGTTTACTTACCTTCAAAAGATTCTCACCGTATGATTAGGAGACTGTGGGGTATCATAAGGAATATCCAAAGAGTGATTAGTCTCACTCACGTGGATCACTTGAGTAAGTAGTCGGGCATTTTTGCTACACTACTAAGGAAACCAATTAGATGGGATCAGGGAGATGGTTTTCATGAGAGAGCATCGATGTGTGCTAATGTGATTTGAGTGATGGTTAGGAAGGCCATAGTCACAACACTAGCTCTATGCTTTAGATCATAGATCCCTCAGTGAAGAATATTTGGGGTACCCAATACATATATGTATGTTGGGATCCAAAAAGAGGTACTTAGACTCAGTCTTGGTACCTAGGAACAAGATAGTTTGGAATACAAAAGGATATCCACTGTCACATGTTAAGTAGAACCAAAATAACCTTGCTTGCGGATATGTGATTCATTTGACACCATGAATTAGAAGGAGGATCCACTGGTATGGAATGGTGGAAATGACTTCTGTTTGAGTACTCTTCTTCTATGGCCAGCTAGAAAAGGACTAATCACTCATAGGGAGATGTCTCACTAGATCACAAGATAGTTCTTAAAAGATAGTTCCTTAGCACTTGGAATTGTCATTCATAGTTTATGGAAGACTTATTCTTCCAGTAGTGTATGTGATGTGAGATTTTATCTCCATAGACATCACATACTCACTTTATAGGCTTCAAGAAGGATGATTCCATTGGTGTGGGTGGATCATATAGATACATGCAGGGAAGATGATTGGTAGAGATAGTTTCTTTAGTATGGAAATGCATCTATCTATTATGGTATCATGTCATATCATTGCTGAACATTTTAATAGAGGGATTTGACGAGTATCATGGCATATCATCACTAACCATTTTAGTAGAGGGATCTGGCCCTTAGAAGGAATTTATTTTCTCCATTATTCACTACATACACCTTTATTATTTGTAGGAGATTGGTTCTCCACCTTCATAGGAATGTATGTAAATGAGGTAGTATGCATTAGCTTACGGAAGAGAGGAGAAAATGAATTCATAAATCTCTCTTTTAAGGGAATGTAAAAGTGGGATTTATTTTGAAGATTGAGGAGAGATCTCCGTCATCTCACTTTAGCTCCTGCTCTTTGAAGGAGAAAAAGGAAAGCAAAACATGATTCCTTCATAGGAGAAGAATAGAGTGTGTTTTCCTTTAGAGAGAATGGGTGTTTAGAAAACATCTCTTGATTTGTATTTGAAAAGGAATTCATTTACCCTATATTTTTTTCTTCACATGGGAGTTTGGTTCTCCACTATTTCGAAAAAAGTTAAAAAAAAGGAGAATTTATGTGCATGTTCTCAATATTGGATCAATAGAGCATTCAGATTCAACAAAATCTCTATGAAAGGGAAAGGGAAAGTGGAATAGATTCCATGACTAGAGTTCTTTTCCTTAGATGAGATTAGAGAGATAGAGAGAGAGTTTCATTTTTGCATTTTAGGTTACCTAGATAGGCGTGGCACTCTTCTATAAAAGGAAATAGGGAGCTTACTTAATCATGGTAGTCATATGGAGGCTTTTGAGAGAAGTAGTTATGTTATTTCTAGTAATGGACTTGGCTAGATGAGATGATCTAGTTACTGACATTAGTGAGAGTGGGAATAGAGTAATGAATCTTTTCTTTAGAGTTTATAGGAGATAGGGATCTAATCATTGGGTTAGCAAACTCTTAGTTGGTGTTTCATCATGAGGATGATGATTGAACATCAATTAGGAGAATGGGTACTTAGGGATTATCTAAACTTCAAAAGGAATGATTTTTGCATTCATATGGCAAACTAGAGGGAAGAGAAAATGATAGAGTTTGCATAGTGCCTATATATTCTCTTTCAAGAGAGCTTAGTCCAAAGGTAATGGATGAAAAACCACAGACTTCTTGTTTAGTGGAATGTAGAGAACTCATTTTACTACCAAGGAATTCTTATATGTAAGCTAGATGATAGATCAACATAGAACACATGACGATTTAGGTAAAAACCATCACTTATGACCACTCTAGGATATGAATACCTTGAGAAACATGAGGGAAAGAGTATCATCTTAGGTCTAGAAGGGTTTGAGGTCACCTTTTTTATGGGACTTTGTTCTATATATAAGGGATGTCTATGGTTTATTATCTCCATTTTTAAGTTAGAAGCTTTCTACAAAGCATTATGCTTACTTCCTTTTGTGTATTGATCTCTTTCCAAAGAACTTGGCACCTTCTTATACATGAGGGCTAGCTCCTTGTTCACTGCATCACTCCTCGGGGGGATTTGTTGATATATTTCATTGGTGATGTGTGTAAACACACTTAGGACCATTAGGGTACTTTTTCCCCTCTTTAGCAAGTTTTTTGCCCCTAGCTTGTATATATGTCTATAAACCTAATGGGGTTACTTATCATTTTACATTCACTTGGTAATACATTTAGTATTGTGTGTTGTGCTCTAGGCTTCTTGTGCTATTCACATGCTTCTGTAGAACTAAAACTCCAACACTACCATCAACCTCAAATGCATGAAGTCATGCGTATATGGTTATTTGGTGTGTTTCCAAGTCTCATACATGTTAACTAATTCTTACATCCATATGGACTTTTAGCCATTGTAACTTTTAAAGAGTTTACTTAATGTAAAAGTGAAAGAATCTTAAGTGGTTGAGTCCACTTGATCAAAAAGGGAAAGAGGAGCCACAAATTCGTGATTTGTGGTAGATAGAGATTCAAATCAATCACTAGTTGATTGGAGAGTGATTGAGGGAAGTTAGCCTCCCAAACTCAACTATATATAGATGGCAGTTTTAGTCATGGTTAGAGAGACCTATGTGAAGACCTCCAAGAGCTGAGCTTTATGCCATATCAAGGTGTGATTCTAAGGCACACATATGTATCAGTAAGTCCATTGTATTGTACAATCAATATACTTTCATTTTCATGATCATTTTGAGTTCATATTTCCATGTTCTTGTGAAGTGTACTACTCATTGCCATATCTCTCAGTTTTCTCGGTCAGATTGCAGAGATGGTTTCTCTGAATTTTGGTGCATCATTTTCATTGATTTAACTTGGTAACGTTAGCTCTATAAGTCTACTATATGCTCACCAAGTTTCATTTAATTTGGGTATTGCAATCTTCAGTTATGTTTAGTTGAAGTCAACCATGCCTGTTCATTTTCACTTCTCTGTCAGGTACCCGACTTTTTTACTCATCTTGTTAGAGCTGTTTCTCAGTGTGTACTTATTCAAATTCAATTACGTAAAGCTTGTTGTATTCAGCTTACTGTCTAGTATAAGCATAAAAATTTTCATAATCATTAGATTCTTAAATCTTTAGTTATGTTCATTTTTCTGCTCACTGGTAATGATTATCTGTTTTGATCTATCTTTTAAGAGTGATCTTCTAAGGTACATAGGGTGTCTAATACATCCATTGGCAAGCTAAAAGGGCCCACCATATACTCTTGGAGTTCATTTGGCTGGTGTAGATCAAGGATTTTGCAACACCTCTTCATCTTCAAGCACATACCTATCCATCTCTTCACAGTGGTATCAGAGCAAGATTGGACAACATGGCAGATGGATTTCCTTCATCAATTGACAAATTGGACAGAGGTAACTACTCAGGTTGGTCATTAAGAATGGAAGCTTATCTCCAAGGTAGAAGTTTATATGGTTATGTGCCTGGAGATGAAGTTATGCCAAGTTTCAGGAACAAAAGTTAACCAACACAAGAAGAGCAAGAAAGATTGAGCACATGGTGCTCCAAGGATGCACTTGCAAGGTCTTATCTCCTCAACTCTATCTCAAATTTTTTGTTGCCTCACATTAGAAGTTGTAAGAAATCTCAAGAAGTGTGGGATGCACTTGAAGCCTTCTTCTCTTCAAGTACCAAAGCTAGGAAGCATCAACTATGGATGGATTTCACAACTCTCAAGAAGGCTCCCAAACAAAATGTGACTGATTTTGTCACAAAGCTCAAGGACATAGTAGATCAGTTGGGAAGTATTGGAGAGGTAATAGATGAAGAGCAAATTGTAAGGTAGGTCATCAATGGCTTGAAGGCAGATGACAAGTGGGAAGCATTCACCATAGCTATGGATTTGTACATGGACATGCATGTACCTGATTTCAATACACTCATTGGACAACTACTTACTCAAGAGGCAAAGCTTATCAAAAATGGAGAAAGCTCTAAAGGTAATCAATCTTCAACTTTATACAGTGATAAAAGCAAGTCCAAAGATAACAAAGGAAAGGCAAAGAATGTGGATGATGAAGCAGGTACATATCAAGCTAACTATGCAGGTAGAGGAAGACATGGCAGAGGTAGAGGAAGAGGAGGTAGACAAGGCAGGGGAGATCCCAAGACTCCAACTCATGTTCTATTTGTGGATTAACTAATCATACAACTGAAAATTGCTTTAGGAATTGCAGGAATAAAAGAGGCAGAGGATACAATAGAGGAAGTTATGGCTACTCAAGAGGAAGGTTCAACAATTATCATGGAAGCTACAACAACTACAATCATTCAAACTATCAAGGAGGCTACAAAGGAAGGAGAGACTTCAATAACTACACAGAAGACTCAAACAAAGAGGATTCATTATTGATCATGAACATGGCTATGCCACAAGGTAAATCTGATGAGCATGTTTTCTACATAGATTCAGGTTGTTCAAATCATGTGGCAGGAAATGTGGCACTCCTATCAGATTTAGAAGATCCAAGGAATAAGCATGAGGTACAAACAGGAGATGATACAAGACATCTTGTGGAGAAAATAGGCAATGTCAAAGCACCTGATGGAAACATCAACCTACTCAGTAAGGTACTTTATGTCCCTACCATTACAAAGAATTTGATAAGTGTTGGGCAGATAGTAGAGAAAGTGTTGCAAGTCAGGTTCACAAAAACAAGAGCATTTGTTGAAGATCCAAGTCAAGGATTCAGAAGAATTACAAAAGGTGAAAGGACAGGTAGATTGTTCACATTTGAATTACAAGACACTAGAAACATTGCTCTCTTTAATTATGGTAGTCAGACACTCACAAAATTGGAAGTACGGCAGAAAAGGTTAGCACATATTGGTGAAAGGTCATTAAAGCAAATTTACAGGGACCAAAGTGTACTTGGACTCCCTAATTTGTCAAAACAACATATGATTTATAAGTGTAGTGCATGTCAATTTGGAAAGTCTCACAGGTTACCATTCATGAAGAAAGGTTATATGCACGGAGATCTTTTGGAGTTGGTTCATACAGATGTATGGGGACCTAGCAAGGAAGCTTCAATATCTGGATAAAGGTATTATGTGTCCTTTATTGATGATTGCAGTAGATGGACTATCCTATTCTTTATGAAACACAAAGATGAAGTTTTTTCATGTTTCAAAAGATATTTGGCTCTTGTGGAGAATCAAACAGGTAAATCACTAAAAAGGCGAAGGTCAGATGGAGGGGGAGAATACTTCTCCCATGAGTTTGATTCTTTTCTTCAAGAAAGAGGAATCAAAAGAGAGGTAACTACAAGGTACACTCCTAAGCAAAATGGAGTGGCAGAAAGGAGGAATAGGACAATTGTTGAAGCTGCAAGGTCCATGTTAAATGAAAATCATTTGCTTAATTATCTATGGGCTGAGGCTGTATCTACAGCCACTTACTTGATTAACAGGTTGCCCTCAAAATCCCTTGATGGGATGACTCCATATGAGGCTTGGAATGGAACAAGACCAAGCTTAGATCATTGTAAAATTTTTGGATGTATTGCTTTTGCTCATGTTCCTTCACAGGTTAGAGGCAAGATGGATCCAAAGGCAGAAAGGTGTGTATTTATTGGATATGACAACAATCAAAAGGGTTATAGGTTATACAACCCTACTAGCAAAGGATTCTTGGTAAGCAGAGATGTAGTTTTTTATGCAAACAATTCATGGTATGAAGATTCATGCAGGAAGGTCAATTTACCATATGATCTTGAAGAAGAGTTCCCAAAGTTTGGTAGAGAACAACCAAAGATTGAAGAACAAGACACCTCGGAGGATGAATCTCAGATGGAAAAGATCAAAGCATGGAAGTCTAAAGGTAAAGCAAAATTGCAGGAACTTGGACATGAGGCAGAATCATCACATCATGGCCTAAGAAGATCTATGAGGGAAAAGAAAAAACCAGAAAGGTATGGGTTTGACACCTCATTAGTAACAAAACATTATATCTACATAGCACAGGACATAAACCAAGAGGAGCCATAAACATTTGAAGAGGCCAAAGCAAAAATAGAATGGAAGCATGCAATGAAGGAAGAGATTGAAGCACTTGAGGAAAACAAAACTTGGGATTTGGTGCCCAAGACTTCATCCATGAAGGTAATAGGCTCAAGATGGGTCTATAAACTCAAGAAGAATTCTGATGGTTCCATTAACAGGTATAAGGCAAGGCTTGTAGCAAAAGGCTTTGCACAAACTCAGGGAATTGATTATAAGGAGACCTTCTCTCCTGTGGCAAAGATGCCTACTATTAGGGTTTTGCTTAGTATTGCCTCTTCCAAGAATTGGAAGATACTTCAACTAGATGTAAAGAATGCATTCTTGAATGGTTGGATAACAGAAGAGGTATATATGGCACAACCACCTGGTTTTGAGAATCAAGTTTATCCTGATTATGTGTGTAAACTTAACAAAGCATTGTATGGTCTCAAGCAAGCTCCAAGAGCTTGGAATTGCATGCTTGTTTCATTCTTGCAGGACAAAGGCTTTCAACCAAGCAAGGCAGATCCTTCACTCTTTATAAAAAGGAGTAACTCTGAGGTCATCTACTTATGTGTATGTGTAGATGATATTATATTGACAGGAAATGATGCAGATGGTATGAAGAAGATCAATGATCAGATGAGAGAAGAGTTCAAGATAAGTGATTTGGGTTCACTTACCTACTTCCTAGGTTTGGAAGATGTCTACAAAGATCATGGTTTGTTTCTCACTCAAAGAAAGTACATTAAGGACATGTTGGCAAAATTCAAGATGCAAGATTGTAAGATTGCAGGTACTCCAATGGAGGTCAATCACAAATTGAGCTCACATGAAGGTGAACTCATAGGGGACATCACATCATATCAAAGTCTAGTGGGTAGTCTCAACTATGCCACATTGACAAGAGTAGATATATGTTACAGTGTGAGTGTGCTAAGTCAATTTATGCACACACCAAGGAAACCACATATGGATGCTGCCTAAAGGATTCTCAAGTATCTCAAAGGAACCATAGATGAAGGAATTTATCATCCTTATGTATCTGATGTAGGTTTGAAGCTATTTTCTGATGCAGATTGGGCTGACTCCAAAAAAGATAGAAGGAGCACTTCAGGTTATCTTACCTTTGCAGGTTCAAAGCTTATTTCATGGTCATCCAAGAAGCAACCCACAATTGCTCTCTCTTCTACTGAAGCTGAATATAGAGGTCTTGCCATAGCTACTCAGGAAGCTATGTGGATGAAGACATTATTCAAAGATATTGGATTGGAATTTGGAACTCCAACTATTTTTGGTGACAATATGAGTTCTATTCATTTGGCTGCTAATCCTATTGTTCATGCAAGGACTAAACATATTGAAGTTCATTATCACTATTTACGAGAGAAGGTTCTAAGCAAAGAGATTCAAATATCATATGTGTCCACTCATCAACAATGTGCAGATATTCTAACCAAAGCATTGGATGGTACAAAGCTTTGCAAATTCAAGGCTATGATTGGTTTGCAGGTAATCTTGGAAGATTGAAGACCTCAAGCATACTTGGCTTGAGGGGAGCTGTTGGAGCAAGTCTATGACAAGCCTAAGTATTGGCTTGAGTCTCACAAAGTCATAGAAGAAGCCTTAAAATGAAGACAATGTAAAGTTCACTTGTGAACTACCTCTTGTAACTTTTGAAGAGTTTACTTAATGCGAAAGTGAAAGAATCTTAAGTGGTTGAGTCCACTTGATCAAAAAGGGAAAGAGGAGCCACGAATTCGTGATTTGTGGTAGATAGAGAATCAAATCAATCACTAATTGATTGGAGAGTGATTGAGGGAAGTTAGCCTCCCAAACTCAACTATAAATAGATGGCAGTTTTAGTCATGGTTAGAGAGACCTATGTGAAGACCTCCAAGAGCTGAGCTTTATGCCATACCAAGGTGTGATTCTAAGGCACACATATGTATCAGTAAGTCCATTGTATTCTACAATCAATATACTTTCATTTTCATGATCATTTGAGTTCATATTTCCATGTTCTTGTGAAGTGTACTACTCACTGCCACATCTCTTAGTTTTCTCAGTCAGATTGCAGAGATGGTTTCTTTGAGCTTGGTGCATCATTTTCAGTGATTTAACTTGGTAAAGTTAGCTCTATAAGTCTACTATATGATCACTAATTTTCATTTAATTTGAGTATTGAAATCTTCAGTTATGTTTAGTTGAAGTCAACCCTATCTATTCATTTTCACTTCTCTATCAGGTACCCGACTTTTTTACTCATCTTGTCAGAGCTATTTCTCAGTGTGTAGTTATCCGAATTCAATGATTTAAAGCTTTGGATTCAGCTTATTGTCTAGTATAAGCATACAAATTTTCATAATCATTGGATTTTTAAATCTTGATTTATGTTCATTTTTCTGCTCACTGGTCTCATTACTGTAGCAGCCCATGAAAATCAGGATGATGTCATCAGTTGTTAAACATCATTCTCAATGTGTGGTTCATTATTTTTTATGAGATTACTCTGAAAGTTAGCTCTTTAAGTTAACTAGACTTTACCAAGAGGAATTAAGCTAATTGCTGTTGTGTTCAGAGAATTATGCAAAACATTGGACATGTGTATGAACCAAAATAGCAAGTTCTTCTCTTCTGAGCTAACTCCAACTTATCTGTTTTGATCCATCTTTTTAAGAGTGATCTTACAAGGTACATAGGGTGTCTAATACATCCATTGGCAAGTTAAAAGGTCCCACCATATACTCCTGGAGTTCATTTGGCTGGTGTAGATCAAGGATTTTGCAACACCTCTTCATCTTCAAGCACATACCTATCCATCTCTTCACATGTGTGTGTGCACTATTCTGCTTCTCACCTTTTTCTTTGTGCACATCACTTGTTCATGATGATCATAGCATCCTTACATCTTTGTTGATGGACAATTAAGGAGGTGCAACTCAAGGACGTGATACTCATCCTTTTATAGAGCAACACCAAATTTGGTACTGTTGTTAGGGACGTACTCAAGGATGAACATGTGATGGTAAGAGTGTTAGGAGATAGATGTTGGAAGGTAAGTTGTTAGATATTTTGCAAGTTTTTTCACTTATTCTAGTGTTTTTTACCTCACATCTCTTCACATACCTCTAGCTTTCATAACCATGCATAATCTATTAGATATACTCAATACTCCACCCTCAAGTGACCGCAAATGATCCATGGTGCTCCAAGCTAGGCCCCATTATGAGGGGAAGCCATTGTGAGAGCTTGGACATTTGTGGAACCCTAACTTCAAAGTTAGATGAGGTCTATGTGAGATCCTTGATGGTAACAGATGATCTCTGTGAGCCTATCCATTAGGTTAGGTAAGTCATAAACTTCCGGGACATTGGATTGGAATTCAAGGTGAAAATAAAGGCCATGTGGCATCATGCGATTTCCCCATAGAAGCTTAATGGGGGGAGTGCAAAAGGGGGCTTTCCCCCTTCTAGAGGGCCAGGGAGGCCTATCCCCATGGCCCATAGGGCTGAGATGATAGGACTTCTAGTCATGGATCTACCATTGTATTATATATTTTGTTGACTATTTTGTATCTCTTGACTACGTTTATCCATATTGACTCTCCTTGTAAAAGCTATATAAACATGGCCCATGTTGAGCTTTACAAAGCATTGCACACTAGTAAGCCATTCATCTAGAGTCTATCTAGATTGCCATCTAATCTCCACATTGGGAGTGCGCAAGTGGAGAACACAATCATTGTAGCTACATTACTCTTGCCAATTTGAGAATTCAATATCTCTATCTCTTAGTCTACATCTATCTTTTTTTGCATTTTCTCTTATCTTTGTCTACAGGCCTATTTGGCTCTGTTGTTATTTTTTTCTTAAATCATCATCTTCATCAAAATTTCTGATTTTTTTTCCATATCCACCTTCATTCATCTCATTTCTCTCATTTGTGTGCGGGAGAGAGAGAGAGAGAGAGAGAGAGAGAGACAAAGAGTTTGAAAATGTTGATTTTGCACGTTTTTTAGTTGCTCTACAAGATTCCACACCCATCAAGTTGAGCAGCCTATGTAGGTGAGAGATCTCTACATTATTCATCATCTTGCATGCTTTTTTAGCGTATCATGATAGACTCTCAACGTGCAAGGTTGTAGTTTTTGATGAAAATATTGTCAAGAGTAGCTCAATGCCTCCAAAAACACTAGGTGCATCATCAAATTTATGAGGATTTAAGCCCATCATGATAAGGTGGCACAATTGCGATACTGTGCATCATTGCTACTGTCTGACACCATTGTGATAGCCTGCACCATCATGACAACCCATGCCATCATGACAACTCAGACCATCATGATAGCCCACACCATCGTGACATACCACACCATTGCAACAACCCACACCTTGGGGACAACCAAGACCATCATGATAGCCCAGATTATCATGACATCTTAGACCATCATGACAAAGCAGAGCATTGCAATAACAGAGACCATCTTGAAATTCCACACTCTAATGACAGGCCACACCATCGTGACAACCTAGACCATCGCGATGTCGAGATGAAATCCCGCAGGGAGTGTGCACTGAGTTTTTTTTCAAAAGTTCATTGTTTTTGAGTTTTTGTGTGATGTTATGACTAAAGAGTGGTATATTTTGTACATATTTTGGCTGAATTAATTGATTGTGTGATGCGGAAACATGTTTGAGATGTATGTTAGACCTCTGTGTACAAATAACTGACATTAGACCCATAAAAACCTAGGTTTGACCCTTGAAACTGACTGGAAACATGAGTTTACCCTATGAAAACCGGACTTGAACCCTTGGAAACCCTTGGAGTTTAGGCCGAAACTGTAAATAAACCCATGAATTGGCGAAGTTGAGATAATTGTGAGTAAACCCTTACTTTTCCTGATCAAAAACTTTAGGTTGGACCCTTGGAAATGGCGGTTTCTGTAGGTCAAACCCTAAAAACCAATTAAATTGTAAATATCCAGTGTGAAACCAAAACCATAGTATAGGGGAAAAATTAAAAGACTGCCAAAAATAGAAAGTTCATTGAGGAGGTTAGAACGTTATAGAAGGAAGTCATAGGGAGGGGCCTATAAATAAGTCCAAACTCATTTGTTTCTTCCCTATCCCATGGATCTCCTGTGTGGAACTTCTTTCCAGGTATGCTCCTTCTCCATTACTGTTCGTTCATGTTTTATCTTTTGTTCATACATTACGGTAGTACGCTCAGAGAGGGAGAGAGTTAAGAAGAGAGAGTGCAACCCCAGCCTAGATGCATTTGGTAAGTAACTTTGCAAGCGATTAGATATTCTAAAATCGACTAATGAGGGTGGATATCTTTATATTGCCTAGCTTTGCCGAGCCATGGAGGTGGGTTTGTCCACTCATGCTAGTATGGAATCATTTTGTGCCTTCTCTTAAGGAGGCCCTTGCAGTTGAGGGTTTTAAGTGGCTCAACGAATATCTGAATGAAAGTGTTAAAGCTTTTTGATATTTGTCATAGACTTGGTGATGCGATTTCAGAAAATACGGAACTATTGTGTTTATGTTGAGATTGCCCTTCGTACACTTAGGAAATAAGACATATGTTATGCACAGCTTCACACAGATAAGAATGCTCTCATTAAATGTATAGAAGTACTTCGGCGGACGGACGGCTGGGGAAGCAACGTTTTACCCTTGACAATTATAGTTCTATGTGGAAGAAAGCAGCAGGGCGATAGAAACGGTGATGGCAACAGAGAGAGGGGGAGAGAGCAGAGTTAGCTCCGATGGTTGCATGTAGGCAGTCGAGAGAGAAATTGGGCGGTTAGAGAGCTGGGGCGGCAGGTAAATTTTGAGCTACACTAATGCAGAGGTGCTATGCAACTTAGAGAGGGGAAGTGAATCGAATTTGACCCTCCATCAATGGAACTCTAAGAACATCGATGGAGAGGAAGAAAGAATCTTGGAAATAATCATCCATTCGAGATAAAGCTCATTATTTTGCTAGTGAAAATGATTGTAGAGGCATCGCAGCACTGATCGGGGGATTATGAAAGAGATGAGTGGTAGCTGTTGGTTGTCACTCACAGAAAGAAGTGCAGACGAGAGAGCATTCGGCGGCGCATAGATAGAATGGGAGAGAGAGAGACGATTTGGTCGGCGACAGCAGCATGTACGCATAGAGAGAGAGACGACTGTGGCGTCCATGTCAAATCAATGGCAGAATGAGAACGCGTGAAGAGCTTGTCGATGACGGCACAACAGAGAGATGAAAAGCGGTGTCGGAGAGAGAGAGAGAGAGAGAGAGAGAGAGAGAGAGAGAGAGAGAGAGAGAGAGAGAGAGAGAGAGAGAGAGAGAGAGAGAGAGAGAGAGAGAGAGAGAGAGAGAGAGAGAAACTCGACGGATGAAGGTGGTTAGAGCGCTGAGAGAGAGAGCCAAGACGGCTGCAGAGAACCGATTGCGCACTGTAGTTGTCTGCCACTAACGACGATGGAGAGAGAGAGAGAGAGAGAGAGAGAGAGAGAGAGAGAGAGAGAGAGAGAGAGAGAGAGAGAGAGAGAGAGAGAGAGAGAGAGAGAGAGAGAGAGAGAGAGAGAGAGAGAGAGAGAGAGAGAGAGAGAGAGAGAGAGAGAGAGAGAGAGAGAGAGAGAGAGAGAGAGAGAGAGAGAGATGCAGACAGGCTGGACCATGGCAGACGCTGGAGGAGTAAACCTGAGAGAGAGAGAGAGAGGCGGTCAGAGCCTTGCAAACGTAAAAGAGAAAAGGCCCAAAAGAGGCGGTGATAGATGGATCGAGAGAGAGAAAGGGCGGTGGGAAAAATTCGCAGACAGAGAGAGAGTGATGATTATTAGAAAATGAATATTCAATCCAATCCGGGATTAAGTATAGGTAGTGTTTTTTATCTATATCTGTTGAGAGGTTTTCGATTATTAATTTTGGAACCGTAAATGAATGATCGTCTGTCCGTGAGTCCAACAGATGTAATGAATGACTTATCATAAGACGAAGATATTTACTCTTGAAGAAAATCGACTTTACCTTCAGCTACTATGTTATTACCATAAAATGCCAAGTACTTTGATTTTTAACTTTAGATGCTGAAATGTCAGACTTTACTACATGTTTTACGAATCAATACAATGGTTTTCAATAAATGGAAATAAGAACTTTAAGATAAAGAGATTAAGGCATAATGAGTGTGTTTAGAATGGTACTAATGAAGCCCTATCCCATGGATCTCCTGTGTGGAACTTCTTTCCAGGTTTATGTGGATGCTGATTATATGAAGTGAAGAGAAAGTGATTGAAGATTGAAGATAAAGACCCGACCCCGTGGATCTTGCTCGTGGATTGTCACCTCCAGGTTACTGCGTGATCAGAGATTATTGTGAATTTTGAAGTAAAGAGCTACAAAGTGAGGACTTGAAGAAAAGCTTGGATCGAAGAAAAGTGAAGAAAAGATTAAATCGCAAAGACCAGAAGACAGAGATCGAGGGTGACTTCCTGCACTGTAGCGGGAAGCCTACATCATATCCAGCCGATCCGCACTGTAGCGGCAACATTTATTTTTATTTATCTATCCGCACTGTAGCGGATTTTGTATCGGAGACCCGCACTGTTGCGGGCACCACTGTATCATTTAGATTTTATTGTATCATCGAGTTTGTATACACACCGACCCAGTGATTTCGAGAATCAGTGCTGTATCTGATTTGTCTCTTTCCCGACGCCTACGGTCGTGTACGCACGCACGTCTCGACACTTCCGAGGGGTAAGGGTCTCACGCGTACGAGGATCGCGCACGCTCCAGAGAGCACAGGCGAGGCGCCCAGCGCGCAGTCGCCGCTCGCAGGACAGCGGGAACGGCGCACCAGAGCGGGGCCTGATCCAACCCCCACGCACCGGCTTCCCGCCACGACCTCCTTCTTCCCGACAGCGATAGCTCAAACCATTGAGACAACCCATACCATCAGGACAACCCAAATCATTGTGAAAACCCTGACCATTATGATAGCCCACACCATTGCAATAACATAAAACATCGTGAGAGCCCACATGATCATGATAGCCTAGACCATTGGGGCAACCTAGACCATAGAGATAGCACAGACCATTGTGACAACCTGCACCATTGCCATAGCCTAGATCATCATGATAGCCCAAACCATCATGACATCCCAGATCATCATGATAGCTCAAACCATCACAACAACCCACAACATCATGACAACCAACACCCTTTCGATAGCCCAGACCATCATGACAACCTAGATCTTCATGATAGCCTACACCATCACGACAACCTAGACCATCACAACAACCCATACCATCATGATAACCCACACCATCATGATAAGCCAGACCATTGCCATAGGTTAAATCATTGTGATAAGCAAGAGCATCGTGATAGGGCCCCTATTTGACAGAAATCAGGGTTTACACATTTTTTACCAAAATTTCATATTTTTTGAAATACTTTTGTGATTTTTAGGACTTCCAAAGCAAGAAAACATGGGTAACACAAGAAAGCAAAGAAAGATGTAGTGCTTGTGAGGATTGCTGGGCAATTAGGAGCATACGAAGGACATACGAGGAGCTTGCTATAAAGTTGGAAATTCACTATACCTCCTTTGTCAATTCAAGATTTAGGTTAAGATGTAGTTATAGCACTTAAGCATGGGGTAGTGTTAAGAACTCAAGTCCAAGATCTTTCAAGAACCAAACTGCAAGACTATAATATAGCATAACTGCGAGAACACTAAGGGAAAGAACCTAAATTCATGCCATGAGAACCAAATAAATAACAAAAATGTTAATTCATGAAGAGTATATTTGAGATAAGAAAAATACAAAAGGTTACTAAAAGGAACATTGCTGTTGTAAGGATCTTGCTCACGCGCATACAGAGATTACGAATACTGAAGACACACAGAAAAATAGACGCAACAAGAGACGAGACCGAATGCAAGATTGGGTGCAATCTCCCCCCATGCACTCTGTTTTGACAGCCCACAGAGTGCATGTATTTATAGGAACTTTTGATTACGTCGAAAAGAGTGGTTACATGAGAGCGGCTTCGAAAAGCAAGCGTGAAACTAAAAGTTGGTAACTTTTACAGAAAGCCATTGCTTTCAACAACAGAAATTGCGGTCTACAATGACCCTTATTCTAACCATTACTTTTCTAACTGTTTCTGACAATAGAACCTTCTACGCATAATTTTTATTTGGATTATTGATTTCCACCCTTTCACGCTTTGCACGCTCCTCACGAACCTTCAGGTGCTATATCAAAAACATCAAAAACACATTAATACATCAATAATTTAACACTCTAACAATGCATTGTTCAATAATAATTTAACATTCCAACAATGCATTGTTCAACATATTCCATGTTACAATCCAACAATGCATTGACCAACATCTTCCATGTTACACTCCAACAATGCATTGTTCAACATATTCCATGTTACAATCCAACAATGCATTGGCCAACATCTTCCATGTTACACTCCACCAATGCATTGTTCAACATATTCCATGTTACAATCCAACAATGCATTGGCCAACATCTTCCATGTTACACTCCAACAATGCATTGTTCAACATATTCCATAAGTTATAATATGCCCCTTAGTTGAAAAAGCAAATGACCTCAGTTGATAAAGAATAAACATGGATGGCCAGTCACATGTTGCATCACTGAATAAAAAAAAATAGGCATGTGCCATGTAAAAAATACATGCATGGAAATGTTCATGGAGCTGTTACATTAATGTGTTTGTGTATGATATGCAAAAATTAAGTGGTCATAATGAGGTGTTAATTGTGTTTTATGTATCCATTGACATTCTTCAATAGAGTGATTTTTGTACTTTACCAAATATCGATGATATTGAGTACCTGTGTGTGTAGTAGTGACATCATGATCAATGATTTTCGCACGAACTAAGATTTAAGATTATTCTTCAATTAAAGGAGGGTCATCAAGAAGTGGAGCAACTGGTAAAGTTCCTTTAAATGGCTTAAGTAAACTAATATGAAAAGAGTTATGTATAGTCCAATGAGATGGAATATCTAATCGAAATGAATTATCATTAATTTTTTCTATAATGCAAAACGGTCCATAATAGCGTGGTGCAAGTTTAATTTTAGGATGCTGCAAAATAATTTTGAGACGTCTTTTAATGATACGCAACCATACAAAATCATTTGCTTTGAATTCTTTGGCTAATCGTTTAGTATTGATATTACGTGTATATCGCTCTTGACTATTCCTAATGTGCTCGTGAACATCATGAAGTATAGAAACATGATCTTGAGCAATAGAATGAGCCATCGGAATGTCGGTTTGGGTGAGGGACATGGGAGTGGGAAGCTTTTTACCAAAAACAATTTCAAAAGGTGCACGACCTGTAGTGGTGTGTGCAGTGTTATTGTAAGCAAATTGAAGCAATGGCAACTTTTCATCCCAGTTATTAGGATTATCTAGTGAATAACAACGCAATAAATCAAGAATAGTACTACTTGTAGCCTCACTTTATCCATTACTTTCAGGATGAAATGCAGAACTAAAATCTTTTTTAGAACCAAAATGTTGAAATACGGCAACCCAAAAATGATTACAAAATCTAACATCACGATCAGATAACATCACTTTAGGAAATCCATGATGTGGGAAAGCGCATTTAATGAATAATTTTGCAGCTTGAGGTGCAGTCAAAGTTTTTCTACATGGAATGAAATATGCATATTTACTAAACCTATCAACTATTGTCCAAATCATATCATTATGTGATGAAGTGATGGGAAGACCTGTGATAAAATCCATAGAGATTTGTTCCCATGGTTCATTTGGAATGGGAAGTGGCATTTGGATGATGATGTTTGACACGCTGACATACAATGCATTGAGAAACATAATGTGCAATATCTTTTTACATGTGTGGCCAAAAGAAGAAATCTTTGCAAGCAGAAATGGTGCTCTGTATGCCCCTATGAACCATGTAAGATGGTTCATGCACTTCTTTAATGACAAAATCTTTAAAAGCTTGGGTTATGCACAATCTATGTTGAAAATAAAGAAAACCATTATGAAATGTATAATGTTCATCAGATAAAGATGCACCATTGTTGAAGTCATGCCATGCACGTGAGAAATACAAATCAGATGCATAAGTGGAAACCATTTCTTGAGAAGAATGTATTGCGATGGTAGAAATATTATTCAAAACAATTGAATGCAAAGGGAAACGACTAAGAGCATCAGCTACAACATTAGCTTTACCAGGCTGATATTGTATCATGGGTTGGAAATTTTGAATGAATGATGCCCATTTAAGATGCCTATCAGAGATTAAGGGCTGATTTAATAAATGCTTAATAGCTTGTTGATCGGTTTTGATTAAGACCTCAGAGCCCATAAGATAGTGTTTCCAAATTTGCAAAGCATGCACAACTGCTAACAATTCTTTATCATACGTACTATAATTCTATTCTGAGGGCTTAGGCTTCCTACTCTCAAATGCAACGGGATGGTCATTTTGCATTAAAACAGCACCTATTCTTGAACCACTAGCATCAGTAACGACATGAAAGGGTTGTGAAAAATCAGGTAACTATAAAACAGGTGCATGTGAAAGTGCATGTTTCAGTTTTTCAAAGGACTGTTGTTGGGTAAGTCCCCATGCAAATTTTATTTTCTTTTTCAACAACAAGGTAAGAGGTAATGCTAAATAAGAAAAATTTCGAACAAACTTCCTATAGAAACTAGCCAACCCAAGAAAAGAACGAACATCATTGACTGATTGTGGTGTAGGCCATTCTACTAAAACGCTAATCTTTTTCGGATCCACATGCACACCTTCACTTGAAATAATATGTCCTAAATATTCTAGCTTACGTTGAAAGAAGTAACTCTTTTCCAGATTAGCATAAAGTGTGTTCTCTCGTAACAATTGAAAAATTGTTTCAAGATGCTTTTCATGTTCACTATCATTCTTACTGTAAACAAGTATATCATCAAAAAATACAAGAACAAAAGCTTGATAATCAAGAAAAATATTGTTCATCATTCGTGCAAATGTAGCAGGGGCATTAGTAAGTCCAAAGGGCATTACCATAAATTCATAATGGCTAGTTTGAGTTCTAAATGCAGTCTTAAAAATATCATGTCATATGAATCTGATGGTAACCCGATTTTAGATCAATTTTACTAAAGAAACGAGCTCCTCGTAACTTATCTAAGAGATCATCTATTCGAGGAATAGGATATCTATTCTTTATTGTGATCTTGTTCAGGGCTCTATAATCAATGCACATTCGATAAGTTTTATTCTTCTTCTCAACTAAGAGAACTGGTGCTCCAAATGGGGAAGAACTAGGCCTTATAAGTCCTTTTTGCAGTAGGTCTTTTACTTGATTTTCTATTTCCTTTTGATGTAGTGGGCCATGTCTATAAGGTGCTTTATGAGGAGGAGAACTACCAGGGACTAAGTCTATGCTATGGTCAAAGGATCCACGAGATGGTGGTAGTTCAGAGGGATACTCAGACATAAAACAATCCTTATAAGTACTCATGAAAGGTTTATATGCATCAGGAAGTGTATGAGTATAATCATTGATGACATTGACAAAAACAATGCATGAATTGAATCCTTTCCTAAATGCACGCTTTACTTGAGTGTGACTAATCAGTGGAAACGACTGAAAATCATGGCGTGCAGACAAACTAATGACTTGACCTTTGAATTCAAAGTTAATAGTATGCATATGGTAGTCAATACGTGGGTTATAATGGTGACGAAAAGGCATACCTAGTATAACATCGTAAGATTGCAAAGGTGCAATTAAGAATGTTTGTGAATCAACATATGGGCCTATGCTAATCGTAACATCTTGCACTTCTCGTGTTACATTATAACGACTATCTTGAAATGCAGCTTTCACTTTATACAAGGAAGGAAACGTTTGTAATTTAAGTTCTTGTACTAATAAATATGAAATGAAGTCATGTGAACTACCATCGTCATGTAGAAACTTAACTAGTTTATTATTTATTGTACCCTGCATGCAAAGTAGAGAGTGAAGAGAGATATCGTTACCCAAGGTACTTAAGTCTTTCTCCAATGATTCCTCTGTCCAAACAGGAGGAATTTCTTCATTATGGACCTCCATGTTATGCAATTGAGCTGTAGCTAGTTTCATGTGAAGAGGTCGCAATCTGCATCTTATTTTTGTATGTCCAGGTTTACCACAATTCCAGCAAGTGATTCGTGGTCGCTTCTGTTGGGCATCCACCGCTGAAGTTTGAAGGGTAGGTGGTTTGGTTGGTTGGAGAGATGAAGCAACAGGTGGAGTTGAGTAATTGGATTGTGCAGGACGAGGAAGACTAGGGTAAGATGGGGCATTAAAAATACGCTTCATAGGAAATGTAGGTTTAACATAAAGTGGTCATTGGCATGGTTGTTGTAGTCGAAGTGACTTGGTTATGGACTGGAATTCTTTTTCTGCATCATAGGCAAAAGATATAGCCTCGTTGAGGGTTGTAGGTTGTAGGGTGTGAAGCTTAGCTTGGATTCCCACCTCCAAACCATCTTCGTATTTCTGCTGCAAGATATCCTCTGATACATCTTCAAGCATTCGAACAAGTAGTAAATTTTGCCAAAACCACTCCATGTAAGTAGTAACCGTATCACCCTCCTTCCATGTAAGGGTCGTCCATGCACGTCGAACATGCAAATGGTATTGAGGAGGAAGAAAAGAATCCTTCACTTTTTCTTGGAAAGCCTTCCACGTTGTTGGACGCTCAGTACTATGCTGCAAGACATTCCACCAGAGTTGAGCTTTACCTACTAAATTGTTAGTGGCAAATTTAACTTTTTCACTTTCAGCATACATCTCGTCAGTATAAAAATCATCAAATTGTGACAACCAAGAAAGGACTAAAGGCCCATCCTTTCGGCCATCAAATCGTAGAAACTAGTAGTTTCTAGTACCAATATTCGACTGAGTAACATCAGATTGGGCAGAAACAATAGCTTTTACTAATCTCATAAGGTTGTCTTCCTCAGCTTGTATCTTTTGGAGGACTTCATCACATTGTCGTATCTCATTTTGAGCTCCTCGAAGCTCATGCCGCAAAAGCTCTAGTTGTTGTTCGAGTGTTGCCTCAGGTAGAGGTGAATTATTGTAATCCTCCATGGTGCTCTTGGACCCTTAAGCTAGTGCTTTCCTCTCGGGATGTACCCTCAAGGAATGTACCCTAGCAGAAAAGTACCCTGTCTGGATGTACCCTGGTGTACCCTGACAGGATGTACCCTGTTTGGATGTACCCTGGTGTACCCTGAGAAGTATACCTTGGTGTACCCTAAGAAGTATACCCTGGTGTACCCTGAGAAGTGTATCCTGACAGGATGTACCCTGAGACGCGCCGCGTCTCGTCGCACCATGCCGCCTTGAAAAGTGAGCAAAACTGCAAGTTATGTTAATTTATGAGGAAAGAACTTGAGTAACAACTCCAAGAGAGAGTGTAGTGGTAAAGCACTTCCCTTGAAAGTACGAGGTTGTGGGTTCAAATCCTCCTACCTTAGGGAATCTAAACCACTCTATTGCCACTCAAAATTAAAATTTCCTCGCGCGTAGCAAACGGTCGCCAAGGGAGCCTTGGGTGCCAATGTTGCCAATGTATTGCCTAAGTTCTTTGCCTTAGTCGATGCCTTGGAGTAAGCCGAAGGAGTAAATGTAGGTGTAAATGTAGGTGTAAACATAGGAGCAAACATAGGTGAAAACGTAGGTTCTGGTTCTGGACTTGGAACTGGAACTGGAATTGAAACAGAAACAGGAACCAGAACCGGAGATGGAGACGGAATCGGAATCGGAATCATGAACAAAGAACAGAGAACAGAACCCTTTGTATTGATGCGTGCAGAGCTCTGATACCACTGTTGTAAGGATCTTGCTCACGCACATACAGAGATTACGAATACAGAAGACACACAAAAAAATAGACGCAACAAGAGACGAGACCGAATGCAAGATTGGGTGCAATCTCCCCCCATGCACTTTGTTTCAACAGTCCACAGAGTGCATGTATTTATAGGAACTTTTGATTACGTCGAAAAGAGTGGTTACATGAGAGCGGCTTCGAAAAGCAAGCGTGAAACTAAAAGTTGGTAACTTTTACAGAAAGCCATTGCTTTCAATAACAAAAATTGCGGTCTACAATGACCCTTATTCTAACCATTACTTTTGTAACTGTTTCTAACAATAGAACCTTCTACGCATAATTTTTATTCGGATTATTGATATCCTCCCTTTCACGCTTTGCACGCTCCTCATGGACCTTCAGCTGCTATATCAAAAACAGCAAAAACACATAAATACATCAATAATTTAACACTCTAACAATGCATTGTTCAATAATAATTTAACATTCCAACAATGCATTGTTCAACATATTCCATGTTACAATCCAACAATGCATTGGCCAACATCTTCCATGTTACACTCCAACAATGCATTATTCAACATGTTCCATGTTACAATCCAACAATGCATTGGCCAACATCTTCCATGTTACACTCCAACAATGCATTGTTCAACATATTCCATAAGTTATAACAATTGCAATGTATGTGTACTTCAATAAGGGTAAGATAGCAAAGGGAAAAAATTCATGAACCTTAGGTTAGGAAGACATATAGTCATAGTAGATTGGCAAAGCATTAGGTCATCTGAGGCTAGTTCTAATCACATTGCTAGATCATGGGCTCAAAAATTGAGCAAATACCCCTATGTAGTGAGCTTAGAGACAAGTGAGCTCGAGATGTCATTTAGCATGGAGAAACCCATAGGTGGAATGTGAATGGCTTATTTACATATGCCAAAGGGTCCCTATAATAATCAACTTGAGTACATTCAAACGAACTAACTAGATGCTTGAACCTACAAGGATGGTTAACAAATGTCCGTAGTTTGTCTTAGGAACCTAGAGCAACCCTTCGAAATTAAGCACCCGATGTTCAAATTCAAAGATGGGTCCTACATAGATAAGTAGGTAACCATGTATGTGGTAACCAACTTACTTGATAGGATAGATGAATTTAGATCCATTGTACCAGGGTCAGATATGGGTGATCTAGATCATTAATGTAAGGATTGAGAGCCTAGAACTCCCTGAGGTAAGTCCATACTATCTAGGATTATCACACCAGAATGGATACCCCAAGACAATGCAAGCATAGAGCTCTTTGTTAACAAAGAACGTGATGAAGCATTATGGAGGTTTAGATCGGACAAAATCATTATATATGAATTTTAAGACCCAAAGATCCCATCAAAGATCATTTATATGGATAAAACTAGAGAGGATGTTTGCAACTAGCGATCATGGTAGACAAATATATACATGGACAGGCCAGCCAATTTTCATCTAACTTAAGACTACTAACCTTCATAGTCAGACAGGAGTAGGGTCCCACGACTTCCTTATGGAAATAATGGGGAAAGGCAACTCTAAGACCTACTTGAATGAAGTTACAAATGGTGGACTGACATTTAGAGAAGCCTTTAGATTTTTTAGAAGGAATAACTCTCACCACTTGTGGTGTAGAGTTTGGCCCCTTTACCATCTGTGATTCTGGAAGGAACCATGCTTATGAGATGATTTTGGGAAGAACATTCATGAGGTAGTTGCAAATAGTGCAAGACCGGGGAACCAATTCCTTGTGCTTGAAATACTTAGGTGTAACCACCAAAGTCAATCTTAAGGATTATTCCCAAAGAGATGTCCCTCCATTGCAATGACATATCATCCATAGAATGCAAGATAAGATGGAATCATTGCACTCCATAGGATTGGACCCCTCATGGATGCAAAAGAACACACATTATGGATGTGTAAGGTTACGAAAAAAGAAGAGAAGTGGTTAGAAGGTAGAAACATAGGTGCTACACAATAATCTAGATCACTATAAGACCCAACCTATGGTCCCATTATATTCCTAGACAAAGAGTTGAGACCTTATGTTTGGGCAGAGATATTAGCTGCCATGATCATAGCAGTAAATGAGGAACAATGGACACCCCATTGTGACAAAGATGGCTATTATATCTCCATCTTTATGAGAGAATCTCTTATGTTTGAACCTCTCATCGAGCATTATGACCATATCATAGACAAAATAGTAGAAATAGGTGATGTGGACTTAGAATCCATCATCATGGAGCCCTTTTGTTCTTTAGAGGATGAATACTTATACTTGATAGAAGCCAAAACTCATGACTAGGTTGGGTGTAATCGACAGAAGATGCTCACTAAGCCACTACCAACCAATCATGAGAAGAAGAAGGAAAGAAGAAAGTCTCCCACACAAGAAGAAGATCAAGAATCATTGTTTGAAGTGCCAAAAAATTCCAATCTACAATAGGAAAATAATGGTAAGAATTCCTAAAAGAGAAGCTCTCCTAGAAGAAGCTTATGATAATAGAGATAAACTAAGAAAATTATAGTGACTTTTGAAGAAGCAGAAGAAAGGTGCACATATATAGGACAAAATTTGAGTAACGAAGAAGAATGAGAGTTGATAAAGTTGCTGAGAGAATACAAAGATGTGTTTGCTTATAACTATAAGGATTGCAAAGGAGTGGATCTGGACATTTGTCTCATAGGATCCCCATTACACTAGAGGCAAATCCAACCAAACAGACGCCTTACACTTACAATGACAACTACACACTTAAGATAAAAGAAGAAATTTATCCCTTAATAGAAGCAAGTTTTATCTACAAAATTGAGAATACATAATGGGTATCCCGCACTGTTGTAGTCCCCAAGAAGAATGGGAAGTTTCATGTGTGCATGAAACCATATGCAAAAGTTATACGCTTCAAATCATCGAGCACTTGCCAGAAGGTGTAGCAAGCAAGCAAGTTTATAGCTTCCTTGACAAATTTTCATGTTACGATCAAGTAGCCATTGCCCTTGAGGACCAAAATAATGTGTCTTTTGCCATTCAATAGGTTATACTTGACTTCTTTGTGATGCCATTCCGGCTCATAAATGCACCTTATACCTTTCAATGATTAATCTATCATTTGTTTTAGAAATTCATGAGGAAGAATTTAGAGGTCTATGTGGATGACTTATGTGCGCATTCCCAAATAAGACAAACACACATCCCAAAGCTTAGTCAAATCTTTGACAAGTGTAGAGAGTATCAAGTGTGGGTGAACCGATAGAAATCTGTCTTCATAATCAGACAAGGTAAAATCCTAGGCCACATTGTGTCAAGTAATGTTGTATCTACAAATGAGGATAAAGTAAGAGTGATAGCTGAGTTACCTAGACCAATGATAGCTAAGGAAGTACAAGCCTTGATGCAACATTATGGATACTATCGACATTTTATCCACATGTACACTATCATTGCTAAGCTTTTGTACAACCTCTTGATGAACTTCAAATGGAACGAGGAACATGAGACTTTTTTTCACGAGTTGAAATGATTATTGTACTCAACCCCTTTTTTGATGATACCTCACTGGAATAAACCATTCCAAGTTCATGTCGACGCTTCCAATTTTGCTATTGGATGTGTGCTAGCACAACCAATTCATGAAGGGTATATAGATCTTTCAATAACATTTGTAGGTAGGCAGTTAAATGTTGCTGGAATGAATTAGACTACCACCAAGAGAGAAGGCTTAGGCATGGTCTACACGGTCAAGAAGTTTAGACATTCCTTGCTTGCAAATAAGTTTAAGTTCTTTACAGACCACTAAGCACCACTCTACTTAGTGAACTTGTAATATGGGTAGATTAGTAAGATGGTTTCTCTTATTAATGGAATACGACTTTGACATGGTATTTTGAACTTCTTGATGCTTATCTATTCAATCTCAAAGTGCTTCCAGACTGGGCTAAATGACTTGTGCCTATTCTAATGTATGGACTTGAGAATCTAGTCATCAAGACTAAGGAGAATGAAGTAGTTAAGTCCAAAAATATTAGATACTTGCAAGTGTTGGTAAAAATGAGTCCAACCCTACATACTTGAACAAATTACTATTCACTTCATATAATATTTGAAGTCACATATGACTATTCCCTTGTAAAAAGCACTTACTTTAATCCTTGTAAAAGTGCAAATGTTAATTGCACTACTCTAACATGGAGTTAGGAGGAATCAAATCACGAATCACTTTGTAGGTGATTGATGAGAAAGCAAGTCCTAAATTTTAGGATTCACTTTATGGCGAGAGCTTGAATTTGAATTAAAAAATTGGCTCCAACTCCAAAACTATAAAAATGGATCAAAATCTATAAAAATGGATCAAAATCTCGTGTGAGACATAGCCCAATTTTGGAGATCATTTGAGAGGGATCTATAGTGCTTAGAGAACTCATTCTATAGCGCAATCACTACCCTCATATTGTGCAATTGTACGTTGCCAATGTCTTGTAATTTTATGTGATTTAATACACATACTTGATCATATCTCTCTTCACTTCTCTGTTATGTTCATCTCATAACAATGAACTTCTCAGATCTTGTTCTCAGTGCATCCTTGATCATTTGATGTGATTTAAAGTGTTATAGGTTCAACATACAAAGATTCATTATCATTTTATTACAAAGATTCATTGTCATTGCTTTTCTCAATATTGAGATATCTTCAAAACTATGTCCACTGGTCTATTTTATTATTACAAAGATTCATTGTCATTTCTTTTCTCAATCTCGAGATATCTTCAAAATTATGCTCACTGGTCTACATACTCATGAAGCCCAAAAATGTCTAGATGATCAGTTTGATTGCTAAGCTTATTTCTGATAGTAAACTTGGTCATTTCAAGTGAAATAACTTGTGATTGGTAGCTATCTAAGTGAATTAGATACTGCCAAAAGGAATTGGATCAATTGCTAGCAGGTTGAGAGCACTGTTCATTTTACTGAGCATACATATTAACCAAAATAGAAAGTCTTAGCTCATAGCTGAATATTCTACTCATTTGTTTTGATTCATTGATTAGAGGATCATAATCCAAAACACTTAGGTGATTATTTGTGATTTTTTGGAAGCTCAAGGGGTTTTCTTTACACCCCTCAACTTGTTCTTGGGTGGTGTAAAGCAGCGATTTGCAACACCACTTCATTTTTGGAATCTATCCACCATATCCTCAGAACAGTAGTATCAGAGCAACATCAAAGCAAAATGGGAGATGGATTCCCATCATTCATTGATAAATTGGACAGGGGCAATTATCCATCATGGTACCTAAGGATGCAAGCTTACCTTCAAGTAAGAAGTTTGTATGGATACATCTCTAGAGATGAAAAAATTCCAATTTTAGAAGCAAACATCAACCTACAAGAGAAGAGCGAGAAAGAATATCTACATGGTGTGCAAAGGATGCTCTAGCTAGGTCTTATATACTTAACTCAATATCTGATTTCTTATTACCTCATATTAGGAATTTCAAGACCTCCCAAGAGACTTGGGAAGTACTTTCTCCATACTTTTGATCAAATACAAGGGCTAGGAAGAACTAGCTTTGGATGGATTTCACAACCTTAAAGAAGCAACCAAAGCAAAGTGTAGCTGACTATGTGACCAAGATGAAGGATATAGATGACCAACTTGGGAGCATTAGAGAAGAAATAGAAGAGGAGCAAATAGTAAGGCATATCATAAATGGCATCAAGGCTGATGAGAAATGGGAATCCTTCACCACAACAATGGACCTATATATGGACATGTAAATACCTGGCCTGAGCACATTGATGGGGCAACTCTTCACACATGAGACAAAGTTCAATAAGAATGGAGATAACCCTAGAGGTAATCAATCTTCTAACCTTTACACAGATAGAAATAAGAGTAAAGATAAATGCAAAGGTAAAATAAATGAAGAAGAGGCAAGTACCTCTCAAGTGAACTTTACAGGTAAAGGCAGAGGTACTAGAGGAAGGGGCAGAGGAGGAAAACAAGGCAGGAGGAGATCATACAACTCTTCAACTTGCAATATATGTGGCTTAACCAATCATACCACAAATGAGTGCTTCAAGAACACAAAGAATCAAAGAGGAAGAGGCTTCCATAGAGGAGGCTATGGACAATCCAGAGGTAGGTTCAATAGTGGAGGAAACAATTACCATCATAATTACAACCAAGGCTACAACAAAAAGTATCAAGGAGGTTTCAGAGGTAGAAGAGACTACAACAACTATACAGAAGACCAAGAGGACTCTCTATTGATCATGAACATGACATCCAAGCAAGGTAAAGATGATGAGCATCTATTCTATATTGATTTTGGTTGTTCCAACTATGTGGTTGGAAATGTAGCATGGTTATGTAATCTTGAAGAACATGAACCTCTTCAGTAAGGTATTATATGTGCCAACAATAACAAAAAACCTAATCAGTGTTGGACAGATTGTTGAGAAGGGCTTATAGGTTAGATTCACAAGGCATGGAGAATATGTGGAGGACCCTCAACAAGGCTTCAAGAGGATTGCAAAAGGTGAGCAATCTGGTAGAGTCTTTACATTTGAAGTTGAAGATACCAAAATTTTTGCTATCTTCAATTACAAAGATCAAACCCTATGTGAACTAGAAATATGACATAAGAGACTAGTTCATATAGGTGAAAGGACACTATAGCAAATATCCAAGGATCAGAGTGTGCTTGGCATTCCAAATGTGTCCAAGCAACAAATTATTTACAAATGTGGAGTATGTCGATATGGCAAATCACACAGGCAACCATTCAACAGAAAAGGATACATGTATGAAGACTACTTGGAGCTTGTGCACATAGATGTGTGAGGTCCTAGCAGGAAGCCATCAATCTCATGATCAAGGTACTATGTTTCATTCATACATGTCTATAGTAGATGGACAATTGTTTACTTCATGAAGCATAAAGATGAATTCTTCACTTGTTTCAAGAAATATTGGGCGTTGGCTGAGAACCAAATAGGAAAAATCTTGAAGAGGCTCATGTCTGATGGAGGTGGTCAATATTTCTCACATGAATTTAACTCTTTCTTATAAGACAAAGGCATAAAGAGAGAAGTTACAACAAGGTACACTCCTGAACAAAATGGACTGGCAGAAAGAAGGAATAGACTAATAGTAGAGGCTGCAAGATCAATGTTGAATGAAAATAAACTTCCAAATTACTTATGGGAAGAGGCTATTTCCACAGCCACATACTTAACTAATAGGCTTCCATCCAAGTCCTTGGATGGAATGACACCTTATGAGGCATGGAATGGCAGGAGACCTTCCCTAGATGAGTGTAAAATCTTTGGGTGCATTTCTTATGCACATATACCCTCAATGATTAGAGGAAAGCTTGGTCCAAAAGCTGAAAGGTGTATATTCATTGGCTATGACCAAAATCAGAAAGGTTATAGGTGGGATTGTAACAAGGGATGTATAGTTAGTAGGAATGTGGTGTTTGATGAAAATAAATCCTCGTTTGCAGATGATTGCAAGAAAATAAAGCTACCTTATGAATTGGAAAGTGACTTCCTGACTCTCACTCAAGAAGAACCACAAATATTAGAAGATGTCAACTTAGAAGATGAAGAACAGATTGACTACAAAGCTTGGAAGTCCAAGGGCAAGACAAAATTCAATTAATTGGAAGACATTCTAGAGTCATCCAATCAAGCACTCAAAAGATCTCAAAGTGAGAGTAAGAAACCTATAAGGTATGGTTATGACACATCACTAGTCACCAAGCATTGTATATACATGACTAAAGATTCTATGTCACATGAACCTTCTTCATTTGAAGAAGCCAATAAGAAGGAAGAATGGAGAGAAGCTATGTAGGAAGAAATTGAAGCACTTCAAGATAATAATACTTGGGATTTGGTGCCCAAGAAACCAAGCCTGAAGGTAATAGGATTGAGGTGGATTTACAAAGTAAAGAAGAATTCAGATGGTTCAATAAACAAGTATAAAGCAAGGCTAGTAGCAAAGGGGTTTGCTCAAACCCATGGAGTGGATTATGAGGAGACATTTTCACCCGTCGCTAAGATGCCAACAATCAAGGTTTTAGTAAGTATTACTTCTTCAAAGAACTGGAACTTGTATTACTTAGATGTTAAAAGTGCATTCCTTAATGGATGGATCTCTGAAGAGGTCTACATGGCTCAACCACTAGGATATGAAGACAAGGACAAACCAGATTTTGTATGTAAATTGAGGAAGGTATTGTATGGTCTAAAGCAAGCTCCTAGAGCTT
Source organism: Ceratopteris richardii (assembly GCA_020310875.1). Lineage (NCBI taxonomy): Eukaryota > Viridiplantae > Streptophyta > Polypodiopsida > Polypodiales > Pteridaceae > Ceratopteris > Ceratopteris richardii. Next base: position 102,981,415 of record CM035442.1, on the reverse strand, counting down.
GGAACCATAGGCTTGTTACATATTTGTAGGACCAATGTTTTGTTGCTAGCAAATCTGATTCTTCTTTTTTCATTAAGAAGACTAACTTAGAAGTTATTTATTTATCTATTTATGTGGATGACATTATCATTACACGGAATGATGCCAATGGCATCAAGCAAATCAAAACTCAGATGATGGAAGTGTTTAAAATTAGTGACCTTGGGTTGTTAACATACTTTCTTGGATTAGAACTTGTATATTCAGATTCTAGTGTCTTTATTACACAGAGGAAGTACATTCATGATATGCTTGTCAAGTTCAAGATGGAGAATGAAAAAATTACAGGTACACCCATGTAGCTCAATCACAAACTTAGTTCTCATAAGGGAGAACTACTTGAAGACATAACATGTTATCATGGGCTTGTTGGGGGTCTCAGTTATGCAACCCTAACAAGAGTGGACATATGCTATGGAGTAAGCACACTAAGTCAATTTATGCATACACTAAGAAAGCCTCACATGGAAGCTTCCAAGAGGATCTTAAAATATCTAAAGGGTACCATAAATGAAGGGCTTTTTTATCCATTCACATCTGATTTGGGCATCAAGCTGTATTCTAATGCAGATTGGGCTGGTTCAAAGGATGGTAGGAGGAGCACTTTTGGCTACTTATCTTTTGTAGGTTCAAAGCTAATTTCATGGTCATCAAAGAAACAACCAACTGTGGCATTATCATCAACTGAAGCAGAATATAGACGCTTAGCAAATGCAACTCAAGAGGCTAAGGGGCTTAAGCTACTTTACATAGATTTCGGATTACATTCTTATTCTCCAATAATCTTTGGAGATAACAATAGCTCACTTCATTTGGCTGCTAATCTTTTGTATCATGCAAGGACTAAGCACATTGAACTGCACTATCACTATGTGAGAGAGAAGCTAGTTAGCAAGAACATACAATTGTCCTATGTTTCAACATTACAATGTGCAAATATGCTAACAAAATCTTTGGATGGAACTAAGATGAGCAGGTTCAAGATGATGATTGGATTACAAGAAATCAAGGAGAAACGAAGACCAAGCATGTTAGGCTTGAGGGGGAGTTGGTTGGTGCAAATGAGTCCACATACTTGAACAAATTAGTATTCACTTCATATAATCTTTGAAGTCACATATGACTATTCCCTTGTAAAAAGCACTTACTTTTATCCTTGTAAAAGTGCATATGCTAATTGCACTACTCTCAGATGGAGTTAGGAGGAATCAAATCACGAATCACTTGGTAGGTGATTGATGAGAAAGAAAGTCCTAAATTTTAGGATTCACTTTATGGTGAGAGCTTGAATTTGAATTGAAAAATTGGCTCCAACTCCAAAACTATAAAAATGGATCAAAATCTCGCGTGAGACATAGCCCGATTTTGGAGATCATTTGAGAGGGATCTATAGTGCTTAGAGAGCTCATTATATAGCTCAACCATTAACCTCACATTGTGCAATTATACATTGCCAATGTCTTGTAATTTTATGTGGTTTAATACACATACATTGATCATATCTCTTTACTTCTTTGTTATGCTCATCTCAAAATAGTGAACTTCCTAGATCTTGTTCTCAATGCATACTTGATCATTGGATGTGATTTAAAGTGATATAGGTTCAGCATAATGTCTATTTTATTGTTACAATGTTTCATTGTCATTGCTTTTCTCAATCTCGAGATATCTTCAAAACTCTACTCACTGATCTTCATATTGTTGAAGCCCAAAAATGTTGGGATCATCAAATGCATTGCTAAGATTATTTCTCAGAGTACACTTGATCATTTTATGTGAAAAAACTCGTGATTGGTAGCTATCTAAGTCAGTTACATACTCCCAAAATGAATTAGATCAATTGCTTGCAGGTTGAGAGTACTTTTTATTTTACTGAGCATGTGCATTGACCAAAATAGTAAGTCTTAGCTCATAGCTGAACCTTCTACTCATTTGTTTTGATTCATTGATAAGAGGATCGTAATCCAAAATAGTTAGGTGATTTTTTGTGATTTTTTGGATGCTCAAGGGGTCTACTTTACACCTTTGAATTTTTTCTTGGATGGTGTAAAGCAAGGATTTGCAATACCACTTCATTTCTAGAATCTATCCACCATCTCCTCAAACAGCAAGAAGCAAACAGAGTGATGAAGGAATCCTAGATTGTTGTGTGGATGAATAGGAGCATGATAAATGGTTGCAACTCACACATATAGCTTCATGAGGGAAACATCCCTCGTAACATAGAACCCTAAGACATTGAATTGATTAGGTGTGTATTGGTCAACAATGGGAGAAAATGTCTGAAGGATGGTCAAAGAGTGTTAAAGTTGTATAAGCAAACCTCCTATGTCATTAGTTTTTTTTTGGAGTAGTCTTATATTTGACTTGCTAAGAACAAAAACGTTTCCCCCAAAAATGACATTAGTGAGACGAAGGAGTCTAGAGCAAGAGGTGCAAGACTAGACACTCATTGGTGATAATTTGTATTGATGTGGACAAGATGGATACCTAAGACTATGTGTTTATGAGAGAAAATAACTAAGGATTTCGAAAACTACACACCAAGTGTGCCATAGGAGGGCATTTTGGGCCTAATTGAGTAATCAAAGCCATATTATTTTGAGTATTATTGTGGCACACTCTTTATATGGATGCACATACCTATGTGAAGAGATATGACGCATGTCAACAAACTCAATATCCAATTCACAGAGACAAAATTCCACTGAGACCCATGATGGGAGGACGTGCATTCTTTAAGTGGGGTATAGACTTTGTAGGACTCATAAACCCTCTTTTTAGAGGTTCTCATGCTGAATACATAATTGTAGTCATCAATTATTTGACCAAATGGGTAGAGGTGAAGGCCACAATAAAGAATGATGCACAAACGACATCAAAATTCTTGTTCCCAAATGTGTTTACTAGATATGGGCTTCTTATAGAGTTGGTGAGTGATTGAAGAACTCATTTCCTGAATGAAGTAATTCAATATCTGTTGCAAGATTTTATGGTGATTCACACGAAGTGAGTACCATATCATCCATAGGCCAATGGATAGGGAGAGAGTACTAACAAAGTCCTATGCAATGTGTTGACTAAGTTAGTAGAAAACAAACACTCCAACTAGTCCACATTGGTTGGGCATATAGAGTGGCCTACAAGACTGTACTCAATGCAAATCCCTTTTAGATGGTCTTTGGTCAAAATGTAGAGCTTCCTTTGGAATTCTTGATACCCACTCTTAAGGTTTCACAAAAACATCAATGGATAGGCCACATGCTATTCTCTAGGGTTATGGACTTAGAACGTTTAGGAGAAACTAGGCTAAGGGCAACAATAGGCATATATGTAGCCAAGAAGAGGTAGAAGGCATGTTTCAATGTGCATGTGAAAGAAAAGGGCTTGAAAGTTAGTGTTTTACTATTGGTCTATACTATGAAGCAACATGCTCCTAAGTAAGAGAAACATGGTTATGGGCCTTTGATTATCAATAGACTCTGAGCGAGTGGATCTGTGGATTTAATCACTTTAGAAGGAGATGTAATGCCAAATTACATTGGTGAATGCCAAGTCAAGCTCTATCAAGAACCCTTGATGGAAGAAATGCTTGGATGACTCACCTTGGCTAGGAAGCATAAGGAGAAAGAGAAAAAGAATTCACGAGGAAGCTCAAGTTGAAGCCATAGAGCACGTTAAACACATGAGGCTAAGATGAGATGGTATACTCATGCATCAAAATGTGAAAGTAGAGGAGCTTCATCTAGTGAATGCCATCCATCGAGTAGATCACACTAGATATCACATGAAAGTATGCCAAGAAAGGGTGAATGCTTCTCCTAGCATAGTTGGCAAATTACTATTCATTATAGTTGAGGTAGGGCAAGGCACTACACAAAAGACATCCAGGGCCCTGATTCACTTAAGTGTAGCAACTAGTGTGATTAGGTATTCCTATTGTCAAGACATCTATTTGAAAATAAGTCCAATTGAGGCTTACCTCATAGGATTAGGAGGCATGGAAAACCCTTGCATGGGCAAGGTGGAAATTCCAATCCTCATAGAAGTTGTCACTTTAATATTATAGCTCTGTCTACCATGATTAAGATCCTATAGAACCCCTTATTCTAGGTCAAGACTGGATATACAATCACTTAGTGGACTTAAATATCAGAAAACACCTTCTCCAATTTTGGGTGGCTAAACAACACCTTATAATAGAGCTAGAAAACCATGTGAATATTAATTTCAACTTGGCTAGAGAGGTTTCAAGTTCTCACACCGGAGAAAATGAAATTGGCAAATTTACCTTTGGACAAATGGGGACTATCAACTTCTCTGAATCCCTATCCACACTTCATGTATGCACGCCTAGACTCTATTGCATAGAATGCCTCACTTCTTGAGGGGCAAGTCATACAAGTGGTGGATCTCCGTTCTTTTCCAAATTAGAGTGTCCCACTAACCTCTCTCCTACAACAATGGAAGAGTTAATGGCAACAGAAGCACAAAAGTTGAACTTCAACCCCCATCACACCTTGGAAAAAATATGGATACCATGCACTCTAGGCAAGAAGTAGATATGCATGTGAAAGGGCAAGCAACCAATGACTCATCCACCACATCAGTTACCAATAAAGAAGTGGAGGATGACCCTAATACGTTAACCATAGAAAAAAGGCGAGATTGACAACAAAAATTTTGACACATTTGGGTACCTAAGCGGTCCATGAGGGCTCATACCAACACATTGAGCATATGGGTGCCCAAGGCCTACTTAGCAACTCAAAATCACCTTTCTTTACTCTCATCCCCTCCAAATATTCAGTGTTCCACCCAATATCCACCTGAGAAAATAGCCATTGCATCTGACTACCCTTGTATATAGTATCTTGAACATCTTGGAAATGGGTGCCCAAATAGCCCCACAACCACTTCCACCCACAAACCCCAAATCACATGAATCATTCATTGAACTTGCTCTATAATTCCTTAAAAACACCTATCTTAACCAACCAACCTTGTAATAATCACCTCCCCAACATCTTGTAATAAATGATGACACAAATTATGCATGCAAGATTGTGCACTATGCAAAGTATGCACATAGGAAGTCTAGTGATGTGCATCAGACACAAAGACATCATCAACATCACTCCACATCACGTGGCTACATTGGACACATATCAATATTGGAAAGGGATTACTATCACTGTCTTGTGATCAAAATTTGTTCCCATGTTGATGTGTTCTCCTTTTGTGCCAGATATGTGTATATACACAAAAATTCACAATGCAAGCAAGAGATTCATCTACAGTGGGTCCCAATCAACACCTAGTGGAATATCACAATCTTCCATCAGAAGAGTACCCCTTGCTTCCACCATGCGAGCTCCTTGGATTTGGAGGTCCCATGCCCACCGAAGATCTAGCTCATGGCTGCATAGATCATATCCATGCAAAATTGCACTAGTTTCAAGGACTCATAGGACCTCTCGCCAATGTAGAATACATATTTCAAGGCAACCTAGAGTTCAACCACACTTGGGGATGATATCAATCCTTAATGAAGAGTTGATACACTACAAAACATGGCACAACTACGAATACCATGGGAGAAAGCCAGATTCAAGGAGAAGTTTGAAGAACAACTACCAAAACCACACTTTTATAGGTGCGTCTATCTGATTACTACTCTTGAACCAAGGATAAAGAAAGAAATCCCAAGCACTTTTGTTTTGCCCTCTCTAGTCTCTGATCCACCTTTCAAAAGGTTCAAGCTAACATGTAAGCTTATTTAGGCAGCCCCAAAGATACAGAGAAGCCATATTCCATTGGAGAAAGAAAATTTACTTCTAGAATCCATGAAGAAAGGAGATTTGATAAGATGGTCCCATATTTCAGCTATCATATTGGAGTTATCTATGCCTCTATGGATATGTATGTAGCACTTTGCATTTCTAGTGCAGGATTGCTTCACACAACCCCAAAAATGCATATGGTTTAGTTTATATCTTGCTAATAATCTCTCCGTGACAATTAACATAGCACATTGGATAATGGGGCAATAGTATCGAGCCAATCATAGGTGATCAAGGAAACAGGTTATTCATGGATGATGTGCCATCACGAGGATTGTGTATATGTTCCTTGATTATGACATCCCTATTGAATGTGCTCTCACTAGCACCCAACTACGAGATTACAAGAGCGCCTGTTCAACAACCTCTCGTACAACCATGCACATGAGAGGATCCATTGCGTGCTTACATGTAGAACCTTTGCCACAACCATCTCTCCAATCATCACCTCCAGGACCACATCCCATGATACCTCCTATCTGCATTCGTCTCTCGCACACACATGCCTCAAGGTCAGAATGATGTCTATATAGAGAAACCCACTAGCATGACACTATCAATAACAATTTTTTCGAAACCAATCACTACAAAGCATGTGGTTATTGGACGTGAAGACACAACTACAACATGAGGATATGTGTTTCCTATTTTTGACATTGGAATCGATGAGTTCACCACCCCATTTGATTTTGAGATGACAAATCCCATAAATGCTGATTTCCAATTTTTAGCTACATAGTTTGTTTCAAGAGAATATGAATGTCCTATTACTCAAGCTCCTAAATTGATAGAGAAGAAGGCCATACTAATATAGAACATTAGGATGATAAGTGCACAATGACTGATGATAATGAAGAATAGCACACAGTTCAATGAGATCAGGGAGAGCTTCACGACAAACATGACCAATAAGAAGAACATCTAGACACCAAAGAAGAACAAGAAGAAGTCTAACTCATTGAAGAGGAGCTCATTCTAGATAGATCCGATTACACTATCACATTGCAAAGACTTTATGTGACTATGCAAGTAGTTCAACCCCAACAACTCATAGAAGAGTAGAGACAAGATTATTGCAACAAGATTTGGACAATAGTGGATTTGATGCCCCTTTTATTAAAGCTATCAACATGCTTACTCAAACCATAGGGGGTAGTAGAGGCCCTCAACTTCTTCTTACAACGACCACTTCAAAGATTCAATCCACATCATGTCCATATTCTCCCTTGAGCAAGTCAAAATATCCAAATACCAATGGCACCTTTGTTGGAGTTTGAGGTCTATGGAAGCACGCAACAACACAAGGAAGAAGAAGAAGCTAGAAGCACAACACACAATACTGAATGTATTATCACTTAAATGTACAAAGATGAGTAACCCATTAGGGCTATGGGCATATATACAAGCCCTTGGGAAAAACCTCCTAAAGAGGGAAAAAAGTGCCCCAGTGATCCTAGTGTGTTCACACACATCACTTCCTAAATATATCAACAAATCCCCCCTAGAGTGATGCGGTGAACACGGAACTGGCACTCATGTATAAGGAAGTGCTAGGATATGTGGAATCAATCCACAAAAGGAAGTAAGCATAAAACTTTGCAGAAAGCTTCAAAGTTCTCCCTAGGAAGAGCCTTTGTGAAAAGGTTTGCCATGTTCTCCTGCGTGGGCACATATGCCAAGCTCATCTCTCCAACAGAGAACCTCTCCTTGACATAATGATAATGCACCTTAATGTGCTTAGTGCAAGCATGGAACACAGGGTTCCTCGCAACTGCCAATGCACTCTAATTGTCATTGAAGATGGTGGTGGCAAAAGACTGACCAAAACCCAAATTAGCCATAAGGCATTTGAGCCACACACACTCAATAGTCATTGTGAAAGCTGCCCTATACTCAGCCTCACAACTCAAAGTGGCCATAGTAGGCTGCTTCTTGTTAGTGAAGATGGTGGTGGCGGAAGATTGACCAACACCCAAATCATCCATAAGGCATCTAAGCCACACACACTCAACACTCACTGTGAAAGCTGCCCTATACTTAGCTTCACAACTGGAAGTGGCCATAGTAGGTTGCTTCTTGCTAAACCAAGATATGCATGAGCTGCCAGGCATGAAGCAAAGACAACTAGTGGACACACGAGTGTCATAGAAACCAACCCAATCAAAATCAGAGAAAGCATGTAAATCTGACGGTAGTGATCCCCTCTTGGGATAAAACAATCCAAGTAGCTGGGTACCACTCAAGTAGTGAAAGATGTGCTTAACTGCTTGCCAATGCTTGACACCTAGGCAATGCATACACATGCTCATCTGTGAGATAGCAAACTAAATATCTGGCCGAGCAATGCATAAGTAAACCAAGCATCCAACAGCCTGTTGATAGAGAACAACATCAAATGCATCTTGAGCATCATGAAGACTCAGTTGTAAATCTATCTCCATAGGAGTGGCAATAGTTTTATAGACTTCAAGGCGAAAATGCTACAATAATGTGTCAATATATTTTGTTTGACAGAAAGACATTCCACCACCAACTTGCATAAACTGAATGCCCAAATAATAATGCAAATGCCCCAAATTAGACATCTCAAATGAGGCATGCAAATCAGCCTTAAAATCAGCAATATGCTTGTCATGAGGACCACTAAGGAGCATGCCATCAACATACAGAACAATGATCACAAGCACATCATTAGCACACTTAACATATAAGGTGCTTTCAATTGGAATGTTCTCAAGACCATGTGCAATCAGATAGGCATATATATTTTCATACCAAGCATGTGGTGCTTGATTTAAACCATATAATGCCTTCTTTAACTTGCACACGTGGTTTTCATGCCCTTTCTGCACAAAGCTATGGGGCTGAAAAACATACACTTCTTCATGCAAGCCACCATTCACAAATGCATTTTTCATGTCCAACTCATGTACATTCCAACCATGATGAGCTGCAAGTGCACAGATGCTATGAATAGTAGTCATTCGGCATGTAGGTCCAAAGTTCTCATCAAAATCAATGCATCTTTCCTATGCATAACCCTTTGCAACAAGCCTAGCCTTATACCTATCAATTGTTCCATTAGGTTTACACTTCAACTTATATACCCAATTAGTGTCAATGGCCTTCTTGCCAAGAGGCAAGTCACATAAAGAACATGGACCATTTTTCATGATAACATCATATTTAGATTGCATTGTAGCTATCCAATGTTCAGAATTTTGTTCTTCATAAAAGAAAATAGGCTCAATCTCATCAGAGAGACTAAAGGCAGCCATAGCATAGCATTCTAATGCAAAAGAGGCTCATGAGGGCCCGAACAAGTATGATATGATAGAGGTGCATCTAATTTGCTATCACCCAGAGTCTACACTAGCCATTTTGGCATAGTTTTCGCCTCCTCAATATTAGCTCTCTCATCAATAAGTGTATCAGGCAAATCTGCATAAAAATGGAATGATCTACATCATCACATGAAATTTGTAAAGGCTGAGAAGTTGCCTCATTAAGACCAGCACTAGACTGTCCACCTATAAAAAGAGGCAGCAAAGTATCATGCATGTCTTTGGAGCTAACAGATATCTCTTTTGTACATGAAAGTAAAGGTTGAATAGCATCTTCCACAAAAACAACATCGCAGCTAACCAAAATGCATTTACTCTATGGATTATACAAATGATAGCCTTTGCTTTCATAACTATACCCAGCAAAAATACATTTTACTGCTTTATCATCCAATTTCTTGTTATGTTGCTCAAGCACTACTGCATATGCCAGACAACCAAAAACATGTAGATGAGCAAAAAATGGCTTCCGACCATGCCAAGCATCTTATGGAGTGATAGACTATAGTGCTTTAGTGGGACACCTATTAAGTACATATGCTCCACACATAACAACCTCAAGGTAGAAACTATGTGGTAAAGCATGGCTCTTGACCATACACCTGGCCATCTCCATGAGTGACCTGTTCTTCCGTTGAGAAACTCCGTTCTGTTGAGGTGTATATGACACTATACATTGATGTTTTATGCCACGTTCAGCCAAAAATGCATTAAATTCAGAAGACATATATCCCCCCCTCAATTAGAATGAAGGGTGCCCATTTTACATGCTCATAGATTTTCAACCAAAACCAAAAACTATTTGAATCACATAAACACTTTGGACTTTTCGTTCAATGGATATACCCATGCATTCTTGGAAAAATCATCAATGAAAGTCACGAAGTAAAGATAGTTTCCGAAAGAAGGTGTCTGCATAAGACCACAAATATCACTATGTACAAGCTGCAATTTATGAGTAGCTCGAACTGAACCATCTTTTGGGAAGGATGAACGCTGCATTTTGCCCAAAATATAGCCTTCACAAACATGTTTACCGGGTGCCTCACATTTGGGCAAAGAGGACACCATTTCAGATTTCTAAAGGCATAGTAGCAAACTAGCAAAATTTAGATGACCAAAGCATGCATGCCAAAGCTTTGCATGTGATATAGCCTGAGAATCATGTACTGCACATGCCAAATCATTCATAGTTTTTTCATAGTCTATGAGCTTATACAGCCCACGACACAAAATGCCAGAAGCAATAATAATGTCTCCATTTGATGGATCATGAACTCTACATCTATCATCAACAAATTTCACAACCAAGCCAATCTTGGCTAATGCAGAAATTGGTAACATATTTTTCTTCATCCTTGGCACAAATAAAGCATATGACAATGTAAAAGAACTACCATCAGTAGTAGTGAGAATGATCTTACCAACTCCCATGGTAGGATAAGAGGAGTTGTTGGCACATGTGATAGTATTTCGTGGAGGGGTAGGCTCAAATGAAGTGAAGAAACTGTGCTGCGAGGTAATATGTCTGGTTGCCCACTATCAAAGTACCAAACATTTGAGTCTACTACAGACATATATTTCTCATGAGAAGATGGGTCAAAACTGCAAATAGTAGTAAATGCCCATTCTTCATTTTGCACAAGATTAACAGACTCTGTTTTTAGTATAGAGGCCTCTACAACAACCATTCAAGCCTCTTTTTTCTTTGCCTCTTGTGCAACCAGTTTTGGAAATTTCTTTATGAGATGATTGTTTCCTTTACAATACTTACAAAAGAATTTTTGCTTTTCTGATTTCTTCTCATCTTTGTCTTCCTTCTTCAAATATGTAGCATTTGCAGATTTCTGCTTACTAGTAGACGAGCTCCATTTACCTTTGCCCTTTTGACTAGCTAGGAAAGCTTGATCTGCAACATGCATAATGGACTTGTTTTGCCTAGACCAATCTTCCTACAACAGAACAAAGATTAACTCCTCAAATACCAAGGCATTTGGATTGCCTTTCATCATCAAACAAAGTGTAGAAGAAAAATCCTAATATGAATCAGGAAGACTATTCAGAATGGGTTGCACAAGTGAGCTATCTAGTATAACTTCATCAATAGAAATCAATTGTTCCTTCAATTCTTTGATCTTTGTCAAAAAACTTTCCATAGAATCACCTTCATTCATATGCTCACTCTCCAATTGCTTTCAGAGGTAAGCAACATGAGCCTCATTCCTAGCCTAGTACAATGTGGTAAATGTATCCCAAGCATCCTTAGTTGTTCTACAAGAGAAAATGTGAGGAATAATGGCAGGTTTGATAGACAAGGCTATCAATGCTTGTGCATGAGCATCTCTGCCATCCCAAGAAATTGGCTTTGTAGTAGGTATAGTAGAAACTACAGTACAAACAGGAACATGAAGAATATCATCATCTTCAAGGCCATCTGCATCAGCTTTATTACTTGTATTTGCATGTGTAATAGGATGTTTTTCAACACCTTGCACAATATTCCATAGTACTTTTGCAACTAATACATGACACATTGTATAAGCCCACAATGGGTAATTCGTACCATCAAACTTATCCTCAACAACCAATATACAAAATACATCACTACTTTCAGCCATGGCCACTAACTAAAATACCCTGATGCAAAAAAATGAGTGTATTTGAAAAAGTTGAACAGAATCACTCTGACGAGTTCTGCTAAACCTATAGCACACTTATAGATGCTTATACTGGCGAAGAAAAACTTTTATATACCTTTGGGACAAAAAGACAAAATAGCCTCCGTAAGCACTACGATAGTGTGTTCGGAGGTCGAAACGAGCTCATATCGCAATTTTGGCACCAGTTAGCAAAGCTATTTTTATCTCCTAATCACCTTGGTTATGCTCACCAAATTTAATGTGATTATGAGGTTATGAGTAGAGGGTTGTCAACGATGCCCTAGATGAAGTGGCGACCTGCTTTGATACCAATTGTTGGAGTTTGAGGTCTACGAAAGCATGCAAACAGTACAAGGAAGAAGAAGAAGCTTGAAGCACAATAGATAATACTAAATGTATTATGAGTGAAATGTACAAAGATGAGTAACCCATTAGGGCTATAGGCATATATCCAACCTAGGGGAAAAAACCTCCTAAAGAGGGAAAAAAGCACCTTGATGGCCCTAGTGTGTTCACACACATCACTACCTAAATATATCAACAACCTAACCTCGCCCATCAATCTACCCTTCGATGCCACACACCCCTACCCATCTCACCAATCGATACAACCTCCTTCATGGAGCCTACCATTCCCCCAATCACCACCAATTCCCTCCTCTCCCAAGAGGTTCAAGCTTCCTTTGAGACATCACCACAGACACCATCTCATTCGTGTGTACCAATCATGTCTCCATCTCAATCCCCTCCACATACATCTAGCCCTTTAATGGAGTACTTTCTTGTAAATTTACCACCCACAACCACCATATGAGGTCCCATCTTGAGTATGCCACCAATTCAACCCACCATCGCACCATTACAAATCCAAGTCCATCCTCCATTTCCACCTATACCACCCATTTGCCTACACAAGAACCAATCATTCACATCCTTTATCACAACCACAACCCTAACTATCTCTTCTTTTCTCCAATCCTTCCTTAACCCTCCTACTTGCCTTATCCTTTCACAAATAACATTACCTTACTCCACCCCACCATCTCAACCTTCATTACCAATTAGTTCTATTTTGGCAGCTACATTTTCACCTACACCTATATCACTTTTCAGATTTGACACCATAAACATCACATCCAATACCATGGACATTTCACCACACATAGCACCTCCACCTATACTTCACACATAATTTCGCATCCCCCCCTCCCCCAACCTCACAATCACTCACAAGCATATGCACACTAGGATCCAAGATCACCATCCCCAACCCCCCTTCTAGATGCATCATATACTGATACTCATACAATTATGCATCCACATTCCACTTACTTTTCATCCACCATTGACACTACACTACATCAAATGTTTACTACTATGCACCAAGTATGTCAAGAGTTCACCTCAATAGGTCAATGCTATGAGGAGTTGTAGAATATCACGACTCAACTACAAGCTCAACTCAATTCATTGAGTATAGAAAATGCCTCACTTAATGCATGATACACAGAGGTTAAAGACAATTATAATAATATGGAAGTGCTCTTGTAACAAAAAAACAAAGAAGCCATTTCTCAAGTAGAAGAAGAGCTTACATATTGAATGGAATGCAAGACTAACATGCAATATGGGACTTCTTCATAGACACTTAGCAATTTCCCTTGAAGAGAATTAGAGGCACCAAGAACAAAACAAAGATAATTTTGAAGCTACTATGGACAATTTGGAAGTGCCCCTTAGTCCCTACCATTTCCAAGCGATTCCATTTGATACTATCAAGATCATTTTAGAAGACCATGCACGATTGACCAAAGCTCATGATAAGCAAACTGAAGAATGTGCGACTTTGAGGAACACAAGAGAAATAGCACAACCAAGTCAATAGATAGGACAACCATCCCAATAGTCAAAAACCCCTCTAGAGGTAATGGAAGAGTTGCACAGTCTATGAGAACAAGTCGCTATACTCGATGCTCAAATAGAAGAACAAGTTATACTCCAAAGGCCTTCTTCCCCACTGGATCTTCTCAAGCTTGATGAGACCATCACTATTACAGTGGAACCCTCCTTCAAAGAAGATTTTTCAATGAGGAGGGTCAAGATACTTTTGAAAAACTACCAAGAACTATTTGGATAAAGCTAGTAGAGGATAAGGGAAGACCCAATAAACTTGTATAGAAGCTCAACTATAGGCCATGGACATGATCAAAGAGACCATCTTAAAATCCCCTCCTTACTTCACACCCCCACAACCATTAGAAGATTTTTCAATGAGGAGGGTCAAGATACTTTTGAAAAACTACCAAGAACTATTTGGATAAAGCTAGTAGAGGATAAGGGAAGACCCAATAAACTTGTATAGAAGCTCAACTATAGGCCATGGACATGATCAAAGAGACCATCTTAAAATCCCCTCCTTACTTCACACCCCCACAAGGGCCCCCCCATGGTTGCATATATGATCACCACCATCCGACATTGGATACCATGTTTGCATTGTATGGGAAACATAGCAACCAAGATCTCATTGAAAATATTATCTCATGCAAACAATGCTTAAAGTCTTTAGGAAGATGAGGGCACCCCATATCTTGGTGCCAGTGTTCAAACATGGAAATTTTGATTTTCTTCATGACATGAGTAAAAATCCATTGCTAAGGGACTTTTATGCATGGCATTGTTGGATAAAATATCTAACCACGTGTTAAAACAAATTTTTGAAGAAATTTTCACCATCGAGTTTTGGGAATATCACTTAGAGGTGTTCATAACCAAGCCAATGCATCTTCTTCAACTCTTTGGCTACAAACACTCATGTACTCAACACACTATCAATATCCACCACAAGACACACCATAGGCCATTGCATGGGATAAATTAGAAGTTGATCTAGCACGTGGCATCCATGCCAATGAGCACACTCTCACTCAAAATCTCCTCCAAAATTACATCGATTGATCCCAACAAGAAGGTTTTGTTGGGTATGACATACATGAGAGGGAGTGGGTGTTGGTGGTAGCTCTTGAAAGAGAAGAAGAGGAAGCATGTAAAGAGTGAAGAAAAGAGACCAAAGGGTGCTCCCACAAAATTTTAACATCATGATGGATCTACAAAATATTCATATCATCATTAGCAACAATAATGATTTTAATCCCAATACATCGTAACTTAAAAACACCCATTTTTGCAATGTAATGCTCCATTTTGTGCAAGCCAAAGAGTCCTGAAGCTTGAGGATTTAGATACTGCAAAAGTATTTTAGGACATAACAATTGTTTGATACATAAAAAGTAGTTTAGGACATAGCTTTTAAGTAGGCCATCCATTAGATGTGAAACTGGTCATTACCCTAAAAAATTATAAAAAGAGCTAGGGATTCATTTTTGGGTTAGCAAGTTTTGAGGTGTGAGCTTTGTAAGATATCTTTTGTACTTTGAGTAATGAATAGAAGTGTTTCTCCTTCCATTGTCTCTCCTGTTGCTTCTTCCATGTGTGTGTGTGTGCATGAGTGAGCTTCTCAGCTTCACCTTTGCACACATCACTCATTCATGATCATCATATCATCCTTACATCTCTGTGATTGACAAATAAGGAGGTGGAGCTCCTCAACACGATACTCATCCATGCCTAGAGCAACATTATGTGGACTCTTCCAAGATGGTAACCATGAACATGCATATCCTTCCATTCATTAATTGAAACATTGAGGGTTTCTAGAATTTGCATTCAAGAGTATGAATCAGACTCTTTCCCAATAAATAATATCAGGATATAAGCAAGATACTCTATTGGCCTTAGCATTGGTTTGTGTAGTCATTTCTCTCCTTTTTTGGGTCTTTCTTCTTCCCATTCTACAACTCACAAACCCAAAAATGGGTGTCTTCATGCATCCAAAAAGAGTCATTAAACTCCACACTATGGATAGATGCTTCATGATCATCTCTTTGAATATCATTCCATTCTACTTGAGTGATATCCTTAAAGGAGAATTCATTTAGGTTGACTTTCATGGTGGTTCCCAAATGTTGTAAATACAACTAGTCAAAATCCCAATCTTGTCGCACCTTTATCTCACACATGAGAGGCCTTTGTAAGATCATTTTGTAGTTTTTATCACTTTACAACTAACAAATAGCTAGATTTCACTCCATAATTTGTAATAATTACACCTTCCAAGAGGCGAAGAAGCCTTTCAACATGTCCATCCTCTAAGCATAACTTCATCTTTGTATGCCAAAAGGCAGGTTTTCCCCATTTCTCTCAAATCTTGTTAGAAGCAATCACTACTCAAACTTCTGAATCTTAAACAACACTGGTGCTTTTTCTGTTTTATAAGGCGAGTAGACATGTATTTCTTTCATCTCCCTTAGTATGGTCTCCAATCTTATCTATGATTATTTTTTTAGTACACAACTTGCATTGGTTGAAGTGGTTTCATGTTTCTCTACTTCATGGTGCTTCAATTGATGCTCTAGCTTCTCTTCGAGATGAGCTTGAATTTTCAATACCTTTCGTTATGTAAGAGTGCATCTAAACTTGAATCTCCTAAGCTCTTAAAGTGTTGATGGATGACACTGTTTTATCATGGTTCCTTTTCTTCTTAAGACCCATGACTTCTAATATTCCCTCTTAGATTCATACTCTCCTATGTAGCTATGATGCATGTGAGGGATCATCATTTCCTCATTTTTACTATTAAAGCTATAAGCATCATCATAAAAAGATCCATCTTGTGGAATCTCATCATCTTTGTCCACTGCTATCCCATACGAAGATGAATTGGCTAAAAAATCTTTGTTCAATCTATTGTGTTGAGCTCTTTCCTAGATTTCATGAGGCCAAGTTTCGTCCATAGGTGGTATACTCTCTTTTGGCTCTTCGCTCTCTATGTTCTTAACAACATTTTTTTTACAACCCTAATACAATAGCATAGGGGTCTCTACGTGCCATCTTCTAGGTCAATTCTTAGAACTCAAATTTGGACACTCTTGTGTTGGAGATAGGTATGGACTTCCCTTCTAGCATATCCCAATATTCTTCTATCAAGTTCATGTAGATTTCTAGGCTTTCTCATTCCAAATATCCTCATGAATAGAATTTGTTGTGGTATGTTAAGGTATTTCCTTTAGCGAATCATGCGTAATATGTCCTTAAGATCATTTTTAGGCCTTTCGGCATATGATCTCTTAGATCTGATCATGTTTGGCGCTTAATTTCTTTTCTTAAGTATTCATCTTATGTCTATCTTATTTGGATGACTATATGCTTATGAACTTTGAGAGATTGACTAAGCATGCCATTCTTATTTTTCTCCTTTTGCAAATTTTCAATTAGCTCATTTATTTTCTTCTCCTACTTTCTTTTGACCTTTTATTTTCTTGACATCCAAGTGTGCACTCATTTCTTTGATTGACTCACAATTTTATTCAGGTGTTTTCCACCATTAATGGATTTAACTCTTCGTCACTCTTGTCTTATGAACCTTCTTCCTTGTTCTGTATTTGGATATCTTGATGTTGTGCCTATGCTCTCATGACTCCATGGACTAGTAATTTTGTATCATATTCCAAAGTGGATCTCCTATCATCTCAATGATATTGTGGGCTTTCCATTGTTAGATGGATTTTGGGGTAGTCTCTAAAGAGATCCTACTATAGGATCTTACGAAATCTCAAAAAACACAAAAATAGAGATGCGCAATAGAGAAGATAGTACATAGTATTTGGTGCAATCTCACCCCATGCACTCTATTGGATGAGTCTCCAAAGTACGTTTATGTCCAAATATAGAGTTACAATGAGGGCGGGTGCTTTGAAAAGAAGGCATGTGAGTAAGAAGTTACCCACTTTATGGAAATCCTTAGCTTTTGTTTACAAAATTCACATTCTACAACGATCCTTATTTCAACCACTATTTTTATGAATTTCTAGAAAGAACCCTCTTTGTGGGTCTTCTATCTACATATCCAAGTACATCCGAATAAATCCGTGCCCTCATGAACATATAATTGCTATATCAAAACACAAAGCACATTACGATTTCAATAAAATAAACTCTAAATTTCAACATTCCATAAGTGATAACATGCCCTAGTTGGAAAAGCAACTGACATGCGTTGATAAAAAATAAGATAGACATGGATGGCTAGTTACATGTCCCATCACTGAACAAAAATAAGCATGTTCCATGTAAAAATACATGCATTGAAATGTTTTGAGAGTTAAATTATTTTGAATGTTAATGATATGAAACAATTAAGTGAACATAATGGGGAGTCAATGGTCTTATGGATCCATTCAGATTCAGTATTGGAAGGTCCTCTTATAAAATTAGGATATTGCATTGATGATACATCAAACAAAGAGGAAAGATCTTAACTGTCTCTACCCTAATGTATTGCAATGTACCCTCTTAGGTTTTATGCCGAGGAGATGTACCCTGTGATGTTGTAGCCTCACAAGATGTACCCTAACGAGTTGATTTGTCGTACCCTAATGGGATGTACCATTATGCATTGCATAAATCATGGTTCTTGGTAGTTGAGAAAGTAAGAGAGATGAAAGTTATGTTAAATATAAGGAAAAAGGAGTAGAGTGACAACACGTGTGAATAGTGTAGTGGTAAAACACTTGACTTGCGAATGGAAGGTTATGGGTTCAAATCCTTTACTTGCTCAATGAGAGAGTCCTTATTACCACTCAATTAAAGAATGTTTGCACATATCCAAGGGCGCCAATGGCCAAGGGAGCTAAGAAAACAAGGGAAACGAAAGATGCCAAAGTTATGGCAAAGTTTTGTGCCTTACTCAATGCCTTGGAGTAATCAAAAGGAGTAAATATACCTGTAAATGTTGAAGTAAACTATAGGAATAAGTTGTTGGTTCAAGTTTAGGAATTGGAAATGCTACAGAGAACAAAAACCAAAAACTAGAAACTAAAACAAAAAAAGGAACTAGAAACAAAAAGAATATTGAAAATGGAAGTCGAAACTAGAAATGGAAATAGGAAAATCTAGAATTGAAATTAGGTAGGGATCCAAGTGGGGATCAGAACACCTCTATAGTGGGATGCACTCTCTTTGATACCATTGTTGCAAGATCTTACAAGCATGCATACACATATAGTACAAAATCTGAGAACACATAGAAATATAGATCTGCAATAGATGAGACAATACAAATTATTGGGTGAAATCTCCCCCCAAGCACTTTGTTGGATGAGACTCTTGAGTGTGTGTATTTATATTTTTTTATTATGTCCAAATATAGAGTTACAATGAGGGCATGCACTTTGAAAAGCATGCATGTGAGTAAAAAGTTTCTCACTTTTACGGAAAGCTTTAGCTTTTATTTACAAAAGTCTAATTCTATAGGGATCCTTATTTCAACCACTATTTTTATGAATTTCTAGATAGAAATCTCTACATGGGTCTTTTATTTACAAAATATATGGAGAATATAATTTTTCTATTCATGTCAAAATACATTTGATGAAGCCCATGCCCATCCATGCCCTCATGAACCTTAAACTACTATATCAAAACATGAAGCACATTAAAATCTGAATAAAATAAACTCTATACATAAAAATTTCATAAATGATAAGACATGCTTCCCACAATCCATGCAAAATCTTTTTCCCACTCTACAATTGGATGTATATATATGAGGGTGTGGACAATTTTAAATGAAGTGATATTTGGTATGATTATAATATGATGTCTCATTGGTGGAGCCCTTGATTATATAACATGACTTCTAAGTGTGGTTTACATCAAGTTAGAGTCCTCTCCTTCCTATACTTGATCCTAATAGGCATCTTTCCCATAGTATGGTGCATCATATGAGGCATTGTTATAATTTATGGAATAATGGAATGTTATATGGATTTTAATGTCTTGAGGGTTTTAATGTGATTTGTGTTTTGATTTAGCAAGTGAAGACTCATGGACTTATTCAAATATTTAGAAGAATATTTGGAAGATAGTATTTTAGTTACTTTTTGTAAAAATAATAGATTGCTTTAGAAAGCGATGTTTTTGTAAAAATAGATCACTTGAAAAGCAATGATTTTGTAAATAAAGCGGATTTTCATAAACACGTGCTTTTTGAAGAGCCACACTCATCTATCTTCTATTCACGATGTAATGATAAATACTTATAAATACACATAATTTGATAGAATTGTCCATCAGAGTATGTGGGGGGAGATTGTACCCAATCTGGTGCCAAGTCTCTTGTCTCTTTCTATTCTTTGAGTACTTTCGTGAGGGTTCCATTGGCAGCCATTGGCTACGCGCAAACCAATTCTAACTTATGAGTGGCAATAAGTGCTTAGTTATTTCCCTAGTTAACTTACTTATTTCTCTAGTTAGCCTAATTAGTTCATTATTTAGCATGTAGGGGATGAACCCACAACCTCATACTTCCAAGGGATAAGCTTCATCCACTAGCCTATTTTCACTTATTGATACCCCATTGCTTTTAATTAATATCTAACACAACTTTTAACACTCTCTTCACCTAATTTATTTGTTTATCTATTCATTTGTTTTTTTATCTTACACTTTCACTTATTTATTTATTTTATATATATTTGCAACATAAAAGCCTTTCTTTTCTATTTTAATTTAAATATTGCTAACATTATTTTCACATGTTTAGTAACAGGTTATGGACCTACCCATATACAGAGGAGTTTGGTAAGTTATTTATTAAATTTTATTTATTAAATGTATTTTTCCTAATCACAATAAGTTATTTATTAAATTTATTTTTTTATATCATGGTTAAAAACAAAGTTATTCTATTAGATCGAGCTGTTTGTTTTTGTAGTCACTTTTGGGTTAGATTACTTCAAAAATTACGTTCCAAAATAGACTTTATCCTTGCATATCATTCATAGTCACATTAAATTCCAGTTTTCCAAGTCCATGCATGTGCTTTTACATGGAACATGCTTATGATTGTTCAATGATGGGACATGTGGTTGGCCATCCATGCCTATTTTATTCTTATCAACCGAGCCAGTTGCTCATCAACTAGGAGGCATGTTATAATTTATGGAATAATGAAATGTTATATGGATTTTAATGTCTTGAGGGTTTTAATGTGATTTGTGTTTTGATGTAGCAGGTGAAGACTCATGAGGGTGTGAACATGCATGGACTTATTTAGATATTTAGAAGATAGTATTTTAGTTTTTTTTTTGTAAAAATAATAGATCGCTTTAGAAAGCTATGTTTTTGTAAAAGTAGTAGATCGCTTGAAAAGCAACAATTTTGTAAATAATGTGGATTTTCATAAAAGCATGCTTTTCAAAGATTCACCCTCATGTATCTTCTATTCAAGGCATAACGAGAAATACTTATAAATACACATACTCTAATAGACATTTCCATCAGAGTATGTGGAGGGAGATTGTATTCAATCTGGTGTCAAGTCTCTTGTCTCTTTCTATTCTCTAGGTAGTTTGTCAGATTTTGTTTCTATAGTATCCTCTTTGTACGTACATCTTGACTAAGTAGAGATGCTCACACAAGGAGTACATACTATAGAACATACATCCTCTACATCAAGTCTCTTGTCTCTTTCTATTCTCTAAGTACTTTTGTGAGATTTTGTTTCTTTACTAACCTCTGCATTCGTGCATCTTGTTTGAGTAGACATGCTCAGACAAGGAGTGTAGACTATAGAACATGCATCTTTTCTGAGTAGAGATGCTCACACAAGGAGTACAAGCATGTTATAATTTTTGGAATAATGGAATGTTATATGGATTTTAATGTTATGAGGGTTTTAATGTGATTTGTGTTTTTATTTAGCAGGCAAAGACTCATGAGAGTGTGAACACGCATGGACTTATTCAAATATTTAGAAAATAGTATTTTAGTAATTTTTTGTAAAAATAATAGATCGCTTTAGAAAGCCATATTTTTGTAAAAATAGTATATTGCTCGAAAAGCAATGATTTTGTAAACAAAGTGGATTTTCATAAAAACATGCTTTTCAAAGAGCCATGCTCATGTATCTTCTATTGAGGACTTAATGAGAAATACTTATAAATACACATACTCTAATAGACTTGTCCATCAGAGTATGCGGGGGGAGATTGTACCCAATATGGTGTCAAGCCTCTTGTCTCTTTCTATTCTCTGAGTACTTTTGTGAGATTTCATTTCTATACTATCCTCTGCATATGTGTGTTTGTGGGATCCAATCAACATGCGTTGTAGTTGGTAATAGCTCCCTCATACTAATACCCTTCTTCTCTTGCATATTCATAATTAGTCTCATGCTTCTCTTGCATATTCTTCTCTTGGTTCATTCCATAGTGGAAACAGTACCTCTTTATTTTCCTCAGGATTGGTGTAATCTATTAGAACCTCATTCTATGGTGCAGGTGCTGTTGCCCCAAAACTAGATGTGATGCATTAAGATCTTGTTGCTCCGTTTGTGACCTCAATGGTAGATACTATGTCCTCAACTGAAATCTCATATTTTTTCAGTTAGCACATAAGGATATGAACTAGGTTGATATATAGGGGTGTTGGCATACAAGTCAGATGAAGAGCATACTAGCGCAACAGAGCAGTCATGCACAATACGGCAACAAGGCCCAATCATTTTTTCCATGGACCATTTACAACTCAAGTGATTTTAATCACTACACAAACATTGTAAATTCTGTTTTTGGTAGAATAGACTCCATTTTGTGCAAGCCGAGGAGTCCTCGAGCTTGAGGAGTATTAGAACTAGCTACATATCAATTTTCATAATTTTTAGACTCTGTTTGAGCCCTCAAATAGGCTCTAGAACCTAATTTTTAACTAGGCCGGACACTAGGTCTGGACAAGACCAAAGCTAGTTAGAAAACTATAAAAAGAGCTACAGAGCTCATTTTTGGGGTTAGATTGTTTGTGAATTGAGCTTATGTAAGAGAATTTTTTGACTAATGCAAAGAACTTCATTGTTCCTCTCCTTGTTCTTGCCTTGTGTGCGCGTGTGTGTGTGTATGTGTGTGCATGCTTGTGTGCTTCTCACTCACACACTTGTGCCTTCACTTGCTCATAGTCTTCATACTAGTCCTCACGTCTCCATGGATTGACAATTATGAGGTGAATCTGCTCACGTTGGTACTCACCATTGTGCTAGAGCGACACCAAATTTGGCACCGTTGCCGGGGAGAGAGCTTCGAGGACGAGCGTGTGATGGTAAGATGTCGAGTTGAGACATTGGAGTTATAGGTAGTATCCTTCCTTTTCTTTATTTTTCTTCATTTTTTCCTTACTTTCGCATCACCATCATCACCATCATCATCCCCACCATCTCCCACCTCCATCTCCATCTCCACAAAAAATTTCAATTTTTTGGTCATATTACACTCCCCACCTCATTTCCCTCATTTCATTGTGAGAGAGAGCGAGAGAGAGCTTGCATGCTATCTGTTTTTGGTGTGTTTTTGAGCTTTTGTTGCAGGAACTAGCTGTACCACCTTCTCCAGCAGTGTGCGTAGGTACGACAGACTCTGCACAGGTCCCGGGACGACGACCTCTGTCTGTCGCGGCAGACAGAAAAACTGAATATTTTGTGAATGCGTGTTTGGCACGGTAACCTACACCATTAGAGCACTCCAAATCACTAGAAGTTTCTCAAAAATTTGCATTTTTTCAGTCTATCGCGACAGACACCATCTATCGTGACAGACACCGTCTATCGCGACAGACACTCGTCTATCGCGACAGACACCGTCTATCGCGACAAACACCCGTCTATCGCGACAGACAAAGACCCACGATAGACCCCGTCTATCGCGACAGACACCTGTCTATCGCGACAGACCAAATTCCACGACAGATCCAGTCTATCGCGACAAACACCCGTCTATCGCGACAGACCAAAACCACGACAGACGATAGACACCGTCTATCACGACAGACCACTCTATCGCGACAGACCCATCTATCGCGACAGACACCGTCTATCGCGACAGACACCTGTCTATCGCGACAGACCAAATTCCATGAGAGATCCAGTCTATTGCGACAGACACCGTCTATCGCGACAGACCAAAACCACGACAGACCAAAACCACGACAGACGATAGACACCGTCTATCGAGACAGACCACTCTATCGCGACAGACCCATCTATCGCGACAGACACCGTCTATCGCGATAGACACTGTCTATCGCGACAGACACCGTCTATCGCGACAGACCACTCTATCGCGATAGACACCGTCTATCGCAACATACCACTCTATCGCGACTGACAGCCCCCCACGACAGTTTGTGTCTATCGCGACAGACACCATCTATCGCGACAGACACCGTCTATCGCGACAGACACCGCCTATTGCGACAGACACCATCTATCGCGACAGACCACTCTATCGCGACAGACACCGTCTATTGCGACAGACAGTCCCCCACGACAGTTTGTGTCTATCGCGACAGACACCGTCTATCGTGATAGACAGACATTTTCGGCAAAAATTAAGGGGTAAATTTTTTGGAAATTTAGGCTAAATTTTGGGCATATTTGCACTCTCAAATACTCACACACTTGAAAAGGCCTTAGAAAAATGCATTAAAACTCCTGAAAGGTTCTGTTTGTCTGTTTAACCCCCTAAACCCTAAACGGTCATAACTTTTTCATACGAAATCCATTTTTTGAGCTCTAGGGCTTGTCTGTCAATTGAAGGATCAAATTGAAGCTAAACTTGGGATTCTTACAGGATCATCGAGAGCTCTTGGAGAAAGCAAAGTAAGTGCCAGGGCGAACAAGCTTGGGAACGTGCTTCCTGGGTAGACGAGCATCACCAGGAGGAGCGACTTGAGGTTGGAACATCACTTAACCCCCTCAGTCTATTCTTAGCATAGGCTAAGTGCGAGTAGTTGTTCTGATTGACTAGGGGTACGATAGGAACACTCAAGTTTGAAGAGCCCTTAATTTCTCAAGTGCAAGGGTAGGCTAAATTGTAGTCAAGGGATAACTTAAAGGAAAAGAACTTAAACTAAGCGGACACAGAACATCAAGTACGACATACTAAAGTGCTCATGACGACGCTTAATTAAAAACAAGAAAACACGTCCAAAGGAACTTAAAAGGAACAAGTGACTGGTACCAAAGAATCAGCAACGTACAAAGGGCATATGAACCTTAGGTCAGGTAGACACCTAGGGAGAGACAGACAAAGTCTTAGATCTTCAGAGGCTAGTGTCAATCATACTGCTAGGTCTTGGGCCCAGTAGTTGAGCCATCATTCGTATTACCCTAGTTCTGAGACTAGCGAGTCTGAGATGTCCCACGGTATGGAGAGACCTACAGGAAGTTCTGGGGTGCCATATTTACATAGGGTGGAAGGCCCTTACAAGATGCAACTCGAGTACCTTAGGACCAACCGATTAGGTGCTAGCATCTATGAGGACGGCCTAGGAAGAGCGGTGGTCCATATTAAAAACCCTGACCAATCCATTGGACTAGAGCGCCCAGCTGTCAAGTTTGAAAATGGAGCATACTTGGACAAGGAAGGGACAATATATGTAGTCACCAGTCATCCCGATAGGACATATGAATTTGGGAATGTGGTCCCGGAAACGGACTTAGGTGACCTAGAGCAAGGAAACATGGGTGAAGAACCTAGAACCCCCCGAGGAAAATCTGTTCTCACGAGGATTATCACACCAGAGTGGATTCCCTAAGATAATAAGAGCATAGATCTCCTCTTGAACCGAGAGATGGATGAAGCCTTTTGGAGATATAGACCTAGTCAGCCGAGTGAGGTAGGAACAATCATGATATATGAGTTCAAAGATCCTGATATTCCAGGAAGAGTGACCTACTTAGATCACTCTTCAGAGAGGATCTTTGGGGTTACAGAAAATGATAGGCATGCTTACACTTGGAAAGGAGAATTTATTTTCCCCCAATCAAGATCGAATGTGTCCTTTGGTCGCCAAGGAGCTGGAACATCTCAAGCTCATGGGACTCAAAGAGAAAGGAGTCGAGAGAGACCTGAGGTAAGCTTTGCCAACTCTTGGGGAAGAGAAAGAACGAGAACGGAACCAAATAGAGGGGAACCTGAGGGACATAGAGCCCCAGGGAACCGAAGAAATGCCGATGATTTCCCTTTGCCAAGACCGAGAGAGCACACGAAGACCTTGAGACCGACCCAGCTAGTTAAGTCCATGAAAAACTACTTTGATGGCACTGGAGACCCCTACGATCATGTAGCTGAGTTTAAGCAAGTCTTGAGAGCTGAACAAGTTGAAGACCTGTTCACACGATACAATGCCTTTGGTTTAACCCTTAGGAACACCGCCCTGACATGGTTTCAGCCACTAAACGAGAGGCAGT
The DNA here is from genome assembly GCA_020310875.1 of Ceratopteris richardii. Classification (NCBI taxonomy): domain Eukaryota; kingdom Viridiplantae; phylum Streptophyta; class Polypodiopsida; order Polypodiales; family Pteridaceae; genus Ceratopteris; species Ceratopteris richardii. Next base: position 102,955,170 of record CM035442.1, on the reverse strand, counting down.
TTAGAAGCATAGATCAACTTTTAGAGGCATTCATTATCGAATTCTCTAAAAGTGGCATAAGTCATAATACTTCCTCATTGATATACAGCTTCAAGCAGACCCTGCAAGAGACTGTGAGACTTGCAGGAAGAAGATTTAGGCAATATCTTGAGCGATGTCCTGGTCCTGAGTTACCCACAGCTGCTAAGAAGGTGGCTTTATTCTTGGATGGATTGCTAAGTACCAAATTGAGATCATATGTGTACTTGAAGGACCCCCGGACTATAGAAGAATGTGTACGCATGTGCATCGATATTGAGGATAACCTAGGGGAGGAGTTAGAGCTATCCAAAATCTACAAAGATTCAGATAGTACCTCTAGCCTCTCTTCCTCACAATCCACATCAATTGAGGAACTTGCAGAAAAAGTAGCTCAAAAACTAGGTGTCTCTAGTAAACAAATTCCTAGATTTACCCCAGTAAAGAGGTGCTATTCTTGCGGTGGTGACCATGTGGCAAACGCATGTCCCATCACGGCTCAACCCCAAGTGAATCCTAGCAGCCAATATTGCACCATAGAGCGAAGGTACACAAATCACTCAGCACAAGACTGCCCATACAATAAGCAAGCGGTTAGGCAAACCTACCCTCAGCCATACCCTCAACAAGGCAGATACCAGAGTCAATATTCACCACAACAATATATTAGGCCTCAACAAAACTACCAACCGCAATATCAGGCCCAACTGAGACCCCAGCCAGTGCTAGCACAGCAACCACCTGTTCCTACTAATGTGATTCCGGTCAAGTATGCTGCTGCAGAAGAAAACCTGAATAGAGCGATAGTCCCAGTAACACCATTAATCTCAGAAAGTGATCCCAGTGACCATAGCTTTGATTCTACACATGTTGATAGTCCCCAGGCTTACTACATGCAGTCTCCTGAACATGGTGAGTCTTACTACAGTGAGGAACCGAGTGAACCTATTTGGGAGACAGAGTATGCGAATGTCATGTACACGAACCCCAACCCTAGACCTCAACCTAGGCAGGTAAGACCTCCATTTCCTAGAGGGCCATGCTATAGATGTTAGGGAGATCATCTCATTCGTGATTGTCCCTTGCCTCCACCGACACAACCCCAGTCAATGACAATCCAGGGTTAATGCCAGGAGTGTGGAAAGGAGCATCTCTTATGAGACTGCCCAAAGAATCCTAATAATATGCCAAAAATCACTCCTATCAATGTGATTGGCTTAGTGGTAGACTCCACAGGAAGTGTGACTTCCACAGCCCCAGTACAAGTCATCACGAGAGCCCAGACACTTAAGCAAAACCAAGACTCAGGCCAGGAAAAGAATGCGGAGGTTAGTGAGACTGAGAGCCAGAATAAGAAGAGGACAAGAGCTTGGAGAGATAGCCGTGAACGTATGAAAAGGCAATGGGCAAGAAAGATGAGCGAACTTGAGGAAAGCCTACGAGAAACCAAAGCCAAAATCATAGAAATCACATCTCAAACGCACTCTCACATATCCCCGCCACTACCATCCCCTTCACCCTCCATTCCTCCACCCACCAATCCACCACACGTAACCCAACCACCACCCCGAGTAGGATCAGTCTTAGCCGATTCCACTCCTGAAGATCTAGACATGATTCTTAAAGCATATCAAGCCAGAATTCAAGAAGGGCCCAATGTAACAGATCTTGAGAAATGTTACCCTAGAGCCGATCTAGAGATAGAGCGAACAAAGCTTTGTGCTAAAATGGTCGAATTGGCGCAAGCCATGTTTGAAGCCAGTCGTTTGTTCAATGGCTCTAACCCCATCAGAACACCATTGCACTTTGATGGTCTATTGGATAGATTGGAGGGGTTACTTGCAAAGTCTGGAAAAGGAGCCACCTCCCAGGCTAAGGAGAGGGCAAGTGATAGAATAAGCATTCCTTCCAAGGAAGCTTATGTGCCTAACTCCACTGAACTAGACACCTCTTCTTCTATGAATCAATACACACCAGAATTCTTGCGAGAGATTCAAGAAGAGAAATGGGCTAAAGAGAGTGAAGTTCCTCCTCCCATTGAACTGGTGGATGACACACACGATCAATTCCCACAAGACCTTCCTTCCATTTATGGAGAGCACGAGAGTGCCCAATCTCAAGAAAGATTAGACTTCGAGTCTAATTCTTTACAGGAACTACCCCATTTCACAGGCCCATGGGAAGCAAAGTCCACTTGTATGAGAGCACCCACGGTCATGGTACGAAATGAAGATTCAGTCATACCTACGAACACAGAGGTAGTGAAAAACACTAAAGTGCAGTGTAACCTCACCTTAGAAGAGCTGCTTAAGGTTAGACCAGAAGTGTGGAAACATGCAGCCAATCAAGTGCCCGAGATAGCAAAACCTCGTTCCCAGGTAGGATCCCAGAGAACAGTGCCAGAAATACCCTTAGACAAGATAGGAGACATGAGTGAGGGCGAAGAGGGAAACACATATCTCCCCATCACTCATCAGGGATACACAACCAAGGCCATTTTGGACTCAGGTGCAGGAGTTGCAATTGTTACCACTTCCTTATGGAAACGATGGGGCAAGCCAGCTCTCAGGCCAACGAGAATGAAATTGCAGATGGCTGACGGGCACATAGAAAGACCCTTAGGACTACTAGAGGGGATAACTCTCACTACTTGTGGTGTAGAGTTTGAGCACACATTTTCTATCTGTGACTTTAGCAAAAATCAAGCCTATGAGATGATTTTGGGAAGACCATTTATGCGACAGTTGCAAGTGGTACATGATTGGGGAACCAATTCCTTGTATCTGCAACACTTAGGTGTTACAACCAAAGTCAATCTCAAGGATTACTCTCATAGAGATGTCCCTCCTATCCAATGGAACCCCATCCATAGAGCCAGAGATGATACGGAATCGGTGCATTCCCTAGGATCAGGATCCTCATGGATGCATGAAGACACTCACTTATGGATGTGTAAGGTAACAGTAGAAGAAGAGAAGAGAGAAAAAGCTAGGGAGATAGGTGCAAAAGAAACCCATAGATCAATCTAAGACCCAGCCTATGCACCTGTAGTTTTTCCAGATGAAGAATTTGAACCTCACGACTGGGCAGAAATTCTAGCAACAATGGATGTAGCCATCAATGAAGAACAATGGACACCCCACTGTGATGAGGATGGCTATGACATTTCAGTCTTCTCCATAAAGCCCATCATGGGAGAGGCAGTTCTAGAAGAGTGCGAACCTAGCCCTGATGCATTTGAGGATGCGAGTGACTTCGATCTAGAGTCAATTATTATGGACCCACCTTTTGCATCAGATGAAGAATACTTCTATGAAGTGGAATTTCAACCCTAGAGGCATGGAGAGCTTACAAACGATGTAAGGCTAGCCACACATGTAACCCCTAAGGAAGAAGGAAAGAAAAGGAAGAAGAAAGAAGTCACACCAGAAGAGGAAGAATCTTTGTTTGAGGTCCCAGAAAATTTTAAGAAGTATGAGATAGACGACAGGAGAGTCATGATTAGAATGCCTAAACGAGAGGCGCAATCGAGGGAGGCCTATGATAACAAAGAAACCACCAAGAAAATAGTGGTAGCCATAGAAGAAGGGGAAGAGAGATGCACATACATAGGCCATGACCTGACAGAAGAGGAAGAACAAGAGCTAATAGCCTTGCTAAGAGAATACAGAGATGTATTCGCTTCGAGTTACAAGGATTTGAAAGGAGTGGACCCGGACATATGCTCACATACGATTCCCATGGCTACAGAGGCCAGACCCTCAAAACAAAAGCCATACACATACAATGACAACTATGCTGCCAAGATCAAAGAAGAGATAGACCGCTTGGTTGAAGCTGGATTTATCTATGAAATTGAGCACACTAAACGGGTATCCCCCATTGTAGTGGTGCCCAAAAAGAATGGTAAATTACGTGTATGCATTAACGTGAAGAAGGTTAACGCAGCCACTATCAAGGATAGTTATCCGCTTCCTATCACCGAGCATTTATTAGAAAGGGTAGCCGGCAAGGAAGTGTACAGCTTCCTAGATGGGTTCTCTAGCTACAATCAAGTAGCCATTGCACCAGAAGATCAGCATAAGACGGCTTTTGCCACAGAGTGGGGCATATTCGCTTTTAGGGTAATGCCATTCGGGCTTACCAATGCTCCCACAACCTTCCAGAGATTGATGTGCCATGTGTTTAAAGAGTTCCTGAGAAAGAATTTGGAAGTCTATGTTGATGATCTATGTGCTCATTCCAACATTAGACAAACACATATACCTGAACTCAGGCATATCTTTGACAAGTGTAGAGAGTATCAAGTCTGCCTGAACCCAGAAAAGTGTATTTTCATGGTCAGGCAAGGCAAGATTTTAGGGCACATAGTGTCAAAGAACGGCATCTCCACTGACGAAGAGAAGGTGAGGGCTATTGCAGAACTACCTAGGCCAAAGAATGTCAAGGAAGTGCAAGCTTTCATGGGGCATTGTGGTTATTACCGACGTTTCATTCACATGTATGCCATCATTGCAAAGCCTCTGTACGGACTTCTGACAAACTTTGAGTGGACTGAGGAATGTGAGAACTCTTTCAATGAGCTCAAACGGCGATTATGCTCAGCACCAATCTTGACTACACCAGATTGGAATAAGCCCTTCCATGTGCATGTGGATGCATCCAATTATGCCATTGGATGTGTGCTTGCACAACCTACTGGTGAAGGTAATATGGATCTTCCCATTGCCTATGCGAGTAGACAGTTGAATGCAGCTGAGCGAAACTATTCCACTACCGAACGAGAAGGGTTGGGCATGGTGTATGCGGTTAAAAAGTTTCGACATTATTTGCTTGCAAATAAGTTTAAATTTTTTACTGATCATCAAGCTCTACTATACTTGGTAAACAAGCCATGCAACACAGGTAGATTGGTGAGATGGTTCCTCTTACTAATGGAATATGACTTTGAGGTAGTGTTGAGAAAAGGCAAGACTCATTTGAGAGCAGATCATCTCTCTAGGCTCACATCCGGAGAAGCCCCACAAGGAGTATCAGATGATCTTCCTCATGCTTACTTGTTTAATTTGGAAGTAATACCTCAGTGGGCTAAGCCATTAGTGCCAGTATTGACATACGGGCCTAACCACCCAGTAATAAACACTCAAGGTAGAGAGGTAGTAAAAGCCCAGAAGTACCATATCATGGCAGGAAGCATGTACAAACAGACAGATCAAGGGATCTTGGCTTGTTGTGTAGAAGAGGACGAGTACACTAAATGGTTGCATTTAGCACATGTAGGTGCATTAGAGCAACACTACTCAAAGCAACGAACCTTACAGACACTAAGGAGACTCGGAGTGCATTGGCCGACTATGGAGGCTGACGTCCAAAAGTTGTGCAAGGAATGTCCAATCTGTTGCACTAAACCACCTGTGGAACATGCCACTCTTTATCAAGTGTCCATAGTGCCAGATTGGAGTGAACCACTAGTATCCTTCTTAAGGACGAAAACATTCCCTCCAGACATGACTCTGGCTAGGCAAAAGAGTTTAGAACAAGAAGCCCAGGATTATTCACTCATTGGTGATAATCTATACAAGCGTGGTAAAGATGGTTACCTGAGACTATGTGTCCATGAGAGTGAATATCTCAAAATCTTGGATACTGCTCACCAAGGTGTAGCAGGGGGACACTTTGGACCAGATCGGGTAATCAAGGCAATACTATTTGCGGGCTTTTGGTGGCCAACCCTTCACATGGATGCACATACCTATGTGAAAGGGTGTGATGTTTGTCAGAGAACTCAGTACCCTATACGCAAAGATGAGATGCCACTGAAGCCTATGATGGGCGGACGTGCATTCTCTAAATGGGGAATAGACTTTGTTGGTCCTATTAATCCCCCAGCTAAGGGTTCACATGCTGAGTATATCATCGTGGCCACAGACTATCTAACCAAGTGGGTAGAAGTGAAAGCTACTACAAAAAATGATGCTCAAACAACAGCAAAGTTCTTATTTGAAAATGTATTCACGAGGTACGGATTGCCAATAGAGTTGGTGAGTGATAGAGGCACACACTTCTTGAATGAAGTAATTGAAAACCTTCTCCAAGAATTCTTGGTGATACATAAGAAATCGGCCCCCTATCATCCACAAGCTAATGGCCAGGCAGAGAGCACTAATAAGATCTTATGCAATGTGCTGACTAAACTAGTGGACAATAAACGCTCTGATTGGGACAAACAGCTACACCATGCTGTTTGGGCATACCGAGTAGCCTATAAAACGGTACTCCAAGCCACGCCCTTTCAGATGGTGTTCGGCCAAAATGCAGTGCTACCACTAGAATTTTTGATACCTACGTTGAAAGTAGCACAAGAGCATGACTGGACAGGCCACAAGTTGTCCTCTAGAGTCTTCGATCTTGAACGATTAGGTGAAACACGATTGAGGGTTGCAGCAGGAATTTATGCAGCCAAGAAAAGGCAAAAGGCATATTTCGACGCACACGTCAAGGATAAGGGCTTGAAAGTAGGAGACCTAGTCCTAGTCTACACCTTGAAGCAACATGCACAGAAGTTAGAGAAGAGAGGTTACGGGCCAATGATTATCAATAGAATCTCCACAAGCGGCGCAGTTCAACTAGCCACTCTAGAGGGTGATATTCTACCAAGTTACATCAGTGGATGCAGAGTCAAGTTATATCAAGAACCCCTCACTGAAGAGATGCTAAATCAACTCAACACTGCCAAGAAACGTAAAGAAGAAGAGAAAGGAATTAGAGAAGAAGCACAGGCAGAAGCTTTAGAACGCATCCGACGAATGAAATTGAGGAGACAAGGCAGAGACCCGCCTATGCCTGACACTCAAGAATTTGTAGGCTATCCGATGGCCATGTGCGAGGCTTCAGGTGGACGTTCCCATAGAATAATCGATCGACGACCTTTTGTAACCCTAGAAGTAGGACAAGGAAAGGGTGCAAAGACTGTAAGAGCTTTGATTGACTCAGGTGCATCCACTAGTGCTGTCAAATTGTCTTACTGCCAAGAATTGAATCTAACTATCAATCCTATAGAAGCATATCTCATAGGATTGGGAGGTGTGGAAACCCCTTGCATGGGTGAGGTGGATCTTCCCATCTCCATTCAAGACGAAGTGATGACAGTCAAAGTACTAGTGTGTCAAGATGAGGACCTCACTGAGCCTCTTGTCTTGGGTCAGGACTGGATCTATGATCATGCAGTCAAGCTCAACCTAAGAAGTGGACTTCTTCAGGTATGGGTAGATCATAGCCGAATTACAGTTGAATTGGAAAATGAGGCACTCAAGGAACTAGGCAAGGCACAAACTCCTGGTCCTTCCAGGGGCGCACATGAAGTTGACAATGCTATTTTTGGCCAAAACTATATGATGCAGAAAGAGGCTTGTCTCAACAATGGAGCCAGGGAGAGGACGGAACTCCCTTCTTTTCCAAAGACTAGAAGGTTGCAACAACCAATGGTAGATCAAATACAGAAGAAGCAGAACACCACCGATACTGGATGCCAAAAAAAGGAGCAAAGCAGATTGTTTCAGCCATGGAAACAAGTATGGAGGCGAAAAGGCAAATACCCTGTTCAGACCAGGCCGATCCCACGGCCAAAACCTCTTATTAGTAGTCAAGAACACGACACTAATAAGAAGTCCTTCATTAATCCTTCTGTGAAAGTGAAGTCTATTTGGGTACCCAAGAAGTCAATGAAGGCCAGCCCACAATCACGACAAATCTGGGTGCCTAAGGCTTGCTTGCGGGCTCAAATAGCTACACCAAGGCCACAACCGGTACAACATGTTTCACTCACTCGAACATCTGAGGCACAATCTTACACATCACGCACGGACACATATTCTTCCATGCGCAAAAGTAGAATCACTCTTAAATGGGTCCCTAAAAAGCCTCATTCTCAAGCAGATACCCCTATCCAACTCTTCAGAGCTTCCACAAAATCAAGATCAAAGCCCATCCACTGCATTTGGCAACCTCAAACTTGCAATAAACCCCCTGACCCCAGTTGTAAATCCATGTCCATACACTAACTACGTCACTCTCACACTACATCATCCCACTCAGCTCTTAGGTCTACCCAATGCCTAACTACACACACAAGCACCGAGCACTTCTTAACCTACTAATCTCTCCCAAACCTCATGTTAATGTTGTAATGGGGACAAAAACGGTTCTATCTTGTCCTTTACAATGTTAACACATGTTTCTATATTCTCACAGAATCAGGAGGCAAGAAGTAACATGGCAGAAACGACAGGTCCGAGTTCACAAGTAGGAATACTTACTGCAGGAATCGATGTGGATAGTCTACCTGTGGATATGCCACCAATTGAATGACCTGTGGAGCTGCAACACCTTCAGCAGATTCTGGTACCGGAGCCACCCACAGGGATCACAGAAAGAGTCCATGACAATTCTCATTGGTTCAATGGCATGCCAGGTCCATTAGGAGAGGCCAAGTATATATGGGAGTCTAAGTGCGAGTATGACAGATCATGGGTTCGATTCCAATTTTTCTCCAAGGAGTTTGAGACTCTACAGAACACAGAGGATCTCCAGACCATAATATGGCAACGTGCAGGGCTAGCAGAATACTTTGAAGCACCACTACCTAAACCGGATCTCCTCCGATGCTATTATTTGGTCTCCACATTACAAGCTAATGAAGAAAAGGACAAACCAGGATCATTTGTTCTTCCTTCCTTGCTAGGCAACAACGAGTTAAAGAGGTTTGAACTTACCTTGGAGTTGGTGAGCTCTGCTTTGAATATGCATGGCACACATGTACCTTCTGAGAAGGATGCTCTCGTTCCTACTAACATGAAGGATAGGAAACTACTGAAGCTTAAAGACATGGCAGCACTCACCCCAAACGTGTCCATCCCTCTCCGTATGTGCATGCAACATTTTGCTTTCCCCGGCCAAGACGGATTCACACAACCACACAAAAGAATCTGGTTCGCTCTCTACTTAGCTGAGACAGGTGCGTTACCAATTAAGCTGCCTGTATGGATTATAGATCAATTGTATGAAGCAAATAAAAGGTCTTCTAGGAAATTAGTGGTGAACGGTTGCTGTGCAATCACACACATTATTTACCGGTGCCTAGCATACGATGTTCCCATTGAACGTGCCTTAACTTGGGCACAATTACAAATGTTCAAGAAGCTCAAGACGTCCACACATCAATCCAAGCGCATGAGGGGTGCCATCCCTTGTGTCCAGACAAGGGAAGTTCTGACTACTCCTGAAGTATCGCCACGAGGGGAGGCCACTATACCTCCCTTTACCATTAGGATACCCAGGTCTGGATCTGAAACTACGACACAAGCTACCCCTTCAGCTCCTCCTGCTCCATCTGAATTTGAATTTGCTACAACCGGAGATGCTGAAGGAATGGATCCCCAGGACTTTGAAGCATTCTTACAAAGTACACAACTCTCTGATGTAGAGTTTTATTCAGATGCAGAAGAACAAGGCACATCTTCACAAAGAAGAAGAAAATCTACAGACGGCCGCCATGTACATTGGAGTGACGCTCAGCAAGGTCAACAACAAGGACACCTAGAAGAAGAAGGAGCATATGAAGAGGAGACCACTGAAGCCCCAGCCTATACAGCAGAACTCCGAAGGCTGTATCAAATCATGGAACGAGTGCGATCGCAACAACTGCTCACTGAATAGAGCAGTAGAGTACTCATGACTCACCTGTTGGAAGAAGCAGGAGTTGACTCAGAATATAGCGAAGGTCTCTTATTGATGGCAGAAACATATGGGGTAGTAGAAGTAGTGCGGACCGCCATTAGGAGGTCTCCAGTTCAATATGATCCACGAAGATTCCAGACACGACCACGGTCAGGTAAGAATATCCAGATCCCCATTACAACGGCAGAAGGGCCAATTATTACATACGAACCCATCGAGACAACCTCCCAAGCAACAGAAGCTGCTAGCCAAGAGCACCCAGTCACCCATGAGGAATCCACCGAGCCACTACCACCCACACCCCCACCATCGCCTCCTAGAGCAGAAACCGTGGAAATCGCCTCGACCACTCAACCCACCGAACAAACCTTCATCTTCCGTACTCCCATCTCTAGTTCAACCCTATTCTCCACCTCTGATAACCCAATCTATGAAGCAACCACCATCACTACACAATCCACCAAATCGCTCATAGAGCCTGCCCTAGGACAACCATCCCCCATGCCCTCAGCCATAGGTCATCCTGACCCTAGATCCATATTCATGGGTTTCCCTGCTACCACGCAACCCTTCATGCCCTCCTCAACTCTACGACCTCAACCCCCAACCTCCATCTCTCCACTTCTCCGATCCCTCCATAACTTCCTTGCTAGAACTTTTCAACCCAGGTCTCAACCATTCCCTTTATTTTCAGCTCCCCACCCCACTTCTCATCTATTCACCACTTTCACACACACACACCACCTACCATTCCAATGTATATGGTAGACCCCACACTCGCACCGACTCCTGAAAGTATGGATATTTCACCACCCACGGCACCTCCCCCTCCCCCCACGCTTCCACCTCCTCCCATTCCCCCTCCACCAATTTCACCCACACACAGGTCTTCAATAGACACATCATTCACTCTTCCCCTTCCCCAATTCCCTTCCCATGCATCTTCCATTGTAAACACCCCCCCCTCATCTATAGGCAATGCATTGGACACCATGCTAGCTTGTATATCAAACATAAGGACAGTTTACAATCAGCTCCAGCAACAGAATGAACGCCTGCAAGAGCACTCGGAGACACTACAACACCGCCTTGCTGCACTAGAAGAGGAAAATGCTCGCCTCCACACACAATTCCAAACTCTCCAAGAGGCTCATAGCATATTGGAGGTACAGTTACAGAACACAAATCAGGAAGCAATACAAGTGGTAGAAGGTCATCTACGGACACAGCTGGAATGCAATTCAAAGCTTCAGCGAAATATGGCCCTACTCAAGCGACATCTTGCTGCCGCTCATGAAGAGAATCGACGCCTGCAATTACAAAATCAGGAAAACCTAGAAGCAGCTATCGAAAGCACTCCTGGGGCACCCATCAGCCCATCAAAGTTTCAAGCAGTGACCCCCGACAATATCAAGATCATATTGGAAGACTATGCCATGCTGCTTGAAGCACATGACCAGCTATCAGAGGAACTGGGTCAACTGAAGCAGAAACACCAAAAAGAAACAACAGTAGCCTCTCAAGCCACCTCCTCCGTGGCTTCACTTCTCACAGACTCAGAGGCCTTAAAAGATCTCCAGAAACAGGTCACCGAATTGCAAGCACGTCCACTACAATATGAGAGACCACCTTCCCCTCTAGAGGCTCCCACCGACGAAGAAGTAGTACAAATTCCTGTGGAACAAACATTTGAAGAAGAATATGACCCACAACCCTTCCTAGAAGGCCAACAAACGGAAGAAGCTCAGGACACATTCGAAGCACCACGGCCTCCATGGCTACGTCAAGTGGAGGAAATCGGGAGTTCTCACGAAGAGCGCACAGTAGTGCAAAATCAGGCCATGAGGGTCATAGAGGAAACTGTGCTACAATCTGCTTACTTCAAGAACCTGTCATCGAGACGCCTTATCCTCTCATCTGAACTCCAATACAGGCCTTATTATATTATTCTGGCTGATTATAATGCAGAAATACAGAGAGTCACGGGTAAGATTCCTACCTTTGCTACCCAATTTCAACCCGAAGACCTTCCTCTAGAGGTGCAAAAGGGCAAAATTCGTCAACCCACCTGGCGGCAAAAACTTCTAGAGACATATCCAGAAATGCTACGCACATGGAACAACGCGCCTTTACATCTCCTATACAATCCATGCTATGGTCCAGTTCCACGCCGCATGTCTTGGAAGGCATTCAATATCAAAGTGCAGAACAACGCGCAATGCAAGGAATGGCTAAACTACCCGTACATTGCGCCACCACAGGGACCACCGTCGGTAGCGTACATGATGGGAACAATTCGACATTGGATGCCGCGATTGAAGCCCATGCCAGATGTGGCAGCTCAAATGATGCTTAAGATTTTAGATATGATGCAGGTAGTCCTGAAAACCTTTAAAAATGTAGCCGCACCACAGGTACGTCTACCGGGGTTTACCAATGGAAATTATGATTTGGTGTACGACATGAGCACCACCCCCAGTATTCGTGTGGCTTACGCCTGGCATGCACGCATCAAATACCTCCCTGCATGTTACAAACAAACCTTCGAAGAAATGTTCAGATCAGGTTTCTGGGAGTATCACTCGGAGGTCTTCGCAGCAAAGCCAACACACCTGCTCCATCTCTTTGCTTGTGAACAAGCAATGTACTCTGAGTACTACACCACACCGCAACCAGAGGTCCCTAGCGCAATAAATTGGGATGCATTGGAAGCTGATCTAGCAAGAGGCTTAAGGATAGGAGAACACGAACTTGCCACCAATGTCATCCAATACTATATCAACCACCCTATAGAACAGAGGTCTGTTAGGGGCGACAGACGCTAAGAAGGGGGGAGTGTTGGCATACAAGTTAGATGAAGAGTCCTCCACATTGATAATACAAAGTGGATGCACTTGTTGAAGAGGACTTTGGTATGTTTGATAACCAAATGGATATTGAACACTAATTCACTTTTTTGCCATGTCTATAAATTCGTTGATAGATGTCATTTTGTGAGCCACTTATGGACCAAAAATGCATGCTTTGTTTGCACTTGATAGAGTTTGAAATCTTTTGCAAGATTTTTTTCTAGATCAATGCCTCTAGAACAAAGCTCTAATTACTTCACTTAAAAATCCATCCAAGAAAAGTTAGTTCATCTTTTCTTGAGAAGAAATTTCCCTAGCTGAACAATTACATACTACTTGAATCTCTCAAGGTCAAGTTGAATATTCTTGTTACTTGCTTGCTTGAAGGTATAGATCAAAGAAGAGTTATCATCATAGATATCTTTCATTGAGAACTCAATGATAAAATCATCTAGGATATGGTTCTAAACTTGAAACACTTATCTATCAAGTGTTGGGAGCCACCTCAAAACTATTCCAATTAATGTGAGGATAAAATTTTCATACTGCATGTAGAATTCATTGAGTTTGTTGTCTCAAAGGACAAAGAATTTTTCCATAGTCTTGAGCCCTTCAAAATGAAAAGAATTCATTTTGAATGATTTGGAGGTTAGGATGTTGTCTCTTCATCTAAGGTCAAATATGTGATTTGGATTCATTGTTCATGAGCTTTGTAGAACTGAGCACTCTTACACATTTGGGGGAATGTGAGTCATCTTGATCTAATGCATCTTCCCTTGGAAATCTCTTGGAAATCTCTTGGAAATCTCTTGGAAATCTCTTGGAAATTCATTACTAGTTCTTGCTTCTCTTGGAGGAGTCCTTTTTTCATGAGATTTGGGTAACTGGAGGGTAAATTGATCTTTATGAATGTACTTATCTTTTTCTCCATAAATTTTCTTCCAATTCTCTCATATATTCTTGTGTATATAGGTGAAAAAGAGCTCATACTTAAGATATTTCATTTCTTGAATGATCATTAAAGAAGGGAGTAATTTGTTAAGATTTGAAATTTCATAGATCCATGTCTATTCCAATAACTAGGTAGACACCCATGACTTTAGAATCCAAAGGTACTAGTTAAACACTTAGTATCATGTTGAGGATTCATTTCCCTTGTGAAGTGGTGAGTAGCTCTACATCTCTCCTCTAAATATTTAGCATTCAAGTCATCAACCATAAGCTCTCCTTGATGTTTCAATTTTCCAAGAAGATCACGCAATACACCTTGTTTGTCAAGGTAATGAACATCTACAAACTTGATAGCAGGATTTTTCTATGGAGTAATATCATTAGAAGCACGCAAACATATAATGTTGTGATTTAATCCATCCAAGTATACTGCTACTCCTAGAGCATCAATATGCAAATATTCTAGAGTGATACACTACTCGTCCTTGGTCCTAGACACAAGCTTCTCACTCATGGGCTTCCCTACATGTCATTGGTGCAATCCATTGTTTCAAACTCACTACCATAGTTCTTAGAGTAGGAAAATGTGAGTGTATGGATCAAGTTTTGAGTCACGCTCTGATCCAAGGGGATGTGGCTTTGTGCTCTAGTGTTTTGGACGAGTGCACAAATTGATCACAAGTAGATTGTCGATTTTCATTCAATTTCGTCCATATTTTAATTCAATTATTGCCTTTTGTGTCTTTCAAGTATCTATTTTATCTTTGGTGGTTCTAGGTGCTCAAATGAAGTTCCATTTGATTGAAAAGCTTCAAATAGACTATAGCAGTTTAGTTGGACCTCCTTTACTTAATTTGGAGCCTGTTGGAGTGAAAAGTGTGCTTGAATCACTTGCAAAGACCCTTGGTTTCTAAATTACACTCATGAAACCTTTGAATTCTAGTGGAGAGAATCACGTTTATGAAAAAAATTCTCAAAAATTCGAAGTAGAAATACAATTTCCCCAAAAAAGTGATTTCTTTTTAACGTTCATGATTTTCCAAGGGTAACTATGATTTCTCTAGAGCCATCTCAATGTCCTTGGGGTGTGCGCGATGCAAAACTTGTGATTTTTGTAGAGTACGATTTTGATGTTTCTTGATCCGATTTCTGATGAGAAATGATGACTTCTATGTAGCAATTGTGATATCCCTAGAGCATGTATGGTTGGACAATCATGATGTTTGACAAGCAATCACAATTTCTTGATGCCGATCACTCATGGTAGATGTCTCTATTATGATGATAATTTCTTAAGGACCATGAAAATTTCTATCGTGTGATTTTCCTTCCATGATTTCCAATAATCATGATTTCTCACAAGAAATCACAATTCCTTGAGAAAAATCCCATTTTCTCATGGGAAATCATAATTTCCTAAGAAAATTAATTCTCATGTATATTTTTTGCAATTTTCTCCAATTCTTACCTACATGGCTCATTTTTTATTGATCTTTTTGTCAAATCCTATGTTTACCACTACCTTGATCCAAAATCCACAGAAAAATTAAAAGAAAACACACAATTTCTCTCATAACTCAATAATATAACATTTGCATGCCTAGATATGCATGCATAGATGTCAGATGGGTATGAAAGTTGATGGAAAATAAAATGTCACCTCAAATAAGTTGTGTCTCAAATTTTGTGGAAGTTAGAGAAGCACACAATGTGGAGTAATCTCAAGGAGGTCCACATTCTTTCTCTCTTAATCTCGCTCATGAAAATGAGATTCAAGATTGTAAATGACAATACAAAACATGGATTTGAGTGATGGGAATCTTGAAGATCTCTTCAAACCTTTCTAGTGGTCCAAATAGCTCGTAAAATCTTTGACAAGTAGTTTTTTTTAATATAAAGGAAGTTCGGCAATAGCCTACTCTCCCGGACTTGAATTAAATTAAGAAACAAAGGTACAATAGAAGGGGACTAGTGCCCACGGGACCCCCCAAGTCCCACAAAGCAGGGGAAACTTGAATGAATCCTAGGTTGCATTACAGAGAAGGTTAATCACCCTCTCATCGCCCTCATGCGGGGCCCACTTGGGTTTGAGCTTGTTGTTGATCAAAAGGAGAACTTGATGGTGTCTGAAGGGGGGGGACTTCTTACTGTTAACGATCCTTTTGCCCAGGAGGAATAGTGATTTCTCAATCGACCACTCCCTGGGGGGATCGCCGAAGTTGAGAGCACACCTCTCCCGCCAAATTTTCCACAGGACTTCCCCTCTGATGGCGTTCCAGAGTGTCGCAGAGCAGCCGATCGCTTCTCCCAAAAGGACTTGTTTCCAACTAAAGTGTTTTTGAAGTCTGATTTTCATTCCAACCGTCTGCCAGATTCTGTAGGAATTGGGGCAAGTAAGGAAGATGTGTGGGACATCTTCGATAGCACGGTGGCAGCGTTTGCACCAAGGAGGGATCCCACAAATTTTGCTAGCCTTATGGTTGGTCCAAATTCCTCGATGAAGAATTTGCCATAAGAGGAAAGACTTCTTAATCTCAATAAGGGGGTGCCAGATACCCATGAATTTCATGTCCCACCGAAGCCGCGTCCAAGACAGGCACCACTTCTTGTTGAGGCTGATCTGGAGGTCAGCCGTTTCTTTGATGTTCGGGATTTTGAGTAGGCTATTTCCGTTGTGCCATTTGAGACCAAGCGAGTTCGGTGTGTCATGTCCCATGAGAAGGCGCGTTTTGTGCCGATCCCAAGCGAGGCATCTGCTTTGCAAAGTGTTCCATTCTTCGTAGGAGATGTTTGTGCGAGGGTCAATATCCTCGAAGTTGATCCAGTTGTTGGTGTCATGTTTCCAGAGGTGTTTCCATTTTTTGAATCCTTTGTTCCATAGTTTCTTGGCATTTTGAATGTTCCACGGCTCCACACTCCGAATGCCATGTATCGGAAACCAGATAGAGTCGTTTTGTCTTATTCCGGCCGCCCACTTCCAGTCCTCACTAATTCTTGTGAAGCTTTTGACTTTATTCCAGCCCTTCCAAAGGGAGCACACGAGATTGGATCCTTTCGGGAAGACGGGGATCGGGGAGAAAAGCAGGGTCATGATGTCAAGATTCTTCCAGTTCGGGAACCCCGTGAGGGCCAACTCATTCTTGTTTCTGAAGATCAGCTTGGCCCACGAGGCCTCCCTATTGCACCAAGCCCTAATCATCCATTTGGCTGCCAGTTTGTTAGCCATACACCCAATGTCCAGGATACCAAGCCCCCCGCTATCTCTCGGGCTAGTGCAGATGGCCCATTTGATTTTAGGCACCCCCCTTCTGTTATGATCGCCCGTCCAAAGAAAGTTTCTACAAATACTATTCAGTTTGGACAGGCCTTGCTCATTCGGTCTCCAACAAGAAAGGAAGTAGATGGTAGAAGAGAGGAGGAACGTGTTGATAACCATCGCACGCCCAGCGAGATTGATTTGCATACCTCTCCAATAGTTAAGTTTGTTTTCGAGTTTAGCCAACACCCAGTTCCATCGCTGCTCCATAGAGATGCCAAACCCCAAGGGGATTCCAAGAAGCCGAAGGATTTGGCCCTGCGGAATGATATGACAGCCATGATCAGTGAGAAGGCTAGGATGCTGTCCCACAATGGCCCTGAAGGCGGTCTTAGAGTGGTTGATTTTGGATCCAGAGGCATCACAAAAGGTAGCAAGGCACCTCCAGAAAGTCTCCAGGCTGGTACTATCATTGCGGACGAACGCGTTCATATCATCAGCAAAAAGTCTCATGATGATTTGACTGTGGTCGTGAGGCAGCCGGAGGCCTTTGATATTGCCAGCCTCCACATGATGAGCCACAAGTCTGCTCAGCCCCTCAGTGGCGATGGCAAAAAGAAGGGGGGCCAGAGGGCATCCTTGTCTAATCGATCTTCTAAGATGGATCGCCTTCGAAAGTTTGCCGTTAACGTTAATTTGGGTCGTTGCGTTTCCGAGAAGGGTCGCGATCATCTTGGTGAATTTCTGACTAAGTCCGAGATCTTGGAGCGACTGCAGAATATAGTCCCATTCTAGCCTGTCGTAGGCTTTGTCAAAGTCGATCTTGAGGAAAACCACATCTTGATTAGACTCATTTGCAAATTGAATACCTTCCCAAATATCCATAATGGTTTCCAGGATAGACCTGCCTTTGATGAAACCTTTTTGGTCCTCACTAAGCCACGATCTCAGGTGGCACGAGAGTCTGTTGGCAATGACTTTGGCGATGATCTTGTATCCTGTTTGGAGCATCGTAATAGGCCGCCAGTTCTCGATTCTGTTCTTTTCCCCCTTCTTGTGTATCAACTTGATAATTCCATTATTTAGACAAGAAGGAAGAGCACCAAACTTTAGCGCTTCTTGCCAAACCATCCGAAGGGGGGTGGCGACCACCAGCTTGAAGGATTTAAAGAACTCGTTAGTGAGTCCGTCGGGTCCCGGGCTTTTACCGAGGGGGAGGGCATCAATGACCTCAATGATTTCTGATTCCGAGATAGGGGCATGAAGAAGGGAGTGGAGGTTGGGTGGTATCCTCCGGGGGGAAACCCTAGAAATGGCAGCCATACAGTCCCTTCTATGGTGGGAAAGGGGGTTCGAGGTTCCCAGGAGTCTCGTGAAGTGCCCCTCAATGATGCCAAAATTTTCTTCTTCCGAATTGCAAACATTGCCATGTGGGTCTAGCAGTAGGGGGATCGACTCTCTGCTGTGTTTCCTTTTAAGGATACAACACATCTCTTTGGTGGGTTTGTCGGCTTTGCCAGCCCACCACTCCTTGAAGAAGATTTGCAAGTTTTTCCTTTGTAATTCTTCCTCGTATCTCAATACTGCTCTGATTTTCCTGAGGCCTTTCTGGGCTTGTTGTTTTCCTTTGTTCACTTCCTCCTCGAGCCGCCAGAGTCTGTGGTAAAGGGCTTCCCTACGAGCCCGCCGCACAGTCTCGAGCATCTTCTTAGTTCTGATCATGATCTTGCGAGACTTGTCGACCGCACTTCTCCAGCACTTGGCAGGGGCCAAGCCAGCGGCGAACGCCACTTTCCACACATCGGCAATTTCTTGGTGGACAGAAGGAATAGAGAAGGTGGTTGCGTTGGCATGGAACCACGGAGCCTTGCGGATTTTGTTGGAAGGTTGAAAAGTGATAACGATCGGGTAGTGATCAGAGATAGTGAGGTCAGTGCGTTGCGTGATGGTAGGGTGACCCCACTGTTGAGTGAAACTCTGGGAGATGTAGCATCTATCGAGTCTAGCTTTCCTCAGGTCCTCGCCCGCTTGGAGATTCGACCAAGAAAAGCCACTCGAGTCTTTGAACTCAGTCAAATCCAAGTGGAGTTTGGTCATGTCCCACGTTTCTTTCTCCCGACTGTCGATGACCCTGCCCTTGCCCATCCATCTGTCCATAGGGTCTTCCACCATGTTGAAGTCTCCACAAATAAGAACGTTGTGGGGAAGTGAGTCTAAGGAAGCCCAAGTGTTCAGTCTCTCCAAGTCCCCGTTAGGGGCATACAAAGAAACCATAGTAACGCAAAGAGGAGTACCAAAAGAGACAGCAATCCAACGGTGACTTACATCTTCAATGGAGTTTTCAAGCTTTTCAAACCAGAGTTGTTTAATACCGATGGCCGTTCCTCCAGACCCCCGTTGGTGCTTCGTTGGGATCCACACATGGGCCGAGGAGATCTGTCTGAGCCGCTTCTGGAGGTCTTCTCCGTCAATTTTAATCTCTTGAATACATATAAAGTCTGGGTTTAAACTAATGTCGCGAAGCCATTGACCAATGATGGTCGCTCTTGAGGGGTCGGTTAGCCCTCGAGCATTTAGCGAGATGACAATCATTTTTGCTTTGATCCCTCTTTGCGGGAGGGAGCTTTGTCCTTTCTTCTCTTGACTTCGTCTTTCTTTTTCGCTAGGATCTGATCCCGACTTAGAAGTCGGTTCTTGTGGGGGCTTTTCCAGGGTAGCTCCATAGGCTGTTTTCCTTTGCGGGATGTGCCTTGCTGGGGAGACTTGGGCCCCGTGCTCGGCACCGTTTCCGGGATCGTCGATCCAATGATGGAACTTTCACTATCCATGTTGTCTTCGTTACTAGTGGTGAAACCATCTTCTTTGCTTGTAGTGTAACCCTCCTGGGGGGTTTCTTTGTTGTCATGGGTCTCTAGGGCTTTGTCGTAGGTGTCTATCTCAAGTAGCTTCCCACCTGGGTAGTCAAGCTCATTGATCTCCTTTTCTAGATTGCAATACAAATTGCTGAAAGGGGTAGGCGGCAGGTTGTTTCTCTCACCGTTGGCCCTAGGGCTTCTTTTCCTTCTTCTTCTAACTTCCATAAAGCCATCAGCATCAGCTTGCGGATTAAGGAGGCCCTTGCCTTCCCCCTCCTTGGTCGAGTGGGTCAAATCGCCAATGTTGTCTTGAGCGGTTTTGGAGGCTTCTTGAGAGCGCTTGTTTTTTTGCCTGAGAGGGCAATCTTTAATCCTGTGACCTTGCTGGCCGCAACGAAAGCACGCATTGGGAAGGTTTTTGTATGTGATGTCCTGTTCCCAAACCTCTCCTTCGCCCATGTCCACTTTGATCATTGAAGGAAGCGGCGAACTGAGGTCGGCCTCGACACAGATTTGGGGGTGCCACCTAGCATTGAACGAGTGTCTTGCACCTTCATAGATGAGACCACCAACGTCTTCGCGTGAAGCCAGCGGCTTGCCGATAGGAGAGACAATGTCCCACACGAAGTTGTACAAGAAGTAAGGAAGGTCAGGGAGCTCAACCCAAAGAGGGTACCGGAGCGACTTCGATTTGTCGGGAGTAAAGTCCGGGGACCATCTGAATAGGCACAGGGTCGCCCGACCGAACTGCCAGGTGCCAGCGCTAAGGGCTTGGAACGCCATCTCTTCATTTTCAAAGACTAGCAGCATGTGGTTCGCTGGAAGGAACTGACATTTGCTAACAATTAGTCCTCGAGGGAACCACTCTTTTCGAAGCCATTGTCGCACAGTTTCGAGCGGGGGCCTAGGGCCAAACACTTGGCCGACGAGGCAAACTTTCTTGAGCTCCTCCTGAGCCGACAGAACTGCGGGTCTACTGAGGGAAACAATGGGGGATTCAAAACAATCTTTGACAAGTAGTTACAAATCCATCCAAATAGAAAACTTAAATGGAACAAACATTCAAATAGAATGTTTAGCTATGTACTCACTTGTAATGTACCTTGATAGAATTCCAAGCTTGCTTGTACTTCTAATGCCTTATTCCACTCTCTTCAAGCTACAAATTGGATCCTTTTTACTAACAAAGGAAAGGATGCTCAATAATTGCACCAAAGTGTTTATTTGTAGACCCACAAAGCCAAGGAAGGAGTGAAAGTACCATCTTCAAGTGGATAGGAAGATAAATAATTACTTGCCAATCTGAGTACCTATTTAATTGAGGGCACAAAGACCAAGAAAGAAGACCTACGTGTGTCTAAAGGAAGAAGAATTAGAGAAATTTTGGATATGATAAGCTATAGAATTTGATGAGAGACTATCTCCTAATTGGTGGGAGAACCATCCCCCCTATTGTTGCATATCAATATGCTCAACTCAAGAGCATGACACCTCTAATGCTTCGAGAAGAAGCCTCCACACTTTCACATACCTCAAAGAAACTCAACTTTCACTCTAGAGACCATAGATGAGCTATGGAGAAGAAGAAATTTGATAAAAAAAGAGAAGCATGAATCACAAGAGATTCTTCTTTACAAGTGAAAAAAAGTCTTTACAAAATGATCTCTCATTGTTCTTTATACAAATTACAGTAGTCAATTTCACGCCAAAATGGCCGGGATAGCTAAAAGTAATCTCAACTCCTAATTGAACCATTTTCAGTAGTTTAGTGAGGCCGAACTGGACAACAAAAATTATCTACATATATCCAAGCGCTTCCCAACTCTAACGAATTACAAAAATTCATAGTCTCCACAAAAATGATATAGGATCCCTTTAAAAATCGATGTGATATTACAAAAAAATTGTCTTGGATATTTTTTCAATACATCACTTATCATCTTTGTCTTCCCTAGCACCTTCCTTCACACTCCCTATATCTTTCAAGAGTCTTTGAGCTTCTCAACATGGTCTTCAATGCCAGATTTGCATAACACGTATCTATATCCTTCTCCTCTTCATGTACCTGAACATTCTAGTGATCCTTAGGTGTGGTGTATCATGGATGAATGCATCATATTTCCCTATGTGAGTCATGGAGCAGCTAAAGTGATCGAAAGTAAGTGAATCACAAAATAAATTCCAAAGTGAATATCTTGAAAGCCAAGTATCCCAATCTGCTTTTGATCACTCAGGTCCTAATTGCAAAAAAGTAAGGTATTATAATTTTAGGACTTTGATAAAGGTGTTGGTTGCCTTTTCTTCCATGAGTAGTGCAACAAATAAGAGTATTCCCCCTTATGGGATAACCAATCACAACAAAATAGGGAACTTACAAGAGCATAATTACATTTTTTTTTCTCAATAATAAATGATTCTAAACATGAACGGTACCCCTTAGAAGCCTTCCACGATTAATCCCATAGAGTATTGAAGGCTGAAAAACTCCAGATCATGTTCAGAAAAAAGCTTTTAGAAAGTTCGAGATATCCTGCTTTGCAAACAAGCATCAAATGGTACCTCAAAGATTACAAAATGTGGCTGCTGAATACTTGTTTCCTAGCAAAAAAAATCAACTCTGATCGTAGAGCTTGAAAGATAAGCTTAAAAATGAACCAAAATTTTCCCAAATAAGTCGCTGGAATGGTGAGATATGTGCATCAAAATGTGGTGGCGTATCTTAGGTTCTCCGGTTGAAGTGGTTCCCTCCATGTGTTAGTACCGAATTGCACTCATCTCTAGGGTTTCACTCCCAAATTGCATTGGGTCCACTTCTTAGGCTTTAAACTTACCTATGATTTCCTTTTCTATGGCACCATAAGCACTAATTATAAATACAAAGCACACACACACGTGCTTGCACCAAGTTGCATGCCCTATGATCCTTTTGTTCCACCAAGTCGGAGTTACTTACTTAAGGGAGGTTTTTGAATGTTTTTACCTTTTTTGGCCCTATCGCAGTTGCATATTTCCTCTTTTTAGCAAAAAAATAACATACATGCTTTCCCCCCCTTGCCCAATTGCATTCAGAGGCACACTATACGAATTTTGCGCTTCAGATTTTAAGCTTACCCAAGCAAACAATAGAGAAAGCAAAAACAATCCCCATGCTCTTATCCTTACTATTTATGCCCCTCAACTTTGCAAATGATCATGAAGTTGTCCCTTCATGCATCCTTCCTCCTATGTAGTTTATTTTATATGTATGCAACTCATGTGCATGAAAGTTCTTTTTACCAAGTACTCTTAATATAAAGCTTATGCAAAATGGAATCCTTTAAGCAATCGAACAAATCGAGGAAAATCGAGTTTATCCTTTCTGCTCAAGATCAAGCGCATATGCACCTTAACTCCATCTTCTCATCTCATGGGACACGATTTGTCGTTCCCGATGGGTCTCAGATGGCATAATGGCAATTGCTTAACAAAAATCTCAAATATCAAAGGAAACATTGATTATCAGGTCAACCTCAACAAGAAGTGGTGCCTGTCGTGGATGAGGCTGCGGTGCGATATGAAGTTCATGGATATTTGGCACCCTCTCATAGAAAACAAAAAGTCAGTCCTCTTATGGCAAATGCTTCATCGGGGAATATGGACCAACCTAAAGGCTACCAAAATTTGTGGGTCTTCCCCCTGGTGCAAGCGTTGTTGACAGTCCATTGAAGATGTTGGTCACATCTTCTTTACTTGTCCTAACTCCAATAGGCTGAGGCAAATTGTCGACAATAAATTAGACTTCAAAAGCTTATCAGCTGGAAGCAAGCTGTGCTGAGAGAAGCAATCGGTTGTTTGGCGACTCTCTGGACTGCCATCAGAGGGGATGTCCTCTAGAAGATCTTGTGAAAAAGATGTGCTTATAACTTTGAGGGCTCCCCTAAAGAGTGGTCGATTGAGAAATCCTTGTTCTTACTCAATAAAAGAATCACCAACTATAAGAAATCCCTCCCTTTCGGGCATCATAAAGTGCTCCTTCTTATAAACAACAAGCTTAAACCCAAATGGGCTCCGCATGAGGGTGATGAGAGGGTGATTAACCTTCTTTGTAATACCATCTAAACTCTGTAAGATCTACCCCTGCTTTGTGAGACTTGGGGGGTTCCATAGGCACTAGTCCCCTGCACTTGACTTTTCTTTTCTTTTTATTTAATACAAGTCCGAGAGAGTAGGCTAAGCTGAAATTCCTTAAAAAAAAACAATATTTTGGTGAGCATCTATGTATATCCACAAATATGTAAGCAGGTAACCATGTCAAACATACAATAGGACATGCATTATTAATCACATGAAAAAACTTGCAAACGAGCAATCAATCATGAATATCAACTTTGCGCTAAAATAAATTACATATTCTTTAGTCAAGATTCAACCCTCCAAACATATGAACGAACAAATTGGCGAAATGCTTCCTCTTTTGTTTTCTCTTGTGTAAATGCAAACAATTGAGAAAAATCAGATATTTAAGATAGAAACTTTCCCTACCACCTGGGGATTGGCAAACGTAATAGGAAACCAACATCTTTCTTCTTATTCGCTTTAACATCAAGCTGTTGAATATTTGCTATATGGAAAAACCAAACAAGTACCATTCTACTGCTTCATCTCTTACCAACTCTATGCAGTACTTATCTCCTTTTCCAAGGTCTCGATTATCTAGCATATCAATTTATCTATGATGAACGAACTCGTTTACCTTAATAACATGCAAGTACGACCTCATGGTCACTCACCAAATACTAAAGATTTGTTACCTTACTTTATAATAGGAATCTCGCGATGAACAATGGTTTTTAGTGTTCGCCACTATCTCATCCTCAAACATAGCTATCACACAACATTTTTTTCACCATGGACTATACAATGATAGCTTTCACCACAGCATGCCCCTCCATCTCCACTATTCCTTCTTTATTTCAAGGATCCTTGGGAAAAGTTGCTACCACGTTTGTACTAGTACATCAAAACTCTTTCAGCTATGATACTATGGTCTTCCATCAACATACCTTATTTTTGCCTTGACTCTTGAGAACAAGAAAATGAAAAGAGATCTATAAAAGGAACAAAAAACTTTGGCAATTGTAGAATCATGACTAAAGCACCTAGAATCTTGATTTGAAGAGGTATTGGTAGCCAATACAACTAAAACAAAATGAAAAAGATTTAATAAGAAGGAAGAGCTTTGCCCTACTAGAAGAAGGAAATTAACTAAAGCAATAAAATGCCTCTTTAATGAGATTATGAATATTTGAGTCTATAATAAGCCCAAGTACCACTTTAGAGGTCTCAATGGACACTATTGAAAACATGCTTGAGATTCAAAATGGCCTTGAGACATAATGAGTGCAAAGGATAAAGTCCAACAACAAAGAGCAAGGATCAAGGCATGCACTCCCTCATCTAGCGCCGTTGAAATTAAAGTTGGGGTGCAAGAAGATATAAGTGACAAATTCTATAAGAAAGAACATTAATGCACCCCACTAGTAGATAGGGAGGCTGTTAGACAACTAGCAACAAATTCAAGCGTACAAAATACTACAATATTTAGAGAATAAGAAATACGAAGATCTATACATAGAATGCCTCCTTATGTATGAGCTCTAGCAATGGTGGATGTGGAACAAGAAGAAAGAACAAAGGGATAGCAAAGGGGGTAGCGAGTGTCCCAACAATCAAGTCCAAATCAAGAATTTGTACCAAAATCTTTTTTCTTTCATGTTTTATAACCATTGTTTTGGAAATATCACAACTTATGTAATGTCCCATAAATAGGAGGATCAATTTTTTACAGGATAGCCAATCAAACTTTAAACTCCCGAATAATTAGTTAAAATTAGCTTAGTTAGCTTTTTGAGACTAATGTTGACTAGGTAAGCCATTTTGGTACGAAGAAGGCCATAACTTCTGTATCAAGCTTTATGAAATCTCCTTTTGTAAAGACATTTGTTCATGGATGGAGGTATCGTTGCCTTAAAGTATGTACATTTGCCTTTTTGTTCATTTTTCTCTCTATTTTGTCTTGAATCGTGCCTAATTGCCAAGCTTGAGACAGGTGTCGCAAGGTGTCTGTCACCTATGAAGAGCTTTATTTTATTCCTAAGGATCCCCATGCACATGTCATGAGAAAATTGGTGAGGTTATATCAACCTCACATGCAAATAAAGTAGGATTTCTTTGCAAAGGAGCTCTGTTCTCCTTGATATTTGTGTAGATGTGTAGAACTTTTTGAGCTGAACAAAACGTTATGCCACAAGGGTGTGTTTATTTAGGTTGATTTCTACATTAGGATATTTTTTTGTTCACAAATCCAAGGTTTTTCAGTTTTTCTTACTTGATTGCATAGACTAAAGCCTTCACTTTGTCTCCGCTCCCTCATACATTTAGTTTACTTTTTGGATTGCACTGTCGTTGAATGCCACCATTATATGTGCAACAATGGAGCTTCGGAATGCTTCATATATGCAAGAAACATGACTAAAGAAGTGCGTGTGATGCAGAAGTTCTCACACAATGACTAAAGAAGTGCACACACACACACACACACACACACACACATATATAGCACTGAAGTTGACTGTACATCTCTGCATCTAAATCTTCCATAGTGCTTCATCTTTGATAGCATTCTAGAGGGAAGCACTATGTCCTCCTCTCCTTGGTGGCATCTCTTACACCAAGAGCGGTGTTGAGTAGTTTGTTGACTCTAGCATTAGTCCAAATACATCTATGAAGAATTTACCAAAGAAGCAGCACTGTCTTCTTCATTTTTCACTTGTGGCAGGACATAAGGATGCGCTATCCCCTAGAAGCTTTCGATATATATCCTCAATGATAAACTATGGTAGTAGGAAATTCTTTTATGATCTCCAAGTACATTGAAGAGCTTCACAAAGCTGTATATTTGCATGCCATGTCCATTTTATGATGCGAGAATCATTTGGCGTTCTTGATATATCTCTCAAAGAGCCCTCAAGGAAAGAGAACAGTGAGGCCCAGGCCGTCCATGTTAATGAGAATCTTCCTCTTGTTTCCACATATGATTTGCACATGGATTTGATATATACGAGGTGTGTTTGTGAATGAGCAAATGTATCCAGATCATTGTACCATTAGTGAATAAGTGCTAGCATATCACGTAGAGCTGTTGTCTATGTTTGAAAGAGTGTACATTGTTGTCTTTGTAGATCACAACAGTTGGTAGATAACTGATGATAATAGATCATTTTCTGAATTCCCTTGTCCTTGTGCAATTTTCTTTGGTTTGCGTACCACATGATACCTTCTCAAGGGAGCCATGAGTTGTAGAAACCTTTTTAGGCTGGCCATAAGGACAAAAGGTGCATCTTTTCAAGTCCTTCAACAGATAGATCAATATTTTTTGGCATTTTATGTCCAATAGACTCATAGCGATGTGGACAACAAAGTTTTGGATCGGTAAGAGTGTTATCCACAAGTTCTCGAGGGGAGAATTTCAGTTTTTCTTTCTATATACATGAAAAATGGAACAGAGTGTACATGCTGCCACTTTTCCTATGTGAATGTGAAAGCTCAACGCATTAAATTTGCTCTTGAAATTTGAAATAAATTTTAACAAGAGGTCAACAACAAGCTCAAACCCAAGTGGGCCCCGCATGAGGGCGATGAGAGGGTGATTAACCTTCTCTGTAATGCAACCTAGGATTCAATCAAGCTTCCCCTGCTTTGTGGGATTTGGGGGGTCCCGTGGGCACTAGTCCCCTTCTATTGTACCTTTGTTTCTTAATTTAATTCAAGTCCGAGAGAGTAGGCTATTGCCGAACTTCCTTTATATTAAAAAAAAAAAATTTAACAAGAGGTCACGATATCAGTACAAACTAGAGATGCTTAGCTATAATATGACTAAATGAATCTAAGGGCTATGCAAATCTGAGGCTTTGAAGCATGGAAGCATGGAGAGTCAAATGTTTACCACTTTTTTCACTTGTTTACCTGCGTCTTTTTCAAGTTTTCCCCTTAACATGAATCTAACAAACTTATCTGCAATTGCACATGACTTTTTGTGCGGGATGATGCTCTGTGCCTACCATGGATTGATCCTCAGAAGACTCTTAGTGGAAGGCCCTCCGTTGAGACACTAGATGATCTTTCCAATATACATCAAACTTCAAAGTAAATGGATTCGTTCTTTTTACTACTACTTAAAGGTAGTAAACTAAAAATAAAATATTCTTCATGAACGTGAACGAATTGTTGAACATGCAAAAGATTCTCAATGCAACAGAAATCTAAATCGCACATGAGAAAACCTTGCATATGCTTCTAATGACAATACTAAAAATATTCTCATAGCTACATTAGGTGCAAAGCACCTACCTATTCCCATTAAAGGAGGGATTTACCAGGATTTTCCACACAAAACAAAACATCACAAAGGGAACATTGAAATTGCGCATTTTATGGTTTCATTAAGAAAAGTATTGATTGAAATTAAGATTAAAATTTTAAATAATAAAAGCTACATTCCCCAACAATCTATATTGTCTTATGTATGAAACGTGCAAAGGATATTGTACAAAATTGTACATTTTGTAAAAATGAAATTTGTAAAGTCCATGATAACCTAAAACGTGTTTTATGAAATCATATACATCCTATAGAATATACTTAGAAGGGATCATAGTTGTGTAATTATTAAAAAGATGATTTTAGTAGTAGTAGTAGGAGTAGTAGTAGTAGTAGTAGTAGTAGTAGTAGTAGTAGTAGTAGTAGTAGTACTAGTAGTAGTACTAGTAGTAGTAGTAGTAGCAGTAGCAACAACAACAAAAACAACAATAGTGGCTATAGGAGCAATAGTAGCGGTAGCAACAACAACGACAACACCAACAACAGTAGTAGCAATAGCACTAGCACAAGCACTTGCACTAGCACTAGCACTAGCACTAGTAGTAGCAGTAGGACTAGTAGTAGCAGGAGTAGTAGTAGTAGTAGTAGTAGTAGTAGTAGTAGTAGTAGTAGTAGTAGTAGTAGTAGTAGTAGTAGTAGTAGTAGTAGTAGTAGTAGTAGTAGTAGTAGTAGTAGTAGTAGTAGTAGTAGTAGTAGCAGCAGCAACAACAACAACAACAATAGTAACGATGTTTTTGAAGGGAAATGAATATTGTATGTATTCTGACCTCCAAAACAAACTTAAATAGCCCTTGCACTAACAAATTCTAGAATCCTCTCTAAGGCTCAAAGCATTTATATGGCCACTATAAATGTAAAAGAGTTGGATTCTCATGCTTAGGCCTTGTCTCCTCGAACTATAGGATGATGATCCCATAGGATGCATGTCCTCCCATGCAAGTGATGGAAACTAGCTAGAAATATGATATTCTTCCACTTCTAAAGATCCTTCTCCTCATAGTCAATAAGGAAAATACTTAAAAACTTGAAATTTTATTGTCAAGTGGCATTTGTAAGCGGATGTCCTCTTCAACATACTAGACACTTTGGAATATATTTTTTCCTCAATTTTCCTCCTCTCCAATCCAATATTTTAAATAAAACATTATTTGTGTCTATTGCGCTCAAAGAAACAATATCCTCTAGTAGATTATCCTCCCTCAATGTAAACTAGTATACTTTGTTAATGTGAAATACTGGATGGGATCTACTATATCCATGAATCTATAACCTATAGGCAACATCATTAATGTTTTTAATTAGCCCCCAAGGAGCAAAATACTTCAAATACATATTTACAAACTTTTGAGATCTTTGACATTATTGGTACTTCTAGAACCACAATATCTTCTTGTTTGATAACTCTAAAAAGATTGTGCCAATCTACATAAGCCTTGGATCTGTCAATAAATATCCAGATCTTATTCTTTCAGATTTTTTGAATCTTTGTAGGAAACTTTAGTGTTCTAGGACACTTGTTAGGCATCCCTAGAGTACTCGGTGCCATCAAAATCACACCATAAACTACGTCAAGAAGAGAAAACGTTATGGAATCATGAGACCAACTATTGTCTACAAAAGTTCTCAAGGTAGCAAATTATTATAGTCATTTTGGTTCTGCAATATATATGTTATAAACATATCATGTAGTATTTGATTTTCTATCCATCTATCTATGGATGATCTTCACTACTCATCTTGATTGATAACCTTCCTTTTTCAAATGATATTTTCAAAACGAAAATCTCATAAACGTTAACTCTTGTAGTGAGATCATAGTAATTTAGACATATGAGAAAATTAGCCACTTGTGGAGCTTCCACTACTTCCTATGTGGGTATTAACTGATCCATCTTTCTTAATCTATCCACCACAAATAGATGGATTCTTTCTTCCCCAATGTCATTTGCAATCTAACACTAAAGCTTATGGAGATAAACTTCTAGAATTGTTCTCATACTTCTAGACGTTAAAGAAGAACAAGTGTAGATCTTGCATGTGATGTTTTTTTATCTCATTTAGAAGTGTTCAATCATGAAGTTTTAAGATCATAAGATGGATCATCTGAGAAAACATGCTACGAGATTATCCTTTATTTTCTACACGAAAATTACATGTGCAAATCATGCATAAGATTAATCCAACAAGCATTTCTACCTCAAAGATTTTATTTATTACAAAAGTACTTGAATGTATAATGGTCCATGTAGAGTTTGAACATCACACCATACAAGAAATTCCACCATATGTTAGTTGCATGGATTATGGCATAAAGTTCTTGCTCATGTACTACCAAACTAAGTTTTTTGTTTTATATCTTTGTTCCCTTGAAAGAAGCTAACCTAAAAACTTGGTTAGATACTACCTTGATCAAAATTCCACTAACATTATTAACAATCTCAAAATCATTAAGAAAAAATTATCCTCAAAATCATAGCACTTAGAACGAATTTTTTTATAGCCTCAAAACTTTCTTGTTGCTTACGTTTCCAGATAAACCATACATTTATCTTCAAGAAAATGTGTCAATGGTGTTCGATTTGTGAATGACCAAATATGAGCTCCGATTTAATTTTTTGGGGATCCATCTTGATTCCCTCCATCGATAATCTTTCCTAAATATTCAATCTTAGGTAGACATAAAAATGAATATTTTTCAAATGTATAAAAACTCCTATTGTTGTCTAACATGTGTAATAAAAACACTTCATATATATCAATCTTCAACTACATACAACTAAACAATAAAAAAATATACAATAAATTGGTCAAGAAGAAATGTAGAGTATACCCTTTTATTATTTTTATTGGAGTATCTCTTAGCCTAAGAAACATGAAAAATACTCATAATGTCTGCACATAGTTATAAATGAACTTTTATGTACATCCTTCTCTCTAAAAATAATTTTGATGATGATGGCTCTTCAGATTTGTCTTGATGAAGATCATGGCTCCACCTAGAGCATTCAAGAGGTTGTCAATCCTCAACATCGAGTAGCAATTCTTGATTTCGATCATGTCTATGGATATATGGAAAACAAATAACTTGAATATTCATAATTAATTCTTGAACAATAACATTGTTTTTATGAAGGTTAAGGAGCAAGGTCTAGTGAATCCCTTATGCATGTACTTGTCCATGGTTTTGCATACCTTAGCCTCTTCTCGAAGACTCAACCTGTACACTTACTTAGAATTAGAGTAGCTCCTAGAATGAGATCTATATTATGCTCCATCCTCTTACAAGGTGGTAAATATGAAGTTAATCCAGCCTTGCGAATAATATTAAATTCACTTTTAATGTACATGGATAATGCATGAGCTCTATGATCAATTTTTTCCTCCATTTTTCATCCATCTTTGATCCTAATTTTAATGAGCCACGCACACACACACACACATACATACATACATATATATATATATATATATATATATATATATATATATATATATATATATATATATATATATATATATATATATATATATATATATATATATATATATATATATATATATATATATGTGTGTGTGTGTGTGTGTGTGTGTGTGTGTGTGTGTGTGTGTGACCTCTTCTTGAAGGCTCAATGCATACAACTACTTTAAATCAGATTAAATCCTGGAACAAGATCTATATGATGCTCAATGCTCTTATAAGGTAGTAAAAATTAAGTAAAACCATCCTTGAAAATAAAATGATATTCACTTTTTATATATATGGCCAATGAATGAACTCTATGTTTATATTTAGCACCCTTATTATGACTAATATTTGAGCATCCTTATTTTAGTGGAATTGACTTATATCCATCTAAAAATAACTTTTGCACCACAATTATATAATTTATTTTTGCGGCTTTACATATCAAGAGAAATTAATGCTCCACTTATAAAACCTTGTCTTCTCATATTGAGTAACAAAGACATTTCATCTCTTTTTAGCTAGACACAAATAACAAGATGAATCCTTTGATAAAAGATTTTGCATGCAATCACTTTCTCACTAGTTACTCAACCAAGATTGTGCTTAACCAAGATTGTACCCTAGTGCCTTTAAAGAGAAAGAAGTTCTAGAGTCTACAGTAAAAAAACTTAGTTTTCTAGTACATGACCAAGAATTTCATGATTCATTCAATCAAGATATAGTGGAAAAATTTGAATTTTATGATGTCTAAACATTACATGAAAAATCATAAATCAAATTTTTTGGTAGTCAGTTAGATATTTGAGGTAGAAAGCCATGTCCGATTCATCTTAAGCATGAGTTTTACATGGAAATATTGTATATAAAAAGAAATGATAATGCAGTTTGCATATTTTGTTGGATAATGCATCAAATAATCTTCAACATTCTCAATAGAACACTTCTAAATGAGATCCATAAAGGTTACATGGAATATGAAAACTGAGAAGAAATCCTAGAAAAAAAAAACTTAGAGTCATTGATTATGGGCAATGGGGTAACAAGGCATTTTCAAGGATTAATATTTTAGGGAAAATATCTTTAAGAACCATGGTGTTCCTTGTCAAAGACATTATGGTATTGAAAAGACAACCAAATTGGCTATGTCAACAATATGGTGTCTTGGTCTAACATACATGCATACATTCTCCAGTGTCTTGAGTGTCATGTAGATACAACAAAAAATGGTAAAGAAATTTTTTCTTCTTTAGCCTTTAGAAGTATAAGACCACTGCTAGTAGAGTATCTCCATAAAAAGCTGTATTTAGATTATCTACGACAAATAGGAGGAAAGAATATATCCTAGTTGTGGTGGATATATTGATCAAAATGACTTACTTCATACCCAAATACGAGATAATAGAAGATCAACAAGTCCCGAATTTTCTCATTTAGCATGTCTCCATATCATAGAGGTTACCATCCGGCATAGTTTCACTAAAAAAACATGAATTTTATGAGACTTTTCTTTGAGTTTTTTTTCTTTTAAAAAAGTTATCTCTTAACATGAATAGTGGAGTACGTCCATATATAGATGGTCAAATAGAGAGAGAAAATTCGAATACTAGATGATCTACTTGCAACATATTTCTTAGAGAGACAAAGTGGCTAGGATGGTTCCCTAATATTTTCCTAGATAATATTTGGTCCCATGAATCCATATTTTTTTTCTCTTTTTGAGATAGTTTATGATATTTTGTTGACACCAAATACTA
>CM035442.1:102834368-102916868 GCA_020310875.1 Ceratopteris richardii | reverse complement strand
TGCATAATTGAGGGTAGATTCAGTAGACTTATGTTTGGTAGTAGAAACTCTAATAAAATATTTTATTTATTTACGTATAAAATTTTGCAAGATTTGTTCCTAGATTATATTTCACAAAGTCATAGGTAGGAGATGGGTGAACCACACCCTTGACATAGAGGAGATGGTTGAAACACACCCTAAGAGGGAGGATTAGTTACTTCATCCACTATGGTTTTTGGGGCAAGTGCTTAGCCCATCACACCCATAGCCAAGAGGTTGTGAGTTAAAATCTCCTAGAGATATTACATTAATATCAAAGTTAAGTATCTAGCTTTAATTTTTTATTGCATTAGTTTTGAGAAATTATTTTTAAATTAAAGAGCCTTGATGATTTTGATTGTCTTTGCGGTTTTGTTCGAGGACTACACACACGAATCTACAATAAGGTAAAAGTTCATGGACCAAAATGGCTTGACGAAGCAATCAAGGTTGCACAAATTTACAAGGATAATTCTCCCATTGATGCCCCACAAGATAGTGGTATTTTTAGTGAATTTGCACTAAAACTCAAGGATAAAAGATTGAAATCTCAAAATGCAGTACTAAAAAACCTCATGTTTTTAGAAGTGTGCTCTTGCAAGAGGATTTTGATAAAACACAAAAAGAAAATTTGTGTTTTAAGTGCTTAAAGTATGGCCATCATACTAGGGTTTGTCCACTTTGAAGAGAGAAAAAGGACACTTTGATTGATAAAGGCAAGGGGAAGAAAAAAATCCATCTGATAGAAACCTTAATCTTGCATGAATCCAAGTGGGAGGCAAGCACATATCATGCATTGTGATAGTACTGGATAGTAGTAGTGGGAGGCATGAATCCAAGTGGGAGGCAAGCACATATCATGCATTGTGATAGTAGTGGATATCATGAATCCAAGTGGGAGGCAAGCACATATCATGCATTGTGATAGTAGTGGAAAGTCTCCAAAAACATGTATCAACCTCAAGGATTCAGTCCACATGATTTGGTCAAGCTACAAAGCTCAATCAAAGGTCACACCATTCGGATTATAGCGGATGATTTGGCCACA
Organism: Ceratopteris richardii; assembly: GCA_020310875.1. Taxonomy (NCBI): domain Eukaryota; kingdom Viridiplantae; phylum Streptophyta; class Polypodiopsida; order Polypodiales; family Pteridaceae; genus Ceratopteris; species Ceratopteris richardii. The sequence goes on along the minus strand of CM035442.1, from coordinate 102,915,799 downwards.
CATAGTTTTATTAATTATGTGCTTGTCAAAAAGTTAGGTCTTTCTCAAAGCCCTTCACCACATAGACATGCAGTAACAATGATGCAAGGGGAAGATAGCCATATTTGGGACACCATTATCTCTAATTGGAATTTGAAATCTAAGACTTCAAGGATAAGTTGGACTTAAAAATTATGAATATGGAAAGGGTATATTTAGCTCTAGGGAGAGAGTGGCTTTGGAGTTTTGGACCTTCATTATCCCGAAGTTATTAGACTAATACTTTGGAATCCCAGTATGGAGGGTATTGTATTAAATCAATTTCAGGTATAGAACTAAAGAAACTTGTAAACAATGTAGCTTGGACCAAAGATTTTCTAGTCCTTAGCACTGATATAACTACCTCAAGTAATACAAAATAAGTTTCTAATGTCTCATCCTTTATTCCTCCTAAAGTGTATGTTAAGTTTAATCAACTTGTCAAAGAGTTTAAAGATATGCTCCCTAATGAACTCCCCCATGGCTTGCCACCCTCTTGTCGAAACATTGATCATAGTATAGATTGTTTTTGTGAACCAATCCTAAATCTCAAAACCTCTACTAAGTTCCATATCTAGATTATGGAAGTCAAAAAACAGAGTAAAGAATATTTAGTCAAAGGATTTATATGGCCAAGCCACTCACCTTAGGTTACACCTATCCCTCTTGTACATAAGAATGATGTTGTGGTGAGGCTATGCGTAGATTATGGGGCTCTAAACAATCTTATGATAAAGAACAAGTTTCCTATGCTGATTGTTGAAGATCTCTTTGAGAGCTTAAAGGGAGCTAAGGTCTTTTCAATGATAAAATAGTTGTTTCGATGCCATTCATGTTAATTTAGCATTTTTATTTTGTTTTCTTGTGTGTGTAGCTCCATGTTCACATGTGATTTACACATGGGCCTGGCCATGTGGCATCCCCTCATAGAGAATAAAAAAGCAGTTCTAATGTGGAAAATTCTCCATTGGGGAATTTGGACTAATGTTAAATCGAACAAAATGTGTGTGTCCCCTCCGTGATGTAAGGGATGTCTCAATGGTAGAGAAGACTTAGACCACCTATTATTTTTGTGCCCAAGAGGTTTATTGGTTTGGCAAACCATGGGGAGGCTTTTGGTTTCATAGAGTCAAATAAACTAGAAACAAGCTTTATTTGGATAAGCAATCGATTGCTTGGTTGCCTTGTGGAATGCAATTAGGAGAGATGCACTCTCGAAGATATTGAAAAAAAGATTTGTGGCCATTTTTGATAACCAAAGAGTGGTTAATTGAAAAATCCCTTGGCTTGTTAGGCAAAAGAATTTGTAGTTATAAGAAGTCCCCACCCTTCAAACATGATATGGTGTTTACTTTTGACAATAGCAAGATCCAAATCAAATGGGCCCCCCATGAGGGGGATAAAAAATTATTAACCTTTTTTGTAACTAAATTCCCTATCGCCTTCAGGCCATCAATATTGTATGTCCTTCGGACGGTCCTACCCCTACTTTATGGGATTAGGGGGTCCCATGGGCACCATGTCCTTTGACTTGTACAATTACAATTGTTCTTCCTATTAATTCATGCAAGGGAGACTAGGCCTCGTTGAATTTCCTCTTAAAAAAAAGGCTGAATAGCTTAAGGGTATTCACTAAGCATACCTTTTTGTATTGCTTTGCCTACCTTTTTTCACTTCTTTACCTACCTTTCAGTTCGTTCATGTTAATGTGGAGAAATGTAGATATTGTGAACGTTGGGAATGAGTAAATCTATCCAAACCATTCTACGATTAGCTGATAAGTGCTAGCATATCGAGTAGAGCTGTTGTCTATGTTTGAAACGTACAGTGTACACATTTCAAAATATGCATACTTGTGTATTCAAAAATGGAGGTCAAAACTAAATAGATCAAGGATACTAGGTACACATACCAGTCGGTATCCCTTGTCCTTGTACATTGTTGTCTTACATACCTGTCGGTATCCCTTGTCCTTGTACATTGTTGTCTTTGTCGAACATAACAGTTAGTAGAGAATTGATGATAATAGAAGACTTCCCGGATTCCCCTCTCCTTATGCATTTTTTTTGTTTGCATACCACATGAATATCTTTCTCAAGGATGCCATGAGTTGTAAAAACTTCTTTGGGCTAGGCATCAGGACGAAAGGTGCATCCCCAAGGTGAAATGTGGCATATTCTGTCCTTCAAATACGGAGACCAATCTTTGTTTGGCATTTTTAGTACGTCTAGTAGACTCGTTGAGATGTGGACAATAAAGCTTTGGATTGTCTAGAAATGCACTGACCGACTGCAGAATTCCAGCAAATTATTTTTTATACATGGAAGAGGAAGAGTATACGTGTTGCCATTTTCCTATGTCAAAGTGAAAGATCAAGGCTCTAAATGTTTCAAAAAATTCAAAATACATTTTTAATAAGAAATCACAATCAGTACAAATTGGAGATGCTTATCGTAATAAGACTAAGTGAATCCAAGGACCTTGAAGCAAGGGATTCATAGTCACATGGAAGCATGGAAAGGAGCATTCACCCCATATTTTTCCACTACTTTACCAGCCTATTTCCAAGGACTCTGATGCAGGAGATTCATAGTCACATGGAATCATGGAAAGGAAAATTCATCCCACATTTTTTCACTTCTTCGCCTGTCTATTTTTCAGTTTTGTTCTCTGTTGTATTGCTCTCTTTCACTGAGGAATATAAATGCACACACCTCAGTAAGTGAGTCATCCAATTTGACCCCATATCTCTTTCTAGAAAGTGTCAATTATAGGCATCAAATTTAGGTATATGCGGGGTCATCCAATTTGACCCCATATCTCTTTCTAGTAAGTGTCAATTAGAGGGGAGAATTGATTTCAAGACATTTCAGCATGTCTAGGAACAGATAGTGATTTTTTAAACAAGTAGATTAATTTATGGAAAACCTTGTCGTTAAGTTATATTGGATTACCTCTCTCACAAAAATTCTTTAGCATTCTTATACACCTCAAGCTTCCAATATAGAAGCTACGGGAGCATTATTTCACACAAATATGAGTCTAACAAAGCTAACCCCGATTCTCTAGTAGTCTATAAGCAGCCCCTGCTTTGTGGGATACGAGAGGTCCCATGGCAGTTGTAATTTCTATTAATTAATGTTCGAAGAGTAGGTTCTGCAAACTTCCTTAAAAAAAAAGCTAAGGCCGTGAGCTTTCGGAGCTGTGGCGACTTGCATCGTTCAGGTGTCGGTGGCACTGTTGCTGAGGCAGGCGTGGAGTAGCTGAGGGTTTCGGTGGTCTCTCTATTGAGGGACTAACAGTGTCTGTCTATCGAGATACCTAGTGGTCTTTCGTTTGCCAGCGGCCTATCGCGATACCCGGTGGTCTACCGTTTGCCAGCTCATCGGCCTATTGCATATGAAGCTGTCTATCGCGACATCTGAAACTCCACCTATGCGGCTATGCCGCCTCTTTGGTGTGTCGCGACCCGCGTTGTCTTTCTATTGTGACCCCTGACTGGCTGCGTGCAGCTTCTTTTGCGGCCACTGGTATACCGTTTGGATACTCCCGGAGTCCTGGTTCAATCATTGTACTTCGAGTTGCGTTTTTCAAGGAGTTAGTTCTTCGTTGCGATCGCGGTCGTCTCCCCGGGTGATTGGTATCGCGATACCTCCGTTGGAGGTATCGCTGACGCCTCCCTGGGTGGAGACTTGCACTGCGATACCAGTTGAAAGCGGACAGAAGCGATAGCGCGTCCTCAATTTGCGGGCCCAATACCTCTTGGCGGTATCGTCAGTTTGGTGTATCGCCGGGCGCCTGACTCCAGGGTTGGCTTGTCAATCACGATACCAAGTCTGGGGCTCCGCGATACCAGCCGTCCTTTTCTCTCTGGCCCGTGCGCCTTCAACTTTCTCTTTATTTCCTCGCTTTAAGTTGATTGGAGACTTATCCTACGATCTCTTGGGAGCTTTGGAGACTTCTTTTTTGGATTCATTTAGCTTATAGACTCGTGCCACCACGGATCAAATTGGGGCCCTTCAATTTTCATGTTGGAGCAGTTTAAGAAGAAAGGCAAAGTTAAAAAAGAAAAGGAGGCCATGGATGTGGCTTCCTCCTCACTCGTGAAAAGTAATCGGGCCCCTCCCCCAGGGGAGACCGATAACCTGGCTGCTCTGCTGGAGGGGGGGTCGTGTGTCGCCCCTGGAGCACCCGATTACACTGAACCCCCCACGGTTTCTCTCAGTAGACCTGCGGTTCTGTCTGCTCAGGAGGAGCTCAAGAAAGTTTGCCTCGTCGATCAAATGTTTGGCCCTAGGCCCCCGCTCGAAACTGTGCGACAATGGCTTCGAAAAGAGTGGTTTCCCCGTGGTCTAACTGTTAGCAAATGCCAGTTCTTGCCGGCGAGCCACTTGCTGCTAGTCTTTGAAAATGAAGATATGGCGTTCCGAGCCCTAAGCGTTGGCACCTGGCAGCTTGGTAGGGCGACCCTGTGCCTATTCAGATGGTCCCCGGACTTCACTCCCGACAAATCGAAATCGCTTCGGTACCCTCTCTGGGTTGAGCTCCCTAACCTTCCTTACTTCCTGTACAACTTCGTGTGGGACATTGTCTCTCCCATCGGCAAGCCGCTTGCTTCACGCGAAGACATTGGTGGTCTCATCTATGAAGGTGCAAGACACTCGTTCAATGCTAGGTGGCACCCCCAAATCTGTGTCGAGGCCGACCTCAGCATGCCGCTTCCATCGATGATCAAAGTGGACCTGGGCGAAGGGGAGGTATGGGAGCAAGATATCAGCTACAAAAACCTGCCCAACGCGTGCTTTCGTTGTGGCCAACAAGGCCACAGGATTAAAGACTGCCCTTTGAGACAAAAAAGCAAGCGTGTTCAAGATGCCTCCAAAAATGCTCAAGACAACAAAGGCGCTTCGACCCACTCGACAAGAGAAGGGGAAGGCAAGGTCCTCCCTAATCCACAAGCTGATGATGACGGGTTCATCGAAGTCAGAAGAAGAAGGAAAAGAAGCCCTAGGGCAAATCGCGAGCGAAACAACTTGTCAGCTACCCCCTCTAGCAACCTGTATTGCAATTTGGAAAAGGAGATCAATGAGTTCGACTACCCAGGTGGGAACCCACATGGGGTTGACACCAACGACAAAGCCCTAGAGATTATTGACAATAAAGAAACCTCCCAGGAGGGCTACGCTACAAGCAAAGAAGACGGCTTCACCACTAGTAACGAAGACAACATGGATAGTGAAAGTTCCATCATCGGATCGACTATTCCAAAAACGGTGCCGAATACGGTGCCCAAGTCTCCCCAGCAAGAGGCATCCCGCAAAGGAAAACAACCTATGGAGTTACCCTAGAAAAGCCCCCACAAGAACCTATTGCTAACTCGGGATCCGATTCCAGCAAAAAAGAAAGATGAATCCAAGAAAAGAAAGGATAAAGCTCCCTCCCGCAAAGAGGGATCACTACGAAAATGATCATCATCTCGTTAAATGCTAGGGGGCTAACCGACCCCTCTAGAGCGACCATCATTGGTCAATGGCTCCGCGACCTTAGCATAAACCCAGATTTTATTTGTATTCAAGAGACTAAAATCGACGGAGAAGACCTCCAAAAACGGCTTAGACAGGTCTCCTGGACCCATGTTTGGATCTCAACGACGCACCAGCGGGGATCTGGTGGAACGTCTATCGGCGTTAATCAACTCTGGTTTGAAAAGCTTGAGAACTTCATTGAAGATGAAAGCCACCGTTGGATCGCTGTTTCTTTTGGTGCTCCTCTTTGCGTTACTATGGTTTCTTTGTACGCCCCTAACGGGGATTTGGAGAGACTGAACACATGGGCCTCCTTAGACTCGCTTCCCCACAACGTGCTTATCTGTGGAGACTTCAACATGGTGGAGGACCCTATGGATAGATGGATGGGCAAGGGCAGGGTCATCGACAGTCGGGAGAAAGAAACGTGGGACAGGACCAAACTTCACCTGGATTTGGTTGAATACAAAGACTCGAATGGCTTTTCTTGGTCAAATCTCCAAGCGGGCGAGGACCTGAGGAAAGCTAGACTCGACAGATGCTACATCTCTCAGAGTTTTACTCATCAGTGGGGCCACCCAGCCATCACGCAACGCACTGACCTCACTATCTCTGATCACTACCCGATCGTTATCACTTTTCAACCTTCCAACAAGATCCGCAAGGCTCCGTGGTTCCATGCCAATGCAACCACCTTCTCTCTCCCCTCCATCCATCAAGAAATTGCCGATGTGTGGAAGGTGGCGTTCGCCTCCGGCTTGTCCCCAGCCAAGTGCTGGAGAAGTGCTGTCGACAAGTCTCGAAAGATCATGATCAGAACTAAGAAGATGCTCGAGACCGTGCGGCGGGCTCGTAGGGAAGCTCTTTACCACAGACTCTGGAGGCTCGAGGAGGAAGTGAACAAAGGAAAACATCAAGCCCAGAAAGGTCTCCGAAAAATCAGAGCGGTGTTGAGATACGAGGAAGAAATACAAAGGAAAAATTTGCAAATTTTCTTCAAGGATTGGTGGGCTGGCAAAGCCGACAAACCCACCAAAGAGATGTGCCGTATCCTTAAAAGGAAACATAGCAGAGAATCGATCCCCCTATTGCTAGACCTACATGGCAATGTATGCAATTCGGAAGAAGATAACTTTGGCATCATCGAAGGGCACTTCACGAGACTCTTGGGAACCTCGAACCCCCTCTCCCACCATAGAAGGGACTGTATGGCAGCCATTTCTAGGGTTTCCCCCCGTAGGATACCACCCAACCTTCTCTCCCTGCTTCATGCCCCTATCTCTGCATCAGAAATTATTGAGGTCATTGATGCCCTCCCTCTCGGTAAAAGCCCGGGACCCGACGGACTCACTAACGAGTTCTTTAAATCCTTCAAGCTGGTGGTTGCCACCCCTCTTCGGATGGTTTGGCAAGAAGCGTTAAAGTTTGGTGCTCTTCCTGCTTGCCTCAATAATGGAATTATCAAGTTAATACACAAGAAAGGGGAAAAGAACAGAATCGAGAACTGGCGGCCTATTACGATGCTCCAAACAGGATACAAGATCATCGCCAAAGTCATTGCCAACAGAATCTCGTGCCACCTGAGAACGTGGCTAAGTGAGGACCAAAAAGGTTTCATCAAAGGCAGGTCTATCTTGGAAACCATTATGGACATTTGGGAAGGTATTCAATTTGCAAAAGAGTCTAATCAAGATGTGGTCTTCCTCAAGATCGACTTTGACAAAGCCTACGACAGGCTAGAATGGGACTATATTCTGCAGTCGCTCCAAGATCTCGGATGTAGCCAGAAATTCACCAAGATGATTGCGACCCTTCTCGGAAACGCAACGACCCAAATTAACGTCAACGGCAAACTTTCGAAGGCGATCAAACTTAGAAGATCTATTAGACAAGGGTGCCCACTGGCCCCCCTTCTTTTTGCCATCGCCACTGAGGGGCTTAGCAGGCTTGTGGCGCATCATGTGGAGGCTGGCAATATCAAAGGCCTCCGGCTGCCTCACGACCACAGTCAAATCACCATGAGACTATTTGCCGATGATATGAACGCGTTCGTTCACAATGATAATACCAGCCTGGAGACATTCTGGAGGTGTCTTGCTACCTTTTGTGAAGCCTCTGGATCCAGAATCAACCACTCCAAGACCGCGTTTAGAGCTATTGTGGGACCTCATCCCGGCCTTCTCATTGATCATGGCTGTCAAATCATTCCGCAGGGCCAAATCTTTCGTCTTCTCGGAATCCCCTTGGGGTTTGGCGTCTCCATGGAACAGCGATGGAACTGGGTGCTGGCCAAACTCGAAAACAAGCTTAACTATTGGAGAGGTATGCAAATCAATCTCGCTGGGCGTGCGATGGTTATCAACACGTTCCTCCTCTCTTCTACCATCTATTTCCTGTCATGCTGGAGACCGAATGAGCAAGGCCTGTCCAAACTGAATAGTATTTGTAGAAACTTTCTTTGGACGGGTGATCATAACAGAAGGGGGGTGCCTAAAATCAAATGGGCCATCTGCACTAGCTCTAGAGATAACGGGGGGCTTGGTATCCTAGACATTGGGTGTATGGCTAACAAACTAGCAGCCAAATGGATGATTAAGGCTTGGTGCAATAAGGAGGCCTCGTGGGCCAAGCTGATCTTCAGAAACAAGAATGAGTTGGCTCTCATGGGGTTCCCAAACTGGAAGAATCTTGACATCTTGACCCTGCTATTCTCCCCGATCCCCGTCTTCCCGAAAGGCTCCAATCTCGTGTGCTCCCTTTGGAAGGGCTGGAATAAAGTCAAAAGCTTCACAAGAATTAGTGAGGACTGGAAGTGGGCGGCAGGTATCAGACAAAACGACTCTATCTGGTTTCCGATACATGGCATCCGGAGTGTGGAGTCTTGGAACATTCAAAATGCCAAGAAGTTATGGAACAAAGGCTTCAAAAAATGGAAACACCTCTGGAAACATGACACCAACAGCTGGATCAACTTCGAGGATATTGACCCTGGCATGAACATCTCGTACGAAGAATGGAACACTTTGCAAAGCAGATGTCTCGCATGGGATCGTCACAAGACTCGCCTTCTCATGGGACACGACACACCAAACTCACTTGGTCTCAAATGGCACAATGGGAATAGCCTATTCAAAATCCCGAACATCAAAGAAACGATTGACCATCAGATCAACCTCAACAAGAAGTGGTGCCTGTCTTGGACGCGGCTTCGGTGGGACATGAAGTTCATGGGTATCTGGCACCCCCTTATAGAAATTAAGAAGTCTGTCCTCTTATGGCAAATTCTTCATCGAGGAATTTGGACCAACCATAAGGCTAGCAAACTTTGTGGGATCCCTCCTTGGTGCAAACGCTGCCACCGGTCTATCGAAGACGTCCCACACATCTTCTTTACTTGCCCCAACTCCAACAGAATCTGGCAGACGGTTGGAATGAAAATCAGACTTCAAAATCACCTTAGTTGGAAACAAGTTCTTTTGGGAGAAGCGATCGGCTGCTCCACGGCACTCTGGAACGCCATCAGAGGGGAAGTCCTGTGGAAAATATGGCGGGAAAGATGTGCTCTCAACTTCGGTGATCCCCCCAGGGAGTGGTCGATTGAGAAATCACTATTCCTCCTTGGCAAAAGGATTGTTAACAGTAAGAAATCCCCCCCCTTCAGGCACCATCAAGTCCTCCTTTTGATCAACAACAAGCTCAAACCCAAATGGGCCCCGCATGAGGGCGATGAGAGGGTGATTAACCTTCTTTGTAATGCAACCTAGGCTCTATACAAGCTTCCCCTACTTTGTGGGACTCGGGGGGTCCCGTGGGCACTAGTTCCCTTCTATTGTACTTTTGTTTCTTTATTTAATTCAAGTCCGGGAGAGTAGGCTAATGCCGAACTTCCTTTATATTAAAAAAAAACTTCCTTAAAAAACAAAAAAAAAAAGCTACCCCCCATTAGATATGAGATCTTGTGGGGGCTGGAGCTTTTTTGGGATGAAACCAGCCTACCTGTATTAATCCTTAGGAGACAACAGAGTTCACGGATTCATAATGGACATGAAAAAAGTTTTGAATATGCAAAAGATTCCTAATGCTACATCAACACCTAAATGTCACATAGCGAAACCGTTGGCTTGCACATACTCCACATGACAATACCATGAATATTCCGACAGCTACCTGACGTACAAAAGCGCGTACCGGTTCCCCTAAAGGAGGGAGTAATCAAGCTTATCAAGCCTTTCCAGAGAGAATAAATACAAATGAAACATTTGAAATTGGACATCTTTCAATACAAAATAAAAAATCGAATCCATACAATCGAGTTTTGCCCCTTATTCCTGTAGTTTCTATGAAGGATAAAAATATGCAAAGAATACCATTTAAAAAATCTTTTTTTTCTTTAAGTGAATCCTGTAGATTCCATGATAGCCTAGAATGGGTTGTAAACCATATTCGTCCTGTAGAATCCACCTAGAAGGGCTAGTAGTTGTGGAAATTTTAATAGACATGCAGTCTACACCATGATACTTCAGTTGATCAACGATGATGCCATCTGTTATAGTTAATGGAGATGACATATTTTCTTTCACAAATTTTGTAGCTTTTAAGATTTGTAAATATGATCAAAAACGTTTTTTCTACATACTAGAAGAGTATTCTCAAAAGGGATCTACAAGAGAAGAGGTAAATGAGAGTGTATTTTCATATCTTTTTTGTCTTTTTGAAACTTATGTAAAAGCGATACAAGAGGGACCACTATAAAAAACCTATACCTTAGTGCCCTTCACCACATAGATATGGAGTATCAATGATGCAAGGAGAAGATACCCATATGTGGGACACCATGATCTCTAATTGGAATTTGAAATCTAAGACTTCAAGGATAAGTTGGACTTAAAAATTATGAACATGTAAAGGGAATATTTAGTTCTAGGGAGAGAGTGGCTACGGAGTCTTGGACCTTCATTGTATAGAAGTTATAACACTAATACTTTGGCAATCCAATAGGTTGGGGTACTGTTCGAAATCAAGGGTGAACACAATGTTCCAAGTACTCCTTTGATTTCAAATATAGAACTTAAGAAATTTGTAAAGTTTGTAGCTTGAACCTAAGCTTTTCTGGTCCTTAGCAGTGATGTAACTGCCTCAAGTAATTCAAAACAAATTTTTCATGTCTCATCCTTTATTCCTCCTGAAGTATATGTTACGTTTAATCAACTTCTAAACGAATTTAAAGATGTGTTCCCTAAAGAACTCCCGGACGGCTTGCCACCCTCTTGTGGAAACACTGATCATAGTATAGATCTATTTCCAAGAACCAAGGCCAAATCTCAAACCCCTACTACTAGCTTCCATATCTAGACTATGGAAGATAAGAAACATAGTAAAGAATATTTACGGCCAAGCTAGTTGCCTTGGGCTGCACCCATCCTTCTTGTATAGAAGAAAGATGGTCTAGTAAGGCGGATGTAGAATATGGGACTCTGAACAATCTTATGATAAAGAATAAGTTCCCTATGCGGCTTGTTGAAGATGTCTGTGAGAGCCAAAAGGGAGTTAAGGTCTTTTCAATGATAAAATATTTGTTTCAATGACATTCATGTTAATGAGAACTTTTTTTTTGTTTTCTTGTGTATCTAGTTCCATGTTCACATGTGGTTTACCCATGGGCTTGGCCATGTGGCATCCCCTCATAGAGAATAAAAAAAGGGTTCTGATTTGGAAAATTCTCCATGGAGAATTCAGACTAATGTTAAAGGTAACAAAATGTGTGGGTTCCCTCCATGATGTAAGGGATGCCTCAATGGTAGAGACGACTTAGACCTCTTGTTGTTTTTGTGCCCAAGAGGTTCATTGGTTTGGTACACCATGGGGAGGCTTTTGGCTTCGGAGAGTCAAATAAACTAGAAAGAAGCTTTATTTGGAGAAGCAATCAGTTGCTTCATTGCCTTGTGGAATGCAATTAGGGGAGATGCACTCTCGAAGATATCGAAAGAAAGATGTGTAGCCAACTTTGATAACCAAAGAGTGGTCAATCGAAGAATCCCTTGACGTATTAGGCAAAAGAATTTGTTGTTGTAAGAAATCCCCACCCTTCAAACACCATATGGTGTTTATTTTTGAGAACAACAAGATCCAAATCATATGGGCCCCCCTATGACGGGGACAAAAATTTAGTAACCTTTTTTGAAACTAGATTTCCTACTGCCTTCAGGCCATCAATATTGTATGTCCTTCGAGTCATCCTACCCCTACTTTATGGGATAAGGGGGTCCCATGGGCACTCTGGCCCTTGGCTTGTACAATTGTTCTTCCTACTAATTCATGCAAGGGAGACTAGGCCTGGCTGAGCTTCCTCTTAAAAAAAAAAGAGTCTAAATAGCTGAGGGGTATTCACTAAACATACCTTTTTTTATTTCGTCACCTACCGTTGTTCACTTCTTTACCTACCCTTCAGTTCGTTCATGTTGATGTGAAGTAAATGTAGATATTGTGAACGTTGGGACTGAGTAAATCTATCCAAACCATTGTACGATTAGCTGATAAGTGCTAGCATATCGAGTAGAGTTGTTGTCTATGTTTGAAACGTACAGAGTACACATTTCAAAATGTGCATACTTGTGTATTAAAAAGTGGAGGTCAAAACTAAATAGATGAAGGATACTAAGTACACACACCTGTCGGTATCCCTTGTCCTTGTACATTGTTTTCCTTGTACATTGTTGTCTTTGTAGAACATAACAATTAGTAGAGGATTGATGATAATAGAAAAGTTCCCGGATTCCCCTCTCCTTATGCATTTTTTTTGTTTGCATACCACATGAATATCTTTCTCAAGGATGCCATGAGTTGTAAGAACTTCTTTAGGCTAGGCATCAGGACGAAAGGTGCATCCCCAAGGTGAAATGTGACATATTCTGCCCTTCAAATACAGAGACCAATCTTTGTTTGGCATTTTTAGTACGTCTAATAGACTCGTTGAGATGTGCACTGAACCACAAGTCTCCGAGTGGAGAGTTCCAGCAAATTATTTTTATACATGGAAAAGGAACAGAGTGTACATGTTGACATTTTCCTGTGTCAAAGTGAAAGATAAAAAATTCAAAATAAATTTCTAATAAAAAATCACAATCAGTACAAACTGGAGAAGCTTATCATAATAAGACTAAGTGAATCCAAGGACTTTGAAGCAGCGGATCCATAGTCACATGGAAGCATGGAAAGGAGTATTCACCCCACATTTTTTCACTTATTTACCTGCCTATTTTTCAATTTTGTTCTCTATTGTATAGCTCTCTTTTAGAGAGGAATATAAATGCACACACCTCAGTAAGTGACTCATCCAATTTGACCGCATATCTCCTTCTAGAAAGTGTCAACTATAGGCACCAAATTTAAGTATATGGATAGAGGGGAGAAATGATATTTCAGCATGTCTTGGAAAAGATAGTGGATTTTTTAAACAAGTAGATTAAATTTATGAAAACGCTATCGTTAAGTTATATGAGATTACCTCTCTGAAAATTTTTCTGTAGCATTCTTATACACCTCAAGCTTCCATTATAGATGCTAGAGGAGCATCGTTTAACACAAACATGAGTGTAGCAAAGAGGATATAGGTCACCTGTTCTTTGCTTGCCCTAAATCCCTTCGGTTATGGAGGGTCCTTGGTCGTTATTTGGGACTCCAAGAACAAATCAATTGGAAGCAAGCCCTCATTGGTGAAGCGATCGGTTGCTCTGCGGTGTTGTGGAAGGCGATTAGGGGAGATATCCTTTGGAAGATTTGGCGAGAAAGATGTGCTCAAAACTTTGGCAATACCCCCAAGGAGTGGTCGATCGAGAAGTCCCTTTTCCTTCTCGGCAGAAGAATTGCTAACTATAAGAACCCCCCCCCCCCTTCAGACATCACAAAGACCTACAATATGTCAACAATAAGCTTAAAACCAAGTGGGCCCCACATGATGGGGATGCGAGGTTTATCAACCTCCTCTATAACTCCATGTAAATCCATGTAAGCCTTGCAAGGCCTACCACAAAGGCTATGGCAGATCATCAGAATGAAAATTAGTCATCAGCAAATATATCAGTTGGAAGCCAGCTCTGCTGCAGAAGCGAGGGGTCACTCCGCGACTCTCCGGAATGCTCAGAACTCTGGTCGATTGAGTATTCAGTGTCCCTCCTTGGCAAAAGAATCGCTAATTCGCGGAGCAGCCGATCGCTTCTCCCAGCAGGGCTTGCTGCCAACTGAGACGTTTTTGAAGTCTAATTCTCTTTCCAACCACCTGCCAGAGTCTGTTCGATAGACCGGTGGCAGCGTTTGCACCAGGGAGGGGTCCCACAAATTTTGCTAGCCTTAAGGTCCACATTCCGTGATGAAGAATTTGCCATAAGAGGACACTTTTTGTTGAGGGGAGGTTCTATGGAAAATCTGGCGGGAAAGATGTGCTTTCAACTTCGGTGACTCCCCCAAGGAGTGGTCAATTGAGAAATCGTTGTTCCTCCTTGGCAAAAGGATTGTCAACTGTAAAAAATCCCCCCCCTTTAGGCATCATCAAGTACTCCTTTTGATCGATAACAAGCTCAAACCCAAGTGGGTCCCACATGAGGGTGATGAGAGGGTAATTAACCTTCTTTGTAATGTCATCTAAGCTCTGTAAAAGCTTCCCCTGCTTTGTGGGATTTGGGGGGTCCCGTGGGCACTAGTCCCCTTCTCTTGTACTTTTCTTTATTTAATTCAAGTCCGGGAGAGTAGGCTATTGCCGAACTTCCTTTACATTAAAAAAAAAAAAAGAATCGCTAATTGTAAGAAACCCCCCCTTTTTTTTAGGATTCATCAAGTATTCTTTTTGATCAAGAACAGACTTTACGCATGTGGGCCCTGCTTGAGGGTGATGAGTGGGCAATTAACCTTTTCTTGTAAAGCTAGCTACACTTTGTAAAAGCTTCCTCCGCTCTGTGGGATTCGAGGGATCTCGTGGCCGCTAGTCCCCTTCTTTTGTATTTTTCCTTTATTTAATTCAAGTCCGGAAGAGTAAGCTAAAGCCGAACTTCCTTTATTTAAAAAATAAAAAATAAAAGCTACCCCCAATTACATATGAGATCTTGCGGGGGGCTGAAGCTTTTTTGGGATGAAATCAGCCTACCATGGATTAATCCTTAGGAGACAACAGAGGTCACGGATTACATATGAGATCTTGCGGGGGGCTGAAGCTTTTTTGGGATGAAATCAGCCTACCATGGATTAATCCTTAGGAGACAACAGAGGTCACGGATTCATAATCGGCATGAAAAAAGTGTTGAATATGCAAAAGATTCGTAATGCTACAACAACAGCTAAATGGCACATAGCGAAACCATTGGCTTGCACATACTCCACATGAGAATACCATGAATATTCCGACAGCTACCTGAGGTACAAAGCACCTACCAGTTCCCCAAGGAGGGAATCATCAAGCTTTTCGAGCGAGAAATAATTACAAATGAAACATTTGAAATTGAGCATCTTTCAATATAAAATAAAAACCCGAATCCATATAATCCAGTTTTGCCCCTTATTCGATATTGTATTTTCTATGAGGGATAAAAATATGCAAAGAATGTTGGAGGAGATGGAGGATAATCTTCAGAGATGAATTGTTGTTGCTTAACCCTGCTTGACACCAGCCAAGAACAACTACTAGAAAGTGTAGTGGGCCTCTTTAGTATGCTAATGATCATAAATAATCACCTATGTTGCTCGAAACATGATCCACTAATCAATGAATCAAAATAGATAGGTAGACAAGTAATCCAAGACAAAAAATTTGCTATTCTTGTCTATCCATCTGTTCAGTATTTTGAACAGTTCTTTGAGTATAGTAGCAATTAGATTAACTCCTTTTCGAAAACTCTAATTAGCTTCGATAACTACCAACCATGAATGATTTCATAAAAAATAATCGACTACACACTGAGAATGATGTTAAGTGATTCACAGAACCTTCCCGACATTTTCGGGGTGCATCAGGCAACATACCAGAGAGTAAAGATGTGTTAATATCTAAGGATCTAGAGAGGCAATGATAATGCGACTTTGTAATCATACACTAGATAGTATGTTGAATCTATCATGCTTTAAATCGTGACAAATGATCAATCATACACTAAGAACACGCTCTTAAAAAGTCACTATTATGATATAGTCATAGCACATAAGTGAAATGAGAATGTAATGATAATTTATATATTAAATCCTATAGAAATACAATGTCATTGGAAATCATATATTGCTCAATGTGTGAGAGTTCAATAAGCTATGAGATGAGCTCTCAATTCACAATCGATCCCCTTCACAATGATCTCATATAGATGAGATATCCCGCGGGTCCTTTGATCCTCTTTTTATAGTTGTGTTTGGAGCCAATGTTTGAATTCAAATTCAAAAGGTCTACCTAAAAGTGAATCCTAAAGTATAAGATATATTTTCTCATCAATCAACTACCAAATGAATCATGATTTAAAGCTTCCTAACTCCACATGGTTGTAGAACACTTTTACAAAGGTAAGTGTGAAGGACTTTTACAAGAGGTTGATCATATAGAGTCTCATATGGGTTATGCCAATAAACCAAGTATGTGGGGCTTGGTTTCTATTGCACCAATAGCAACCCCTCAAGCCTAACATGTTTCGTCTTCATTCCTCCTTGATTTCTTGCAAACCAATCATCAATTTGAATCTGTTCATCTTGGTTCCATCCAATGACTTTGTGAGTATATCTGTATATTGTAAATGAGTTGATACATAGGATAGTTGAATATCTTTGCTAGGCAATTTCTCCCTTACATAATGCCAGTGCACTTCAACGTGCTTAGTCCTTGCATGATATATAGAATTAGCAGCCAAATGAAGTGAACTAGTGTTGTCTCAAAGATTATTGGAGTGTAAGAGTGTAACCCCAAATCTGCATAGAGTTGCTTGAGCCGCATAGCTTCTTGAGTTGCATTTGCCAAACTTCTGTATTCTACTTCTATAGATGATAAGGCCACTGTTGTTTGCTTCTTACATGACCATGATATAAGCTTTGAACCTGCAAAGGATAGGTACCCTGAAGTGCTCCTCCTATCATCCTTGGAGATAGCCCAATCTGCGTCAAAATACATCTTTATGTCTAAGTGAGAAGTGAAGGGATAAAACAACCCTTCATTCATGGTACCGTTTAGATACTTAAGCACCCTTTTTGCAGCTTCCATGTGAGGCTTTCTTGGTGCATGCATAAACTGACTCAATGTACTTACTCCATAATCAATGTCTACTCTTGTTAGGGTAGCATAGTTGAGGCTCCCTACAAGCTTTTGGTAACCTGTAACATCCTCAAGAAGTTCTCCTTCATGAGAACTAAGCTTATGGTTGAGTTCCATGGGTGTACCTGCAATTTTGGTATTCTTCATTTATGAACTTTACCAACATATCATGTATATATTTTTTGTGAGTAATAAATATACCAAAATCTGTGTACAAAAGCCAAGAAAGTATCTTAACAAACCAAGATCATTGATTTTGAATTCTTCCATTAGTTGAGCCTTAACCTGCTTGATGCCATTAGCATCATTCCCTATAATGATAATGTCATCCACATAGACACATAAGTAGATAACTTCTGAGTTGTTCTTCTTTTTAAATAAAGAAGATTCTGCCTTGCTAGCCACAAAACTTTGATCCTGCAAATAAGTAACAAGCCTATGGTTCCCAAGCTATAGGAGCTTCCTTTAGGCCATTGAGTGCCTTCCTTAGCTTGCATACAAAACCTGATTTATCTTTATCTTCAAATACTGATGGTTGTGCCATATACATTTCTTCTGATATCCATCGATTTAAGAATGCATTCTTGACATCTAGCTGATATAGATTCCAATTCTTAGAGGCAGCAATGCTTACCAAAACCCTAATTGTTGGCATTGTTTCCACAGGTGAAAAGGTTTCTTCATAGTCCACTCCATGGGTTTGAGCAAACCCCTTTGCCACTAGTCTTGCTTTGCACCTGTTTATAGAACCATATGAGTTCTTTTAGATTTTATATATCCAAATAGATCCTATTACCTTCATGCTTGGCTTCTTGGGAACCAAGTCCCAAGTAGGGAGTTCCTAAAGTGCTTCTACTTCTTCCTACATGGCTTCTCTTCATTCTTTCCTCTTACTAGCTTTTTCAAATGAAGAAGGTTCTTCTATCATAGAGTCTTTATTGATATATAGAGAATGCTTGGTGACTAATGATGTATCATAGCCATACCTTATGGGCCTTTTACTCTCCCTTTGAGATCTCCTGAGTGCTTGATTGGAGGACTCTGGTATGTCTTCTAATTGCTTGAGTTTGGTCTTGCCTCTTGACTTCCAAGCCTTGAAATCAATCTGCTCTTCATCCTCTAAATTGATATCTTCTAGTAATTTTTTATCTTCTTGAGTGAGAGTTGGAAAGTCATTTTCCAAATCATAAGGTAACCTAATCTTCCTGCAATCATCTTCAAACCATGAATTATTTTCATCAAAAACTACATCCCTACTAACTATAAATGCTTTGTTAATGGGATTGTATAGCCTATAGGCCTTTTGGTTTTGATCATACCCAATGAATATACATTTTTCAACTTTAGGGTCAAGCTTTCCTCTGATCTGTGAGGGAATGTGTGCATAAGCAATGCATCCTAATATCTTGCAATGGTCCAAAGAGGGTCTCCTGCCATTCCATGCTTCATAGGGTGTCATTCCATTCAAGGATCTGGATGGGAGCTGATTAACCAAGTAAGTGGATGTGGAAACAGCCTATGCCCAAAGGTAATTAGGTATCTTCTTCTCATTCAACATTGACCTAGCAGCTTCAACTAGTAACCCGTTCCTTCTCTTTGCTACTCCATTCAATTCAGGAGTATATCTTGTTATTACTTCCCTCTTTATGCCTTTCTCCTGTAAAAATGAGTCAAATTCATGTGAAAAATATTCACCACCTCCATCATATCTCATCCTCTTCAAGCTTCTACCTGTTTGGTTCTCAACTAGTGTCAAATACTTTTTGAAACATGTAAATACTTCATGCTTATGCTTCATGAAATAAAGGATGGTCCATCTACTGTAATCATCTATAAATGAAACATAGTACCTTGAACCTGAGATTGATGGATCTTTTCTAGGGCCCCACACATCAATGTGTACAAGCTCCAAGTAGTCTTCATGCATGTACCCCTTTCTGTTGAATGGTTGCATGTGAGATTTACCAAATTGACATGCTCCACATTTGTATATCATGTGTTGCTTCGTCACATTAGGAATGCCAAGCAGACTCTGATCCCTGCATATTCGCTTTAGTGTTCTTTCTCCTATGTGTCCTAGCCTTTTGTGCCATATCTCTAGCTCAGATAGGGTTTGATCTTTATAATTGAATAGTGCTATGTTCCTATTTTCTTCAATCTCAAATGTAAATAATCTACCAAATTTCTCACTTTTAGCAATCTTTTGAAGCCTTTTTGAAGGTCTTCCACATATGCTTTATACTTATTGAATCTGACCTATAAGCCTTTCTCAGCAATTTGTCCAACACTAATTAGGTTTCTGGTTATAGTTGGCACATACAAAACCTTACTCAAGATGTTCATGTTACCATCAGATGTCTTGACATTTCCAATTTGCTTGACTACGTGTTTAGTGTCATCACCTGTTTGTACTTAATGCTTTCCTTTGGGCTCTTCAAGATCAGATAATAAAGCTACATTTCTAGCTACATGGTTGGAACAACCTGAATCAATATAGAAAAGATGCTCATCATCTTTACCTTGCTCGGATGTCATATTCATGATGATTAGAGAATCTTCTTGGTCTTCTGTATAGTTGTTATAATCTCTCCTTCCTCTGAAACCTCCTTGATAATTGTTGTTGTTGTATCCTTGATTGTATTTATGATTACAGTTGCTTCCTCCATTGTTGTACTTGCCTCTCCATTGTCCATAGCTACCTCTATGGAAGCCTCTTCCTCTTTGATTCCTTGTGTTCTTGAAGCATTCTTCTAAGGTGTGGTTGGTAAGACCACAAATGTTGCAAGGTGGATTGTTGTAGGATCTCCGCCTACCTTGCTTTCCTCCTCTGCCCCTACCTCTAACACCTCTTCCTCTACTTGTGTAGTTAGCTTGAGAGGTACTAGCCTCATCTTCATTCTTCTAGAGCTCACCTTTATCTTTACTTTTATTCTTATTTGTATAAAGGGCAAAAGATTGATTACCTCTAGAATTATCACCATTGTTGTTGCGCTTTGTCTCATGGGTGAAGAGCTTCCCCATCAAGGTGTTGAGGTCAGGTACTTGCATATCCATGTAGAGTTATATTGTTGTGCTGAATGACTCCCACTTATCATCAACTTTGATGCCATTAATGATCTACCTTACTATGTGTTCTTCTTCTATCTCTTCTTCAATGCTTACAAGCTAGACAGTCACATCTTTCATCTTGGTTACATAATCAACCACTCCTTGCTTTGGTTGCTTCTTTAGAGTTGTAAACTCCATCCATAACTGATTCTTCCTAGCTCTTGTATTTGATGAGAAATATGATGAGAGTACTTCCCAAGTCTCTTGGGCGGTCTTGCAATTCCTAATGTGAGGCAATAAGAAATCAGATATTGAGTTTAGTAGATAAGATCTGGCAAGAGCATCCTTTGCACACCATGTGGTCAACCTTTCTTGTTCTTCCCTTGTGGGTTGATGCTTGATCCTGAATGTTAGCATCTCTTCACCTCCTGAGATGTATCCATATGGTATTCTCCCTTGAAGGTAGGCTTGCATCCTTAGTGACCATGCTGAGTAGTTGTTTCTCTCCAATTTGTCAATGAAGGATGGAAATCAATCTCCCATCTTGCTTGTTGTTGCTCTGATACCACTATTGGAGGAGATGGAGGATAATCTTCAGAGATGAATCGGCGTTGCTTAACCCTGCTTCACACCAGCCAAGAACAACTACTAGAGAGTGTAGTGGGCCTCTTTAGTATGTTAATGATCATAAATAATCACCTATCTTGCATGGAACATGATCCATTAATCAATGGATCAAAACATACAGGTAGAAAATTAATCCAAGACAAAAAGCTTGCTATTCTTGTCTATAAACCTGTTTAGTATTTTGAATAGTTCTCTCAGTACAGTCAAAATTAAATTATTTCCTTTTGGAAAACTTTGATTAGCTTAGATCGCAACCAATCATGAGTTATTTCATAAAAAATGATGGGCTACACACTAAGAATGATGTTTAGTAATTCATAGAACCTTCCCAACATTTTTGGGGTGCATCACGAAATAGACCAGAGAGTAAAGATGTGTTAATACCTCACGATCCAGAGAGGCAATGATAATGAGACTTTGTAGTCATACACTAGAGAGTATGCTGAATCTATCATGATTTAAATCATGAAAAATGATCAATCATACACTGAGAACAAGCTCTTAGAAGTTCACTATTTTGATGTAATCATAGCAAAGAAGTGAAATGAGAATGTATATAATAAATCCTATACAAATACAATGTCATTGGCAATCATATATTGCTCAATGTGTGAGAGGTGAGTGAGCTATGAGATGAGCTCTCAATTCACAATACATCCCCTTCACAATGATCTCATAAAGACTAGATATCCCGCGGGTCCTTTGATCCTCGTTTTATAGTTGTGTTTGGAGCCAATGTTTGAATTCAAATTCAAAAGGTCTACCTCAAAGTAAATCCTAAAGTATAGGATATATTCTCTCATCAATCAAGTACCAAATGAATCATGATTTAAAGCCTCCTGACCATTAGGGGGAAAAATGAACCCTGCATGGGCCTTGTAAGGATCCCTA
Source organism: Ceratopteris richardii (assembly GCA_020310875.1). Lineage (NCBI taxonomy): Eukaryota > Viridiplantae > Streptophyta > Polypodiopsida > Polypodiales > Pteridaceae > Ceratopteris > Ceratopteris richardii. Next base: position 102,894,418 of record CM035442.1, on the reverse strand, counting down.
ATTTTTAGGGATTAAAGAGCTTAATCTCTCAACTTAAGGTGGCATATAAAACCACCAATGGTTTTTTGAAATAAAATAATATTTGTTGAAGCACTTCAGCTGATCTCGCAGACGTGTGCATCTTGGACCATTCGATCATCTTAAATCAATGGCTAACGTTTGAACTCGTGAAAAGTTAGAGAGAGAACGATGCCACTTGTGTGGGAGTGGGGCTCAGCTTTTGAGAACTCTCTGCAGGATCGTGGGCCGTCGGAACTTGAAGCATCCATCACTGTAGCGCGAATGGCGCTGAGCTATCTTCGTAGATGGACGTCGCCCGTTCGATCGCCTGCCTCATCCGATGGCTGGAGATTAAATCCGCCTTTGGATTCTGAGCATGGAATATAAGCCATGGGATCAAGGCCAGATCTAAGGGCCTACAATGAGAGCGCCAAAATCTCCCTCAATTCAAATTGCTCCGTTCGATGAAAGGCTGGATCCAAGGGTGCACGTCGATTCACGCAAATCGTAATGATTGCTCTCATCAAAGCCACTTGTTGTCAAGCAAATCTAAGGGTCTAGAATTAAAGATGCCTTGACTTTTGTCATTTCACCATGGCCATTGGATCTTTCAAGAAATCAAGGGCTCCAAATGATTTTCGAGTTTTTCAAAACCATTCTCAAGAGGAAACCCACCATTTCTAGGTGGTTTTTTGCATATTGGACCACACAAAAAACAAGGAAGCCTATGCCTACCCTATGTGATTAAGGGACTAGACTGTGGCCACCACCCTCCTCTCATTGGTCCAGCTCTAATCACTCCTTAATCTAAAAGGCCCATGCAGGGTTCATTTTTTCCCTTAATGCTCCATGTGGTTGTAGAACACTTTTACAAAGGTAAATGTGAAGGACTTTTACAGGAGGTTGATCATATAGAGTCGCAAATGGGTTATTCTAGTAAACCAAGTATGTGGGCTTGGTTTCTATTGCACCAACAAAGAATACCATAAAAAACCTTTTTTTCTTTAAGTGAATCTTGTAAACTCTGTGATAGCCTAGAATGGGTTATAAACCATATTCGTCCTATAGAATCCATCTAGAAGGGCTAGTAGTTGTGCAAGTTTTAATAGACATGTAGTCTACACCATAATACTTCAGTTGATCGACGATGAAGCCATCTGTTATAGTTAATGGAAATGACATATCCTCTTTCACAAATTTTGTAGCTTTTAAGAGTTGTAAATATGCTCAAAAAGTATTTTTTCTGCATACTAGAAGAGTATTCTCAAGGGATCTACAAGGGAACATGTAAATGAGAGTGTGTTTTCATATTTTTTTCGTCTTTTTGAAACTTATGTAAAAGCGAAACATGAGGGGCCACTATAAAAATGGTAAGCCCCCTCACTTATAGAGAAATTTTTCCAGTGCGAGTAAGAGACATCTTCTTCTTGTAAAACTCATGCACAAGCTTTTTTCTTCTTTTTTATAAGTGATTTTTGCCTATTTCATGGATTTTGATGCTTGCTCCTTGATTCTAGGGTTATTACCTTGAACCTTACCTTTTGTGACCATTTCCCTAGTTTCCAATCTCTATTTTGTGTGACTTGCTTGTAGCTATGTTCAGAACAATACATCTCTTGTTGTGCATAATACTATATATGATTATTTTTTTTATTATCATCTATGCAATTGTGTAGCTCTTCTTGTTGAGAAATATGAACTATTTTAATGATTTGATGTCTTCACCCAATGCCTACGTGAGCATGAATTTTCACTTCAAGATGATTATGAATGACCATTGATCGTGTTCGTCGATCACCATTGATCTTGATTGTCGGTCATTATTGATATCGATTTCCGATCATCATTGATATCGATTGCCGATCATCATTGATCTTGATTAGTGATCATCATTGATCTTGACTAGCAATCATGGATGATTTTGGTAATCAATCATGAATTATTTTTGTCCAATTATTGCATACACTTAGGATTAATTATGCGACTTTATGGTTGATTGTTTGGGAGAAGGGGTTGTCTATCATGTGTGCTTATAGCCTCCACTTGAGGATTGTGCTTGTAAGAACATGTCGTCATATCCCTCATGCAAAAACAATAAAGAAATGTCGAATCCATGGAGCAACCAATCAATAGTACACAGAATATACACAACAAGATGGAAGCAGAGACACCTACAACAAGAGCGAGGCTAAACCCATAGGCGCATATGTGCATGCATGCACAACACACACACTCACAAGTAGGCAAGAGGCAATGTGCTCCAAGAAGCTCTTCTATTGCTCAAGATAAGAGTACAAAGCTCAAAAGAGTTTTCAACACTCACTGAGTAACATTTACAAATGAGAGCTCTTTCACTCATGTATACTTTTTAAGAGCTTTGTCCACACTATAGTGTCCAACTTAGTTTTAAAAATAGTATCCAAAAGCTATTTGGAGGTGGAAATGATGTGAGTAAATTATGAAATTTAGTTTGGCTATTCTACTCATGCCATGAAGCTTAAGTACAAATTGGCTTTTACAATGTGGGCTTGGTTACTTCCAGAACTAGGAATTTATGCCAAAAATAAGCATTTTTACATGTATTTTTGATAAAAGTGGGAATTAACCTATTCTAAGGGCGATTTAGGATGAGAAAATTGATAGCTCATTCTCTCCTTTGCTTCCATACTTGTAGCTCCCTTTTACCTCATTCTTCATCCTTTTATTAAGTTTTGACCACTTTGACTGATATTTTGAAGTCAACTTTTCAGCTTTCGCCAACACTCCATCCTTGCTTTCTATCATCCTTAGCAGACATCTTTGTGGCATCTTGGATTAGTGTGGGTGTTGACATACATATATGAGGTGCTGAATATTGGCATAGTAGTAGAGTACTTGGAACCTACAAACTTCTTAAACAATTAGATTACATCTTTTTTGAGACTATTTTTGGACTTCTTTAGCATCTTTTATGTGTACCCTATAAAAAGAAAATAAACGATGTGCTAAAAGAAAATAAAAGATTGTGGAATGAAGGTGTGCATGAGAGATTTTTGAGCCTTTGAGAAAAAAATAAAAGATGGAAGGAAAAGTAAAAAATAAGTTGGATCGGGATTGAAGGGTTGTGTGTATTGTGATAAGTAAAAAGAAAATAAAGCTATTTCCATGACTTAAAAAATAAAACAAATTTTATTAAAAGTGTATTGTGGAAGTATTCATAGAGGGACTACTTAGTGCAATGCATGAGTATCAAGTAGTTGTTTCTAATGCATGGACTTGTAGGGTGGCCCTATGAATGCAATTTTAGATGCACTTATTAAAAAAATATGCAAAAGATGTGGGTTTTGAAAAATGTTTCCAAGGGTTATCCGATGAAGAGGATGCCTAATCTATGGTGATGGTTTATTTTTGTAATTTCTTCTTTGACCGTGTTAAGGCATACATTCATAATCACCTCATGATGCTAAGCCCCTCAAAAGAGAAATTTTGCCAACGTGAGTAAGATTCGACATCTTCTTCTTACAGAATTTATGCACAAACTTTTTTCTTCTTTTTTATGAGTGATTTTTGCCTATTCCATGGATTTTGATGGTTGATCCTTGTTTCTTGTGTTATCCAACTTGATCCTTACCTTTTGTGACCATTTCTCTAGTTTCCAATCTCTATTTTGCATGGCATGCTTGCAACTATGTTCACTACAATACATTTCTTGCTATGCACAATATTATATATGACTATATATATATATATATATATATATATATATATATATATATATATATATATATATATATATATATATATATATATATATATATATATATATATATATATATACGTTTGGCAGTAGCAACTATAATAAAACCTCTAATTTATTTACATATAAAATTTTGCAAGATTTGTTCCTAGATTATATGTCATAAATTCATAAGTAGGAGATGGGTGCATCACACCCTTGACAGGTAGGAGATAGTTGAACTACACCCTAAGTGGGAGGATTAATTACTTCCTCCACCATGGTTTTTGAGGCAAGTGGTTAGCCCATCACACTCCTGACCAGGAGGTTGTGAGTTCAAATCTCCTAGAGATATTACATTAATATCAGAATTAAGTATCTAGCTCTAAATGTTTTATTCATTAGTATTGAGAAATTATTGTGAAATTAAAGAACTTGATGATTTTCATTGGCTAGGCAGTTTTGCTCTAGGACTAAACACACAAATCTACACTGAGGTAAAATTTCGTGCACTAATATAGCTTGACGAAGCAATCAAGTTTGCACAAATTTACAAGGATAATTCTCCCATTGATGTCCCACAAGATAGTGGTATTTTTTAGTGAATTTGCACTAAAATGCAAGGGCAAAAGATCAAAATCTTTGAATGCACTACTAAAAACCTTGTGTTTTAGAGGCTTACTCTCTCAAGAGGATTTTGATAAATCACAAATAGACAATTTGTGTTTTAACTACTTAAATTATGGACATCATAGTGGGTTTTTTCCATTTTGAAGAGAGAAAAAGACACTTTGCCTGATTAAGGGAAGGGGAACAAACAAATTCATTTGATACGAACCTTAATCATGAATGGAAATTCAAGTGGGAGAAAAGCATAGATCATGCATTGTGATAGTACCCATTAGTGTCAAGTCTCAAAAAACATGTATGAACCTCAAGGATTCAGTCCACATGATTTGGTTAAGCTACAAAGCTTGGGCAAAGGTCACACATCTGGATTACGGTGGATGATTCTGCCACATATAATGTTATTAACTATGCGCTTGTCAAAAAGTTAGCTATTCTTAGAGCCCTTCCCCACATAGATATGGAGTATCAATGATGCAAAGGGAAGATACCCATATGTGGGACACCATGATCTCTAATTGGAATTCGAAATCTAAGACTTCAAGGATAAGTTGGACTTAAAATTTATGAACATGGAAAGAGAATATTTAGTTCTAAGGAGAGAGTGGCTATGGAGACTTGGACCTTCATTGTAAAGAAGTTATTACACTAATACTTTGGCAATCCAATAGGTTGGGGTACTATTCAAAATCAAGGGTGAACACAATGTTCCAAGAACTCCTTTGATTTCAAATATAGAACTTAAGAAACTTGTAAAGATTGTAGCTTGGACCTAAGCTTTTCTAGTCCTTAGCAGTGATGTAACTGCCTCAAGTAATTCGAAACAAAGTTTTCATGTCTCATTATTTATCCCTCATGAAGTGTATATTAAGTTTAATCAACTTCTAAAAGAATTTAAAGATGTGTTCCCTAAGGAACTCCCGCATGGCTTGCCACCCTCTTGTGGAAACATTGATCATAGTATAGATCTATTTCTAGGAACCAAGGCCAAATCTGAAAACCCCTACTAGCTTCCATATCTCGATTATGGAAGTCAAAAAACATAGTAAAGAATATTTACGAACAAGCTAGTTGCCTTAGGTTGCACCCATCCTTCTTGTATAGAAGAAAGATGATCCAGTGAGGCTATGTGTAGAATATGGGGCTCGAAACAATCTTATGATAAAGAATAAGTTTGCTATGCTACTTGTTGAAGATCTCTTTGAGAACCTAAAGGGACCTAAGGTCTTCTCAATGATGAAATATTTGTTTCAATGCCATTCATGTTAATGAGAACTTTTTCTTGTGTGTAGTTCCATGTTCACATGTGGTTTGCACATGGGCTTGGCCATGTGGCATCCCCTTAAAGAGAATAAGAAAGCAGTTCTAATGTGGAAAATTCTCCATTGGAGGATTCAGACTAATGTTAAAGTTAACAAAATGTGTGGGTGCCCTCCATGATGTAAGCGATGTCCCAATGGTAGAGAAGACTTAGACCACCTGTTCTTTTTGTGCCCAAGAAGTTTATTGGTTTGGTACACCATGGGGAGGCTTTTGGCTTCAAAGAGTCAAATGAACTAGAAAAAAGCTTTATTTGGAGAAGCAATCGGTTGCTTCATTGCCTTGTGGAATGCAATTAGGGGAGATGCACTCAGGAAGACATCGAAAGAAAGATGTGTGGCCACCTTTGATAACCAAAGAGTGGTCAATTGAAGAATCCCTTGACTTATGGCAAAAGATTTTGTAGTTGTAAGAAATCCCCACCATTCAAACACCATATGGTGTTTACTTTTGAGAACAACAAGATCCAAATCAAATGGGCCCCCCTATGACAGGGGCAAAAATGTATTCACCTTTTTTGTAACTAGATTTCCTACTGCCTTCATGCCATCAAGATTGTATGTCCTTCAGGTCATCCTACCCCTACTTTATGGGATTAGGGTTCCCATGGGCACTGTGGCCCTTGACTTGTAGGATTGTTCTTCCTATTAATTCGTGCAAGGGAGACTAGGCCTAGCTGAGCTTCCTCTTTAAAAAAAAGAGTTTAAATAGCTGAAGGGTATTCACCTACCTGAGCTTAAATAGCTGAAGGGTATTCACAAAACATACCTTTTTTTATTTTGGCACCTACCTTTGTTCACTTCTTTACCTACCCTTCAGGTCGTTCATGTTGATGTGGAGAAATGTAGATATTATGAACGTTGAGAATGAGTAAATCTGTCCAAACCATTGTAAAATTAGCTGATAAGTGCTAGGATATCAAGTAGAGCTGTTGTCTATGTTTGAAACGTACAGTGTACACATTTCAAAATGTGCATACTTGTGTATTAAAAAATGGAGGTCAAAACTAAATAGATGAAGGATACTAAGTACACATACCTTGTCCTTCTACATTGTTGTCTTACATACCTGTCGGTATCCCTTGTTCTTGTACATTGTTGTCTTTGTAGAACATAACAGTTAGTAGAGAATTGATGATAATAGAAAAATTCCCGGATTCCCCTCTCCTTCTGCATTTTTTTTTGTTTGCATGCATACCACATGAATAGCTTTCCCAAGGATGCCATGAGTTGTAAAAACTTCTTTAGGCTAGGCACCCCCAAGGTGCAACCCCAAGGTGAAATGTGGCATATTCTGTCCTTCAAATACAAAGACGAATCTTCGTTTGGCATTTTTAGTACGTCTATTAGACTCATTTAGATGTGGACAATAAAGTTTTGGATTGTCTAGGAATGCACTGACCCACAAGTCTCCGAGTGGAGAATTCCAGCAAATTATTTTTATACATTGGAAAAGGAACCGAGTGTACATGTTGCCATTTTCCTGTGTCAAAGTGAAAGATAAAGGTTCTAAATGATTCAAAAATTCAAAGTAAATTTTTAGTAAGAAATCACAATCAGTACAAACTGGAGCTGCTTATCATATAAGACTAAGTGAATCCAAGGACTTTGAAGCAGGGGATTCATAGTCACATGGAAGCATGGAAAGCAATATTAACCCCACATTTTTTCACTTCTTTACCTGCGTATTTCCAAGGACTTTGAAGCAGGGGATTCACAGTCACATGGAGCATGGAAAGCAATATTCATCCCACATTTTTTCACCTCTTTACCTGCCTATTTTTCAATTTTGTTCTCTGTTGTATTGATCTCTTTTACAGAGGAATATAAACGCACACACCTCAGTAAGTGAGTCATCCAATTTGACCGCATATCTTCTTCTAGAAAATGCCCACTATAGGCACCAAATTTAAGTATATGGATAGAGGGGAGAAATGATATTTCAGCATGTCTTGGAAAAGATACTAGATTTTTTAAACAAGTAGATTAAATTTATGAAAACGCTATCGTTAAGTTATATGAGATTACCTCTCTGAAATTTTCTCTAGCATTCTTATACACATCAAGCTTCCATTATAGATGCTACAGGAGCATCATTTCACACAAACATGAGTGTAAAAAAGCTACCCCCAATTAGATATGAGATCTTGTGGGGGCTGAAGCTTTTTTGGGATGAAATCAGCCTACCATGGATTAATCCTTAGGATACAACAGAGGTCACGGATTCATAATAGACATGAAAAAAGTGTTGAATATGCAAAAGATTCTTAATGCTACAACAACAGCTAAATGGAACATAGCGAAACCATTGGCTTGCACATACTCCACATGAGAATACCAAGAATATTCCGACAGCTACTTGAGGTACAAAGCACCTACCAGTTCCCCTAAAGGAGGGAGTCATCAAGCTTTTCCAGAGAGAAATAAATACAAATGAAACATTTGAAATTGGGCATCTAATAAAATACCGAATCCATACAGTCGCGTTTTGCCCCTTATTCTTTATTGTATTTTCTATGAGGCATAAAAATATGCAAAGAATACCATAAAAAACCTTTTTCTCTTTAAGTGAACCTTGTAAATTCCGTGATAGCCTAGAATTTTTCTACCAATTGAACTAGAGGGGAAACATTAGGAGAAAAATTGATCCTCACATGGGCCTTGTAAGGATCCCTAATTTTTAGGGATCAAAATCAAGCTTGTTAGGGATTAAGGGAACACACAATACCACCAGTGGTTTTCTCTACTAAAATATATGGAAAAAATGCTTTAAATGAGTGATGGTTTGTAGTAAATTTAAGCCATTTGATATTGGTCTTTGAACGGTCAAGATTAAAAGAGATGGGGAGACCACAATGATTGCTTGGAAATTTGAATGGCATAGTGGAAAGAGAAGGATAGTCGTGCAGTCTATCGATACCATTTGTTTTCCCACGATCTAACGGTCTACCATGATTCGCACTAATTCAATAATCGGGAATGCCTTGCAGCCGTCGATTTTCTCCAAGATCCAAAGTTTGTCCATATTTCCATTTGATGCACATTCTGGTTTCAATCTGACTCATGCGATAAATGGAAGATCCAAGAGACTACATTAAAAGGTGCCTTGTGTGATGAGTAATGGTCCCTGGCCCTTTGATCTTTAGCTAATCCAATGGTGCATAATAATCAATGTCTTTTCGTAGAATGCATCATCTTCAGCCATCAGATGAGAAGCAATATCGAACGGTCCATATGCCTTTGCACATTTTTTTTCCCTGATTTAAAGAAAATCCACACGATATAAAATGATCTAATGGTCTACCTTCCTCCGAGCCTTGACTTTTGTAAGATAAATCTATGCCTTGGATCTCTTGGACCATCCAATGGTGATGATTCAAAGATATGAAATCTCAAACCACTCCTCTCAGAAAAACCACGAATTCATAGTGGTTTTGAAGCCTTTGACTAGCAAAAAGCAAGGGAAGTCTAGTCCTATCTAGTAGATTTAGAACCTAGATTGTGGCCACCACCCTCTTCTCATTGGTCCATCTCTAATCACTGTTTAATCTAAAATTTCCATGTCGGGTTCATTTTTTCCCCTAATGAGAGTTGTAATGCCTTCGTTGCTAATTTCAAAACACTAAACATCATAATCACGATCTATTACTATCACATTCTCATCGGTGATTTTTATCATGAAGTTCAGAATGTTATCACCTTCCCACTACAACTGCTCATGCATTTGGAATAATACTTTTTTGCCGGTTGATCATGGCATATTCGTACACCCCACTATTGGTGAATCACTCAATGTGAGTTCATGGTAGTCGAATTGGTATTTCCACCTAGTGTATATCTGACAGTTGGATAGCATTTAACATTTTTTATTTCACAGTGTGCATAGTATAGCAAGTCGCAACAACACTCTCTCTATCCTTATTCACACTCAATAAACATTAACAAAATAAATTAGATTTTAAATATGATTAATTCTTTATGGTTGCCTTACCTTATCCACCCAAGGAATCCACCAATCTTTGGAATACAGGAGATCTCTCATCATTCCATTGTAACAAGAGCTGTTCCTTGAGCTACCACCCATCATCCTTCGTAAATCAGCATGCAAAACCGTCCCTTTCTCCACATTCCATGTAGGGTTCTATATGTTCTTACATCTCAGAATTTTCCATTTTCTGATGTTTTTTCAAATATTTTTCTATTTTTAAAGTATATAAATAAATAAATATATATATATATATATATATATATATATATATATACATATATATATATGTATATATATATATATATATATACATATATATATATATATATATATATACATACATACATATATATATATATATATATATATATATATATATATATATATATATATATATATATATATATATATATATATATATACATACGTGTACACCTTGAAAAACTTAGTCACAGGTTGAATATGAGTCATTCTTTACTGTTGCCTTACTTCATCCACTGGGAATCCACCAACTGTTGGATTGTCAAAGATATCTCATCATTCCATTTGTGACGTGAGTTGTCCCTCGACTTGCCACCTTATCATCCTTCATAACTTAGCATGCAAAATCACCCTTTTTTTCAACATTACATGTAGAATTCTATATGTTCTTATATCTCAAAATTTTCCATTTTTTATGCTTTCTTTCAAATATTTTTTTTTCTCTCTCTCTCTCTAAGAGGAAACTCTGATACTTCTCCTCCTCCAATTGCCACAAAGTGAGAATCCGGTAAGCTAAATAATTTTTCGATAATAGTTGTTCGTGAATCGCCACCCTTAAACTCAGAACAACAAATTCCATGGATGCAATAGCTTCTAGTACATAAGCCAATTTGAAATGCATAAATCCTATCGCAACCTTGTAAGAACTTTGATATGCCCATAGAACCATAGGTAAGTATTGTTCCCACTTTGTTGGATGGCTGAGCAACATCTTTTGAAGCATCATTAACAAAAACTGTTAGCTCTATCTATTAAGCCATAAGCACTAGGATAATACGAAGATCTAAACTTATGCTTAAAGCAATAATGATCAATACTATGTTGGATGAGCTATTTGAGGAAATGAGTACCACGATCAAAAACCAACTCCAAGGGAAGTCTAAAGTGTGGAAAAAAACTCGGTGAGCAAAACCATAGAAACAGTGCCCACTGTTTCTTGCTTGATAGCCCAAGCTTCTACCCATATGATAGAATAATGAGCACATGTCAAAATAAACGTTTTATCAGATTGCATTGTAGATGGTCAAATCAGGCCAATCAAATCAACAGCCTACTTCTAAAAAGGTTCAAGAGGTAATATCCATTGAAGAGGGAACTGATTTACATCCCAACTTTCACCAGTCCACTAACAAGGATAACATTTATGGAAAAAATCTATGGCATCGTTATGCAAGGTAGGCCACCAAAGATTGTTGTGCAAAATTTTCCACACCAAAAGGTCAAATTGGAGTGACCATTAGAGAGTTTAAAATGAGCTTCTAGAACTATTGTAGACACCTCATGTAGGGGAATGCATCAAACTCATATGCATATAAGATCTTTGAATTATAATTGGTCTATAATGATTGAGAATCACCTACTTTGAAGATCAATTTTCTTATTAATTGTGGATTGTAAGTGGGCTAGAGGCACACCAATAGCAAGAAAAGAATCAATTTCATCATATCATGATACTTTACCTAGCTCGGGCTCAAGTTCATCTGCAATATGGAAAAGTTCCACATTTAAAAAAGAATCATCGACCCCATCTCGAGGTTCACTAGGATTTAGTCATGCTACAAAATCTACCACCACATGTGAAGAAACAAGTCGATGAACCACATAAATTCCTATAAGAGCAATACCACATGTGAGTCAACCCACTAAGTTTTGTTATTTGACCAAATAAAGTAATGCAGAATTATCCACATAAAAGATAAACTATCAGTCAAGCAAATAATGGCAAAATTTCTTAAAAGAATAGGTCAAATCTCAACATTCTCATTTCACAACTCAGTAGTTCTTTTCAGCCCTCGTAATCTAGAAGATTGCATAATAGATTGGAAAATACCAAGTACAAGTAGATTTGTGCATGAGCACACTACCAACTGGTCTTATTAAGGACATTCCTATTTGGATTCAAGAAGTAACATTGCATATTACTTTTGTAGTCATTGAATCACTTGGGAAATAGAATGATTAGGACATTCCTATTTGGATTCAAGAAGTAACATTGCATATTACTTTTGTAGTCATTGAATCACTTGGGAAATAGAATGATTATAGTTCGCTTTTGGGTTGCCCTTGGCCAAAGCATGCAAAAGTGTAGTAGGAATGGAAATCCCAAGGAGTGACTTTCCGAAAAGCTCACAAGGGATATTCCATAACATTGGATGATAAGTAGACATATTATAAGTGTTAGTTACTAACAATTGCAAAATCACCATACATGTTGGAATGCCTCTAGCTTACCACCAATCAAAGACCAATTATTAGAGCAAACAACTATTCATGTGTAGGGGAATCACCATACATGTTGGAATGCCTCTAGCTTACCACCAATCAAAGACCAATTATAGAGCAAACAACTATTCATGTGTAGGAGGACCAGATGGAGTGAATTAATTCATGTTCTACTACTAAGTCGTAAATGGTAAAGCTTCGTGTGGATTTACTAGTGACATTATGCAATGATCATTTTGCCTTGCTGTAGGAATTTAAGGATGTTTTTGCCTAGGAGTATTTTGATATGTCAGGTCGATCCACGTTTGTGTCAACATAAAATCCACTTTAAAAATTATGCATCCCCAATCATCCAACAACATTACTTGATGAATCCTAATTTCACAAAGTAGGGGAAGGAAGAATTGGATTGGTTACTTAGGGTTGGTTTCATTGTTCCAATTGAGTATTCAGAGTGCATATCACCTATTGTGATTGTGCCAAAGAACAAGTGGAAAATGTAGATTCATGCCAGTTATTAGAAACTTAATGCAACTACTATTTTGGATCCCTTTCCCTTGCTATTTTTGGATACCATGTTGGATGAAGTCACAAGCTGAGAGATTTATTTCTCTTCAAATGGGTTTATTGGCTATAATCAGGTTTGCATGGCGGATGAGAATGTGCTCAACACAACTTTTTTCAGTGTATGGTTATGTGGTTTGGCCTTCGAAATGCCCCCAACACCTTTCAGTGGTGCATGCATCAAATATTGTTTTCCGATATGATGAGTTTTATGTGTGTCTTTTAGGATGAGTTTTATGTATATAGAAGACGAGTGGATTATCTACAACGCTTGTGGATCTATTTTGATAAATCCAAGGAGGTTCATCTTTGAAAAAATTCTATTTTTGCAGTTAAGTGTGTAAGCTATTTGGACACGTTATCCCGCAAGAAGGTGTTGTTGTTGATTCAGACAAACTGAAAATGGTTTTGTAGTAGGCCCAATAGTTTTGCATGTTTTGGGCTAGATTTGATGGTATGGATGCCGTTTAACTCATATAGCTATTCCTCGTAACTGGTAAGCTCATGCAAAAATGTGAAATTTCTAGTGGGATGTGGAGTGTGATTTAGTTTTCCACCAAGAAAAAGTTCTCTTGACTAAAGTGCCCGTTTTGTCGGCTCTCGATTGGACACATCCATTCCATGTTCTTCGATGCATTCAATGGGGATAAGTAGGCTAATCTCAAAAATGGTTAGCCATCCAAATACAAAATGGGGCAGGTTGGATATTTTTCTGTCTCATGTGCTAGCAAATCAGCAAGGTAACACTATTAACTCAACAACCTCCATCAATCAAAACTCTAGAAAAGGGTCTCAATTTGTACCAAACCATAATCAATGGAACAGAATAATCCACCAATTTATCCTGACTTAACTACACTTGGTTGATTGGACACTATAGTTTCAATGTTTTTCAACTTCAAAACAAGATTCAAGACTTCTAACTAAACTTCGGCTAAAAGATCTTGTTTAAAATGTGTAACTAAAGCTCAAAACCTAATGCCATCTGGATAATAGAATTGCATAATACCTTCCATGAATCTAGAACCATGGTGGAAGTTGTAGAGTCTAGTGGAATCCTTGAAGAAGAATCTTGTTGTTGAGCCATAGTATTTTCCTCCTTGTCAGTAAATTCCTTCAGTTCTTGGGAATCTAGACATGTTACTTGATCTAGAAAGTTATTAGCTTGAACTACAAGATCCTTCTATTTTACTTTCTCCCAAAATGAGCAAGGTGGATTGTTCTGGCCCAATGAAATATGGTGGCACATGAGAAGTCCAACACAAAGATTCGTTGCATATACTGTGTTGTTTCTTAATGTTGGGATGCAAAAACAGATCTTCAAAGGTATGATGTTTACTAGACCAAGTAATGATTGTTTCCATCGGCTGTCCATATTCCATTAAAAAGGAGACATTGTGGTCCTTTAACCTCATTCGAAAAATTTCCATCTTCTCATTGAGTACAATTGAAAGGTTTTTGGCCAGGTCCATAGCCTTGGTAGTTTTGTCCACATTGTCTAGACGAAGGTGAATGTGTATTGCCAATAACTCCTACATTATCACTAATCTTTGTATGATGGATGTTATTTACATATGGTTTTCGATACCAAGGACCAATGTGGAACATGTCAAGTTGTACTTGATTGGCTATCACAACTCTATTATGAGTTTTATAGACACGATGATTTGTACTATGATCTATTATATTATAGATAGTGCAACATACATGATTTAAAGTACAATTTGCTATAGTTAGTCCTGCATTTCTACATTTTGTACATTAAACTTCTTTGAAAGAATCAATTACCCGAATAGGTGGAGTTGGCATTTATGTTGTAGTCTCCAAAGGTCACTACAAAAACGGATTACAAACTTCAAGTTCCACTAAAGTTGTTTGGTAGCATCAATAATCTAATGTAGTGTCCTCTTACCATCCAAGGAATAAAGACAATTTTTTCCTTGAGCTTGGGGTTGATTCCTTTAATAAGCCAACCGTGCACCACATCTGAAAGGCATTCTCTTTTAAGAACTTATCTCAAGGTGATCCAAAAGAAAGAAGAATGGTTAGAAATAGTTTGACTAGGTTGTAGAATCATATATTACAAGGTAATAAATAATTGGCTTGTCATTTTAACCTTCCAAAATTTGCATAAGAAAGCCATGCACATGGCATCATAAGAAGCAAAATGATAAATTGCAAAATTTTCCAACCATCAGACTGCTTCACCACTTAGTGTAACTTGGAAAATTTGACATTTTTAGGCATCATCCCACCCACCTTCCAAGAGATCATACTGCATATCAAATAGAAGGACATGAATATTTGTGTTGTCATCCATTTTTCTACTGAAGCCATTAAATTGCATTCTGGTAATTATGTGGTTTGGAATCGCCATACCTATAGGAGTTTGTTGATGTTGCCACTCCTCATCTATAGGCACCCAAGGGAGAAATTCATCTTCCTCCACTCCTTAATCACCTTCCATCCCAAAAGTTGACGTATACTCCTCTCTCAATATTGTCAGCTCATCCGACTTCTATGCCCAGGTGAGATCAAGAATACCTAGTGCCACTTCAGATCCCAAGGTTTCATGTTCTTCACCCTCTTTGATAGATTCCTATCTCTACCTCTTCACTTGCAGCTTTGCATCCTCAAATGTCGCTTGCACATCTAGGAGTTGGGTAATCCATGGGTATTGCCTTTTACCACCAACTTAAGTAATCACTCCCAGTTATGCACACTACCTAGAATTGCATTACTAGAACCTTCTTTTGCGTTAGAAGTAGAGGATCCCATGGTGGTTGACTTCTTCTACTCTTCTTTAAATTGTGAAAACGAAGTACATAACACCTTGGCATGGTATGCATCCATTTATGTGATCACCCAAAATTTTCTTTATAATGATCCGCACTGAACATCGGCACCCCATGACATTATGGTCATCAATGGGCCACATCTATCAATAGTTTTAAAACCCAACATCTATCCATAGTTTTAAAAACCAACTCACTTGAAAACACAATTATTGCAAGCCATTAACACACTATAGCTAGAAAAACATTGAACTATTAATATGAAATTAGACAATTTTCTTACTCCAATCGTACGAGACAATACACAAGACAACCATAAACGAAAGATCTTAAAGTGTTGCAGTTTCTTGAGATAATAGAGATAGAAAATAAGAGGAAAATGTATACATTCTTCCAATAGCATAATAATTTACACTAATTCAAGCATGTGCCACCAAACTATAGCTTTTTAGATACCAACTTTTCATTAAATTCCACACCTTATCAACCTATTTGTCAAAGGATTGAGAAATTATCCTTGATTTTAAGGATCTTTCTTTCTTTTATCTTTTCCATTTTCTTCTTTGCACCATGATGCTTTTCGTAGCTATTTCCACTAGTTTTGTTTCCTCTTGGGGGAGAGTGAGAGCTATATTGATCTTGCAAATTGATAGGGGTGATCACCACTAGAGCATCCACACCACAAGCTTTTGTTTGAAATTTACCTTTCTCAAGGGGCATTCCCTAATAATGTGTACTTGGTTGCTAGTGTGAAAGACAATTCTTTTTTTAACAATCTCTTTCTCAATACCTTCATCTCTACATATATGAATGCAAATGGATTTTGGTAGATCCTTAGTTAGGTTTTCCTCCACAAAAATCTGAAGATGTCACCTTGCATTGAACAAGTGATTGGAGCCCTCATAGATAAGACCACCTAAATCACCTTCAAAGGCCAATGCATGACCTACCAAGGCCACAATTTCATTCACAATGGTAGAGGAAGAATGGCAATGTAGAGGGCTTGATCCATGGTAGGAACTTGGTGGGCTTTGCTTTATTTGTGGAGAATGTGGAAACCGCTTAAAAAGAAACATAGTGGTTTTCTAAATTTACCATATTCCAGTGTGGAGGTCTTGAAATGCCATCTCTTTTGCAGCTTTAAAAAAATGAGAAGCGTAAATTTTAGGGACAAGAATTGGAATTTGGATACGAAAAGTCCTTGCATAAACCGTTATATTTTGAACACGATCTGAGAGCATTGATCTAGGATTGTAGAGCAACCAATCATTCTATCAAACAAGAGTTCTTTGTATCCTCCTGATTTTTCCAATCCTCCACCAAAGGAAGATTAACAATTAGGGGTTTGAGTCTTAATAAGGGGGATCAAGACCTAGCACCTTGACCCACCCCTTTCCTAGCTCAAGTTACTTGTAAAAGGGAGGGGATAGCAATCCCTCCCCCTTGGCAAGAAAAAACAAAACAAAACAAAACTCTAAGTAAAGATCCTTCAAGGGGCCTTGATGAAAGACACTACCAAAACCTTGGATAGGACCTTAGCACAAATGACATGCTCAAGGAACCCTGGAACTAAAACAAAAAGAAAGGAATTAGGGAAATAGAACGCTTGAGAAATAAGAAATCCACCTAAGGCCAAAATCAATCCGAAGCTTAGAAGCCGATATGCTTGAAAATAAAAAGGACGAAACAAAAGTAGAACCAAACGATTAAAAGGAACTAGGGAATCCAAGGCAAAGACGCGCAAAAGAACTATTGACCCTAGCAAGCCTAATTATACATCTTCTGATGTCTTTAGCTAAGGCATCTAAGAACAAACCAAAACAGGTTCGAAATTCTTATAGACAAGATTCACTTTTGATAGAGCTACAAAACCTTTCATAAATGAAAATTCAATTATCATGATTTTGTGATAACTAATACTATTATTATCACGCATGATTCCCGTGATTACAGCCAATAAGTGTCATCTTGCTTTTAGAAGATTCGGGATTATCACTAGTAAATTGTCAATCGAATGCAAAGATGATTGGGGTACCATAATGGGGATATGATATGTTGCTTTAAGTGGTAGATTAACTCTAATTAATCTCTATCAGTCTAGCACAATGGAAGTACCATTGTGGTGAAGATCCACCTCGTAAATGATCAAGAGATAGATTTGATTTCGATTTTCTCTTTTCCTAGATTGTAGGAAATGATTCCAATCACTCTAAACTACCAAACTTGCCTGATTTCCAATTTAGATACGTGAAGAAATAGTGTGGATAGATGCTCAAGATTCTATATAAAGACTCCACAACATTTTTATATTAAGTAGATTGTTGTTTTGAAGCAATACATATACTCTTTGATCATTGCTTTGTGCCACTTCAGCTTTCTACTTCTTCCTGAGATTCAGTCAATGTGTAGAGTGCTGCTCTCTCTATAGAGCTTCAAATCCATTTTTTAAGCACTCATTGGAAAGCTATTACTATCTAGTTTATGTATACAAACTCTGAGATCATATTAATTTGAGAGAAATGTAAGTTTTATAGTCTCGAGGTCATTCTATGCAACTCCTTGAAAAATTAGGATGACACTAGTTTAGTGTTAAGGTGATTGCTCCTTGCTTGGTTCATATAAATTAGGGCTTTTATGCATTTTATGTATGAAAATCCCTTAGGAGGATTTTTTCGAATTGTTACTATGCTAGCTGCTGTTAGTGTTTGAAGTCACAACTTCCATCACTTTTGACAAGGTTTTTGTGAGGTAGTCAAGGTGCAAGTTATCTGTTTTGCATCAACTTGTTCTTGTTGATGTTCCAAAGTACCTATTGGGTTTTATTGCACTAACCACAAGCCTACTTTACATATCCAAAGAGCTAGGGCTGGTCATATGATGGTTTGTTGGACCAATGTGACCACTTGACGACTCTAGTCTCCAAGCCTCCCCAAGCTTCTCCAAATTTTTCTTTCAGTTCTGATACCTACCTGGTTGTTAGTAAGGTTGCTAGTATTTTTGCCTAACTACATGTTTGTTATAGGGACAATCTTGAGTAGTGTGGTTTTTGTACTTTCTCTCAATTGTATAATACTAGGTATTGAGGTTCCCTAAGTTCTAAGCTTGCATTAGGCACACATTGGCCATGAGATCTCTTCCACAAGTGCAGCAATGCTTCATGGTGACCACTCTTTGAGCTTGTCTTTTTTGGACTCGTAACTTTCATGCTACTTATTCATCCAATTCATCAAGTGATGTTGTGGGCTTTTATGTGATGCTAGTGGAATAGTCTAACTCCTTGTAAAGTTTAGAGAGTTCCAATTCATCACCCAAGTTATCTACAATATCAATGCACATTCTCAATCATTTCTCTAGGATAAATGGCTCTTTCAAGTAGACATATGATCTCAACTTTCCAATGAATAGATCATCCAAGAATAATGAGCAGGTAACTCCAAGATAGGGCATCTTTCACTACATTTCTTGAACCTACGTGTGGCATCTGTTTAGCCTGAGTAGGTGACTTTGGGATAGGGCATTTTTCAATGTATTGCCTCAACCTACGTCCTGCGAACCTGATAATTTCTTTGGGCTTTTGTTTAAAGTTGTGGATCAACAACGAAGTGTTGTGTCTAATTCCACTCTTGGGGAATTTTGCAATGAATGCTTCTAGAAATTGTGAGATGTTCCTCAATTGACCTTGATGGAAGGTTTGAAACCATGTAAGGGTTGTACTTTTAAAGGTAAGCCCAAAAGCCTCATATTATCCTTAACCTATTTTGCTCTCAATGCTTGCTTGAATTTGGCTACATGATCGTATGGATCACCCATGCCATCAAAATAGTTCTTCATGGATGTCACTACATGGGTAGGTCTTAAGATTTTAGAATGGTCTCTTGATCTGTGTAGAGGAAAATCATACATGCCTCTTTGGTGTCTATGTCCTCTAGCTCTTTCTTATTCCATTTCATCAATGTCTAGACATGATATTTCCTTCCCTATAATGTGCACGAAGCTCAATTTAGGTCTTTCTTGGATTTTTCTTTTTGTACCCATGGGATGTGAGAAGATCTAACTTCGTTCTAACTATGGGGGTAACTAGAATTATGTGAGGGGAAAATTGGTTCACCTTTCCATGTCTATGCATGTCTACTATGATTTGTACCAACAAACATCCTCTTAGAAGTATTATCCAAGTAAATGATCTTGCATGGAAGATCAGGATCCTTAAACTTGTATATAATGACTTCATCCACATCACTAGGTTTATCAGGTTCAAAGCTCCAAAAATCTTCATCAGTTTCCCTATTCACAGAGAATGCTATGCTCATGTTACCCTGAGGGATCCATTGTGTTGAGATGATCCTTGACAAGACTGATTTACCCCTAGGTGTTCTAGGTTCTTTCTCTTTATTCTCATGATCTAGATCTCCTATCTTAGACTGAGGTACAATTGATCCAAATTCATCCTTCCTATCAAGTAAGTTGGTCACCACATACGTGGTTCCTTGCTTATATATGTAGGACCCATCCTTGAATTTGATCATGGGGTGATCAATTCCAAAGGGTTGGTGTCACTCTATGCTAGCATCATCTTGGAAGAAGCAAGTAAGAGAATACATGAAGATCTAGCACTAAGGCAACCAATCAAATTTTTTCAACCCTCAAATTAGTTTAAAAGTGATTCTCATCACTAGAAACCATTGTGAATACCATTTTCAGTTTTTGTAGCTTCATTGTGTACAAGCCAAGGAGTCATTGAGCTTGAGGAGCATTATAAGCACATACGTAACAATTTTCATATTTTTTAGATTCCATTTGAGCCCTCAAATAGGCCCTAGAACCTAATTTTTGACTAGGTGGGACACTAGGTGTGAACAAGGCCAAAGCTAGTCAAAAACTATAAAAAGAGCTAGAGAGCTCATTTTTTGGGGGGAGCTTGTGGCAGAGTTGAACTTGTATGAGAACTCTTTCGTAATAGAAGTGATTCCATTGTATCCCTCTCTTTGTTCTTGCCGTGTGTGCACGTGTGTGTGTATGTGTGTGCATGTTTGTGTGCTTCTCACTCTCACACTTGTGCCATCACTTGTTCAAGGTCTTCATACCATCCTCATGTCTTCCCGGATTGACATTAAAGGAGGTGCTACTCATCACTGAGCTACACCAAATTTTGGCACCGTTGCCGGGGATTTGAGCTTTGAGGACGAGCGTGTGATGGTAAGACGTAGAGAGGACGCGTTGGAAAGGTAAGTAGTAGGCTATTTCATATTTTTCACTAATTTTTTCCCATCTTCATCTCCATTTCCATCTTTGTTCCACACCATCTCCATCCTCCTTTCATATTCCCACTCCCATTCATTCATCTCATTTGCATAGTGAGAGTTTGAGAGAGAGCGAGAGTGTATTGTTGTGTTTGTGTGTTTTTTGCATGATTCTTGCACGTTTCAGCAGCATCACCATCCCCTGCAAGCTCTGTAGATATGGAATTTATCTGTTCAAGCCCCGAGACATCGACCTTGAGCTATCGTGACACACCAAAAAATTGACCCCCTCACGATCCTAAGTGCACCACGACACATCGTAGGCTGAGAGCTTCCAGGATCACTAGCTTGATCATTAGAATTCACCATATTCCGGTCTATCGCGACACACCCATCTATCGCGACACATCCATCTATCACGACACATCGACCAGTCGCGACACACCCATCTATCGTGACACATCCATCTATTGCGACACATCGACCTGAGCTATCGTGATACACCGACATTAAGCATAATTTTTTGGGGGGTCTAAATTGTGGTAATCTTGGGCATGTTCTCGATCAATTGTATGAAGCAGGCAAATGAGGGGTAAGGAAGCCTTCTTTGAATGGCTGTTGTGCCATTACCAAAATAATATACAGATGTCTAGCCTATGATGTGTCGATCGCACGGGCACTTACTTACTCACAACTGTAGTTATTCCAAGGACAAAAACTAGGGGTTCAACCAGCTAAACGCATGCGCAGATCGCTTTCCCATGTCCCAATTCCTCACGAGTCCACCACGGAAGCCTCCCTTAGAGAAGAAGGATAGGTGGCCCCATTCACTATCTGCCTCCAATGATCATAGTCAGAGGGCATTACACAAGCCACTCTTCCAGCCCCTCCGTTACCCACAGATGTTGAGTTTGCCGCCATGAGTGAATTAGCGGAAGATACCTCCTTTGATTTTGAGAACTTCTTGCAAACAACGCAACTATCCGATGGAGAGTTCTTTTTAGATATTGAAGGTCCCGGATCTTCATCCCATAGAGGACGTCCACATCAAGAAGAATGAGGAGTACATTGGGAGGATGAAGCACAACACACGCATGTTGAAGATGCACATGAACAAGAGGAGGCACAAGAGCATGAACTAGAGGAGAGTGAAGAGGAAGCCCCTGCATACACGTCACAAATCAAACGGTTATACGAGACGATCAAACAAGTACAAAAAAGGCATAAGTCATTAGAAGAGGCGAACAGAGCAATGGTGAACCAAATGCTACAAGCAGAGAACGTGGACCCTCACTTTATCGAATCTTTGAATCTTCTGACAGACACTTGTGGAATAGTAGAAGCTATGCAGACTATGATACATTGTCCTCCCCCTCAATACGACCAACGAAGGCTGGATACCCGATCGCGAAGGGGTAAGATGATTCACATTGAAGTTCCCTCCTCACTCCCTACCACAACTCAAGAAGACGTTCACATGACCAGCCCCACTGACACTAGGGTCCCCGATGAAAGCACACAAACACTATCTCTGCCATCACCACCCATCTAACCCACTAAAACCCTCACCACGAGCATTCCTGAACAACCAGCATGCACCTTTTGCGAACCTATGTCACACACCATCCTTTCCCCATCCTTATCTTTTCCTACCCCCACCAATTCTAGCGAATTTTCCGAACCTCAGATAGGTCACCCCCCCACTCATCAAACCATAATAGGTCACCCTTCTTATCTACTAGCTGTGGGACATCCACTTATCTCTACCCAAACATCAACACCATCATTTCCTTGCACTACAACATTCCCTCTTTCCAAACGCCAACCCACAATGCCCCCCTCAACCTCCTCAGAACTGATACAAACCACCCTTCCCCAATTTTGGGCAAACCTTGTAAATATGATGCGACAACTTGATGATTATAGTAAAAATCCCCTTTCCCACCCCACCTCACCCACGTTCATGGCCACCACGGACACACCACCCAACATTCCACTATTCATGATTCACACTTCACACACAATCACGTCCGACCCCATGGACATTTCACCCTCCATAGAACCACTCACCACCACTTTTGTTTCAACATCACCACTTTTTACTTCACTCACACCACCACTTACAACCACGGTAATCACAACATCCACCTTTCCCTTCCCCATTTCTCGAACCCTTGCATCTTCCACCACTACCTCTGCATCCACTTCATTTAGTCATGCACTAGACACCATGTTCGAATCGGCCACACAGCTAAAACACGAATATCGATTACTGGAAGAGAACAACAAAGAATTATGTAATCTGTCTGCCCACCTCCAAGCATGCATTGATGCTTTGGAGTTGCGTAATAATGAATTGCAACAAGATTGTACATCACTCAAGCAATCTTATGCGGAGATTGAAGCCAAATATGTAGCGACAGGTAAGGTGACTGAAGAGCAACTCAGAGATCAACTAGCTAGCATGCTTGATTACAGAGGAACATGACATTACTTCGCCGACACCTAGCTGCTACCCAAGAAGAGCATAGACGGCTTCAACAACAAAATCAAGACAATCTGGAAGCACCATTGAAAACACTCCAGGGGTACCCATAGATCCTGCTAAGTTTCAGGCTATTCCCTCAGCAAATATCGAACATATATTAGAAAATTATGCCAACCTCTTGGAAGCTTACGACCGACTTGTAGACCAAGTGAACGAACTACAAAAACAACCAATGCCCACACCACATACAACAAAACCTAGAGAGATGGTTAGCATCACTACTTCACCACCACAAAAGTCCTTAACTGATAATGAGCTACTCGAGCTACGACAATAGGTCAGTGAACTAGAGATGAAATTATTACAATATGAATAGCCACCATCTCCACCCAATCAATCTACAGAAGAAGAGGTAGTTATCATCCCAGTTGAAGAGACCTTCCAAGACACTTATGAACCTCAACCTCTTCCCGGCAGCAGAGTCATCGATGAAGGACAAGACACATATGAGGAACCCCCTCTTGCATGGATGAAACAAGTAGAAGAGATGGGCCCAACTCATGAAGAGCGCATATCCACTCAGATGTTGGCCATGAAAGCTATTGAGGAGGAAATACTTCAATCAAAATATTTCAAGCACTTGGCTCTTAGGCGATTGATAACCAGTTTAGAGTTATAGTATAACCCTTAATTTGTGCTATTGGCAGACTACAACGCTCAAATTAAATGCAAAACCAATAAGTACCCTTCCTTCACCACACAATTCCAACTAGAGGACATCGCGGAAGAAGCCAAACAAGGGATAATCCAACCTATCTGACGGCAAAAGCTACTCGAGACTTATCCAAAGATGCTCCGAATGTGGGACCATGCCCCCATGCACTTAAAGTATAATCCATGCTTTGGGCCAATGCAACAAAGACTATCATGGAAAGCCTTTGCCATAAAAGTTCAGAATAATGCTAATTGCAAACAATGGCTCAACTACCCCTCCATATTGCTCCACCACAAGGCACACCATCTGTAGCCTACATGATGGCTATAATCAGACACTGGATGCCACGACTACAACCCATGCCCAATGTCGCTGCTCAGATGATGTAAAGATCCTAGACATGATGCAAATAGTACTAAAGACTTTCTGCAATGTACGCAACATCCAGTCTTCGATCTCTGGCTTTATAAATGGTAATTATGACTTACTCTATGATATGACCACAACCCCTAGTATTTGGGTTGCTTATGCTTGGCATGCGAGGATCAGATATCTCACAGCGTGCTATAAACAAACATTTGATGATATGTTTACCACCAGGTTTTGGGAATCTCACTCTGAAGTGTTCGCGTCACCAACCCATCTTCTATAGTTATTTGCATGCGAACAGACTATGCATTCACAGCTATATAGTACACCACAACTTGACTTTCTGGGCGTGGTTAATTGGGATGCTCTTCAAAGAGATCTAGTCAAGAGGCTGAGGATCAAAGAACAGGAGCTAGCCACCCACATAGTCCAACACTACATTGATCACCCTGTGGAGCAAAGGTCTATCAGAGATGAAAGATGCTAGGGGGGGAGAGTGTTGGCATCATCTTCGAAGAAGCAAGTATGAGAATACATGTAGATCTAGCACTAAGGCAACCAATCAAATTTTTTCAACCCTCAAATTAGTTTAAAAGTGATTCTCATAACTAGAAACCATTGTAAATACCATTTTCAGTTTTTGTAGCTCCATTTTGTACAAGCCAAGGAGTCCTTGAGCTTGAGGAGAATTAGAAGCACCTACGTACCAATTTTCATATTTTTTAGACTCCATTTGAGCCCTCAAATAGGCCCTAGAACCTAGTTTTTGACTATGCCGGAAACTAGGTGTGAATAGGGCCAAAGCTAGTCAAAACCTATAAAAAGAGATAGAGAGCTAATTTTTTGGGGGGATCTTGTGGTAGATTTGAACTTGTACGAGAACTCTTTTGTAATAGAAGTGATTCCATTGTATCACTCTCTTTATTCTTGCCGTGTGTGCGCATGTGTGTGTATGTGTGTGCATGTTTGTGTGCTTCTCACTCTCACACTTGTGCCATCACTTGTTCGAGGTCTTCATACCATCCTCATGTCTTCTCGGATTGACATTAAAGGAGGTGCTACTCATCATTGAGCCACACTCTAGCACAATGGAAAGTACCAATGTGAGGAGATCCACCTCATAATTGTGAATCTGTAGAGACGTGAGGACTAGTATGATGACTATGAGCAAGTGATGGCACAAGTGCGTAAGTGAGAAGCACACAAGCATGCACACACATACACACATGCATGCACACAAGGAAAGAACAAAGAGAGGAACAATGGAGTTCTTTGTATTGCTCATAAAGTCTCTTACAATAGCTCAAAACTCTAACAAGGTAACCTCAAAAATGAGCTCTCTAGCTCTTTTTATAGTTTTTGACTAGGCTTTGGCCTTGTCGAGACCTAGTGTCTGGCCTAGTTAAAAATTAGGTTCCTAGGCTATTTTGGAGGCTCAAATGAGCTCTAAAAATTATGAAAATTGGTACATAGATACTTCTAATACTCATCAAGCTCAATGACTCCTCGACTTGAACAAAATGGAGTAGCAATAATGGAAAATGGTATTTACAATGGTGTGAAGTGACTAAAACCACTATTTCGGAAGTATTTCTTCATGAAAAATTATGTGGCCTACTTGTCGGATCTGTGTTGACTACTTTTCTTGCTTAAGAGTGCTTGGCTCTCCCTTTGTTTTGACTCCCTTTGTTAGATTCCCTGTCTTGTAAGGCATTGAGTGCTCTGGCTGCTACCAACACCCCCCCTCTCTCACATTTGTCGTCCCTGAGATACCCTTGATGGTGGGAGTGCTTGATGTAATACTTGACGACATATATGGCTAGTTGATGTTCCTGAATGTGCAATCCTCGAGCCAAATCTATCATGAGCTTATCCCAATCTACTGGACCTAAAATGTCTAGATGTGGAAAGCATAGTTGATCTGCATGGATGTCATGTTCCACCACAAGGAGATATAACAAATGTGTTGGTCTCATAATGAAAATTTCGAAATGATATTACCAGAACCTGATAGAGAAAATTTCTTCAAAAGTGTGCTTGTAGCAAGCAGGTAAATACTTTATGCACGCATGACAGGCATAGGTTATGTTGACGGAGGGGGTCTGGCTCATGTCTTAGACCAAATCTTTGTTGCCTTTAGAGAAGTTGGGGGCTGAAATATATGGTGCATGTACCTTGTGGAAGGTCTTGAATACGACCGTCATCAACTCAAAGATTTTCATACACATCATGGTGGCTATGTATGGTACATTCTTCAAGTGAGCTGACCGATGGCGTATTGTGGATATCATGTATGCTACAGTTGGTGGAGCTCTAAGTGGAGCAAAATATGGATAATTGACCCAATTTAAACATCCTTTATTGTTGCGTACTTTGATGGCAAAAGCTTTCCATGATCTACGACAGACTACTCAATAGTAGCATGGGTTATATTTAATATATAATGGCATTGTGGCCCATGTGCGCATCATTTTTGGATATCTATGGGCAGTCGCTCATGTCAATTAGGTTGAAAAATCAAGCCTTCACAAGGGTCTGCTTGTAGATCATCAGGCTCAAACTGGGTGAAAAATGTAGGCTCTTTTCTTGTATGCCTTTTAATCTCCACGTCATAGTCTGCTAATAATACAAAGTAGGGCTTATACTACATTGCTGATGCAGTAATCAAGCATTGGTGGGAGAGGTTCTAAAAATATGAGGACCTAAGAACTATTTCTTTGAGACTGGAAACGGACTTGATTTGCACGACCACTCTATCATTGTGGGTTTGTCATGTTTGCTCTACTCTCTTGAGCCTATCTGGGACTTCTATCTCGAAGATGTCTTGCACCTCTTTAGTGACATGTCTTCCTTGTACTGACATCGACTCGTATGGTTCTTCAAAGCTCTCTTCAATTGGAATCTCCACTATTGTTTTGGGTTCTAGTTCTTCGATTGGAGAGGGTGGTTGTTCATAATGTAGTAGATGCACTTGGAGTTCTTCGATCTGTTTCCTTAAGGCTTCTAATTCGTTTGTAGGCTGAGGGAGAATGGCCATCTATGGTTGAGTTGTGTTGACATTGGCTAGCTATTTCTTGAGATCATCACATTCAAACTCTAGCTTTTCATATGATTCCAAAAAGTTGGCGTGCTCTTCAAGAAGTATCCTTATGTCTTTTGATGGGACTGCTCGATACTTTGTAGGGCTAATTTTTGTATCGGTGACCCTTTCCATAGCTGCTTCCAGATTTTCTTAGTTTTGTTGTTGTAATCTCTTGTTCTCTTATAATGCCATAGCCATGTGCTTCCACAGTAGACCTATATTTCATCGTAATTTAGCATTGGTGAGAGTTTGCACTTGGAGTACGCTTTCCAATTCTGTGACTACGTGAGCATCCATAGTAGATATTTTGGACCCCAATTCTGAGTGAGCCTATTGTAAGGTGGTGTATTCTGCTAGAAGTCTTTGGTGGCTTCTAGGGCAGTGACTCTCTCTTGTAATCTCTATGACTCTGCTTGGAAGGCAACATTTTGCTCTTTCAATCGTTGGTACTTTAGTTGAAGTTGATATGCACATGGAATGATTGTAGTGAATGTATTATTTATAGAATGAGATGCAAGGGGAACGATGTGGAGTGCAGAGGGAATGGGAATGGGGATGGGAAATATGGGTGCAATGTCGAACACAAAGGTGGGTGCAAGTGAAGTTGGTGGCATGGGGATGGGAGATGGTTGTATGGTGGGGGGAGGGGGAGGTGTTGTGAGTGGTGAAATGTCCATAAGATCGCACAATGTGGTGCGTGTAGGAGCTACCATGCATGTGGATATGGTAGGTGAAGTGAGTGTGGTGTATATGTATAGTGATGTGGTTGTGAGTGTTTGTGAACTTAGCATCTGAGGAGTAGGAGCATGAATGAATTGTTCCCTGAATGATATGTAATGAGGTGGGGTGATCATGGCAAGCAAGGTATAGGGGTACATGGATGAGGCAGATGGGAATTATGGATCCCTGAAAAGGGAAAGGTGTGAATATGGGTAAGCAAGGAAACCTAGACTACCTTCTATGGATCGCGAGTGTCCCTCTATGCTAGGTATTAGTGGATGTGCAATGATGGGCTCAATAGGCGAGAATGGTGAAGTGAAAAAAGGGTTGGTAACAAAAGAAAAGAGGGTGGCCTCAGATGTTGGTTCTCAAAAGGAAAAGAATGTTGATGAGGCTAGGGGCTGGGTCATGGTTGTTATTAATACAATGGTTTTAGCACTGGTTGGTGGTGGAGGTGGGGATGAGGGAGGAGATGGAGGTTACTCCGGTGAAATTGGGGATGTTTGTACAAAAGTTTCTACTGTAAGGTAGATGGTGGGGGTTGGGGTGGTTGTTGGTTTTATGGTTGCCTTTGGTTTCGATACTTGTATTCGTATGTTCTTGCCTATCCTTGGTAGTGTCTCAACTCTATATTTGTCATACCGGACTGACTGGTGGATTGCTATGTAGATGGCCTCCTAGACTCCCAAGGATTCTAACATTAATTTGAGGGTGGTGATGAAATGTTGGTCCATGCCTTTGTCTACTAACCTCTGCTTGATTAGGGCTTGGCCTGATGCAAATGAAAGGTGATGTCTTTCTTGCACTGCGTTGATCGTGTTGTATAGCCTTTGCAACTGGGCTCTGTATGCAAAAGAACCTACGAGTTCTAGTACTCCTCGCTGCTCATATTGATATCTTTCTTCATGCCCTTCCTCGCCTTCTTCAGATTCTTCATCTTCTATGTCACCTTCATTCTCTTCTTCATCCACATAACAATGGTAACGGGTACTTGTGATGTTGCTCCTTGTAGTTGAACTCCTCCCAATTGTTGTTCTTCTTCGGCTTCAAGATTCACTTCTTTTAAAATCTACTCAAATTCTTCATTGGTGAGTTCTTCCAAGGGTGCTCCTCCGGGGAATTCCAAGTCCATGGGAATGGGGAGAAATATCAGATTGGGACCTTCGGAGCTTCTTTGTGTTAGTCGTAATGTGACTGGTATGACCCTTTGATGAGGGGGGTGATGTCAGGGGTTAGTGTTGCTCCATGGGGTTGAGCACAAGGTACTTTTACAGATCCTCTCATCCTCTTGGAAGGGGGTCCAGTGGATGTTGGACCTTTGAACTTTTGCACTCTGTTCCACATTAGGGCCCTTTGAATAGGAATTTCATAAGCTAAAATTCTGTAAATGATTCTTGCCAAAGTGCAACATCCATACGAGATTCATTTACATGGCCATCTCTTGTGAGCCAAGTGTATCTGATCGATGATCTAGTGGGGTAGGTTGATCATGAGGTTTAGTGTCTCTGCCAGTTACAAACTAAACCATATCTTCTTCGGTGGCATATTAAATCTATCTTGATCGAGAAAAGCAAAGTGCTCCATGCACATCCAAAGGCGTACTACAATATTAGGTGTCATGGCCACCATGTCCTTAAGCTTGGTAAGGTTCCTATTTTTCATGCTATCGGGCACCAAGTCCTCCTTTTCTGTGGAGATGTGCATTCCTCACATGTTTAGGGCCTCTCACACTAGATTGTTGGTTAATTAAACCTCTTCAGCTCGTTGCCCCTTGTCAGAGATGGGATCACAAACGTGCTCGAACCTTGGGGATCCTTGCTTGGAGTCAAGGTGTTGATAAGATAGTAGCATCTAATGAGGTCGGGCTTTGGTAGCTGAGCACTGAAGTATTCATCCAATCCTACTTTCTCCCATGCAGGGCGTAGTGCTTCTGCATTTTGTAAATTTTCAAATTCCCTTGTAAAGAAATGATACTTGCCTTGCTTTCCATTGAATTCCAACTCTGACTCCCAAAGGTATGATCCTTCTCCCAAAGGCCCTGTGACTTCACTAAACCAATGAAAAGTGTGCTTGATGGTCTGTAAAAGATTTAAACTTATTTGCAAGCAAATAATGTCTAAACTTTTTAACTGCATATACCATGTCTAATCCCTCTCGCTCCATAGTGGTATAGTTTTGTTCAGCTGCATTCAATTGTCTACAAGCATAAGCAATTGGAAGATCCATATTACCTTCACGAGTAGGTTCTTCTAATACACACCCAATTGCAAAATTCAATGCATCCACGTGCATGTGGAAGGGCTTGTTCCAATCTGGTGTAGTCAAGATTGGTGTTGAACACAGTCGTCTCTTAAGCTCATTAAACGAGTTTTCGCATTCGTCTGTCCACTCAAAATTAGTAAAAAGGGAATAGAGAGGTTTTGCTATGATAACATACATATGAATCAAACGTCCATAATATCCAAAATGCCCCATGACAGCTTGTACTTACTGGACATTCTTTGGCCTTGGTAGCTCTACAATAGCTCTTACTTTATCCTCATTTGTGGATATGCCATTCTTTCACACTATGTGTCCTAGGATCTTACCTTGCCTGACCATCAAAATACACTTTTCAAGGATCAAAAACTATGGTTGAGTTGTGTTGACATTGGCTAGCTATTTCTTGAGATCATCACATTCAAACTCTAGCTTTTCATATGATTCCAAAAAGTTGGCGTGCTCTTGTCTTGGTTTTGTTGTTGTAATCTCTTGTTCTCTTATAATGCCATAGCCATGTGCTTCCATAGTAGACCTACATTTCATCGTAATTTAGCATTGGTGAGAGTCTACACTTGGAGTAAGCTTTCCAATTCTTTGCCTACGTGAGCATCCATAGTAGACATTTTGGACCCCAATTCCGAGTGAGCCTATTGTAAGGTGGTGTATTCTGTTGGAGTTAGACGTCTGCGGAAACATGCGAACAACACAAGGAAGAAGAAGAAGCTTGGAGCACAACACACAATACTGAATGTATTACTAGAGAATGTACAAAAGATAAGCAGCCCATTAGGGCAATAGGTGTATATACAAGTCGGGGGAAAAAACCTCCTAAAGAGGGAAAAAAGTGCCCTCGCGGTCCTAGTGTGTTCACACCCATCACTACCTAAATATATCAACAAATCCCCCCTAGGAGTGATGCGGTGCACAAGGAGCTGGCACTCATGTATAAGGAAGTACCAAGCTATGTGGAAATCACTCCACAAAAGGAAGTAAGCCCAAAGCTTTGCGAAAAGCTTCAAACTTCTCCCTAGGTAGAGCCTTTGTGAAAAGGTCTGCGATGTTCTCCTGCGTGGGCACATATGCCAAGCTGATCTCCCTAGCAGAGAACCTCTCCCTGACATAATGATAATGCACCTCAATGTGCTTAGTGCAAGCATGGAACACAGGGTTCCTTGCAACTCCCAATGCGCTCTGACTGTCAGTGAAGATGGTGGTGGCAGAAGACTGACCAACATCCAAATTAGCCATAAGGCGTCTGAGCCACACACACTCAACAGTAGTTGTGAAAGCTGCCCTATACTCAGCCTCACAACTGGAAGTGGCCACAGTAGGCTGCTTCTTGCTCAACCACGATATACATGAGCTACCAAGCATGAAGCAAAAGCCACTAGTGGACACACGAGTGTCATAGCAACCAGCCCAATCAGAGTCAGAAAAAGCATGCAAATTTGGCAGTAGTGATCCCCCCTTGGGATAAAACAACCCAAGTAGCCGAGTACCACTCAAGTAGCGAAAGATACGCTTAACCGCCTGCCAATGCTTGACTTCTGGGCAATGCATAAACCTGCTCATCTATGAGACAACAAAAAATATATGGCCGAGTAATGCATAAGTAAATCAAGCATCCAACAACGTGTTGATAGAGAACAGCATCAAATGCATCTCCAGCATCATGAAGACTCAAGCGTAAACCTGTCTCCATAGGAGTGGCAATAGGCTTACAGTCTTCAAGGCCAAAACGCTGCAATAATGTGTCAATATATTTCATTTGACACAAAGTCATTCCACCATCAACTTGCATAAACTGAATGCCCAAATAGTGATGCAAATGCCCAAATCAGACATCTCAAATGAGGCATGCAAATCAGCCTTAAAATCAGCAATATGCCTCTCATGAGGACCAGTGAGCATCATGTCATCAACATAAACCACAATGATCAGAAGTACATCATAAACCACAATGATCACCTTATATGTTAGCACGCTTAACATATAAGGTGCTTTCAGTTGGACTGTTCTCAAAACCATGTGCAATCAGATAGGCATGTATCTTCTCATACCGGTTTAGGGTTTAGTCTACACACCTGGTTTTCATGCCCTCTTTGCACAAAGCCACGGGGCTGTAAAACATACACTTCTTCATGCAAGTCACCATTCAAAAATGCACTTTTAATGTCCAACTGATGTACATTCCAACCATGATGGGCTGCAAGTGCACAAATGCTCCGAACAGTAGTCATACGGCATGTAGGTGCAAAGGTCTCATCAAAATAAATGCCTCTTTCCTGCGCATAACACTTTGCAACAAGCCTGGCCTTATACCTGTCAACTATACCATCAGGTTTATGCTTCAGCTTGTATACCCACTTAGTGCCAATGGCCTTCTTGCCAGGAGGCAAGTCACATAAAGACCAAGTACCATTCTTCATTATTGCATCATATTCAGATTGCATAGCAGCCATCCAATTTTCCGAATTTTGTGCTTCATCAAACAAAACAGGCTAATTCTCATCACAGAGACTAGATGCAGCCATAGCATAGCAATCTGATGCAAAAGAGGCACTATGAGAGCCTGATCGAGTATGATATGACAGAGCTGCATCTAATTTGCTGTTACACAAGGTTTGCACCAGCCATTTTGGCATAGTTCTTGCCTGCTCAATATCAGCTCTCTCATCAATAAGTGCATCATGTACATCTGCATCAGAAATGTAATTATCTTCATCATTACATGAAACCTGCAAAGGCTGAGCATTTGCCTCATTAGGA
The DNA here is from genome assembly GCA_020310875.1 of Ceratopteris richardii. NCBI lineage: Eukaryota > Viridiplantae > Streptophyta > Polypodiopsida > Polypodiales > Pteridaceae > Ceratopteris > Ceratopteris richardii. Next base: position 102,861,281 of record CM035442.1, on the reverse strand, counting down.
CCAGCACTAGACTATCCACCTGTAAAAAGAGGCAACAAAGTATCACACATGTCTTTGGAGCTAACATATGTCTCCTTAGTACATGAAAGCAATCGCTGAATAGCATCTTCCACAAAAACAACATCACGGCTAACCAGAATGTGTGATACAGACGATAGCCTTTACTTTCAGAACTGTACCCAACAAAGATACATTTTACTGCTTTATCATCCAATTTTCTGCGATGTTGTTCAGGCACTAATGCATATGCCAAACAACCAAAAACATGCAGATGAGCAACAGATGGCTTGTGATCATGCCAAGCCTCATATGGAGTGATAGACTATAGCGCTTTAGTGGGACACCTGTTCAGTGCATATGCTGCACACATGATAGCCTCAAGCTAGAAACTATGTGGTAAATCCTGACTCTTGACCATACACCTCGCCATCTCCATGAGTGGCATGTTCTTTCTTTCAGCAACTCCATTTTGTTGAGGTGTATATGTCACTGTACACTGGTGTTTTATCCCACATTCAGCCAGAAATGCATTAAAATTAGAAGAAATATATTCCCCCCCTCGATCAGAACGGAGGGTGCCCATTTTACATAATGACATATTTCCAGCCAAAAAAAAAATTGTTTGAAGCACATGAACACTTCGGACTTTGCCTTCAATGGATATACCCATGCATGCCTGGAAAAATCATCGATGAAAGTCACGAAGTAAAGATATTTCCCAAAAGAAGGTGTCTGCATAGGACCACAGACATCACTATCTACAAGCTGCAATTTTTTAGTAGCCCGAACTGAACCATCTTTTGGAAAGGACGAACGGTGCATTTTGCCCAAAATACAGCCTTCACAAACATGTTTTCCAGGTGCCTCAAGTTTGGGCAAAGAGGACACGATTTCAGATTTCTGCAGGCGTAGCAAACTAGCAAAGTTTGGATTACCAAAGCGTGCATGCCAAAGCTTTGCATCTCACATAGCCTGAGAATCATTTAATGCACATGCCAAATCATTTACTGATCTTTCATAGTCAATGAGCTTATATAGCCCACGACATAAAATGCTAGAAGCAATAATCACATCGCCATTTGACACATCATGAATTGTACACCTGTCATCAACAAATTTCACAACCAAGCCAATCTTGGCTAATGCAGAAACTGATAACAGGTTCTTCTTGATCCCTAGCACAAATAAAGCATCTGACAAATTGAAAGAACTACCATCAGCAGTAGTCAATATGATCTTACCAACTCCCATAACAGGATAAGAGGAGTTGTTGGCGCATGTAATAGTATTCCCTGTAGGGGCAGTCTCGAGTGAAGAGAAGAAACTGCGTTGCGAGGTAATATGTTTGGTCGCCCCACTGTCAAAATACCAAACATCTGAGTCTATTGAAGACATGCACTGCTCATGAGAAGATGGGTCAAAACTGCAAATAGTAGTAAACGCCTATTCTTCTTTCTGCACAAGATTAGCAGACTCTATTTTTGGTGTAGAGGCATCTGCAACAACCATTCCAGCCTCTTTCTTCTTTGCCTCTTTTGCAGCCAGTTTTGGACAGTTCTTTATGATATGATCATTCCCTTTACAGTACTTACAAAACAATTTCCGCTTTTCTGATTTTTTCTCATCTTTGTCTTGGTTCTTTGAATGTGCAACATTTGCAGATTTTTGCTTACTAGTAGAAGAGCTCCATTTTCCTTTGCCCTTCTGACTAGCCAAGAAAGCTTGATCTGCAACACGCATAATGGACCTGTTCTGTCTAGACTGATCTTCCTGCAACAAAACAGAGACTAACTCCTCAAATGATAAGGCATTTGGATTTCCTTTCATCCTCAATTGAAGAGTAGAAGCCAAACTCTGATATGAATCAAGAAGACCATTCAGAATGGCGTGCACAAGTGAGCTATCTGGTATAACCTCATCAGCAGAAATTGTTGGAGATAGACGTCTGCGGAAGCACGCGAACAACACAAGGAAGAAGAAGAAGCTTGGAGCACAAACACACAATACTAAATGTATTACTAGAGAATGTACAAAGATAAGTAGCCCATTAGGGCAATAGGCGTATACAAGCCGAGGGAAAAAACCTCCTAAAGAGGGAAAAAAGTGCCCTGGCGGTCCTAGTGTGTTCACACACATCACTACCTAAATATATCAACAAATCCCCCCTGGGAGTGATGCGGTGAACAAGGAGCTGGCACTCATGTATAAGGAAGTGCCAAGCTATGTGGAAATCACTCCACAAAAGGAAGTAAGCCCAGAGCTTTGCGGAAAGCTTCAAACTTCTCCCTAGGTAGAGCCTTTGTGAAAAGGTATGCAATGTTCTCCTACATGGGCACATATGCCAAGCTGATCTCCCCAACAGAGAACCTCTCCCTCACATAGTGATATTGCAACTCAACGTGCTTAGTGCGAGCAAAGAACACAGGGTTCCTTGCAACTGCCAATGCACTCTGACTCTCAGTGAAGATGGTGGTGGCAGAAGACTGGCCAACACCCAAATTAGCCATAAGGCATCTGAGCCACACACACTCAACAGTAGCTGTGAAAGCTTCCCTATACTCAGCCTCACAATTGGAAGTGGCCACAGTAGGCTACTTCTGGCTCAACCAAGATATACATGAGCTACCAAGCATGAAGCAAAAGCCACTAGTGGACACGCGAGTGTCATAGCAAGCAGCCCAATCAGAGTCAGAAAAAGCATGCAAATCTAGCGGTAGTGATCCCCCCTTGGGATAAAACAACCCAAGTAGCCGAGTACCACTCAAGTAGCGAAAGATGCACTTAACCGCCTTCCAATGTGTGACTACGGGGCAATGCATAAACCTGCTCATCTATGAGACAGTAAACTGAATATCTGGCCGAGTAATGCATAAGTAAATCAAGCATCCAACAGCCTGCTGATAGAGAACACCATCAAATGCATCTCCAGCATCATGAAGACTCAATCGTAAACCTGTCTCCATAGGAGTGGCAATAGGCTTACAGTCTTCAAGGCCAAAACGCTGCAATAATGTGTCAATATATTTCGTTTGACACAAAGCCATTCCACCATCAACTTGCATAAACTGAATGCCCAAATAGTGATGCAAATGCCCCAAATCAGACATCTCAAATGAGGCATGCAAATCAGCCTTGAAATCAGCAATATGCTTCTCAATAGGACCAGTGAGCAACATGTCGTCAACATAGATAACAATGATCTAAAGCACATAATTAGCACGCTTAACATATAAGGTGCTTTCAGTTGGACTATTCTCAAAACCATGTGCAACCAGATAGGCATGTATCTTCTCATACCAAGCACGTGGTGCTTGCTTTAAACCATATAATGCCTTCTTTAACCTACACACCTGGTTTTCATGCCCTTTTTGCACAAAGCCATGGGGCTGAAAAACATACACTTCTTCATGCAAAGTCCCCATTCAGAAATGTTGTTTTAATGTCCAACTAATGTACATTCCAACCATGATGGGCTGCAAGTGCACAAATGCTCCGAAGAGTAGTCATACGGCATGTAGGTGCAAAGGTCTCATCAAAATCAATGCCTCTTTCCTATGCATAACCCTTTGCAACAAGCCTAGCCTTATACCTGTCAACTGTACCATCAGGTTTATGCTTCAACTTGTATACCCACTTAGTGCCAATGGCCTTCTTGCCAGAAGGCATGTCACATAAAGACCATGTACCATTCTTCATCATAACATCATATTCAGATTGCATAGCAGTCATCCAATTTTCTGAATTCTATGCTTCATCAAAAGAAACAAGCTCATTCTCATCACAGAGACTAGACACAGCCATAACATAGCAATCTGATGCAAAGGAGGCACTATGAGAGCCTAAACGAGTACGATATGTCAAAGGTGCATCTAATTTGCTGTCACGCAAAGTCTGCACTAGCCATTTTGGCATAGTCTTTGCCTGCTCAATATCAGCTCTCTCATCAACAAGTGCATCATGTAAATCTGCATAAGAAATGGAATGATTTGCATCATCATATGAAACCTGCAAAGGCTGAGAAGTTGCCTCATTAGGACCAGCACTAGAGTGTCCACCTGTAAAAAGAGGCATCAAAGTATCATACATGTCTTTGGAGCTAACAGATGTCTCCTTAGTACATGAAAGCAATGGCTGAATAGCATCTTCCACAAAGACAACATCACGGCTAACCAGAATGCGTTTAGTCTGTGGATGATACAGATAATAGCCTTTACTTTCAGAACTGTACCCAACAAAAATACATTTTACTGCCTTATCATCCAATTTTCTGCGATGTTGTTCAGGCACTAATGCATATGCCAAACAACCAAAAACACATAGATGAGCAACAGATGGCTTGCGGTCATGCCAAGCCTCATATGGAGTGATAGACTACAGCGCTTTAGGGGGACACCTATTCAGTACATATGATGCACACATGACAGCCTCAAGCTAGAAACTATGTGGTAAAGCCTGACTCTTGACCATGCACCTCGCCATCTCCATGAGTGACCTGTTCTTTCGTTCAGCAACTCCATTTTGTTGAGGTGTATACGACACTGTACACTGGTGTTTTATCCCACGTTCAGCCAGAAATGCATTAAAATCAGAAGACATATATTTCCCCCCTCGAGCAGAACGTAGGGTGCCCATTTTACATGCTGACACATTTTCAGCCAAAACCAAAAACTGTTTAAAGCACATAATACTTCGGACTTTGCTTTGAGTGGATATACCCATGCATGCCTGGAAAAATCATCAATGAAAGTCACGAAGTAAAGGTAATTTCCAAAAGAGGGTGTCTGCATAGGACCACAGACATCACTATGTACACGCTGCAATTTCTGTGTAGCCCAAACTGATCCATCTTTTGGAAAGGAGGAATGCTGCATTTTGCCCAAAATACAGCCTTCACAAACATGTTTTCCAGGTGCCTCAAGTTTGGGCAAAGAGGACACCATTTCAGATTTCTGCAGGCGTAGCAAACTAGCAAAATTCAGATGGCCAAAGCGTGCATGCCAAAGCTTTGCATCTGACATAGCATGAGAATCATTTACTGCACATGCCAAATCATTTTCAGATCTTTCATAGTCTATGAGCTTATACAGCCCACGACATAAAATGCCAGAAGCAAAAATCACATCGCCATTTGAGAGATCATGAATTGTACGCCTGTCATCAACAAATTTCACAACCAAGCTAATCTTGGCTAATGCAAAAACTGATAACAAGTTCTTTTTGATCCCTGGCACAAATAAAGCATCTGACAAAGTGAAAGAACTACCATCAGCAGTAGTCAAAATTATCTTACCAACTCCCATAACAGGATAAGAGGAGTTGTTGGCGCATGTAACAGTATTCTCTGTAGGGGCAGGCTCGAGTGAAGAGAAGAAACTGCGCTGCGAGGTAATATGTTTGGTCGCCCCACTGTCAAAATACTGAACATCTGAGTCTACTGCAGACATGCACTGCTCATGAGAAGATGGGTCAAAACTACAGACAGTAGTAAACGCCCATTCTTCTTCCTGCACAAGATTTGCAGACTCTGTGTTTGGTGTAGAGGCCTCTGCAACAACCATTCCAGCCTCTTTCTTCTTTGCCTCTTTAGCAGCCAGTTTTGGATAGTTCTTTATGATATGATCATTGCCTTTACAGTACTTACAAAACAATTTCTACTTTTCTGATTTTTTCTCATCTTTGTCTTGGTTCTTTGAATGTGTAGCATTTGCAGATTTCTGCTTACTAGTAGAAGAGCTCCATTTTCCTTTGCCCTTCTGACTAGCCAGGAAAGCTTGATCTCCAACTCGCATAATGGACCTGTTCTGCCTGGACTGATCTTCCTGCAACAAAACACAGACTAACTCTTCAAATGATAAGGCATTCGGATTGCCTTTCATCATCAACCGAAGAGTAGAAGCAAAACTCTGATATGAGTCAGGAAGACCATTCAGAACGGTCTGTACAAGTGAGCTATCTGGTATAACCTCATCAGCAAAAATCAATTGTTCCTTCAAATCTTTGATCTTCGTTAGGAAACCGTCCATAGAATCACCTTCATTCATGTGCTCACTCTCGAACTGTTTTCGGAGGTAAGCAACACGAGCCTGATTCCTAGCTTGGTACAATGTGGTAAGTGTATCCCAAGCATCCTTAGTTGTTCTGCAAGAGCGAATGTGAGGAATAATGGCACGTTTGACAGACAAAGCTATCAATGCATGTGCCTGGGCATCTCTGCCATCCCAACGAATCTCCTCTACAGTAGGTGCAGCAGAAACAGCAGCATGAACAAGAATCTGTAGAGTATCATCTTCAACACCATCTTCATCAGCTCCAGCACCTGTATTTGTATTACCTGTAGTCAGAGATGTAACAGGACGTCTTTCAACACCCTGCACAATGTTCCACAATCCTTTTGCAACCAATACATGTCGCATCATATACGCCCATAATGGGTAGTTGGTACCATCCAACTTATCCTCAACAGCCAACATACGGAATACATCACTGCTTTCAGCCATGGCCGGTGACTAAAATACCTTGATGCAGAAAATTGATTGTATCTCAAAAAGTTGAATGGAACTGCCCAGACGAATTCTGCTAGACCTGTAGCAGATTTCGAGACGCTTAAACTAGCGAACAGAAATTGGTATATACCTTTGGCACAAAAAGACGAAATAGCATGCACAAGCACTACGATAATGCATTCAGAGGCCGAAATGAGCTCAGATCGCGATTTCGGAACCACAAAGCAAAGATGTTTTGATCTTTGAGACTGCAAACGAAGGAGTGTCAATGGCGCCCTAGATGAAGCGACGACCTGCTCTGATACCAATTGTTGGAGATAGACGTCTGCGGAAGCACGCGGACAACACAAGGAAGAAGAAGAAGCTTGGAGCACAAACACACAATACTGAATGTATTACTAGAGAATGTACAAATAAGTAGCCCATTAGGGCGATAGGCATATATACAAGCCGGGGGAAAAAAACCTCCTAAAGAGGGAAAAAAGTGCCCCGGCGGTCCTAGTGTGTTCACACACATCACTACCTAAATATATCAATAGAAATCAACTGTTCCTTCAAGTCTTTGATCTTTGTCAAAAAATGGTCCATAGAATCACCTTCATTCATGTGCTCACTCTCCAACTATTTTCGGAGATGAGCAACACGAGCCTCATTCCTAGCCTGGTACAATGTGGTAAGTGTATCCCAAGCATCCTTTGTTGTTCTGCAAGAGCGAATATGAGGAATAATGGCACGTTTGATAGACAAAGCTATCAATGCATGTGCCTAGGCATCTCTGCCATCCCAATGAATCTGCTCTACGGTAGGTGCAATAGAAATAGCAGCACAAACAGGAATCTACAGAATATCATCTTCGAGACCATCTCCATCAGCTTCAGCACCTGTATTTGCAGTACCTGTAGTCGCAGGTGTAACAGGACGCCTTTCAACACCCTGCACAATGTTCCACAATCCTTTTGCAACCAATACATGTCGCATCATATAAGCCCATAATGGGTAATTGGTACCATCCAACTTATCCTCAACAGCCAACATACGGAATACATCACTGCTTTCAGCCATGGCCGGTGACTAGAATACCTTAATGCAGAAAATTGACTGTATCTCAAAAAGTTCAACGGAACTGCCCAGACAAGTTCTGCTAGACCTGTAGCAGACTTCGAGATGCTTATACTGGCAAACAGAAACTGGTATATACCTTTGGCACAAAAAGATGAAATAGCATGCACAAGCGCTGTGATAGTGTGTTCGGAGGTCGAAACGAGCTCAAATCGCGATTTCGGCACGACAAAGCGAAGTTGTTTTGATCTCTGAAACACCTTGAGTATGCTCACCAAATTTCGTGCGAATCTGAGACTGCAAATGGAGAGGTATAGACGACGCCCTAGATGAAGCGGCGACCTGCTCTGATACCAATTGTTGGAGTTAGACGTCTGCGGAAGCACGCGAACAGTACAAGGAAGAAGAAGAAGCTTGGAGCACAACACACAATACTGAATGTATTACTAGAGAATGTACAAAAGATAAGTAGCCCATTAGGGCAATAGGCGTATATACAAGCCAGGGAAAAAAACCTCCTAAAGAGGGAAAAAAGTGCCCCAGCGGTCCTAGTGTGTTCACAAACATCACTACCTAAATATATCAACATATTCTGCTAGAAGTCTTTGATTGTCGGCTTGTAGGGCAGTGAATCTCTCTTGTAATCTCTAGGACTCTGCCTGGAAGGTAGCATTTTGCTCTTTCAATTGTTGGTACTTTAGTTGTAGTTGATATGCACATTGATGATTGTAGTGAATGTATTATTTATAGAATGAGATGCAAGGGCAACGATGTGGAGTGCAGAGGGAATGGGAATGGGGATGGCAAAAATGGGTGCAATGTCGAACACAAGGGTGGGTGCAGGTGTAGTTGGTGGCAGGAGGATGGGAGATGGTTGTATGGTGGGGGGAGGGTGAGGTGTTGTGAGTGGTGAAATGTTCATAAGATTGCACAGTGCGGTGCATGTAGGAGCTACCATGTATGTGGGTATGGTAGGTGAAGTGAGTGTGGTGTATATGTATAAAGATGTGGTTGTGAGTGTTTGTGAACTTAGCATCTGAGGAGCAGGAGCATGAATGAATTGTTCCTTGAATGATATGTAATGAGGTGTGGTGATCATGGCGAGCAAGGTATATGGGTACATGGATGAGGTAGATGGGAATTATGGATCCCTAAAAGGGGAAGGTGTGAATATGGGTAAGGAAGGAAACCTAGACTACCTTCTATGGACCAAGAGTGTCCCTCTATGCTAGGTATTAGTGGATGTCCAATGATGGGCTCAATAGGCGAGAATGGTGAAGTGAAAAAAGGGTTGGTAACAAAAGAAAAGAGGGTGGCCTCAGATGTTGGTTCTCAAAAGGAAAAGGATGTTGATGAGGCTAGGGTCTGGGTCATGGCTGTTATTAATACAATGGATTTAGCAGTGGTTGGTGGTGGAGGTGGGGGTGAGGGAGGAGAGGGAGGAGATGGGGGTTGCTCCGGTGAAATTGGGGATGTTTGTACAAAAGTTTCTACTATAAGGTAGATGGTGGGGGTTGGATTGGTTGTTGGTTCTATGGTTGCCTTTGGTTCCGATACTTGTATTCATATGTTCTTGCCTACCCTTGGTAGTGTCTCAACTCTATGTTTCTCATACCGGACTGACTGGTGGACTGCTATGTAGATGGCCTCCTAGACTCCCAAGGATTCTGACATTAATTTGAGGGTGTGATGAAATGTTGGTCCATGCCTTTGTTTGATAACATCTACTTGATTAGGGCTTGGCCTAATGCAAATGAAAGGTGATGTCTTTCTTGCATTGCTTTGATCATGTCGTATAGCCTTTGCAACTGGGCTCTGTATGCAAGAGCACCTACGAGTTCTAGTACTCCTTGCTGCTCATATTGATATCTTTCTTCATGCCCTTCCTCGCCTTCTTCAGATTCTTCATCTTCTAGGTCATCTTCATCCTCTTCTTCATCCACATCAACTATGGTAACGGGTACTTGTGATGTTGCTCCTTGCAGTTGAACTCCTCCCAATTGTTGTTCTTCTTCTGCTTCAAGATTCACTTCTTTTAAAATCTACTCAAATTCTTCATTGGTGACTTCTTCCAAGGGTGCCCCTCCGAGGAATTCGAGGTCCATGGGAACGGGGAGAAATATTAGATTGGGACCTTCGGAGCTTCTTCCTGTTAGTCGTAATGTGAATGTTCTGACCCTTTGAGGAGGGGCATGAGGTCGGGGGTTAGTGTTGCTCCATGGGGTTGAGCACAAGGTACTTGTACAGATCCTCTCATCCTCTTGGAAGGGGGTCCAGTGGATGTTGGACCTTTGAACTTTTACACTTTGTTCCACATTAGGGCCCTTTGAATAGGAATGTCATAAGCTAAACTTCTGTAAATGATTCTTGTCAAAGTGCAACATCCATACGAGATTGATTTACATGGCCATCTCTTGTGAGCCAAGTGTATCTGATTGATGATCTAGTGAGGTAGGTTGATCGTGAGGTTTAGTGTCTGTGCCAGTTATAAACTAAACCATATCTTCTTCGGTGGCATGGTAAATCTATCTTGATCGGGAAAAGAAAAGTGCTCCATGCACATCCAAAGGTGTACTGCAATATTAGGTGTCATGGCCACCATGTCCTTAAGCTTGGTGAGGTTCCAATTTTTCATGTTATCGGGCACCAAGAGCTCCTTTTCTGTGGATATGTGCATTCATCACATGTTTAGGGCCTCTCACACTAGATTGTTGGTTAAATTAAACCTCTTCTGCTCATTGCCCCTTGTCAGAGATGGGATCACAAACGTGCTCGAACCTTTGGGATGCTTGCTTGGAGTCAAGGTGTTGATAAGATAGTAGCATCTAATGAGGTCGGGCTTTGGGAGCTGAGCACTGAAGTATTCATCCAATCCTAATTTCTCTCATACAGGGCGTAGTGCTTCTGCATTTTGTAAATTTTCAAATTCCCTTGTAAAGAAATGATACTTGCCTTGCTTTCCATTGAATTCCAACTCTGACTCCCAAAGGTATGATCCTTCTCCCAAAGGCCCTGCGACCACTAAACCAATGAAAAGTTTTGCCAACAAGCATGGTATGGCCGTTTGGGGAGTCCTTTATAGGTATAATTTGAATAGCTTGCATTTCCTCTAACCTTTTTGTTGTTTCAGGCATGATAGGTAAACTCTCCATATCAACCACTTGCTAGCTTGTGCCTACTTGAGAGTTGGTTCCTGCTACGTCAGCCATGTTATGCTTATCTGCTGGAAGAAGAAATTCATATTAGCATTGCATCAGAAACATGATAATACCGTGTTCCCTCTACAATACCAACATGTTATTGAAGTGGTGAATGCATTAATAAGTGAGATGTTTTTGGTGGCTTGTGAGTGTTAGTTAGTAAATTAGTGGTCTGTCCCTAGATGCATACTCTGGTTGTGCATTGTACTCGAAATGCATTTTTTCTGGTGTGAATGGATTCACAAACTTGGGTCGGGTGGTTTGATACTATGTTTTATTCTCCAAACTTTTTGTGTGTGATTACAACTTTTGAGTGTGATGATTTTTATATGTTGTTGGCATACATCCTCTTGGATTTGGGGCTTTTTGGGTAGCCATTTCTAGACGGTCTTAGGCATGATTACCTGTGTAGAGGCATTGACTACTTGAGCACGTAAGCAGGTCATGGGCACCCACATTTGTCTAGTATTGGGGCCAGGCTTCATTGATTGCTTTGGGACCCAAATGGAAAAGGTGTGTCTTGGGAGAATTCTAGAACACATTTTTCATTGTAGTCACCCGAGCAGTTAGTTTGGTGCATCCTTGGGGATCTGACACCAATCGAGAGGGTTGTTCACCCTTGCGTACCCAAATCTACTTCATAACTTGAGTCTTCTTGCCTTGTGCAAATCAATCCACGATCTTCGTGTACACCTGCTACGACAACTATTAGTCCAAAAATTGATTCTATGGTGGACCACGCTATTCCTTTAATCACGGTATGGTATAAAAACCACAAAATTACTCAACTATTAATTGACGGAGGCTCCGGTGTGAATATTGCCACAACCATGCTTTGTAAAAGGTTAGGGTGGACCCAGATTGAACCTGTTCAGTTTTTTGTGAGAATGGCTGATCAATCTAGGGTACATCCAATGTGGTTGGTGCACGATATACCCATTACTCGTCAAGGAGGGATGTTCAAAATGACTTTTGTTGTTTTGGAATTTACCTGAATCAAGTCTGGATTACAATTTACTATTCAAAAGGCCTTTGTTGAAACAAGCTAAAGTGTTACAGGATTGGTCTGCACATGAACTTACTTTTAAAAGAAATCATTGGAAATATGTGGTACCCTTGGACGAGATGAAGCCTTGTGACCTTCATGCTCGACCTTACGTGGCCGAAGCCATGCACATGTTGGATGGACTTTCAGATGATGAAGAAGAATCTTTCCTAAATGCTAACCAGGATTTGCTAGCACTAGGTACATTTGATTTACAAGTGATTGTAGATAATTGGACTCTGGCCGTTTGTACGATAGTTCCACTTACCAAAGGAGTGGACCCAATTCCGGATCAGGTCTTGAATGCCATGAATTTACAACAATTATTCCATTCACCTGAGGATATCTCCATGCCCCAAAAGTTTTATGCAGCAAAAGATCAGCTAATCACTTGTAATTTGGGAGATGAGGCTACTCCGCGATCGGTTAAGCTTAAGGTTGGGCTATCGAAAACTTTTCAAAATGATTTACTATAGTTGCTGAAAGAGTTTGAAGATGTATTCATGTGGGACTATCGCAATATGAAGGGGCTGGACCCTCGCATCTATCAACACCGTGTGATGCTGAAACCGGATGCGCAGCCAATTAAATAACCTAGTTACTGAATGAATCCCAACTATGTTGCTCAAGTGAAATTGGATGGCCTATTGAAAGTAGGCTTCATTGCGCCCATTGAGCATGCTGAATGGATTTCGCCTATTGTCATTGTCCCAAAGAAAAACAAGCAATTGTGTATTTGCTAAGATTACCGGAAGTTAAATGCAGCGACAGTGCCTCATCCCTTTCCACTTCCCTTTTTGGACACGATGCTAGATGATGTTGTTGGACGAGAAATGTGTTCCTTTTTGGATGGCTATACTGGCTATAATTAGGTGCGCATGGCTAAAATGGACATCCCAAAGACTGCATTTATTACGACTTGGGGCATATATGCTTGTACGGTGATGTGGTTGATGCATGCAAGAAATCCTTTCTCTCTACTTAACTACGTTTATGCGGGTGCATCTGGATGATTTTTCGTTATCTCGTGATGCATCGGCTCACCTCTATCACCTATGTTGTTGCTTTTCTAAGTGTAGGGAGTTCCGTTTGTGCTTAAATCCCAACAAGTCGATCTTTTCAGTTTCCTCTGGCAAATTGCTTGGCCATATTGTTTTACAACAAGGCATTCAAGTGGACCCTGATAAAGTGAAAGCAGTGTTGAATGCACCTACTCCTACGACACCAAAGGAAGTTATGTGATTCCTTGGACAAATATGCTCGCATGGATGACATCTTCGGTGGCTCGCACATGTAGCTATACCACTGAGTCGGCTGATTACTAGCAATCCTTGACGGTTTGCATGGACTAAGGAGTGCCAACTTTCATTTGATCGTTTGAAAACACTCTTAACACAGGCTCCTATTCTGCAAGCACCGAACTGGCAGCTCTCGTTCCATGTTTTTGTGGATGCATCTAACATCGCAATCAGCACTGTGCTAATGTAGCAACAGGATAAGTGGTCATGCTAGTCGACGATTAGCCACTACTAAATGGAATTATTCCGTAACTGAGCGCGAATGTCTGGGTTGAGTTTATTCGGTGAAGAAATTCTGGCACTATTTACTGGGACAGCTATTTACCTTTCATGTGGATCATGCAGCTCTGGTTTATCTTGTCCACCAGCAACATTTAGGGGGCAGATTAGCTAGGTGGGTGTTGTTGCTACAAGAATTTGATTATGAGGTTGTACATCTTCCCGGGTCAGTGCGTGCTCTTGCTGATTTTCTATCTGGGCTTGATTTTGGTGAACTCCCCAATGGTATTGATGATACTACTCCTGCTATCTATGCGACTGATTTGGTTCATGATGATTTTTAGGTGCTCCCTATGACACCATCGTACTATGATACTCTTATGAGTTTTCTAACCAGTGGATGTTCCCCGACTAATATTTCCACTTTGGCTCATCGTAAACTGGCCATGTATAGTCGGTGATTTTGGATCATTGTGGGACAGTTGTATTATATGGATCCATCTATCGCACTTTTATGATGTATTCCCCCACATGAAGTTTCTTCGGTTATTGAAATGGCTCACTCTGCTCCTTCCCGTGGTCATTTTTCGGTAGATCTTACCTACCAAAAAATTCTATAGAGTGGATTATGGTGGCCCACTATGTAGCGTGATATTGCTGCTCATGTTAAACAGTGTGATGCTTGCCAATGATCGGGGCAACCTTTACAACGACATCATTTCCCACTTCAGCTTGTCTCTCCCCTTGAGCCTTCAAAGTGGGGCTTAGATTTCATTGGTCCCATTACACCTCCTGCTACGATTACTAATCATCGGTATATACTCACCTGTATGGACTATGCTACTCAGTGGGCTGAAGCCTAGGCTTTACAGTCCGCAATTGCATCAGTGGTAGTCAAATGTTTGATGAGTGATGTTTTTCCTCGCTACAGTCTTCCCTTGGAGATTGTTTCCGATCAAGGTACACATTTTGTTAATGTCTTAATGCAAGTGCTTACCCGCACTTTGAAGATTGCCCATAAGTTTAAACCCCCTATTATCATCGCACCAATGGATTAGCTGAAAGTACCAATAAAACCATCCTTAACATGCTAAAAAAACTTGTGTTGGAATGTTCGGAGCATTCGGATCAATTCCTTCCTTCGATCCTATGGGCTTACCGCACTACTTACAAAGTTGCTACAAGAAGTACGCCTTTTAAATTGGCATATGGTTTGGAGGCAATTGCACCTATGGAGTTGGTGGTACCTTGTTTATAGGTGGCATTGGACCATAAGTTATTACTGGAAGAGTCATTTCCTTTCCGGTTGGATGTGTTGGGATCCTTGGATGAACAACGTCTTGAAAGTTTTCTAATGCTGCAAGAAGTGCAACTGAGGCAAGCTAAGACACATGATTGATTTCTCCGGACTCCCGTCTTTACCAAATGACAATTAGTTCTTTTCTATAATGCTAAGTCTAATCGTTCAGCGGGCAAGTTCAAGCTTCGATGGTTTGGTCCCTTCCATATTGCAAATCAGGTTGGACCCGCTACTTTTTTGTTATCCACTTTAACTGGTGCTCTTCTTCTTAAACCCATCAATGGATCGAAACTTCATCCGTATTGTTCTATGGCTACTTCATCGTAATTCGTTGATGGTATTTTTTATTCATCCGGTTTATGTTTGTTTTGTATCCTAACTTCTGTTTACATTACACGCATTTCGATTGACCGTCTGACCATAAACTTCCCATTTTTATTACCTATCCATGACTAGCTGTTGCACTCCACATTTGGGATTTCGTTAATGCGCGAATGTCGTCATTCTGCATGCATGTTTCCAACCACTGGTGATGATTGTGTTTTTTACCTGTGTTTCCATTCGGCATTCTTACTTAACCAAGATCTTCGTCCTCTTTTTTTCTATTGTGTACTTGTGCTCTATGTCCTCTTTAATATGCACCTTCACTTTCTATCAATAGCCAACATTACCACCTTCCATGCTGGTTTATCTCCCGACTTGAGTGAGTTCTTGCGTGCACATAGGTTATTGAAGTTCGGGGAATTGCCTTGGCATTCAGTCAAATGTCATCCTTTCTTTGCTCAAGTTATTGCCGCTATTGCCGAGACCCCCCAGATAGAGACCTGTTGACCGATCACCTGCCTCAATCCGTGTGTAGTCGTTACCCTGAAAACTATGGTTGAAGGGTTCCATTTACCTCAAGATGGCAATGTGGATGTCCCTCTACTGCCTATGACAACAATGAAGCAATTATTCCCTCCCCAGTCTTCTAACGAGTTTGCTATCCTGTGTAGACCTAAACCGCAATGCTCTACCTTGCAATTTTTTGTGGCTGCTCTCAACCTTCAAAAATGCACGTATGGGATCTCTCGACCTTTTTATTCCATGATCGACGCTGCTGCCCACAAAACCATTAACTGGGTGTTATTTTTCTTTCGGTGAATTCACCGTGAATGTCAAGCAATTTCCTGACAACTAGCTAAAGATGATATCCCTCGGACTCGCCTTCCTCATCTTCTCTCTTTTCTCCTTCCTGCTATTCAACCTGTTCAACCTCTTCCGATGAATAACCTCCTTTTGCGCAAAGAATTAGAGCAAGTTATGGGCGTTGATGATGATAACGATCGAATGTCACAACTCTACATCTTACCATCACACACTCGTCCTCAAATCTCTCTACTAAGCAACGGTGCCAAATTTGGTGTCACTCTAACACAATGGCAAGTACCAACGTGAGGAGATCCACCTCATAATTGTCAATCCGTGGAAATGTGAGGACTAGTATGACGACTATGAGCAAGTCATGGCACAAGTGCATGAGTGAGAAGCATACACATACACCCACACATGCACACAAGGCAAGAACAAAGAAAGGAACAATGGAGTTCTTTGTATCACTCATAAAGTCTCTTACAATAGCTCAAAACTCTAACAAGTTAACCCCAAAAATGAGCTCTCGAGCTCTTTTTATAGTTTTTTACTAGGCTTTGGCCCTGTATAGACCTAGTGTCCGACCTATTTAAGAATTAGGTTCCTAGGCTATTTTGGAGGCTCAAACGAGCTCTAAAAATTATGGAAATTGGTACATAGATACTTCTAATACTCCTCAAGCTCAAGGAATCCTCAACTTGAGAAAATCTGAGTAGGAATAATGGAAAATGGTATTTACAATGGTGTGAAGTGACTAAAACCATTGTTTGGGAAGTATTTCTTCATGAAAAATTATGTGGCGTACTCACTGACTGCTTTTCCTGCTTAGGCCTGCTTGGCTCTCCCTTTGTTCTGACTCCCTTTGTTGGCTTCCCTATCTTGTAAGGCCTTGACTACCCCGGCTGCTACCAATAGTTGCTCTGGATTTCTCAATTGAATAATTGATCTTCTTAAACCATCCTCGTAGATGTGGACACTTAAGCAGGTGGTTCAGATATATTCAAGTTGAGCCTTATAGGGACCTTCTGGGGTTTCTAAGTAGCTAGCCTTGAACTTCCTATAAGTCTCTCCATGCTAAAAGACATCTTTGAGTCACTTGTATCTATTCTCAATATATAAAGATAATCACTCAGTTGTTGAGCCCAAGATCTAGCCGTATGATTGACACTTGTTTCAAGCAATCTAATGCTTTGTCTATCAACCTTTCCTATGTGTTTTCCTTACCTAAGGTTCATTAATTTGATCACTTACCCAAAACTTTAGAATGCAACCACGTGTGGGGTTCTATATGTATCAAATACTTGTTCTTTTTTAAATTCCTTTTGTTGTGGAATCTTGTCCTTATAGTCAAGTCATCAGGAGTACTTTTTCTTTGTTGTTACTTTTTGTTTGATCATTTGATTATATTTGTTTCTTTAGGGTTTTCACACTTAAATCTACTTATCTCTTGGACTTGAGTGAATTGAGGTTTTTTGAACTTAGCTCATTCATATGGTTTCCCTAATTAACCAATATTACCTAACTGCACTTAGCCTAAGCTAGGATTGACTGAGGGGTTTCAGTAATGTTTCAACCTTGAATCTTCTTATCTAGAATTGTTCTAGTGCTCAGAACACTCTCCCAAGATTTTCTCTACAATCACACCTTGCCTTGCTATTCAGTTAGCTCCAAAACCTTAAAGGAACCCCAAAATTAGACATAGATAGCCCAAAATTTAATTTGCAAATAAAAAACCAAAAATCTCTTTTGTCACGATAGAAGGTGTCTATCATGATAGGGATCTATGTCATGGTTTGAGTCTATTGTGATAGATGGGTGTCTATCATGATAGATAGGTCTATCATTTATCACAAAAGTTTTCTATCATGATAGACAGGGCATTTGTTGTGATGGATGTTCTGTCTATAACAATAGATGGTTGTCTATCATGATAGATGGGTGTCTATAATGATGGACTACCTATCCATCATAATAGATAAGTCTGGGGTGTGTCTATCATTATAGATGGATCTATTGCGATAGATGGTGTCCCTCGTCTATTGTGCTTTCAGTTTGTCATGATAGATAGTATCTATCACAATAGATGATTGACTGTCATGGTTTTTATCTATCATGATAGTCCAAAATAATGCAAATTTTCCATGTGCATCGATTATTTTGGGGTGGTGATATGCATATGTCTATCGTGCATATGATGCAAAACAAAAATATCGACTTATTTTATATATCGCAATAGATAAATGTTTCACCTTGGGATATGGAGACATGACATGTCATACCTGATGGTGCCATTAGAGTTGCTACTGATGTTGAAGTGTGCAAGAAACACTCACAATCATGCAAAAATAGCATGCACACAATCGCTATCTCTCTTTCACTCACAAGTGAAATGAGGGAATGGATAGAGGAGCTACGGATATGACCAAAAACTAAAACTTTTGACAATGATGGAGATGGAAGGAGGATGAGAGTGGAGATGGTGGACATGGAGATGATAATGAAAAAGGAAAGAAAAATAAACAAATTACCTACTTACCAATGATTCGAACATTGACACTCTACATCTTACCATCACATGCTCGTCCTTGAAATCAGGCTTCAGACAACAGTATCGAATATTTTTTAACTCTAGTATAATGGAAGTACCACCGTGGTGAAGATCCACCTCATAAATATCAATCCACGAAGACATGAGGAAGGTATGATGATCGTGATTGATAGGAGTGCATAAGTGGGTGAGTGAGAAGCATGATGAAATGCACACACATTCACACACACACACACACACACACAAGATCAGATCAAAGAATAGAACAATGGAGTCCTTTGCTCATTAGCTCAAGAAATGATTACAATATTCAAAAGGAAGCTCAATCTCTAACCATCTAACCTCAAAAATGAGCTCTCTAGCTCTTCTTATAGTTTTTTTACTAGTTTTGGCATGTTTTAGACCTAGTGTCTAGCCTAGTTAAAAAATAGGTTCCTATGCTATTTTCATCTCTCAAATGAGCTCCAAAGATTATGAGATTTGACATGTATGCTCTACTACTACTCTTCAAGCTTGAGGACTCCTCGACTTGCACAAAAAGGAGTTGAAAGAATTAAAAAAAGGTATTTACAATAATTTTCTAATGGCGAAGATCATTGTATTATGAAAATAAAGTTTGAGTTTTTGTAGAGGCCTATTTCTACCTAATCTTCTTTTACTTCTTTGCCTACTAAGTCTTGTATCCGAGCCTTGTTCTTCTCATTCGCCTTCTTTCCTCATGCTCCGTTGTTTGCTCAAGTTGCCTTATCCACTCCTACCACGTTGCCTTATCCACTCCTACCACTAACAATCCTCTAATCATTATTGGGTGATTCCTAGTTGCAACCATTTAAGTTATCATAAGTTTGAGCTCGTTACCCTCTTTATGTACCTATGTGCAAATGTGCATGAAATCCTCAACTTTGTACTTTTGTGAGAGTAGCATACATTTCAATATGCTTTTAAGCAATTCACATGTGGAAAACAACAATATATGCATGCAAATGAGGAAAAAAATGTTAGAGACAATGATAATGAGCAAGACAAGGGGTTGAAGACTATATTCCTTTATTCACAACCAATTGAAGTCACATAGAACACAAAGGAGAGTAGAAGAACATGGAATACAAATTATGAATGAGATCTCTTTACCAACTTATTTCAAAAGTGACAAAAAAGCCTTTACAAATGAGTGAGATGGGATTTATAAATGATGACCCTCTTAAATCACTTTTTACAAAAGTTTAGTATATTATATTACAATGAGATTTCTCTTCAATTGGTATAAAAAAATTCATTCTATATCACTACATCATAAATCCTTTGGAAAAAAGTTTTGACACTATCATTTGCTTCAATTTCTTCACATACTTCTTTTGCTAGCCGCACAACCAAGCTATCCAATGCTATGTTCTTTGTCTCTTAAGTTTAAATGTGAATAGCCTACCTGTCTTTTCACTTTTTGAAATATTATTGAATCCTTTGTATGGATCTTCCACATAGGCTCCATGCCTTTTTAAATCTCACTTGCAATCCCTTCTCCACAATTTGTTCTACACTTATCGCATTCTTGTTGATGCTAGGTCCATAGAGAACTTTGATCAACAAATTCATGTTACCATTTCATGTCTTTGAATTTCCAATCTTCTCCATAGGGTGTCTTGTTTAATCTACCACCTCATGCTTGTTCTTGGGGTCTTGCAAATTTGAGAGTAGTGGTACATTCCCTGTTACATGATTTGAGCATCGAGAATTAGTATAGAATATATGTTCATGTGATTCACCTTCTTTCATAGTTAGAGCTCCATATCCTCCTTTGTTCTATCCTCTTCCTCCCTAGTTCATTGGGTTCTTGAAACAATGATCACTAATATCATTTGTATGTCCACATATGGCACAAGGTGAGGAGATTTAAGTTCTCCCTCTACTTTTTTTACCTCAGCTGCCCCTTCCTCTTGAACTTTTCCCTCCACGTGCAAAGTTAGCATGGGAGGTACTTGATTATTCATCAAATCTCTTCCCTCTGGCTTTAGCATCTTTACTTCCACCTTTATTAGTGTATAGGGAAGAGTATTGATTGCCTTTTGATGTATTGTCATTCTTCATAAGCATGGCTTCATGGATGAAGAGTTGTCCTAGGAGTGTGTTGAAATCTCATACTTGCATGCCCATATATAAGTCTATGGCAGTGGTGAATGTTTCCCACGTGTCATCTGCTTTGATCCCATTGATGACATTTCCAATTATTTTCTCTTCATCTATGATCTCTCTAATGCTTCCTAATTGTTCAACTTTTTTTGTTTATCTTGTAAGAGAGTTGGTCACATTCTACTTGGATTGCTTCTTGAGAGAGGTGAACTCCATCCATAGTTGGTTCTTCCTAGCCTTGGTACTTGAAGAGAAGAATGCTTCAAGTGCATGCTAGGGTCATTGTCAAGTCTTACAGCCCCTAATGTATGGAATTAAGAAATCAAAGATAGAATTTAAGATATATGGCCTTTCCAAAGCATCTTTGTCACACCATGATTCAATCTTGATTCAATCTCTCTTCCTCTTCTTGAGTTCGTTGTCCTTTGTTCCTTACTATAGGCACCAACTCATCTCCACAAATGTATCTATATAGATTTCTTCCTTGTAGATCTTCTTCCATCTTTAGAGACCATGATCGATAGATATTTTGATCTAATTTATCAATTGAAGAAGGAAAATCATCACCCATAATGTATGTGCTATAATGAAGCTATGATACCACTTAGAGGAGGTGATAGTAGATTACATTGATGAGAGGGTCTTTGCAAAAACCTGTCCTAGACCTGCCTATTTCTTGCTTGGAAACGCTACTAGATCCTAATCTTGCAAATGATATATAAATATTACTATAGTGCATTGGAGCATTGATCTCAAATTTGTAAGTCAAAAATTGAGTATTTTGAGATTTTGAACATGAAGAGAAAACCTTCTATTTATGGAAGAAGGTATTGAGAAAAAATGTTCAATACTTTTATTCTGCTATAAATTGAGAGAAATCCTTTTGCACAACTTCAAATAGAAAGGAAGGTGAGATACTGCAAGTTATACCATGAGTTTAGAGTGAATACAGAGTGAGAAATATTCTTAAGAACTCATAAGTATGATCTCGACATTTTAGAAAGCAGACAATGCATATACATAGTTGTAGAGATTGATTCATATCTCTCCACTCACAGCTCCAATGATCAAGATATTGCATACACAAGATCAAAAGGGTGTAACTTTAGGATCCATACATTGTAAGAGACAATGAGACCATAGGTTCACTTCAATGACTCTGAGAAGTAGACTTGAAGAGTAGAGAGATAGCAATACACAATAGCTCAAGATGATGATGAAACTTCAAGCATATGTATTGATATGTAAAGTAAAATTATTGGAGGTGGTTAGAGGACTTCAATGGATATATGATAAGTACAAAGTCCACTCTATAAGTGATTGAGAGCTCAGTCATTACATGTGACTTCTTCATTGAAGTATATGTAATACTTTCCCTTGATTGTAGGTGGCAAGTGTTGATAACTCTACCAAAAGATTCCAATGACCTTTTAGCTACTTATTTGGTTTGAATTCAAATATGGTTTGTGTTTTTGGCTCCTTGACTCTAGAGTTTAATTCATTAAAAACTTTTACAATGGGTAACACTAATCTAATAATTCTCCTTAGGTATAAACTAAGTGTAAAGAATATGCACATATTTGCTTCTCAAAGACCAAGGTAGTCCATGGATATGGTCAAGCACTTAGGCTTGCTATGGTTACCAGCAACTACAAGGTATAAGCAAATGGCAAGGTGTCCAAATACAATAAGATACAACTAAATAAATATAAAATGAGTGTCTCATAAATACAAAATGGAGATGCACTCATACAGATATGAAAAGAAGTGGGTTACATGAAATCATGTTGTCAACGTGATTATCCATTATTGGAAGTTATGTTGATACAATTATTTAATCCTAAGTTGTATCTCTTGACTATTACTTTATATTGGTTCATTATCTATGGTCTTAATTCCTTTTGAAATTTTTAATAGTCTTCTAAAGGTTTCTCAAGTCTTGATTCAAGCTCTGCATATTCTTTAAGTAACGTGCGAAATAGTACACATGCATCTCTACACATTTCTAGATAGAGTCTAGGTGACATATTCTATCTTTTTGAAACTAGTACTCATGTAAGAGCAGCAAAGCTTAGTGATCGCGTGCACATTAGAGGCATTGATAAGTGTGATTTGTGCGTTCAAATTTTCATCAAAACCAATTTCACCATTTCAAAGAATCATCTATCTTATGATAGAGAGGTTGATATAGAGTAGCATATCGTCCATCATTACCCCGAAGAGTTGCATAAATGATGGATTTCGATAAATGAGTTCTCGTTCGTAGGGGTCGGAAATTGTGACTTATTATTCTAATATCTTGAGGGCGGGCAAGTGCAATGGCTCGATAAAAAATGCCCTAATCTGCCTTGAATGCAATTTCTCGAGCTAGAGAAATACCGATGGATCTACTAATATCTACAAAATAACTGCAATGTGTTGATCTTAATGTGTAAAAGCGAGAAATCATGATGACGATACTAATGGATTAGTTAATTGTTGCTTTGACCCATGATTTATCAGCCCCAAAAGGAGACACTATGATGCCTTACTAATGTGATAGGAAACTTATGAAGTCCCAATCATGATTTCCTTCACAATATGGGAATTTCAATATCCGTATAGCTTGGAAAAAGTATTTCCAACCCGACTACGTTTCACATATACACATTCGCCAATGACAAGAAAACACAAACATTCCAAAAGGGAAACCTAAAAATCTCAAGAATATTAGGTTATATTATTTTTTAACCTATAAAAGTTCCCCCATACCAAAGACATCTACCTTTATCACATACCAAAATAATTGAAGTGACATGGACATTCTCCTGAAACATATTTTGTTATAAATCCCCATCCTATTCAAAGAAATCCCATCCTTCTACTACTGTTTTGCATAGAATGCTTCCATCAAAGACGCATATATCAAAGTGATGCCCCAACGATAGATATGGGGTTGGGACATCAAATTCTAACATTAGATGTATGAGATGAGAAATATAAAAAGGGAAAAATGAGAAGAAATCAAGTGTTGAGAATTCAAAGAGTACTTCACTCTTTGAATGCAAGATCGATAGAGTTTTACACCCCCTTACTTGGCCTAAGATTGTGCATAAAAGGTAAACAATCTGAACACGTGTATTTTGAAACATATTTCAGGACTCATCTATCTTTTTGAAAAATAAGTTAAGATTTTGAGAAAAGTTTACATGATTTGATAAAAAAATAATTTCTATAGAGTAATCTTTCTTCTTCTCTTTTCGTGCCCACATGCACATAGATTCCTCCAAGTTCTTACTTCCTCACTCCCAAGCTATATCCTTGCCCTCATTACTTTGCTTTTGCTCTTGTGCTTCTTCCTTGATAATATCTTTAAATATCTAAACATCGAGATTTATCACAGTTTTAGCTCATATTTTACGTTCTATAAAGCGATAACTTTAGAAGAGTTCACATAGTTTTATTATGAAGAGAGGGAATCGAAGAGAGATTTTCCTATCATATATATGGGTATACTCTTCAAAGTGCCTAAAATGGTGTCGCTTATGAAAAATTAACTTTCCTAATTTTTCATATCCTCAAACACATCAACAATTTTCATGGTTATTATCGTAAATGTCCAATTTTCAGATCCTCAAACACATCAACAAAGAGGTGTCACCTATCACTCATGCACAAAGTGGCTTTATTTTTCCTTTATTTCTCACTACATGCATAACCCCCCAACTCGATCCATCATATTTTCTTTTACCATCCATGTTTTATTTTCCTTTTTTAGAGGTGTCACCTATCACTCGTGCACATCCTTACTTA
The DNA here is from genome assembly GCA_020310875.1 of Ceratopteris richardii. Classification (NCBI taxonomy): domain Eukaryota; kingdom Viridiplantae; phylum Streptophyta; class Polypodiopsida; order Polypodiales; family Pteridaceae; genus Ceratopteris; species Ceratopteris richardii. The sequence goes on along the minus strand of CM035442.1, from coordinate 102,837,059 downwards.
ACAAGATATTCAAAAAAAAAACTTAGAAATTCTCCACGAAGGTGTATCTACTTGTTTAAAAGTTTTGCAAGTGTCAAAGACCCTATAAATAATGCTTACTTTCAGAACCTTATGTCTACATGCCAATGCTCACACTCAACTTGCACCCTTGACAACATCTATCGAAGACTACATAAAGCAAGAAGGGGGGAGTGTTCGAGGGAGCTCTTAAAAAATGTCAAAAAGTGAAAAGTCAAAGAAACTAGAGTCAAAGTCAAAGATTTGAAGAGGAATAAAAGAGGAGCAAGAGCATGGAAGTGGAGGAAGGGTTCTACTAGTTTTTTCCAAGCTTGAAACCTAGTGCACATTATGCTTTTCCCAATCTATGCACAAAATACATGTAAAATCGACTATATTTGTCCACAAATCCTAGTTTTAGCATACGTTGGACCTACATTGTAAAGTTTGAGTAATAATCAAGCCTCACATGTACTTGAAAGGGATCTCATTTTTTAGGGTTACTATATTAGAGGTTGTTTTGAGCTTTTGACTTTTTGAGCAATACAAGGAGCTTTTCGTAGCACTCTTTCGTCTTGTCTATTCGTGAGTTTGTGTACATGCATGCATATGTGCATATGCTTGGCACTCTTTTGTTGTTGTGGATGTGCATGCTTGCTAGTTGCCTTGCACAGGTCTTCATGCCACCAATTGGTTGATCGACAAATTGACATTTTGTGCACGTTGCTTCCCCTTGATGTTTGTACATCGGATGTGAATATGGATCTATATTGAACACATTAACATCATTGCCAAGGAGGAAAGCTTCTATTGATAATACCTACATTCAACACCTTATAGTTATGCATCAAGGACTGCAATAAATTTTTGCCCATGATAATGTCTATCAAATATGACAGAAAGCAAAAAGTGGTGAGTGTTGGAGGAAGCTCTAGAAAGTTTCCAAAAATGTGAAGTCAAAGTGGTCAAAAAAACTCAAAGGGTAAAGACCATGGTCAAAGGGAAAAGAGCATGGATGTGAAGGAGCAAGGGGTCTACTAATTTTTTCCAAATCAAAACCCTCTTTAAATTAAAATTTTCCCCAATTTATGCCCAAAATACATGTCAAATGGACTATTTTTGGCCTAAGAGCCTACTTTTAATATAAATCAGGCTCACCATGTAACTATATAAAGTAATATTGAAGCCTCATGGGTACTAGAATAACCTTCATAATTTTTCTCATATTTTTAGATAGCATTTTGGCCTCCGAATGAGCCCTAGGGCATAATTTTTGTATTATGTGGGAAACTTTAGTATCGACACAACCCTTCAAAAATATATAAATTGAAAGGGCTATCATTTGTGGTGGGAGCATTTGCAACTTCCCTATGCAACCTTGAAGCTATAGTGGCCTCACAACCAACCTCATAGAACCTCTTGTTACTGAAACAATCAAGTCTCTAAGAATATGAAGACTAAACTCGAGAAACGCACACATAAAGTAAAATTTGAGGCCTTGCCAATCCAAGTCATCTCACTTAAAATGGTTACTCCCAGTGGGAGAACCAATACCTTCAACATAGACGAAATTTGGTCTTCACTAGTGTACTGCAATGTGTTTGCTTCTAGCATGGAACATGGGATTGGCACATAGGTACACACCACTCATATTGTCACACATGATTGGAAATGGATTAATTGGTGTATTTATCTCAATCATTAGCTCCTTGATCCACATAAGCTCCCAAGTAACTTGATCCAATTCCCTATATTCAGCTTCAGTGGATGAACGGGCAATTGTGTGTTGCTTCTTTGCCATCCAAGAGATGACTTTCTTTCCAAGCATCAGTGCATATCCACTTGTGCTTCTTCTATCTTCTTTGGATCCAGCCTCATCAGTATTTTTACAAGATTTTACCTAAAATTCATCTTCAAATGGATAAAAAAGACCTTCATTGAGTGTACCCTTGATATATGTGAGTACCCTCTTTACTGCAAGTAAATGTGGAACCTTATGTGTGTGTATGAATTGAGAAAGCGCACCAACTATATATGCTAGATCTCATCTAGTAATAGTGGCAAAGTTTATACTCATTACCTTCTATTGAGGTAAATTTTGTATTTACCTCCACAGAAGTGCTCAATGGTTTGTATCTTGTGAATCCATACTTCTTCACGATATCCATGTACTTCTTGTGCATAAGCCAAATGTCATTGTATTTATATATGACTTCAATACCTAGAAAATAATGGAGTTTGGGGTATGTGGGAGCATGCAAAAAACACAAGGAAGAAAAAGAATCTTGGAGCAAAACACACAATACTAAATGTATTACCAAATAAATGTACAAAGATAAGTAACTCGTTAGGGTTATAGGCATATATACAAGCCGAGGGAAAAAACTTCCTAAAGAGGGAAAAAGGTTCCCTGTCTATCCTAATTGTGCTAAAAAAATCAACCTATCTATCTATCTATCTATCTATCTATCTGTCTATCTATCTATCTATCTATCTATCTATGTATGTATCTATCTATCTATCTATCTATCTATCTATCTATCTATCTATCTATCTATCTATCTATCTATCTATCTATCTATCTATCTATCTATCTATCTATCTATCTATCTATCTATCTATCTATCTATCTATCTATCTATCTGTCTGTCTGTCTGTCTATCTATCTATCTATATATCTATCTACCTACCTAC
>CM035442.1:102814368-102831868 GCA_020310875.1 Ceratopteris richardii | reverse complement strand
GCATCATGATTGAAGATTTTTTTTTAGGCCAAGGCATTACTTGTAAGAGAACCATAGTGTTATGATATTTAGCTCAATTTTCATTCCTTTTAAATGTCATAAGTATTTAGGGTTCCCAAACCTTTATTCTTATTAAAGAATAAATGAGAGATACTCAAAATTTCACAAGATTAGAGGTTGGTGATCTCGGCAAGCAATGAATCATCCAAATCAAGTTTTTGAACTTGATTTCTACTTTCCTAGATTATAGGGAAAGTGATACTCAATCACAACAACTAAGCCCATGAGCTAGTTTGAATTCAAATAATTTCTAAATGAGTCATGAATTCACAAGGACTCTATATAAAGACTCCCAAACACTTGGAAAATAATTTTTAATCAATATACAATCATTTTTATCTTCACTTTGTTGTTGTCCTAATTTTTTTTGCATCATCATCTCCAATATTTTTCAACTTGTAGAGGTTGGTTCTCACACTTCAGAGGCCCAATATTTATGACTAAGGATTAATTGGAAAGCTACCATTGTCTTATGTATGTCTACAAAGTTTCAGATCATTTGGTTGAGTAGATGGTGAGAAACAACTCTTTTATGATCTCAAGGTCTATCTTTGCACATCCCTAAAAGGTCGGGATTACCACCTGTTAGTGTTACGCTTGTAACTAGCACATAGCTTGATGATAAAGTCACCTCTTATACATATTAGCTACTTAATCCTATAATTCACCTTCATCTAAGAGGAATTTAGATAGTTTTATCCAAGCTAGTAGTATTGAGGATTTGAAGTTGCAAGATTCATCCATAAATAGCAAGTTTTTTTGTCGTGTCTATGTGCAAATGTATATGTCTTGTATCAATCTTTTATCATTGATGATCCAAAGGACATAGGGCATTTTATTGCACTAATCTGAAGCTCATAAGTGCATTATACTTTCCAAGATAAAAAGGGTTAGTCTTGTGCTAGTTGACCTTGCCAAACTTCAACATCTTTGAAGAATCGATTTGTACTTCTCAAGCTTCTCCAAGTATTCACAGTGGTATCAAAGCTACATCAAGATGTGTGATGGTCTTCCCTAAATTATTGAGAAGCTTGATAGGAATAACTATGCTACTTAGCAAACTAGAATAGAAGCTTACTTGCAAGGTAGAAATCTTTATGGAACTATAGCAGTTGATGAAGCTATGCCTACTCCAAGATCCAAAGGAGGACCTACACAAGAGGAGACTAAAGATCTTACACTATGGTGTGCAAGAGATGCTCAAGCTAGGTCATATATCTTAAACTATATTTCTAAATTCTTGTTAACACACATTAGAGGATGCAAGACATCTCAAGAAACATGGGATGCACTTGAGACTTTCTTCTCTACTAGCACAAAAGCTAGGAAGAACCATCTATGTAATGAATTCAACCAAATGAAGAAGACACCAAAGCAAAATATCACAAAGTTTGTCACTCAATTGGAGAACTGGTTGAAGAAGAGGACATCATGCGGCAAATCCAAAATGGAATAAAAAATGACAAACAATGGAAATCCTTCACAACATCCTATGATCTTATCATGGATGTGTAGGCACTTCACTTCAACATATTCATTGGCCAAATCTTCAATCAAGAGACCAAAAACAATCTAAAGGAAGGTAACTCTTATCAAGGTAACTCAAGAAGACTTAGTGCTCTTTATGTAGACAACAAAGATAAGAAGCACAAAGGAAAGAAGAAGGAAGATGATGAGGAGGAGATTTCCTAAACAAACTATGCAGGCAAGAGCAAGTGGAAAGGGAAAAAGAAAGGGGCAAAGCATGAAAAGTCAAAAGGACAAGAGATCCAACCTTGTGCCATCTATAACAAGACCAACCACACCACTCAAAATTTTTTGTTCAATGGAAGGACTCATAAAGGAGGTGGTAGAGGTGGATTTGGAAACACTAGATGGAGAGGTGGACACAACTACAACAATAAGAATAGAAATCTCAATAGAAGGGACTTCAACAAGTACTCAAAAGGATCAATCACATGAAGATTCATTACTCCTCATGACTCTGAGTCATAAAGAAGGTAAAAAAGATGGGCATATGTTCTATATAGACTCTGGTTGATCAAACCATGTTGCAGGAAATTTTGCTCTTCTATCTGACTTGGAGAGACCCAAGCATAAGCCTGAAGTACAAACAAGGGATGATACCAATCATAATGTGGAGAAGATTGGCAATATCAAAGCTCCCAATGGTAGGACAAACATTCTAATTAAGGTTCTCTATGTACCCACTATCACTAAAAAACTAATAAATGTAAGGCCAAATAGTTGAAGAATGTTGAGATATCAAGCTCAACATGTGATGATCCAGGATGACATGTATCACTTTTTCATTTCTCTGACATGTATAATGGTCACGCGAATATATGTTAGGGATACTTCATTGAGCTTTACTAGATTTATCTACCAAGAGTGATGGAACATTTGTTTTCTTTCCAGCTCACTCATTCGTGAGCATTAGGATTTTCCCTTATGTATTGTTCTTTATATATTGCACTTGTTGTATTGTTGTTTTTATGTCATTCTTGTACATTCCTTTTATGTAATAAAAGAAGAAGAAGATCATTCTTCCTTGCCTCAATCTATGTGTGTGCTTCTCTTTGATTGTGAGAGTGTGTGTGTGTGAGCTCTCTTCCTTATCTCCTTCCTCATGACATGGTATCAGAGCCAATGTGGCTGTAGAAGGCTTGTGGAGAAGGCCAATGGTGAAGAGTACACGAGAAGGCATGGAGAAATCATGACTCACAAACAACCTCAAATTGCTGTGAAAATTTGTGAAGGTAGAAGGCCTCAAAATATTTTTGAGAAATATCCCTTTAGGGTCACTTGTTTTTGTCAAATTTCTATTTCGAAGCCATCTCAACCTCCATTTCAAGCTCACAAGGTGTGGCCCACAAAAAAACTAGGCTAGTTCGTAAAATTGTAACTTGTGTCCTATTTGGCAACACTCATATATTCCAGATCCAGAATTTCAAGCGATTTTGTGTACTGTTGATACATAGAAACTATGTTTTTCTAAGATTGAACTATCATGTCATAGTGGGATAATGTTCAAGCAAAAGTGATGCTTGTAGTGTTTTGCAGTGTTGTGAATTGTTGTAGAAATGACAAACGCAGATTGAATGAGTTAGCTTATGAGCGATAAGTTGGACAAGAACAACTTCCATTCTTGGAGATTCCGGATGATAAATTTTTTGATGGGAAAAGGCTACTGGAAGTACATCAAAGGAGGGAACGAAAACGCTTCGAAGTTACGAGAGAGGAATCAGATTGCAGGTTAGTCAAGAGTGTATGAAGAATGGAATCAAGGAGCACAAAAGATAATGTGTTGGCTATCTATTTGCATATAGGATAGCATGATTGGGCACATACAGGATGCCAAGACTTTGAAAGAGGCACGGAATAGTTTGGTCACATTGTATGAGACCAATACAAAGGCACAAAAATTGCAACTCAAGAACGAGCTGCATACACTAGAGAAAAAAGGCATGTCGGTAAGTGACTACACCCTAAAAATCAAAAGCATATGTGAGTCACTTGCATCTATTGGCATGAATGTAGATGATGATGATGATGATGACGATGATAAGGTAGAAGGTGCCTTCGTGGTTTAGGAGTTGCATATAAGCAGTTCAGAACTTCTATATAGACGAAGGAAAATATTTTGAATTTTGCTGATTTGGTATCCATGTTGATTATTGAAGAAAAGAATCTTGGTGAGGACTCAAAACCCCAAGGAAAATCTAGTTATGAGCAAGTATTCTACTCAGGCAAAGGAAGAGGCAGAGGTAGAGGTTTTGGAAGTGGAAGAGGAAATAATAACCAAGACTAAGGTCAACATCAGAATCATGCAAGAGGTAGAGGATACTTTTGAGGGAGGGGGAGCCAAAGAGGCTCCAAGAATTTTCAAAGAACTGATTCAAGTAATGATAATAAAGGATGTTGGAATTGTGGTAAACCTGCACATTTGAACATGATTGCAGGTTGAAGAATCAAAATAATAGAAGGCAACAAAACAACTATGCATCCACGTGTAGATGATTCTAAAAAGTTGTTCATGGTTCAACATCATATGATGAATACAATGTCTGCTAATGTTTCAAAATCGAATGGTAATGTCTGGTATGTTGATTCAGGTGCTTCAAATCACATGACCAGTCATGTAGAATGGTTTAGTATTTTGCAAAAATTGCCAATTCTTGGATATGTTGAAATAGGTGATGACACATCACATCCTATCGAGCATACATGAAACATAGCATTCTCTATGGAGGACAGGAAGGTAAAACATCTTGTTGATGTGCTGCATGTTCCAAATATAATAAAGAATCTGGTTTCTATTGGACAAATGGTTGACCAGGGATTACAAGTTAGGCTCAATGCTGATGGGTTATATGTAGAAGAGTACAAACAGGGTGGACAATTGATTTCCAAAGGAAACAAAATGGGTAGGATGTTCACCTTAAATGTGAAAATTCTTGAAATGAATGCAACCATGTTTGCAAAAGGTGTAGGAGTTATTGCTGATATAGAGATCTGGCATACAAATTGGACATGCAAATTTGAAAGGCTGAAATTGATGCAGTCCAAGGAGATTGTCAATGGACTACCGAATTTCAAAATTGCAGAAATGCAAAAGGTATGTGCAGCATGTCAATTTGGTAAAAAGTCAAGAGCATCATTTTCGCATGACAAGCATGTTAGTGAGAATGTACTAGAAATAGTGCATACAGATGTTTGGGGTCCTACAAAGACCACATCTATGGGTGGTTGCAGGTTTTATGTTACTTTCATTGATGACCATACACAGAAAGTATGGGTATATTTCATGAAAGAGAACAATGGGGTGTTCACTCACTTCCAAAATTTTAAGGCTATGGTAGAAAAGCACATAGGACATTATATTTAGATATTAAGGTCTAATGGAGGAGGTGAATACATGTCAAATGAGTTCAGCAACTTTCTTAAAAGTTTTGGAATTTGATGTAAGTTTTCATGCAGGTACACACCACAATAGAATGGTGTTCTTGAATGCTAAAATAGACATATTGTGGAAATAGCAAGAGCTTTGATGGCTGAGAAGAGTATGCCTCATTGTTATTGGGTAGAAGCTGTGCATACTGCTATATACATCATGAACAGAACGTCGATTGCTGTTGTACATCAAGTTACACCTAAAGAGAAGTTTATAAGTAAAAATCCAAACTTATCACATATGAAAGTATTTGGCTATATTGCACATGTACATGTTCCAGATGAGTTGAGGATGAAGCTTGATCCAAAAGCAAAAAATTGTATCTTCATTGGATACTCCCTTAAGCAAAAAAAGGTATAAATGTTATAACCCACTCACATGATAGGTGAAGGTAAGTAGAGATGTGGTGTTTGATGAAATGTCAAGCTTCTATGCAGATGCCAAAGATGGACTTGATCTTGAACCAAATGACAAAGAAAATGCTAGAAAATCAAGTGCAGAATCTCAAGTTTTGAGTGGACCAGATGTGTCACCAAGCAATAGTTCCAACTCAAATACATGGACTGGAAGATTGCATGGAAATTTCAGCATTCCATTAGTAAGAGGAACCATCTTACGAATCTACCAGTATTGCATGGCATGTTTACCAAGTACAGTAGAGCTTGATGATCAGTAAAAAATTTAAACTTACTTGCAAGAAAATAGTGTCTAAACCTTTTTACTACATATACCATGCCTAATCTTTCTCTTTTGGTCGTGGTATAGTTCCGCTCAGCTGCATTCAACTGTCTACTAGCATAGGATATTGGGAGATCCATATTACCTTCACTAGTAGGTTGTGCAAGTACACATCCAATGGCATAATTGGATGCACCCACATGAACATAAAATGGCTTGTTCCAATCTGGTGTAGTCAAGATTTGTGTAGAACACAATCTTCTCTTAAGCTCGTTAAAGGAATCCTCACATTCCTTAGTCCACTCAAAGTTAGTCAAAAGGGAGTATAGAGGCTTTGCAATGATCATATACATATGAATGAATCGACGATAATAGGCACAATGCCCCATGAAAGCTTGCACTTCCTTGACATTCTTTAGCCTAGATAACTCTGCAATAGCTCTAACTTTCTCCTCGTCCATGGATATGCCATTCTTTGACACTATGTGTCCTAGAATCTTGCCTTGCTTGACCATAAAAACACACTTTTCTCGGTTCAAGCAGACTTGATATTCTCTACATTTGTCAAAGATAGCTCTCAACTCTCGGATATGTGTTTGTCTGATGTTGGAATGAGCATAGAGATCCTCAACATAGACTTCCAATTTTTTCCTCAAGAATTCTTTAAACATGTGGCACATCAACCTTTGAAAGGTGGTTGGCGCATTGGTAAGACCAAATGACATTACTCGAAAGGCAAATCTGCCCCACTCCATAGCAAAGGTTGTCTTATGCTGATCTTCTGGAGCTATGGCCACTTGATTGTAGCTAGAGAAGCCATCAAGGAAGCTCTAAACTTCCTTGCTTGCCACTCTTTCTAAGAGATGCTCAATGATAGGAAGCAGATAACTATCTCTAATAGTGGTTGTGTTAACTTTCTTCAAGTTAATGCATACACGTAACTTTCCATTCTTCTTGGGCACCACTACGATGCGGGATACCCACTCAGTGTGCTCAATTTCATAAATGAATCCAGCTTCAACCAAATGATCTATCTCTTCCTTGATTTTGGTAGCATAGTTATCGTTTTATGTGTATGGCTTCTGCTTATAGGGTTTGGCACCTGAGGTCATGGGAATCGTATGTGAGCATATGTCAAGGTCTACACCTTTCAAGTCCTTGTAACTCCAAGTGAAAACATCTCTATATTCTCTTAGCAAAGCTATCAACTCTTGCTCCTCTTCCTCCATCAGGTCATGTCCAATGTAGGTGCATTTTTCTTCTCCTTCTTCTATGTTTACAACAATTTTCTTGGTGGTTTCTTTGTTATCATAGGCCTCTCCTACTTGTGCATCACGTTTAGGCATCCTCATCATGACTCTCCTATCCTCTATCTCGTACTTCTTAAAGTTTTCAGGGACCTCAAACAAGGATTCTTCCTCCTCTGGTGTGACTTCTCTTTTCTTCCTCTTCTTGCCTTCATTCTTAGTGGTTACCTGTATGGCTAATCTCACATCATTTGTAAGTTCATGTCTTTGAGGGTGAGCTTCTACTTCATATAAATATTCTTCATCTAATGCAAAAGGTGGGTCCATAATAATTGACTCTAGATTGGACTCACTTGCATCCTCAAATGCATCAGTTCTAGGTTCACATTCTTCAATAACCAAATCACACATGATTAGCTCTATTGTGAAGACTAAAATGTCATAGCCATCCTCGTCATAGTGAGGTGTCCATTGTTCTTCATTGATGGCTACATCCATTGTTGCTAAAATTTCCGCCCAACCATGAGGTTCAAATTCTTCATCTGGAAACACTACAGGTGCATAGGCTGGGTCTTGAATTGATCTATGAGTTTCCTTTGCACCTACCTCTATGCCTTTTTCTCTCTTCTCTTCTTCTACCTCTACTTTGCACATCCATAAGTGGGTGTCTTCATGCATCCATGAGAATCTTGATCCTATGGAATGCACTGACTCCGTATCATCTTTAGCTCTATGGATGGGATTCCATTGAATAGGGGGTACGTCTCTATCAGAGTAATCCTTGAGATTGACTTTGGTTGTAACACCTAAGTGTTGCAAACACAAATAATTGATTCCCCAATCTTGTACCACTTGCAAGTGCCGCATAAATGGTCTTCCCAAAATCATCTCATAGGCCGGATTCTTGCTAAAGTCACATATGGCAAAAGTATGCTCGAAATCGATAACACATGTAGTGAGAGTTATTCCTTCTATCATTCCTAAGGGTCTTTCTATGTGACCATTTTCCATCTGCAATTTCATTCTCATTAGCTTGAGCATTGGCTTGCCCCAACGCTTCCATAGGGAAGTGGTAGCAATTGCAACTCATGCACCTGAGTCCAAAATTGCCTTGGTGGTGTAACATTGATGGGTAATGGGAAGATAGGTGTTTCCTTCTTCTCCTTCACTCATGTCCCCTATCTTGTCCAAAGGTATTTTCGGCACGGTTCTATGAGATCCTACATGGGAGTGAGGTTTTGCTACCTCTGGCACTTGGTTAGCTACATGTTTCCACAATTCCGGCTTAACCTTGAGTAGCTCTTCTAAAGTGAGGTTGCACTGCACTTTAGTGTTCTTTACTACCTCTGTATTCCTAGGTATGATCGAGTCTTCATTTCTTATCATGACCATGGGTGCTCTCATACAAGTAGACTTAGCTTCCCATGGGCCTATGAAATGGTGTAGTTCCTGTAAGGAATTAGACTTGAAGTATAATCTCTCATGAGATTGGGCACTCTCCTTCTCTCCATAAATGGAAGGAATGTCTTGTGGGAATTGATCATGTGCATCATCCACAAGTTTGATTGAAGGAGGATTTTCACTAGCTTTAGCCCATTTCTCTTCTTGAATCTCTCTTAGAAATTCTAGGGAATATCGATTCATAGAAGAAGATGTGTCTGGTTCTGTGGAGTTAGGCACATAAGCTTCCTGGGAAGGAAGGCTTATTCTTCCACTTGCCTTGTCCTTACCTTGAGAGGTAGGGTCCTTTTCAGATTTTGCAATTAGCCACTCCAATCTTTTTAGCAGTCCATAAAAGTGCAACTGTGTCTTAGCTAAACTAGAGAAGTTAAAGAGGTGACTGGCTTCAAACATGGTTTGATCTTCTACCATCTTAGCACAAATTTTAGTTCGTTCGAGCTCTAGTTCAGCTCTAGGGTAACACTTTTCATGATCCGTTACGTTTGGTCCTTCTTGGAGTCTGGCTTGATATGCCTTAAGCATCATGTCTAGGTCCTCGGGAGTGGGATCTGCTAAGATTGATCCTACTCTAGGGGGTGGTGGGATTGTGTGAGGTGGTTTGGAAGGTGGTGGACTGGAGGGAGATGGAAATAATGGGTGTGGGTAATGTGAGAGTGAGTTTGAGATGTGAGTTCAATTATCTTGGCCTTCATCTCTCTGAGACTTTCCACGAGTTCGCTCGTCTTCTTTGCCCATTGCATTTTCATTCTCTCTCAACTATCCCTCCAAGTTCTTGATCTTTTCCTTGCTAGGCTCTCAGTCTCACTAACCTCGGAACTCCTTCCCTGTCCTAAGCCTTGGTTCTGTTGTAATGCCTAAGCTCTAGTGACCACTTGCACTGGGCAGTGGAATTCACATTTCTTGTGGAGTCTACGACTAACCCAGTGACGTTGATAGGAGTGATTTTTGGCATGTTGATGGGGTTTTTAGGACAAGCTCATAATAGGTGCTCCTTCCCATAATCTCGACAGAAACCTTGAATTGTCATGGATTGGGTTTGTGTAGGTGCAGGCATAGGGAAATCACGAATGAGGTGATCTCTCTAACATCAGTAGCATTGTCCTCTAGGAAATGGGGGTCTTATTTTCCTAGGTTGAGGTCTAGAGTTGGGGTTTGCATACATGGCATTTGCATACTCTAGCTCCCAGCTAGTTTGCTCGAGTCCTCATAGTAATATGACTCATTATGCTCAGGTGACTACATGTAGTAAGCCTGTGGGCTATCAATATGAGTGGAGTTAAAACTATGATCACTTGGGTCACTCTCTGAAAGCAATGGTGTTACTAGCACTAAGGCTCTATTCAGATTTTCTTCTGTAACTGCATACTTCACTGGAATCACATTGGCTGGAGGAGGGGGCTGCTACGCTAGAACTGGTTGAGGTCTTTGATGCCCTTGATTGGTTGGTTGATAGGGTCTCTGTGGCCTTCCATATTGTTGTGGTGGGTACTGGTTCTGGTATCTTCCCTGTTGTGGATATGGTTGAGGATAATTTTGTCTGACAATTGGTTTGTTATAGGGACAGTCTTTTGTAGTGTGGTTGGTATATTTCTGCTCTATGGTGCGATATAGGCTGCTAGGGTTTGCTTGGGGTTGAGCCATAATGGGACATACATTCACCATATGGTCACCTCCACAAGTATAGCATCGTTTAACTGGGGCAAATCTGGGTATCTGTTTGCTAGAGACTCCTAATTTCTGAGCTACTTTCTCAGCAAGTTCCTCAATAGATGTGGATGGATTTGAATTGAGGCTAGTAGAGCTATCTGAGTCTTTGTAGATTTTTGAAAGCTCCAATTCCTCCCCTAGATTATCCTTGATGTCTATGCACATGTGTACACACTCTTCTATGGTCCTAGGGTCCTTCAAGTACACATATCATCTCAATTTGGTGCTTAGCAATCTGTCCAAGAATAAAGCCACTTGTTTGGCTGGTGTGGGTAACTCAGGAATAGGGCATCTCTCTAGGTATTGCCTAAATCTTATTCTTGCAAGTCTAACTATCTGTTGAGGTGTCTGCTTGAAGCTATGTATCAATGAGGAAGTATTGTGACATATGCCATGTTGAGATATCAAGCTCAACATGTGATGATCTAGGATGACATGTATCAATTTTTCGTTTCTCTGACATGTATAGTGGTCATGCTGATATATGTCAGAGATACTTCATTGAGCTTTATTAGATTTATCTACCGAGAGTGATGGCACATTTGTTTCTTGCCAGCTCACTCATTCACGGACATTAGTTTTGTCCTTATGTACTTGTCTTTATATATTGCACTTGTTGTATTCTTGTTTTAGGTCATTCTTGTACATTCTTTTTTATGTAATAGAAGAAGAAGAAGATCATTCTTTATTGCCTCAGTTCGTGTGTGTGTTTCTACTTGAGAGTGAGAGTGTGTGTGAGCTCTCTTCCTTATCTCCTTCCTCGTGACATGGTATTAGAGCCAGCGTGGATGTAGAGAGCTCGTGGAGAAGGCGACAGTGAAGAGTACACAGCAAGGCATGGAGAAAACACGATTCACAAATGACCTTCGTTTTGAGCCTTACAAGGTGGGGCCTCCAGAAAAACCAGATCAGTTTCAGAAGCTATAACTTGCCTTGTATTTTCCAACACTCATATATTCCATATCCATAATTTCAAGCAATTCCATGTACTGTTGATACACGAAAACTCTGTTTTTCTGAGATCGAACCGTCACGTCATATTGTGACAGTGTTCAAGCAGAAGTGCTACTTGTAGTGTTGTGAATTGTTGCTAAAATGGCAAACGCAGATGGAATGAGTCAGGTTATGAGCGATAAGCTCGACAAGATCAACTTCCATGCTTGGAGATTGAGAATGAACAATTTCCTGATGGGAAAAGGCTAGTGGAAGTACATCAAAGGAGAGAATGAAAATGCTCTGCAGTTACCAGAAAGGAATCGGATTGCATATCAGGTAAGATCATATGAGGAATGGAATCAAGGAGCACGAAAGGTAATGTACAGGCTATCTGTTAGCATACAGGATAGCATGATTGGACACATACAGGATGCCAAGACTCCAAAAGAGGCTTGGAACAGTTTGGTCACATTGTATGAGACCAATACAAAGGCACGGAAATTGCAACTCAAGAATGAGCTGCATACATTGGACAAGAAGAGCATGTCAGTAAGTGACTACACCTTGAACATCAAAAGCATATGTGAGTCACATCTATTGGCGTGAATGTAGATGATGATGATAAGGTGGAAGTGTGTCTTCGTGGTTTAGGAGCTGCATATAAGTAGTTCAAAAATTCTATACAGACCAGGGAAAATATTTTTGAATTTTGCTAATCCGGTATCTATGCTGATTATTGAAGAAAAGAATCTTGGTGAGGATTCAAACTCCCAAGGAAAATCTAGTTCTGAGAAGGTATTCTACTCTGGTAGAGGAAGAGGCAGAGGTTTTGGAAGTGCAAGAGGACATAGTAACCAAGACCAAAGTCAACAACAAAATCATGTAGGAGAAAGAGGGCAGTTTTGAGGCAAGGGGAGCCAAAGAGGCCGCAAAAATTTCCAAAGAAATGATTCAAGTAATGACAATAAAGGATGTTGAAACTATGATAAACTTGGACACTTTGAACGTGATTGCAGGTTGAAGAATCAAAATAATAGAAGGCAGCAAAATAACTATGCATCCACAAGTGCAAATGATTATGAGAAGTTGTTCATGCTTCAACATCACATGATGAATACGATGTCTGCAGGTGTTTCAAAATCAAATGATAATGTCTCGTATGTTGATTCAGGTGCTTCAAATCACATGACCAGTCATGTGGAATGGTTTAGTACTTTGCAAAAATTGCCAGTTCTTGGATATGTTGAAACAAGTGATGACACATCACATCCTATTGAGCATACAAGAAACATAGCACTATCGATGGAGGATGGAAAGGTAAAACATCTTGCTGATGTGCTGCATGTTCCAAATATAACAAAGAATCTGATTTCTTTTGGACAAATGGTTGACCAGGGATTACAAGTCAGGTTCAATGCTGATGGATTATATGTAGAAGAGTACAAGCAGGATGGACGATTGGTTGCCAATGGAAACAAAGTGGGTAGGATGTTCACCTTAAATGTCAAGATTCCTAAAATGAATGCAGCCATGTTTGCAAAAGGTGCCGGAGTTATTGCAGATATAGAGACGTGGCACAAACGGACTAGACATGCAAACTTGCAAAGGCTGAAATTGATGCAGTCAAAGGAGATTGTCCATGGACTACCAAATTTCAAAGTTGCAGAAATGCAAAAGGTATGTGCAGCATGTCAATTTGGTAAACAGCTAAGAGCATCATTTCCACATGACAAGCATGTTAGTGAGAATGTACTAGAAGTAGTACATACAGATGTTTGGGGTCCAGCAAAGACCACATCTATCGATGGTTGCAGGTTTTTGTTACTTTCATTGATGACCATACATGCAAAGTATGGGTATGTTTCATGAAAGAGAAGAGCGAGGTGTTCACTCACTTCCAGAATTTTAAAGCTATGGTGGAAAAGTAGATAGGGAAGTACATCCAGACATTAAGATCTGATGGAGGAGGTGAATACATGTCAAATGAGTTCAGCAGTTTTCTAAAAAATCATGGAATTCGGCATCAGCTTTCATGCAAGTACACACCACAACAGAATGGCATTCTTGAATGAAAAAATAGACATATTGCAAAAATAACAAGAGCCTTGATGGCTAAGAAGAATATGCCTCAATGTTATTGGGCAGAAGCTATGCATACTGTTATATACATCATGAACAGAACTCCGACTGCTGTTCTACACCAAGTTACACCTAAAGAGAAGTTTACAAGTAAAAAGACATCTGAAAGTTTTTGGTTGTATTGCATATGTACATGTCCTAGATGAATTGAGGAGGAAGCTTGATCCAAAAGCAGAAAAGTGTGTCTTCATTGGATACTCCCTTGAGCAAAAGGGATATAAATGTTATAACCCACTCACACGATAGGTAAAGGTGAGTAGAGATGTGGTATTTGATGAAATGTCAAACTTCTATGCAGATGCCAAAGAAGGATTGAATCTTGAATCAAATGACAAAGAGAATGTTGAAAAATCAAGTGCAGAATCTCAAGTTTTGAGTGGACTGGATGCATCAACCAAGCAATAGTTCCAACTCAAATCCATGGAGTGGAAGATTGCATGGAAATTTCAGTCCAGCAAATTCATCAAATACATCCAAGAAAGGTAAAGAAAAGCTTTCTGCAAGTCATAAAACATGTGCACGTTTTGAGGACCTTGATGGAGGTTCAAGCGGTTCAGAAAAGAGTCTTGATGAGGAACTTGGACTGCCCTCTGTGAAGACTCCAGGAGTAAGAAGGGCACATGCAGATGATACGAGAAGTGACCCAGGACCAAGAAGATCTGGGAGGATGCACAATTCAGTGCAACGATTGACGTATGACAGTTATATGGCTCATCATTGTGCCCACATGACAAATTTAATACAAGATGTTGAACCTTCTTGCTTTGAAGATGCAATTGGAATTGCACATTGGGAAAAAGCTATGGATGAGGAGATGGCTGCACTTTATGGAAATGATACATGGAAGTTGGTTCCATTGCTGCAAGGAAAGAAACCCATAGGTGACAAAGGTAATACAAGATGTTGAACCTTCTTGCTTTGAAGATGCAATTGGAATTGCACATTGGGAAAAAGCTATGGATGAGGAGATGGCCGCACTTTATGGAAATGATACATGGAAGTTGGTTGCATCAGCAAATGGGTTTACAAGGTAAAGAATAATGCTGATGGTAGCATACGTAGGTATAAAGCACAATTGGTAGTTAAAGGATATGCACAGATATATGGCATTGATTATGAGGAGACATTCATCCCTGTAGCTAAAATGTCTACTATCAGAACACTTGTTGCATTAGCTATAGCAAAAGGATGGACTTTGCATCAGATGGATGTGAAGAATGATTTCCTACATAGTGAGTTACAAGAAGAATTATATATGGACCAGCCACAAGGATATGTAGATTCAAGGCATCCAGGATATGTTTGCAGGTTGCAAAAGGCTTTGTATGGGCTGAAGCAAGCCTCTCGTGCATGGCATGCAAGGATTTGCTGATTACTTAACCATCATTGGGTTTTCTATGTGTGATGTAGATCACTCACTATATGCAAGGAAGGCTGATGATGGCATCACTATTGTGGCTATTTATGTTGATGACTTGATTGTAGGTGGTGATAATGAAGGAAGCATCAAAGAGGTAAAGCAACTTCTTATGCAGGAATTTGACATGAAAGATCTTGGTGTGTTGTGCTATTTCTTGGGCATTAAGTTTACACATACAGAAACAAGTATATGGATGTCGCAAACGCAATATGCCTTGAATATGCTGCAAAAGTATGGTATGGCTAATTGTAAGACAATTTCTATGCCATTAGATCAGAATTTTAGGTTGGATACTACATCAAGTGAAGCATTGGAAAATGCTACTATGTACATGAAAATTGTGGGAAGTCTTATATATCTCACAATTACAAGGCCTGATCTAAGTTATACTGTTGGACTTGAAAGTCAGTTTATGCAGGTTCCCAGAAAACCACATTTGGATACTCTGAGGTGCACTCTACGTTATGTGAGTACTACTTTGGATTATGCATTGTTTTATGAGGCTGGTGTAGATTTGCAGGTTTATGGATACACCGATGCAGATTGGGCTGGTAACATTCCAGATAGAAGATCTAATAGTGGTTTTCTATTCTCACTTGGGAGTGCAGCTATTACATGGAGCAGCAAGAAGCAACCCACTGTTGCTTTATCGAGTATAGAGGTTGAGTATAGAGGTGCTGCAATGATAGCATGTGAGGCATCATGGCTAGAGATGATACTTGCATATTTAGGCGTGGAAGTGCAAAAGCCTATCACTATCTATTGTGATAATCTCAGCAGCATATAGTTAGCACAAAACCCAGTTTTTCATGCCAGAACAAAGCATATCAAGGTACATTATCACTTCATCAGAGAGCAGGTATAAGCATGTGATATTGATCTTGTTTATGTGAGAAATGAGCAGTTTGCTGATATTTTCACCAAAGCACTAGGAGCTGAGAAGTTGAAGAAATTTTGAAAGATGCTTGGATTACAGGATATGATGTTGAGCTTGAGGGGGAGTGTTGAGATATCAAGCTCAACATGTGATGATCTAGGATGACACGTATCAGTTTTTCGTTTCTTTGACATGTATAGTGGTCACGCTGATATATGTCAGGGATACTTCATTGAGCTTTATTAGATTTATCTACCGAGAGTGATGGCACATTTGTTTCTTGCTAGCTCACTCATTCACAGACATTAGTTTTTTCCTTATGTACTGGTCTTTATATATTGCACTTGTTGTATTCTTGTTTTAGGTCATTCTTGTACATTCCTTTTTATGTAATAGAAGAAGAAGAAGATCATTCTTCCTTGCTTCAATTTGTGTGTGTGTTTCTCCTTGAGAGTGAGAGTGTGTGTGTGAGCTCTCTTCCTTACATCCTTCCTCGTGACATGCCACTCTTAGAAAATTCTGTGATAAAAGCTTCTAAGAGTTGGTCTATGTTCCTGAACTAACCTTGATGAAGTGGTTGAAACCATGTAAGGGTTGTGTTCTTGAGAGTTAGGCCAAGGGCCTTATATTGAGTGAACAAGTCTTCAACTTGTTCAGCTCTCAAAACTTGCCTAAACTTTGCTACATGATCATACGGGTCTCTTGTGCCATCGAAGCAATTCTTCATGGACTTAACCAGTTGTGTAGGCCTCAAGCTCCTCGCGTGTTCCCTAGGCCTTGGCAAATTCCTCAGGTCTCTAGGTCTCTTGGTTTCCATTCTATCTATCTCTGCTCTCGTTTGTTCTCTTCATATTGGGTTAGCAAAGCTTACCTCAAGTCTATCTCTACTACTGTCCCTTTGAGCTCCATGAGCTTGGGATGTTCCAACTCCTTATTGACCATAAGAGACATTACATCTTGGTTGGGGGAAAACAAATTCACCCTTCCAAGTGTAGGCATGCCTTCCATGTTTTGAGACCACAAAGATCCTCTCTAAAGTATTATCTAAATAGGTCACTTTGTCTGGGCCATCAAGATCTTTAAACTCATAGATTGTGACTTCATTAGGTTGGTCATGTTTACACCTCTAAAAAGCCTCATCAATCTCTCGCTTTGAGAGTAGATCTATGTTATTATTGTCTTGGGGTACCCACTTTGGAGTGATGATTCTAGTCAGGATTGCCTAGGGGAGTTTTGGGCTCTCTTCCTATGTTCCCTTGCTCTATGTCACCCATGTCTGTCTCTGGAATCACATTTCCAAATTCATCTGTTCTATCTGGTTGGTTGGTGACTACATACATTGTTCCTTCCTTATCTAGGTATGCACCATTTTCGAACTTGACCAGTGGATGTTCTAGTCCAAAGGGTTGACCAATGTCTTTAATCTAGACAAAAGATCTTCTTAGACCATCCTCATAGATATGATCACCTAATCGGTTGATCCTAATGTATTCCAGCTACGTTTTGTAAGGGCCTTCAGGTTTCTCTAAGTAAGCCACACATGAACTTCGTGTGGGTCTCTCCATACGATAAGACATCTCTGACTCACTAGTTTTCAGAGCTAAGGTAGTGCGGGTAATTGCACAACTACTGGGCCCAAGACCTAGCAGTGTGATTGACACTAGCCTCTGAAGACCTAAGGCTATGTCTATCTCTCCCTAGATGTCGTCCTGATCTAAGGTTCATATGCTCGATTGAACAGCCCAATTTTACCCCAAGTACAACCTCATTGCAGATTACTTTGTATCAATCACTTGATTCTTTTTTTTGTTGGTTATTGTGTTTATTCTCTTGTCTTATAACTCGTCGTCAAGAATACTTGAGTGATTTTTTGCACTTTGAGTTGATCGATCACAAAGAGATTATATCTATCTATCTATCTATCTATCTATCTATCTATCTATCTATCTATCTATCTATCTATCTATCTATCTATCTATCTATCTATCTATCTATCTATCTATCTATCTATCTATCTATCT
>CM035442.1:102799368-102806868 GCA_020310875.1 Ceratopteris richardii | reverse complement strand
ACATGTATATTGTTGGAGTTAGACGTCTGCGGAAGCACACGAACAGCACAAGGAAGAAGAAGAAGCTTGGAGCACAGCACACAATACTGAATGTATTAATAGAGAATGTACAAAGATAAGTAGCCCATTAGGGCAATACGCATATATACAAGCCGGGGGAAAACAACCTCCTAAAGAGGGAAAAAAGTGCCCCGGCAGTCCTAGTGTGTTCACACACATCACTACCTAAATATATCAACAAATCCCCCCTCGGAGTGATGCGGTGAACAAGGAGCTAGCACTCATGTATAAGGAAGTGCCAAGATATGTGGAAATCACTCCACAAAAGGAAGTAAGCCCAAAGCTTTGCGGAAAGCTTCAAACTTCTCCCTAGGCAAAGCCTTCGTGAAAAGGTCTGCAATGCTCTCCTACACGGGCACATATGCCAAGCTGATCTCCCCAGCAGAGAACCTCTCCCTGACATAGTGATAATGCACCTCAATGTGCTTAATGCAAGCATGGAACACATGGTTCCTCGGAACTGCCAATGCACTCTGACTGTCAGTGAAGATGGTGGTGGCAGAAGACTCACCAACACCCAAATCAGCCATAAGGCATCTGAACCACACACACTCAACAGTCATTATGAAAGCTGCCCTATACTCAACCACCCAACTGGAAGTGGCCTCAGTAGGCTGCTTCTTGCTCAACCAAGATATACATGAGCTACCAAGCATGAATCAAAATCCACTAGTGGACACACGAGTCATAGAAACTAGCCCAATCAGAGTCAGAAAAAGCATGCAAATCTGGCAGTAGTGATCCCCCCTTGGGATAAAACAACCCAAGTAGCCGAGTACCACTCAAGTAGCGAAAGATGCGCTTAACCATCTGCCAATGCTTGACTCATGGGCAATGCATAAACCTTCTCTTTGTGAGACAATAAACTGAATATCTGGCCGAGTAATGCATAAGTAAATTAAGCGTCCAACAGCTTGCTGATAGAGAACAACATCAAATGCATATCTAGCATCATGAAGACTCAATCGTAAACTTGTCTCCATAGGAGTGGCAATAGGCTTACAGTCTTCAAGGCCAAAACACTACAATAATGTGTCAATATATTTTGTTTGACACAAAGCCATTCCAGCATCAACTTGCATAAATTGAATGCCCAAATAGTGATGCAAATGCCCCAAATCAGACATCTCAAATGAGGCATGCAAATCAGCCTTAAAATCAGCAATATGCTTCTCAATAGGACCAATGAGCAGCATGTCATCAACATAGACAACAATGATCAGAAGCACATCATTAGCACACTTAATATATAAGGTTCTTTCAGTTGGACTGTTCTCAAAACCATGTGCAATCAGATAGGCATGTATCTTCTCATACCAAGCACGTGGTGCTTGCTTTAAACCATATAATGCCTTCTTTAACGTGCACACCTGGTTTTCATGCCCTTTCTGCAAAAAGCCACGGGGCTAAAAAACATACACTGCTTCATGCAAGTCACCATTCAGAAATGCTGTTTTAATGTCCAACTGATGTACATTCCAACCATGATGAGCTGCAAGTGCATAGATCTCCGAACAATAGTCATACGGCATGTAGGTGCAAAGGTCTCATCAAAATCAATGCCTCTTTCTTATGCATAACCCTTTGCAACAAGCCTAGCCTTATACCTGTCAACTGTTTGCAACAGAAGGCTTGCGATCATGCCAAGCCTCATATGGAGTGATAGACTGCAGTGCTTTAGTGGGACACCTGTTTAGTACATATGTTGCACACATGACAACCTCAAGCTAGAAACTATGTGTGACATGTTCTTTCGTTTAGCAACTCCATTCTGTAGAGGTGTATATGGCACTGTACACTGGTGTTTTGTCCCATGTTCAGCCACAAATGCATTGAAATCAAATGACATATGTTCCCCCCCTCCATCTGAACGGAGGGTGCCTATTTTACATGTTGATAGATTTTCAGCCAAAACCAAAAACCGTTTGAAGCACATGAACACTTCGGACTTTGCCATCAATGGATATACCCATGCATGCCTAGAAAAATCATCAATGAAAGTCACGAAGTAAAGATAATTTCCAAAAAAAGGGTGTCTGCATAGGACCACAGACATCACTATATACAAGCTGCAATTTCTGAGTAGCCCAAACTGAACCATCTTTTGGAAATGAGGAATGCTGCATTTTGCCCAAAATACAGCCTTCACAAACATGTTTTCCAGGTGTCTCAAGTTTGGGCAAAGAGGACACCATTTCAGCTTTTTGGAGGCGTAGCAAACTAGAAAAATTCAGATGACCAAAGCGTGCATGCCAAAGCTTTGCATATAAGATAGCCTGAGAATCATGTACTGCACATGCCAAATCATTCACATATCTATCATAGTCTATGAGCTTATATAGCCCACGACATAAAATGCTAGAAGCAATAATCACATTGCCATTTGACAAATCATGAACTGTACACCTGTCATCAACAAATTTCACAACCAAGCCAATCTTGACTAATGCAAAAACTGATAACAGGTTCTTCTTGATCTCTGGCACAAATAAAGCATCTGACAAAGTGAAAGAACTACCATCAGCAATAGTCAAAATGATCTTACCAACTCCCATAACATGATAAGGGAGTTGTTGGCGCATGTAACAGTATTCCCTATAGGGGCAGGCTCGAGTGAAGAGAAGAAACTGTGCTGCGAGGTAATATGTTTTGGTCGCTTCACTCTCAAAATACCAAACATATAAGTCTACTGCAAACATGCACTGCTCATGAGAAGATGGGTCAAAACTGCAGACAGTAGTAAACACCCATTCTTCTTCCTGCACAAGATTAGCAGACTCTGTTTTTGGTGTACAGGCCTCTCCAACAACCATTCCAGCCTCTTTCTTCTTTGCCTCTTTAGCAACCAGTTTTGGACAGTTCTTTATGATATGATCATTCCCTTTATAGTACTTAAAAATAGTTTTTGCTTTTCTGCTTTCTTCTCATCTTTATCTTCCTTCTTTGAATATGCAGAATTCGCAGATTTCTGCTTACTAGTTGAAGAGTTCCATTTTCCTTTGCCCTTCTGACTAGCCAGGAAAGCTTGATCTGCAACTCGCATAATGGACCTATTCTGCCTCGACTGATCTTCTTGCAACAGAACAGAGACTAACTCCTCAAATGATAAGGCATTTGGATTGCCTTTCATCATCAACCGAAGAGTAGAAGCAAAACTCTTATATGAATCAGGAAGACCATTCAGAACGGTTTGCACAAGTGAGCTATCTGGTATAACCTCATCAGCAGAAATCAACTGTTCCTTCAAGTTTTTTATCTTCATTAGGAAATTGTCCATAGAATCACCTTTATTCATGTGCTCACTCTCCAACTGCTTTCAGAGGTAAGCAACACGAGCCTCATTCCTAGCTTGGTACAATGTGGTAAGTGTATCCCAAGCATACTTAGCTATTCTGCAAGATCGAATGTGAGGATTAATGGCACGTTTGACAAACAAAGCTATCAATGCATGTGCCTGGGCATCTCTGCCATCCTAGCAAATCTGCTCTGTAGTAGGTGTAGCAAAAACCGCAGCACGAACAGGAATATATAGAATATCATCATCTTCGACACCTTTTGCATCAGCTTCAGTACCTGCAATTGTAACAGTTGCAGGTGTGATAGGAAGTTTTTTGACACCCTGCACAATGTTCCACAGTCCTTTTGCAACCAACACATGTCGCATCATATAAGCCCATAACGGGTAGTTGGTACCATCCAACTTATCCTCAACAGCCAACATACGGAATACATCACTGCTTTCAGCCATGGCCGTTGACTAAAATACCTTGATGCAGAAAATTTTTTGTATCTCAAAAAGTTGAACAGAACTATCGAGACGAATTCCGCTAGACCTGTGGTAGACTTCAAGACTCTTATACTGGCGAACAAAAATTGGTATATACCTTTGGCACAAAAAGATGAAATAGCTTGCACAAACGTTGTGATAGTGCGTTCGAAGGCCAAAACGGAGGATGCTGAAACGAAGGATGCTCACCAAAATTCGTGCAATTCTTGGACTGCAAACAGAGGAGTGTCGACGACACCCTAGATGAAGCGACGACCTGCTCTGATACCAATTGTTGGAGTTAGACGTCTACGGAAGCATGCGAACAACACAAGGAAGAAGAAGAATCTTGGAGCACAACACACAATACTGAATGTATTACTAGAGAATGTACAAAGATAAGTAGCCCATTAGGGCAATATGCATATATAAGACATGTATACGTCTTCACTGATCCACCCATTGAGAAAAGCATTCTTCACATCAAGTTGAAGTAGCTTCCGATTCCTTGCAGCTATGACACTAAGCAAAGTTGTGATGGTGGTTATCTTGGCAACTGGTGAGAAACTCTCTTCATAATCTATGCCCTAAGTTTGAGCACATCCTTTAGCAACCAACCTAGCTTTGTACCTGCAAATTGATCCATCTAAATTCCTTTTCAATTTGTAGACCCATCTGCAACCTATTACCTTTTGATTGGTTTGCATTGGAGCTAACTCTCATGTGTCCATTTCCTTTAAGGCTTCTATCTCCTCTTCATGGCTTCCCTCAATTAGGGTTTCCTTTAGCATCTTCATAAGTTGAGGGTTCTTTTGAAACGGAGTCTTTGTCCAAATAAATGGAATGCTTTGTTACAAAATATAGAGTCTTATCCATACCGTTTAGGTTGCTTTTTCTCCCTTGTTGATCGTTTAGGGGTGTGTTTGGAGCATTCTCCATATTCCTACACTTTGGCTTTTCCTCTTGATTTCCAAAGCTTTTAGTTTCTCTCCTTCTCATCTTGATGATCATTTGATTCACTTCTAGAGTCTCGCACCTGTGTATCATGAGTGCTACCTAATGCATAAAAATATGAAACAAGATCATATGTTAAGATTACCTTTTGTTCATTTTCTTCATACCATGATCTATGCTCTTCAAATACAACATCCGTGCTTGTGGTAAATTTCTTTGTGGATGGATAATAGAACCTATATTCCATTTGAGTTTATTCATAGCCAATCAATAGTGCCTTGGTTGCCTTTTCATCCAATTTTCCTCTAATTTGTGAAGGTACATGTACATATGCTAAGCAACCAAAGATTTTGCAATGACCTAGACTTGGTTTCCTACCATTCTAAGCTTCATAAGGAGCCATACCTTGAAGATATTTGGATGGAATTCTATTCACAAGATACACTACAGTAGATATAGCTCTTGGCCATAGTTAGTGTGGTAGCGTCTTCTCCTCAAGCATTGTTCTTGTTGATTCAACTAGGTTCTTGTTCCTCCTCTCTACAACACCATTCAATTGAGGAGAGTACCTGGTAGTAATCGCCCTCTTGATGCCTTTATCTTGTAGATACTCATCAAAATCTTTGGACAAGTATTCTCCCCCTCCACTAGATTTGAGTTTCTTCAATGATCTATGTATATGATTTTCGAGATGTGCTAGGTACTTCACTCTTATTCTTGATAAAGTACTTGATTGCCCATGTAGTGTGATCATCAACAAAAGATACATAATTCCTTGAGCTTGCTAATGAAGGTTCTTGTCTTGGTCCCCACACATTAGTGTGTACAAGGTCTAAGAGAATGTTGTGGATGTAGCCTTTGTGGTTGAAAGGTTGTCTTTGTGCTTTCCCAATCTGATAAGCATCACACCTGTTGACCATGTGTTGCTTTGAAATCTTTGATAGCCTTAGAATACTTTGATCCTTGCATATAACCTTCAAGGTTTGTTCATTCATATGAGCAAATCTCTTATGCCACATTTCAAGCTCACATAGAGTTTAAGATGCAAAGTTGAATAGAGCTATATTCCTAGTCTCTCCTACTTCAAAAGTAAAGAGTCTTCCATGCTTCTAGCCTCTGGATATCTTCTTTAAGCCTTGACATGGATCTTCCACATAAGCTCCATGTTGGGTGAACCTAACTTGCAAGCCTTTTTTGTCACGAGGAAGGAGATAAGGAAGAGAGCTCGCACACACACACACACACTCATAATCAAAGAGAAGCACACACATA
Organism: Ceratopteris richardii; assembly: GCA_020310875.1. Classification (NCBI taxonomy): domain Eukaryota; kingdom Viridiplantae; phylum Streptophyta; class Polypodiopsida; order Polypodiales; family Pteridaceae; genus Ceratopteris; species Ceratopteris richardii. Next base: position 102,800,816 of record CM035442.1, on the reverse strand, counting down.
GATTGAGGCAAGGAAGAATGATCTTCTTCTTCTTCTTCTTCTATTACATAAAAGGAATGTACAAGAATGACCTAAAAACAACAATACAACAAGTGTAATATATAAAGAATAGTACATAAGGGAAATACCTAATGTCTACAAATGAGTGAGCTGGCAAGAAAACAAGTGTGCCATCACTCTCCGTAGATAAATCTAGTAAAGCTCAATGAAGTATCCTTGACATATATCAGCGTGACCACTATACATGTCAGAGAAATGAAAAAGTGATACGTGTTGTTGGCAGTAGTCACGGCATCTCAAGACAAGGGAGTCGACATAAGGAATCAGAGCAAAGAGAAGGGTCAAGCAGTCAAAGAAGACCCAGCAAATAGGCCATTCAATTTTTCCGACCTAATCTCCTTTTAATAGTGATTTTCATCACTACATGAACATTGTAAATACCATTTTTGGTAGATTCAACTCCATTTTGTTCAAGCCAAGGAGTCCTCGAGCTTGAGGATTATTAGAAGTATTTATGTATCAGTTTTCATAATTTTTAGAGCTCATTTGAGCCTCCTATAATTATAGTAAAACATTTCTGTGATTTTCTATGAATCGATATTGACACTTTCGATCACGACCGATGCCCACGATCCACACCTCTTTCAATCGTGATTGATACCATCAATCGTGATCGACAGCCGCGATCGACACAATCGATTGATAGACCTTGTCAATCGCGACCGCCCATCGATCACGATCGACATGTCTATAAATTGCCATTGACGCCATCGATTGTGATAGAGTAAAATTTCACGATTGATACAATAAATTGTGTGTCCATGTGTCCATCATGACGGATATACCCACGATTGACTGAAATTATGCCAAAAATTGCAAAAAAAGTGTCGATCGTGATTGACAGCCCTCACGATCGACTCTGTCGATCGCGATTGATACCATCAAACGTGATTGACAGGTCGATCGCAATTGACACCCATGATGGACAGCTCTCTCCATTGTGATTGACAACTCTATCGATTGCAATTGACAGGCATTTTTTGCCAAATTTTTAGGGTATTTTAATTTTCAAATTTTGGCAATTTCGGGTATACAGTTCAAGCAATTGGTGCATAGTTAGGCTTGATAAAATAACTCAAGAGATCCTATTTGCTTGTTAGCCTGTTTTAACCCTATTTTAGCCCCAGAACCTTAAACCATCATAACTTCTTCATACAAACTCCGTTTTTAGTGATTTTGGGCTTGTTGGGGTTATAGATAGGGTATTTTGAAGTTGAACTTGCACAAAGGTGAGAAAACTAGAGGGATCTCTAAGGAAATTCTCACCAAAACAAAGAAAATTTGGGTCTGTGAAGTGCATGCATGGACATGGTCTTTTGAGTCAATTAAAAACTAAGTCTTGAGCTAACTGTGGGACTCTTACAGGTCCATTCAGAGCATTGAAGGGC
>CM035442.1:102741868-102769368 GCA_020310875.1 Ceratopteris richardii | reverse complement strand
TATATCAACAAATCCCCCCTAGGAGTGATGCGGTGAACAAGGAGCTGGCACTCATGTATAAAGAAGTGCCAAGCTATGTGGAAATCACTCCACAAAAGGAAGTAAGCCCAAAGCTTTGCGGAAAGCTTCAAACTTCTCCCTAGGCAGAGCCTTCGTGAAAAGGTCTGCAATGTTCTCCTGCGTGGGCACATATGCCAAGCTGATCTCCCCAGCAGAGAACCTCTCCCTGACATAGTGATAATGCACCTCAATGTGCTTAGTGCGAGCATGGAACACAGGGTTCCTCGCAACTGCCAATGCGCTCTGACTGTCAGTGAAGATGGTGGTGGCAGAAGACTGGCCAACACCCAAATCAGCCGTAAGGCGTCTGAGCCACACACACTCAACAGTCGCTGTGAAAGCTGCCCTATACTTAGCCTCACAACTGGAAGTGGCCACAGTAGGCTGCTTATTGCTCAACCAAGATATACATGAGCTACCAAGCATGAAGCAAAAACCACTGGTGGACACGCGAGTGTCATAGCAACCAGCCCAATCTGAGTCAGAAAAAGCATGCAAATCTGGCGGTAGTGATCCCCCCTTGGGATAAAACAACCCAAGTAGCCGAGTACCACTCAAGTAGCGAAAGATGTGCTTAACCGCCTTCCAATGCGTGACTCCTAGGCAATGCATAAACCTGCTCATCTGTGTTATAGCAAACTGAATGTCTGGCCGAGTAATGCATAAGTAAATCAAGCATCCAACAGCCTGCTGATAGAGAACAGCATCAAATGCATCTCCAGCATCATGAAGTCTCAATCGTAAACCTGTCTCCATAGGAGTGGCAATAGGCTTACAGTCTTCAAGGCCAAAACATTGCAATAATGTGTCAATATATTTCGTTTGACACAAATCCATTCCACCATCAACTTGCATAAACTGAATGCCCAAATAGTGATGCAAATGCCCCAAATCAGACATCTCAAATGAGGCATGCAAATCAACCTTGAAATCAGCAATATGCTTCTCAATAGGAACAGTGAGCAGCATGTCATCAACATAGACAACAATGATCAGAAGCACATCATTAGCACGCTTAACATATAAGGTCCTTTCAGTTGGACTGTTCACAAAACCATTTGCAACCACATAGGCATGTATCTTATCTTCTCATACCAAGCACGTGGTATGGCGCATGTGACAGTATTCCCTGTAGGGGCAGGCTCGAGTGAAGAGAAGAAACTGCGCTGCGAGGTAATATGTTTGGTCGCCCCACTGTCAAAGTACTGGCAAACATCTAAGTCTACTGCAGACATGCACTGATCATGAGAAGATGGGTCAAAACTACAGACAATAGTAAACGCCCATTCTTCTTCCTGCACAAGATTTGCAGACTCTATTTTTGGTGTAGAGGCCTCTGCAACAACCATTCCAGCCTCTTTCTTCTTTGCCTCTTTAGCAGCCAGTTTTGGACAGTTCTTTATGATATGATCATTTCCTTTACAGTACTTGCAAAACAATTTCTGCTTTTCTGATTTCTTCTCATCTTTATCCTGGTTCTTCGATTGTGCAGCATTTGCAGATTTCTGCTTACTAGTAGAAGAGCTCCATTTTCCTTTGCCCTTCTGACTAGCCAGGAAAGCTTGATCTGCAACACGCATAATGGACCTGTTCTGCAAGGACTGATCTTCCTGCAACAGAACAGAGACTAACTCCTCAAATGACAAGGCATTTGGATTGCCTTTCATCATCAACCGAAGAGTAGAAGCAAAACTCTGATATGAATCAGGAAGACCATTCAGAACGGTCTGCACAAGTGAGCTATCTGGTATAACCTCATCAGCAGAAATCAACTGTTTCTTCAAATCTTTGATCTTCATTAGGAAACTGTCCATAGAATCACCTTCATTCATGTGCTCACTCTCCAACTGTTTTCGGAGGTAAGCAACACGAGCCTCATTCCTAGCCTGGTACAAAGTGGTAAGTGTATCCCAAGCATCCTTTGCTATTCTGCAAGAGCGAATGTGAGGAATAATGGCACGTTTGACAAACAAAGCTAACAATGCATGTGCCTGGGCATCTCTGCCATCCCAGCGAATCTTCTCTGCAGTAGGTGCAACAGAAATAGCAGCAGGAACAGGAATCTGCGGAATATCATCTTCGACACCATCTTCATCAGCTCCAGCACCTGTATTTGCAGTACCTGTCGTTATAGGTGTAACAGGATGTCTTTCAACACCCTGCACAATGTTCCACAATCCTTTTGCAACTAGTACATGTCGCATCATATAAGCCCATAATGGGTAGTTGGTACCATCCAACTTATCCTCAACAGCCAACATACGGAATACATCACTGCTTTCAGCCATGGCCGGTGACTAAAATACCTTGATGCAGAAAATTGACTGTATCTCAAAAAGTTGAACGGAACTGCCCAGACGAGTTCTGCTAAACCTGTAGCAAACTTTGAGACGCTTAAATTGGCGAATAGAAACTGGTATATACCTTTGGCACAAAAGGACGAAATAGCCTGCACAAGTGCTACGATAGTGCGTTCGGAGGCCGACACACGAGCTCAGATCGTGATTTCGGCACCACACAGCGAAGCTGTTTTGATCTCGGAAACACCCTGAGTATGCTCACCAAATTTTGTGTGAATCTGAGACTGCAAACGGAGGAGTGTCGACGGCGCCCTAGAAGAAGCGACAACCTGCTCTGATACCAATTGTTGGAGATAGACGTCTACAGAAGCACGCGAATGCCACAAGGAAGAAGAAGAAGCTTGGAGCACAAACACACAATACTGAATGTATTACTAGAGAATGTACAAAGATAAGTAGTCCATTAGGGCAATAGGCGTATATACAAGCCGGGGGAAAAAAACCTCCCTAAAGAGGGAAAAAAGTGCCCCGGCGGTCCTAGTGTGTTCACACACATCACTACCTAAATATATCAACATTTATAAAACATAATTCTTTGAAAAATGATTCGACTGACTCCCTGCTCTGTCTTTACATGCTTCCGCGTCTTCTATGCCTGTGGCTGCTACCAACACCCCCCTCCCTCTCGCTTCTTTCGTCCTTGACAGAACCTTGTTGTGCGGTCTGTCGGATGTAGTTCTGTAGGAGGTCTTGAGCGAGGGTGTGCTCTGATATGCAAATGCCTCGGGCCAGATCTGCCTCGAGTTTCTCCCAATCAATGGGCTGTGATTCATCTGATGGTGGGAGTCGATAATGCGTGGAATATACCATCTGTTCATAGGCAAATAATTGAAGTAAATGCGTAGGCCTGCTGATGAACACTTCTGAATGATATTCCCAGAAATCGGTTGTGAACATCTCTTAGAAGGTCTTCTTATAGCATGCCGGTAGGTATTTGATTCTGCAATGCCAGGCATAACACACCCGGAGCGATGGCATTGTACTCATATCATATGCTAGATCTAGATTATCATGCTCAAAACTCGGGGTGTTTACATGTGGTGCCTTGACGCGTCTGAAGACTTTAAAAACCATCTGCATCATGTTAAATATCTTGACAGTCATGTGCGCTGCTATATCGTCCATATGTTTTAAGCATGGGAGCCAGTGACGAATCATGGCCATCATGTATCCGATTGTAGGTGGTCCGATGGGTGGCTTGAAATATGGATAATCTAACCAATCCTGGCATTGCCTGTTGTTCTGTACTTTAATAACGAATGCCTTCCAGGAGCAGCGATGTGGCACAAGTCCCCAACATGGGTTGTATTTTAAGTGTAGTGGTGCCTTGGCCCATGTGCTCATCATCTCTGGATAATTCTGTAAGAGATCCTTGCACCATTCTGGTTGATAGATTTCTCCTTGCTGCACGTCTGTTGGCAAATCGTCAGGCTCAAACTGAGTAGCGTGAGAGGGTTTCTTGCCTGTTTCTTTCTCTATGGCCAACTAATATTCCGCCATTAACATAAAATAAGGTTTATACTATAGCTCCTGCCCTGATATGTATCTGTGCGGGGCCAAATGAGCAAAGTAGGGGGACTGTAAAATGCGTTCTTCAATCATTGCCATGGTGTGTAACTGCGCCTCTACCATTGCTGAGTGGGTTGTTCCAAGTTCTTCGATCGTCTTCATCCATGTGGGAGTTGGAAGTTCAAAAGTCGTCTAGCCTTCAGCCGTGACGCGTCCGCCTGGGATGGGTTGGGGTTCATACGCTTCTTCAAAAGTTTCCTCCACCGGAATAGTGACTGTTTCTTCCTCTGCTGGTAGGTCCGGTGGGGAGTCTGGCCTTGGGGGTGCTTCATAGACTACTATCTGTGATTGAAGTGTTGACACCTGGGCCCGTAATGCATTAAGCTCCTCTAGGATGTGAGGAGATGGGTCCACAGGAGCTGGTAGTCCTTCTGGTATTGGTGCTCTTAGTTGGAGTAGTTTATGATCTTCTTTCAGCTTTTGATATTCCTCGTTCATGTTGTCGTACTCATCTAACAATCTGACATGATCATCTAACAACATTTTCATTGATTCTGAGGGCACGGCCTTGAAGCGACTAGGACTTAATGGTTGGTCAAGTTGATCAAGGGCAGCTTCTAAATTTTCTCTGTTCTGTTCTTGTAAATGCTGGTTCTCTTCTTTCGCTGCTGCCAAGTGTCATCTTAGTAAGCCCATGTTCCTAGTAAGAGTCGCGTTACGAATCGTCTGGGCCCTTAACAAATTATCGAGATCGGTGACGGCCTCTTTCGTCTTTTCTTCACTTTCTAGTTCAAGTTTATGATATGCCTCTCGTAGCTCTTGGTAGCGGGTGTTCAGTGAGGCGTTCTCGATCGACAATGAATTAAGCTGCGACTGTAAGTCGTTGGTTGTCCTCTGCAGCGTCTGATAATTATTTCCAAGAGATGTGAACTCATCTCTTACTTGAGTCATGCAGGTGAACATCTGTTGAAATGCAGTGTCTATAGTGGGTGATAATATTAATGGTGTGCTAAGTGAAGATGCAGTGGGTGTAGATGCAAAGGGAATGGGGAATGGGGGTGGGAAAGTGGACGTTGTGGTGATTGTGGAAAATTGTGATGTGACTATGTATGGATGTGCCATGAATGAAGTGAGTGGTGGTGCGGTGGGTGGTGAGATATCCATGTCATTGGATGTGGTATCAAGTGCAGTGACCCTAAATAGTGGAATGATCGTGGGTGCTTGTGTGGGTGTAAATACTGGATTTACAAAGGTTGAAGAGTAATTTATAGTTGGGGTCTCTTGTATGCGTTGGTGGAAAGGGGAAAGAGGAATTATGGTGGGTCGAGGGGGTGAGACTGGGGAGAAGGTTAATGGAGGTGGGAATGGGAAAAGGGGTCTTGGAGGTGTGGGGAAGGACGGGAAGGGTGGAGGGAAAATTGGATTGGATAGAAAGGTGGATGTGCTAGGGGGTAGACTAGGTTGAGTGGATGCGGGAATTGTGGGATGAATGGGAGTAAGGACGACTTCTGCTACTCCGCCGGAGAAGGAGGATGTTGTTCTGGGAGAAGGAGGGTGTATGGGAGAGACTGATGGATGGGAGGTGAAATAGGAGCGGTTGGGGTGGTGGGTACTTCGGTCACAGATGTGATATGTACAGTAGTAGTGTGGGGCAGGGAATCGACGAGGATAGCTTCACCTGCCGATGATCCTTCAGGGATGAGACGTGCCTCCCTGGCCTGTTCTAAAGATTGTGCTCCTGTCGGTACACGAATGTATTCACCTGGTTTTGATAGTAGTCGTACTCGTCGGGGGTCATATTGCGGTAACGGTTTCCTTTGCAAAAACCTTAAGGCTTCTATGGATCCCATGGATTTGACTAGCTCCCTGAAGCCTCTGATGTATACTTCTTCAAAACCAACTGAGACAAGTTCCTGTTCTATAAGTGCTTGGCTCTCTTCCTCAGTTAACTTCTTACGTGCCCAAACTTTTTCCATAGTACGATATAACTTCTTGATGGCTAACGTATAAGCTGTTGCTTCAAAGGTTTCATCTTCGTGCGTACTGGTGTCACCTTCGGTGTCGGTTTGCTGTCCTTGTTCGTCTGTTTGCACATGTTCTTGGGAGTCATGAGTGCCTTGGCTGGCTTCATCATCACCCTCATCTTCATCTGTCTCTGTTCTTTCTCCATCCGAGCTGGATACTACTTGTCCTTGTGGTTGATCTCGGGGCGTGGTTGGGTAGCTTGGATGTTCATATTCCTGAGAGAAAATTTGGCCTTCTGAAAAACTTAAATTCATTGGAGAAAGCATCCTGCATTTCAAAATCAAAGGTTGTATCTAGTGGCTCTGCTTCCAGGTTGGGTATCGGAAAGGAAAAAGCTTCCGCACCAATAGTGGTGGGAGCTTCTGCCGCAGTGGTGGTAGGTTCCTGAACTGATGTTGCATGTGAGGTGACTGCACTGGTAGTGCCTGTTGTAATGATAGGTCGTGATAACCGTATGCGAATGGGTTGTACAAGAGTAGGGGCTTCTGTAGGAGACTGTTCTGGGGAGGGTTGCAGTGACGGTGATTCTAGAACCTGTAGGCAGGGAATAGTTCCTCTCATACGCTTTCCTACTCATGCTTTGCTAGCCTTCCTAGCTTTCTTTGCTGTCCCCTTGAATGCGTTCAACTCCTCGCTTGTCATTGCACGCTCGATAGGTAAATCGTATGCCAAACACATATATACAATGCGTGTGAGAGCGCAACATCCATTGATTACCTTCTTTCTTTCCCATCTATGTTGTGCTAGGTACAACTGATCAATTATCCAGCTTGCTAGGTCTACCGTTTGAGGTCTAGTACATGCTAAATATGGCCCAAACCATTTACGTTTGTGGGGCATGGTGAATCTATCTTGAGCTGGAAATGCAAAATGCTGCATGCATATCCTTAATGGTTTCGATAGCTCAGGTGTGATAGCAGAAATATCTTCCCACTTAGTAACATCCCCACGTTTCATAGGCTCTGGAATTAGCCTTTCTCAATCTGTCGGCGTATGCATTCCATGTATCTTAATAGCAGCTCTAATCAAATCTTTAGACAAATAAAACCTCTTATATGGCGGATCGTTCACTAAGGATGGCAAAATAAAGGTTCCTGGCAAATCTTTGTTCTCTGAAGCTATCAAAGTGGTTACCAAGTAGAAACATCGATAGAAATCGGGTTTAGGCAAAGGATCACTGAAATATTCTGTAAGGCCTGCTCTTGCCCAAACATGCATTAAGTATTCTGTGTTCTGTAGTCCTTCAAACTCTCTTGAGAAAAATTGGTACTTGCTCCATGTGCGGTGATCAAATGCCAAATTGGCTTCAAAAATGAAATCTGCATCTTCCAACGGGCCTGCTAGTCCTTGGAACCAATGAGAGTTGCGATGAATCTTCTCTGTATATCCCCTAGGAGGATCGACGATTGGCATAGGTCTTGGAAATCCTTGGAATTTTGGTGGTTGAGCCGTAGGATGTGGTTCCACAAGTAGTTCTCCAATATTTGCCATGGGTGCACTAGGGCCAGCTTCAGATGGTCCTTCTGCCTGCATGGTGAATGATGCGAATGCGTAGTAGATCTGCTACATAAGATTAACACATTAGTATGGAAATTAATTATGATCCCATTAAAGTGAGACTGCAATCCCTTTCCATAACTGATGTGTAACCCGTGTAGCCGAGTGTCGTGATATGGTTTATGGAATGATTTCTTGCAAACTAATGCAAGTCTCTAGACACCTACATGCTTCCGATGATGCATAAATTTATTGATGAGGTGTTATTACAGGTGATGTTGGGTTATAGTGTGTGGATTTATACAAGGTTCAGTTGTGAATGAGTTATTACAAGGGTAATGTTTAGTCGGGGTGGGAGTAATGTTAGATAAGGGGGTCGGAGAAGATGGCTGGATACGTTTCGGTATCCACTTCCTAAGAGTTTCTGAGCGGGTGGAATGTTTCTGCCGAGGGACAAAAGGTGATATCGGGTGTGGTGGTATTGGGGGTTGAAGAGATTTCTGAGGGGTATATATTACATGGCTTGAGGGTTGAGCTATAATACGCTGTTTGGGTACCCAAATCTGCGTGGGTATGGGTCGATTTGTAAGGTACTTCTTGGCGATCCAAATCTGTCGAATATTCGTACTCGTAGAAGAAGGTCAAAAAGATGTTGAATATTGACTCTACTTCTGCCTTGACTTCTTCTTATCCGTGTCTACATCATTGAGAACTGTCGGTGGTTTCTATCCTTTTGGCATCCATATTTGTCTCGTGCCGCTTGCTTTGTGATACTGATACTACTGCTTTCTTTGTGTCGTCTGATATTGTCGTCGGTCTGGGTTCCTTCGTCGTGGTTGACTCCTTTGTGGTTGAGGTTGAGAGGTCGGATGGACACTCTGCTTTGGAAAAGAAGGGAGGTCCAACACTTGTGAAACCTGCCCATTAGGAAGTGCTCCATTTTGTACTTTTAATCTAGGCCAGTCCCCAGTAAGTGTGGAAGGATGGGCACCGCCGGGTGTTTTGCCCATGTGGACGTTGATGAAGTCCACCTGACTGCTGATCGTCCCCATCTGTCTACTGATAGTGCCCATTTGGCCGCTAATGGTCCCCATTTGTCCAAGCAGTTGGGCGGTTGCCCCTTCTAGTTTGCAGGAAGCCCAAGGGAAAATCTCCTGACGTCCTTCTGATTGACAACTGTCCATCACCAAGCCCGAGTGGGTTGGAGTAGACGTAACGTGACTCATCTGACCAAAGATCTTCCGGTCTTCCTTTGCATGCTGTTCATATGGTCTAGGGTTACAAACCTCAGTTGGAATGCCGTTAGGGAAGTCAAGCGGCATCACTCGCTGTTGATCTTAGGTTCCAATTTGTAAGGAGCCTTGTCAAAGATTTAGGTCCATTGAGTGATCGTATAACCAATCTTGGCCAAGGATTAGGGGTTCTATCAGGTCGTCGTCATGGCACACTAGTAGTTTTACTGTCAAGGTCACTTCATGTATGAGGATAGGAAGGTCCACCTCACCCATGCAAGGGGTTTCCATGCCTCCTAGCCCTATGAGGTATGCCTCAATTGGCCGCATTTCTATTCTTGAGTCCTTATAGTGGGACCATCTAATCGCACTAGTCGCAGCACCTGAGTCGATTAAAGCCCTGAGCTCTTGGCAAGGGTCGTTGTGCTCTAGCCTGACTGTAATGAATGGTCTCCTGTCCACTATGCTAGGATGAGTGGTTGACTTCACTTGACATATGGCCATGGGGTATCTGGGTGTTGTTTCCAGATGATTATAATGTTCTCTCCCTAGTCCTTGTCTTCTTAACTTCATGTGCTTAATGCGTTCTATAGCTTCTGCCTGAGCTTCAGCTCGTATTCTATTTTCTTCCTCCTTACGCTTCTTTGCCAACGTGAGTCGTCTAAGCATATCCTCAGTAAGAGGTTCTTGATATAACTTGACTCTACAACCACTAATGTAATTAGGCATTATGTCTCCTTCTAAGGTGGCTAATTGTACTGCTCCACTTGTTGAGAGTCTATTAATGATCATAGGTCCATAACCTCGCTTTTCTAACTTCTGTGCATGTTGTTTCAGCGTATATACTAGAACTAAATCCCTTGTTTCAAGCCTTTATCTTTCACATGCGCATTGTTAAACGTTGTGTTCTAACTGTCAGAAGTGCGTTTAAACGTTGTTGGGTTCTTGGGAGTGGAAGGGGTCTGTAAAAACAGAGGCCCTATGCTTGTTTCCCAAAATGACTTCACACCACAATATACTAATATTCAAGACTTCTATCATGAATTGGTATACCCTTCTCAATCTTTACGGTTCGTTATTCTAATTCTTCCAAGGTTCACCGAACACACGGTACCAGACGATTAGTATCATGATACCGAGTTACCTCGGACCCTTTTCCGAATACACATTGCAGTAACATTAGGAACAATAGCAGTAGTTCAACCTTCACCGAACAGTGCTCATAGTCAAATTCAACCGAAGACACAGAAGGACTCAACAGTTACAGACACACAGTGCTTGAAGATTCAGTACGCAACTTAGGATGGCTCTTACCGTAGCTTAATCTTTGTCGTACGAACATAGACCTCAATACTGAAGATAACACAATACAAACCCGAATACCAGAAAAGCTACCATAGCTACACAGACTTCACCAAACACTGGCAGACCATTCAAGAAGAATAACAACACGATACGCGAACTAACACAACAATCCCAATAGAGACTCGCAAACGACTTACTCAGACAACAGTACAACGATCTACCGTATGTAAATGAAACTCACAATCGCAACAGAGATCGATAGACAACAAACACGGATATGCACAGTATACTCAGAGTACTCAGAAATTAGCCAAACAACGCTACAGCAACGCTCAGACAATCACCCAGACGGACAGTCTGGTGATTCCACGAATCGTCACTGAGCATCTCTTTTCATTGCTTTATATAAAAGATTACAACTGTCAGTGTAACAACTTTTCGTGCGTGCGAACAAAAGATTCAATTTTACAACTTCCAATCCGGCGGCCGACTAACACTCTTGCACGTACGGTGGACTCGAACCCGCAGGTTTTACAAAATTACTGTTCTTCTATAATTCCGTCTAAATACATGTTTCTGGCTAATCCAAAGGTTTGGGCGATTTTCTTCTTTAAAGTTTCTAACGGCTGTTTGAGAGTATCTGGTTCTACTAGTTGTGCACTCTTATAGAACTTAAAGCTATAGCTTCGGTCAGCAAAATTTCTGCTTGCGTCTGCAGAAAGGCTTCTTGTAGGTAGAAATCGTTCGATAGGGCCGCATCTCTGGAAACTTTCATTTCTGCCACTTGTTTCTCCATCTTGCTTACTCTTTCTTTCTGATTGTCCAGCTGATTCACCCTTCTTTCGATCTCTTGATTTTGAAACTGTATGGTTCTGGAATATGCATCCCTTTCTCTTCGGAGATCTGTTATTACTTTTTGTAATTGTGCTTCTAATATCAGTTTTCGTCGTAGAATGTTGTTTACCTCGTCGAATTCTATCTTACATTTCTGGAGTTCTTCGGTTGTTTTCATCGCCAGATCGTACTGTTCTTGGCCTTTTTGTACCACTTCGTCTAGTTGAACTCTGGTTTCTTCGAGCAGATTTCCTAATGCGATTCTTGCATCTTCTTTGTCCTGTAACTCTTGTTTCATTTTACTGATTTCGGCATTTGCATTCTATAATGATTCTTCTTTCTTTGTGAGCTCAGCCACCGCCGCATCTCTCTGTCTGGTAACCATTTCCTGTTCGGCAATTCTGGCTTGTAATTCCTTCAGCTGTTCTTGTAGAGATTGGTTTTCGGCTTTGGCTACTAGTAATTCTTCTTGTAGGGGGCTAATGTCGGCTTCCAGTAGATCTACTTTATGTTGGAGTTCATTGCGAATATTCTCTATTACTTGCTTCATTTGCGCAAGGAGTTGTTGTGATAAATTGATTAGCAGCTGACCCATTGACGCTAACTCAGAGAATACGGGGATGGACGTGAGTGGAGGAGGGGGACGAGGTTGGGAAGAGGATGCGGTGAGGAGTTGCTGGGAGTTCGGTGGAGAGAAGTTAGGCAATGAAGATAAAGAAGCTGCGAGTTCGTCGGATTCATTGGGTGGAATAGGAAGGATGGGGTTGAGCGGAGGTTCCGGTGGTGGAGTGGGCAGGATAGGGTTAGGTTCTGTTACCTGTTCTGTTGTTTGTTGTGCAGTGTCGGCAGCTATGGACTCAACTGCTTTCAAAAGTTCGTCGAAAACTTCTTTAACGATCTGTTCTTCATTTCTTTGTTTTTCCTGCTCTAATTGTTGTTGTGATGTCTCTTGTGACCAGCTTGTGTTGGATTCGGTGTGATCCTCCTGTTCTTGTTGTCCTTCTGATGAAGATTGTGCTGATGATTCGTGCATGGAAGGTTTCTTCGTCCTGTTTTTCTTCTTCCTTGTCATCTTCTTTGTTTTTTTCGGCTGGCCCCTGGGTTTCACTTTCAGAGGAACTGATTCTAATTCTTTTCCGGTAGAAGAGTTGATTGAGTTCCTCTTCGTCTTCTTCATCGTCCTCCAATAACTGCACAGAATCTTCATGGCACAGGACCGGGCCTCTGGGTGCTGGTTGTGCTGCAAGAATGGCCGGAAAAAGGAAAGAAATAATGTGCGGCAATCTGGACCTTGGCATTCCTCCTTTGTTTACCTGTTTAATTATTGAAATGCATTCCTTGTGAATGCGGTGGAAGAAATAGGATGCAAAATTTATTGGTTCTCTAGCAGCTAAATCAATGGCGGAGTAGAATGGACACGATATTCCATAAGTACGTTTCTGTAGGTTCATGATAGCTACTAAGAACTGAAGGGTGGATCTCTCAAGTTCCGATTGACATAGGATCGCGTATTCGTTGGATGAATGCCTAGGGAATAACTGATTCATGGTGGCTAATGGCAGATTCGGGCCATTCTCTCGACCTTGCGAAGGGAGTCGAAACGACTCAGCGAAAGTTTGGAAGGTGATTACGGTTCGTCGTTGAGATAATAACTTCTTAACTTCGGTGTGCATGCGGATAGGTATCAAAACGCGGATATTTACAGACTTATTTTATTAAGCACGCAAAAAATAAAAGAAAAGAAAAGACGAGAAAAGGAAAGAAAAGAGAACGCCAAAAGACGCGGCCAACCGCGAAACGTTTCATTACGGGTTAGATGTTTGTTGATACAGCCGCAGCTTTGAATCGTTGATGACTTTTGGAAGAGGAATTCCGGTCAAAGTAGTCAACCGAAAAGTTGCTGGGCCCACTTGTTCAAAAATCCGGTAGGGGCCAAACCATCATAACTTGAATTTGCCAGCAGAGCGATTTGATTTTGCATTGTAAAATAGAACAAGTTGTCCCACCGTAAAAACTGGGGTTTTTAGATAGCGATCATGTGTTCGAGCTTGTCTTAGTTGTACTTCCTGCATAGTTAGAAAACTTTGCCATCGGTGCTCATCCAGTTCTCTTAGTGTATCTAGCCGAAATGATAAAGAATCTTCTGGTATTAATTTCTGAGTGAGAGCCACACGTAAGCTTGGCACAATAATTTCCATGGGTGCTATGGCTTCCAATCCATAAGCTAGTTTGAAGGGTGTTAGACCTGTTGCTACCTTATAGGTAGTTCGGTATGCCCATAGGACTGCAGGTAACAGTTGGTCCCATCTTTCCGGTGCTTCCAAAATGAGTTTTTGAAGCATATTCAGCAGGGTCTTGTTGTACTCTCAGCCAAACCATTTGCACGAGGATAATATGGTGAACTGAATTTATGCGTGATCTGAAAAGAATGTGTGAGTACTTTCATTAGATTGTTAACAAAATGAGTGCCGTGATCTGTAACAAGCTTTAGAGGTAATCCAAACCGCAAAAAGATATCTTTCATTAGGCAATTTACCACCGAAACAGCTGTGGCAGATTTTAAAGCCCATGCTTCTGCCCATCTGGTTGCATAGTCTGTACAGGTTAGAATATAACGATTATTGCTGAGTATTGCTGGCGGTGTAATAGGTCCGATAAAGTCTAGACCCCACTTCTGAAAAGGCTCTAATGGCAAGACAGGTTGTAGAGGGAAAAGATGACGTTGCAGGGGCTGTCAGATCTCTGACAACTATCACATTGTTTGACAAACTGTGATACATCCTTTTCTATAGTAGGCCACCAAAGTCCGCTTTGCATAATTTTTCGGTGCGTTAAATCTGTTGCAAAATGGCCACCAGAAGGAATTGAGTGAGCCAAAGTAATGACTGAGTTAACTTCATGTGGTTGAATACAACGAAGTAAAACTCCAGTGTGATCCATATAGTATAATTCCCCAGCAATCAACCGAAATCGGTGGCTGAAAACTGCAATTTTCCTACGTATTGCAGTAGAAGTCTGAGAAGGGAGGCATCCATCAGTAAGAAAGGTCAATATCTGATCATAGTATGTAGATGGCATAGTGGGTCTGCAATTTCATCATTAATCGGTTCAGAAACATGAATTGCCGGTGTTTTGTCATCTACACCAACCGGAGCTTCACCGGAATCTAAGCGAGAAAGAAAATCTGCTAAGGCATGTGAACTGCCAGGCCGATGAATAACTTCGTAATCAAATTCTTGTAAAAGCAAAACCCATCGCGCTAATCGGCCACCTAAGTGCTGTTGTCGAACCAGATAGACAAGTGCAGCATGATCTACATGAAAAGTAAATTTGCGGCCAAGTAAATAATGCCTGAACTTCTTGACAAAGTATACTAAACCCAGACATTCCCTTTCAGTTACAGAGTAATTCTTTTCCGCAGGGGCAAGCCTTTGACTTGCATAGTATACTGGTCTGAACCACTTATTCGTTGGTTGCATTAATACGCTTCCAATTGCTATATCTGAGGCATCAACAAATACATGAAAGGGGTGATCCCAGTCGGGAGGCTGTAAGATGGGAACTTGTGTTAATAAACACTTTAAACGATCAAAAGCTATCTGACATTCCTAAGTCCACTCAAATTGTCGAGGAGTCTTGGTGATTAATCTATTCAGTGGTATTGCCAAATGAGCAGGCCACCGTAAGTGTCGACCATGCCATCTTACTTGGCCCATGAAGCGCATCACTTCCTTAGGTGTAGTGGGCACAGGTGCTTCTAACACAGCTATAATTTTATCTGGATCCACCTGTATACCTTGTGCAGATACGATGTGGCCAAGTAGCCTTCCACATGAAACCGCAAACACAGATTTGTTTGGGTTCAAACAGAGTCTGTATTCTCTGCATTTTTCAAAGCAACACCGTAAATGGAACAAGTGTGCTACTATCTTGCCAAATAACGAAAAATCATCCAGATAGACTTGCATAAATGAGGTAAGGTAAGGGGAGAATATTTCCTGCATACACCTTTGAAAAGTACTTGGGGCATTTCTTAATCCAAACCACATTACGGTACAAGCAAAAACGCCCCAATTGGTGATGAAAGCGGTCTTTGGTATATCTTGTTCAGCCATTCTAACTTGATTATACCCACTGTATCCATCTAGGAATGAATACATTTCATGTCCTGCTACTCTATCAAGCATTGTGTCAAAAAAAGGTAGCGGAAATGGATTAGGCACCGTAGCTACATTCAGTTTCCAGTAATCTACACATATTCGTAGCTGCTTATTCTTTTTAGGCACAATAACAATTGGTGAGATCCATTCAGCATGCTCTACTGGTACAATGAATCCAACTTTGAGTAGCCTATCAAGTTCTGCCTTTACCTGCGATACATAGTTCGGATTCATTCGGTAGCTTGGTTGTTTGATTGGTTTTGCTTCCGGCTTCAGCATGACCCTGTGTTGATAAATGCGCGGGTCCAAACCCTTCATATCTTTGTAATCCCATGCAAAGACGTCGGAGAACTCTCGGAGTAGCTGGATTAGGTCTGCTTGAAATGTTTCCGGTAAGTTTTCTTTTATCTTGACAGGACGCGGATGGTCTTCATCTCCTAAATCATAAGTGATCAACTGATCCTCTGGAACATAAAATTGTCGGGGCTTCTCTGTATCGTCAGCTGGCTTAAAAAGTTGTTGCAGTTGAGCGTCATCTATAGCAGCAATATCTTCCTTCTTATCTTCCTTCTTATCTTCTTCTATTACAGGCATCACCGTACAAACTACGGGATTCCAATTATCTACAACAGATTGTAGATCAATAGTTCCTAGGGAGATTAAGTCAATGTTGTTATTTAAAAACTCTTCTTCTTCATCATCTGACAACCCATCTAACATATGAACTGGTTCTGCAAAATACGGTCTAGCATGCAATTCGCAAGGCTGTATAGCATCTAGTTTTACAATATATTTACGATTATTATCTTTGAAAGTGAGTTCCTGTGCAGACCAATCTTGTATGACCTTAGCTTGCTTCATCCAAGGACGGCCAAAAAGAAGATTATAATCAAGGGTGGATTCTGGTAATTCTAGGACAACAAAGGTCATCTTAAATGTGGTACCCTACAAAGTTATTGGTACATTCCGTACAAGTCCTACTGGATGGACTCTTGACTGGTCAGCCATTCTGACAAAGAACTGAACTGGTTCGATTTCAGTCCATCCTAACTTCTTACACAGTGCAGCAGTAGCAATGTTGACTCCAGATCCTCCATCAATTAGTACCTGTGTAATTTTATGATTTTTATACCATACCGTAATTAAAGGAACCGAATGATCGACCGTAGAATCAGGTTCCGGTTGCACTGCCGCTGTTGCTGGAATGCAAGAAGGTACAGGACTGAACTGTTGTTGGAATTGTTGTCGAACTCCTGGTACTAGTGCAAGTAATTGGCCAAGAGGAAGAGTAATGGACGCTTTAGATAAAATCTCCCAGGCCTTATGTGATTGAATTGTGCTTTCCACGGATTCTGAAGATGATGCGCCGGCTGAAGAGGATGTATCTGCTGAAGATGATGTGCCTGCTACTGAATTAGAATCTTGTTTTTGTGTTCCTTCCTTGGTTAGCGGAGCCTGGGTCACCGGAATAGGATCTGGAAACACTGGAGGTTCGGCGGTGGTCCATTGACTGGCCTTATCATACATCCTTTGTTGATCACGTATGCCTGGTTCAAATACTTCTGCCGCTGGTTGCAGTTGCTTACCGGATCGGGTCTGAATTACTGTGGCTTGCGTTTCTACGGGTGTGATTTGTACCATATTAGTCATTGGGTTTTGTCGTTCTTTCTTCCTCTGATCATACTCAGCTGCATCCTTACAAAATCTTCTAATGTGACCAAATTCACCACAAAAATGGCAGCGCGGTGGTGGCAAATTGGGATTTTCCTGTGCTGGTCCGGCCTGCCAGCGATTTGCATTGTAGTTATTATTTCTCTGTCCTCTGTAATTTCGATAGCCTTGTTGCTGGTTGTTTCTCATTTGCGGAGGTACATAATGATTGGCTGGCTGTCCTGGTTCCTGTATAATAGCATTGACAGTTGCGATTCCCTGCACTTTGGTGTTGTATGCACAGTTTTCGGTAGTATGTCGGGTCGTGTTGCAGATAGTGCAAAACAACTGATTAAGTGCACAAGTGGCACTAGTATGCCCTGAATTCTTGCATGTGGTGCAGAACATTTGTCTGGTCGGGTCTTCTGCAACATTTTTATTTGCCTTTAACCATTCCAAGTCTTCTGTAAATCCTCCAACCTTGTTTTCTAGCTGCAAAGCCATTGCAATCACTGCATCTACCGTCATAGCTCCTACACAGCGTATGATCATAATCTGTTTAAGTTGCGGAGTCAATCCATTGATAAACCATTGAGTGATAACGTCATCCGATAGGTTGGCATGTGTTGGTGGTAATTGCCTCAAATGGGTTCTGAATAGAGTGGCATATTCCTGCACTGATTGATTTATCTTCTGTCTATTGTTTTGCAGGTAATCGAAAATTTTGGTTGGATTCTTCTTTAGCCTGAATCTTTGCAAAAATGCATCCCTTACTGCTTCATAGGTGCCGAAATGGTTAATATCATATTCTGTAAGCCATCTGGCTGCTTCATTAACCAATGTAGACTGGAAGACAATAGCCTTATACGGCGGCTCGGGTGGATGGTTGAGCACTGCGTAACTTATCTCAAATGTGCATACATGAGCATCTGGGTCATCTCCTGGAAATCCACCAAATTTAGTGTATGTTACTCCGGTTGGAGTCGGCCTTGGTGGGCATGGTTGTTGTTGTTGCTGTTGTTGTTGTGTTGCCCGTTCATGGCGCTGATGGTTGTATTGTGACTATCTTCTGTACTCCGAGGCTGAATATCTGAATCATCGGAATCTGTATCGTCAGCTCCCAATAGCGGTGACTGGACTGATGATTCACCAAAAAATGGTAAACCGCCGCCGGAAAACTGCGATCTTTCAGCAACTGGTACCGAAATATCACCGGAATGTGTCAATTTTTCACCAATACAGGGTCCTTTTTCTCCCTTGCTGATTTCTTTGACTAAGACGTTTCTATTCGTAAACAAGTTCGAATCTTTACTCAATGATGTTAAATTAACTTCATACTGCGTCCTGTTAGATTCTGGAGTTACTATATCTTCGACAGATTGTGACGAAATCGCACTGGAATCTGCCACAGATTTAGTTCGTTCCACTGGAATATGACCGGAATCCTTACTAACGTTCTTTACTTTCTTGACAACTGGGTTAGACCTATCTGCGCTTTTACCTCCTGGAGGCGTCCTTAGCAAATTAGGTACCCCAGGCTGGCGGTTCTTTGGATATGTTTCACCGGATCGAGTAACCGGCATGTATCATCTTTTGGTACTTAATCGCGTACTATTACTGTCGATTTACAATTTACAGTCACGTTTCCATAACTGATTTGCAACAATCTGATCTGTTGCCACCTTCCCACAAATGGCGCCAGTGTTAAACGCTGTGTTCTAAGTGTCAGAAGTGTGTTTAAACGTTGTTGGGTTCTTGGGAGTGGAAGGGATCTGTAAAAACAAAGGCCCTATGCTTGTTTCCCAAAATGACTTCACACCACAATATACTAATATTCAAGACTTCTATCATGAATTGGTATACCCTTCTCAATCTTTACGGTTCGTTATTCTAATTCTTCCAAGGTTCGCCGAACACACGGTACCAGACGATTAGTATCATGATACAGAGTTACCTTGGACCCTTTTCCGAATACACATTGCAGTAACATTAGGAACAATAGCAGTAGTTCAACCCTCACCGAACAGTGCTCATAGTCAAATTCAACCGAAGACACAGGACTCAACAGTTACAGACACACAGTGCTTGAAGATTCAGTATGCAACTTAGGACGGCTCTTACCGTAGCTTAATCTTTGCCGTACGAACATAGACCTCAATACTGAAGACAACACAATACAAACCCGAATACCAGAAAAGCTACCATAGCTACACAGACTTCACCAAACACTGGCAGACCATTCAAGAAGAATAACAACACGATACGCGAACTAACACAACAACCCCAATAGAGACTCGCAAACGACTTACTCAGACAACAGTACAACGATCTACCGTATGTAAATGAAACTCACAATCGCAACAGAGATCGATAGACAACAAACACGGATATGCACGGTATACTCAAAGTACTCAGAAATTAGCCAAACAACGCTATAGCAACGCTTAGACAATCACCCAGACGGACAGTCTGGTGATTCCACGAATCGTCACTGAGCATCTCTTTTCATTGCTTTATATAAAAGATTACAACTGTCAATGTAACAACTTTTCGTGCGTGCGAACAAAAGATTCAGTTTTACAACTTCCAATCCGGTGGCCGAGTAACAGCATCAAAATATGCTTTCTGTCACTTCTTTGCTACGTATATTCATGTTGCTGCTCTCAGCCTGGTTTCTCCTAATTGTTCCAAGTCCATTATTCTTGCTGATAATTCATGGCCGGTCCACTGATGTTCTTGTGCAACCTTAAGGATCGGTATCAAGAAGTCCAAAGGAAGCACAGCATTCTGACCAAAAACCATCTAAAAGGGAGTTGCATTGAGTACGGTCGTGTAGGCCACTCGATATGCCCAAACAGCGTGGTGTAACTGTTTGTCCCAATCTGAACGTTTGTTGTTCACGAGTTTCGTCAGTACGTTACAAAGGATCTTGTTAGTGCTTTCAGCTTGACCATTGGCCTGAGGATGATATGGTGCAGATTTCTTGTGAATCACCATAAAATCCTGTAACAAATATTCAATGACTTGGTTTAGAAAGTGAGTTCCTCGATCGCTCACTAACTCTATAGGCAATCCATATCTTGTAAAGACATTTTCAAATAAGAATTTTGCAGTCGTGTGTGCATCATTATTTTTTGTGGCTTTTGCCTCTACCCATTTGGTAAGATAATCTGTGGCAACAATAATATATTCAGCATGAGTACCTTTTGCAGGGGGGTTAATGGGTCCTACAAAGTTTATACCCCACTTAGAAAATGCACGTCCGCCCATCATGGGTTTTAAGGGCATTTCATCTCTACGAGTAGGAAATTGAGTTCTTTGGCACACATCACATCTCTTGACATAGGTATGTGCATCCATGTGAAGAGTGGGCCACCATAATCCTGTAAAGAGGATGGCTTTGATTATCCTATTGGGGCCAAAATGACCTCCTGCAACACCTTGGTGTGCAGTCTCTAGTACGCTCAAATAATCGCTCTCATGAACACACTGTCTTAAGTATCCGTCTCGTCCTCGTTTGTACAATAGATTGTCGCCAATAAGTGAATAGTCTTGAGCTTCCTGCTCTAGACTGCGTTGTCACGCTAAAGTCATTCCTTGAGGGAATGTTTTCGTCCTCAGGTATGTCACTAAAGGTTCACTCCATTCTGGTGTGAGAGACATGTGATATAATGTAGCATGTTCTACTAGTGGTCTTTCACAACAAACATGGCATTCTTTACACAATTTGTAGACATCTGCTTCCATTGAAGGCCAATAGACTCCTAGTCTATGCAGAGTCTGCAAAGTACGATGTTTCGAATGATGTTGCTTTAATGCACCTACATGTGCTAATTGCAACCAATTTGCATGTTCTAATTCATCTACACAACAAGCAAGAATCCTTTGATTATCCTGTTTACATATGCTTCCTGCTATGATTTGGTATCTCTGAGACTTGGTAATTTCTCCTTCTTTAATCCTTATCTTAGGATTCTTGGGTCTGTAGGTGAGAATAGGGACTATCAACTTAGCCCATTCTGGTATTATCTCAAGGTTAAATAAATACGCATCCGGTAATTCATCTGTTATCCCTTGAGGAGTTTCTCTTGAGGTTAGTCTCGAGAGGTGGTCAGCTCTAAGATGTGTCTTTCCTTTCCTGACTACTACCTCAAAATCATAATCCATGAGTAATAGAAACCAACGTATCAATCTTCCTGTATTACAAGGCTTCTTGACTAAATACAGTAATGCTTGATGATCTGTAAAGAATTTGAACTTGTTTGCCAACAAATAATGCCTGAATTTCTTTACTGCGTAGATCATTCCTAATCCTTCTCGTTCCGTAGTGGTATAATTTCTTTTTGCTGCGTTCAACTGTCTGCTTGCGTAAGCTATGGGGAGATCTATGTTACCTTCACTCGTGGGTTGTGCCAAAACACATCCTATGGCATAGCTGGATGCATCCACATGTACATGGAATGGCTTACTCCAATCCGGGGTTGTCAATATAGGTGCTGAGCACAAACGTCGTTTAAGTTCAGTGAATGAATTCTCGCACTTGTCTGTCCATTCAAAATTGGTCAAAAGAGAGTACAGAGACTTGGCTATGATTCCATACATGTGTATGAATCGTCTGTAATAACTACAATGACCTATAAATGCCTGTACCTCTTTCATGTTAGTTGGTCAAGGTAGATCGGCAATTACCTTCACTTTTTCTTCATCTGTCGAAATTCCATTCTTTGACACAATGTGTCCTAGAATTTTGCCTTGTCTGACCATGAAGACGCATTTTTCTGGGTTCAAACAAACCTGATATTCTCGACATTTGTCAAATACTTGTCTTAATTCTGGGATATGTGTCTGTCTTACATTCGAATGTGCACATAATTCATCGACATAAACTTCCAAATTCGTGTGTAAGAATTCCTTGAAAACATGACACATGATTCGTTGGAAAGTAGCGGGTGCATTTGTTAAGCCGAATGGCATCACACAAAATGCAAATATGCCCCATTCTGTGGCAAAATCCATCTTGTGTTGATTGTCTGGAGCAATGGCTACTTGATTATAGCCTGAGAAACCATCAAGAAAGCTGTAAACTTCCTTGCCCGCAACTCTTTCCAATAAATGTTCCGTGATAGGAAGAGGATAACTGTCTCTAATCGTGGCGGCATTAACTTTTTTAAGGTTAATACACACATGCAATTTTCCATTCTTCTTGGGCACAACCACAATGGGGGATACCCATTCGGTATGCTCAATTTTGTAAATGAATCCTGCTTCTATCAAACGATCTATTTCTTCTTTAATCTTCGCAGCGTAATTATCATTGTACGTGTATGGTGTCTGTTTTGTCGATTTTGCATCCGGAGTCATAGGGATTCTATGAGAACATATATCCGGATCTACTCCTTTCAAATCTTTGTAACTCCAAGCGAACACATCTCTATATTCGCGCAATAGGGCAACTAACTCTTCTTCTTCTTCCTTCGTCAAATCGTGCCCTATGTAGGTACACTTTTCTTCTTCTCCTTCTATGGCAACTATTATTTTTTTGGTTTTCTCTCGGTTATCATATACTTCTCCAATGTCAGCTTTTCTGTTAGGCATTCGTATCATGATTCGTTTGTCTTCTATTTCATATTTCTTGAAGTTCTCAGGAACCTCAAACAAGGATTCTTCTTCTTCTGACATGGTTTCTTTCTTCTTTCTTTTCTTACCTTCACTCTTGACAGTTCACTTGTGTGGTTAATCTCACCTCATTCGTAATTTCTTTGTGTTTCTGAGGATGAGTTTCTACTTCGTAGAAATATTCTTCTTTTGATGCAAAGGGTGAGTCCATAATAATTGACTCTAAGTCGAAATCACTCGCATCCTCAAATGCATCAGTGCTAGGTTCACATTCTTCTATAATTGAATCACATATGATTGGCTCTATCATGAAAACTGAGATGTCATAGCAATCCTCGTCACAGTGGGGTGTCCATTGTTCTTCATTGATGGCTACATCCATGGTTGCTAGGATTTCTGCCCAACCGTGGGGTTCGAATTCTTCGTTTGGAAATGCTACAGGTGCATAAGATGAGTCGTGGATGTTGTTCTGCACCTAAGGTCCTAGCTTCTAACCGTTCTTCCTCTTGTTTTGCTACTTTACACATCCATAAATGAGTGTCCTCGTGCAACCATGAGGGGTCCGACTCTAATGAGTTTACTGATTCTGTTTCTACTGGTGTCTTACGGATGGTATTCCATTGTATTGGGGGTACATCTCGATGTGAATAGTCTTTAAGATTGACTTTGGTAGTCACACCTAAATGTTGCAAGTACAAAGAATTAGTTCCCCAATCTTGTACAATTTGCAACTGACACATGAATGGTCGTCCTAAGATCATCTCGTAAGCATGATTTTTTGCAAAATCACAAATGGCGGAAGTATGCTCAAATTCTACACCACAAGTGGTGAGAGATATGCCCTCTAGTAAGCCTAAGGGTTTTTCTATATGTCCATCAGCCATTTGTAGCTTCATCCTAGTAGGTCTTAATGCTGGCTTACCCCAACGTTTCCATAAAGCGGTGGTAGCAATGGCTACTCCAGCTCCTGAATCTAAGATGGCTTTCGTGGTGTAGCCCTGATGGGTTATTGCAAGATAAGTGTTACCTTCCTCTCCTTCGCTTATATCTCCGATCTTTTCTACTGGTATCTCTAGTACCTTCTTGTGTGTTCCTATCTGTGAGGGAGCAGTAGCAAGCTCAGGGAATTGATTTGCTACATGTTTCCACAGTTCTGGTTTAATCTTCAACAACTCCTCTAGGGTGAGATTACATTGTACTTTAGTGTTCTTGATCACTTTCGTATTTCTTGGGATCACTGATTCTTCATTCCTCACTATTATCGTGGGTGCTCTCATACTAATAGACTTTGCTTCCCAAGGTCTTGTGAACTGAGGTAATTCTTGTAAGGAATTAGACTCAAAACTTGTATGTTCACTCAGTTGTTCTTCCTCTACATCATCGTAAATAGAGGGGATGTCTTGGGGAAATTGTTCTTGTAAGTCATCTATTTCTTGAATAGGAGGATGAGTTCCTTGTTCTTTTCTCCACTTCTCTTCTTGGATTTCTCTCAGAAACTCATGTGAGTACCTATGTATGGAAGTCAGGTTGTTTTGACTTTCTGTATTGGGTACTTGAGACAGGGATGGTGCATTCTTTTCCGGTGTCTCTGAGGCAGTAGGGTTCCTATATTGATTCTTTTTCTCCTTGCTATCAATCAAATATTCTAGCCTCTCCATTAATCCTTGAAAGTGTAATTCAGGTTTTGTCATGTTATTCCAATTTAGATATCTAGAGGCTTCAAACATAGCTTGTGCTAATTCTACCATCTTCATGCAAAGTTTAGTTCTCTCAATTTCTAGATCAGCTCGAGGGTAGTTTTTACTCATTTCAGCTATTTGAGGTCCTTCGTTTATTCTAGCCTGATATGCACGGAACATCATGTCTAGATTTTCTAGTATAGGTTCTGCTAAAACTGATCCTGATCTCTGAGCTAGGTTCTCTTGATTCAATTCTTATGAAGTCAATTCTAGGATTTTGGCTCTTGATTCCTTGAGACTTCCTTCCACTTCTGTTATCCCTTTACTCCATTTTCTCGTAATCCTTTCTCTAGAGTCTTTCCAAGATTTCGTCTTCTTATTGCTAGATTCTCCAACTTCACTAGTTCCGGTTATTTTCTCCTGATTAAGCTGTTGGTTTTATAAGAGCGCCTGGGCTCTTGTTATAGCTTGGATAGGCACGTATGTAGGGTTGGATCCATCCATGTTGTTCACAATACCTATCATGTTGATTGGTGTCACATTTGAAGCATTAACAGGGTTCTTAGGACAATCTTTGATTATGTGCTCTTTACCACAATCGGCACAAAAGCCTTGTATGTTATAATATTGAGACTGTCCTGCTATCGGAGGATGTGGACAATCCTTTATGAAATGATCTCCTTGGCATCTAAAGCATGGTCCTCTAGGGCCCTGTGGTCTTTGTTGTCTTAGTTGGGGTCGTGGATTAGGATTGGTGTACATCACGTTAGCATAGTCAGGCTCCCAAATCGGTTCCACTGGTGGACTATCATATTGATATGTCTCCACGTGTTCTGGTGACTCTGAGTAGTATGCGGGTGGACTATCTACATGAGTAGAGTCAAAATTGTTAGAGTTCGGATCGCTGTCAGTAATTAGGGGTGAAACGGGAACTAAAGCTCTATTGAGGTTCTCTTCTGTAGCAGCATATTTCACTGAGATGACATTAGCTGGTGGGGGTGGCTGCTGAGCTAAAATAGGTTGTGGTCTCTGTTGAGCCTGATAAGGATAGTTCTAAGGAGGCCTATAGTAATGAGGCTGAGCATTGTATTGACCTTGATACCTACCTGGCTGTGGGTATGCTTGCCGATAGTTCTGTCTCACTGCTTGTTTGTTGTATGGACAGTCCTGAGCCGTGTGATTCGTGTATCTTCTCTCAATCGTACAGTATTGGCCGCTAGGGTTGGCTTGCGGTTGTGTCGCATTGGGACACACATTTGCCAAATGATTTCCACCACAGGTGTAACAACGTACGTTAGTTGTTGACTTAGGCATCTGTTTACTAGAAACTCCTAGTTTCTAGGCCACTTTTTCTGCTAGGTCCTCTATCGAGCTAGACAATTTTGTGGATGCTAGAGATGAACAGTCTGAGTCCTTATAGACCTTTGAGAGTTCCAACTCATCTCCTAAGTTGTCCTCAATGTCTATGCAGATTCTTACACACTGCTCTAGCGTTCTGGGTTCCTTCAAGTACACATAGGAGCATAGTTTAGAGCTCAACAGGCCATCTAGAAACAATGACACTTGTTTGGCTTGTGAGGGTAGCTCTTGCATAGGACATCTCTCAACATATTGTCTTAACCTACATCCTACAAGTCTAGCTGTTTCCTGAGGGGTCTGTTTGAAACTATGAATCAACGAAGATGTGTCATGTCTGATTCCACTTTTACAGAATTCAGTGATGAACGACTCTAAAAAGTGATGGATGTCTCTAAATTGCCTTTGTTGCAATGGTTGTAACCAAGTTAAAGCGGTATTTTTTAACGTTAGTCGGCTAGCTTGTTCCATTCTGTACCTCCAAAATGCTTCATCAGTTTCTTTATTCACAAATAACTCTATGCTTCTCTTGTCCTGAGGGATCCATTCTGGAACTAGTACTCGTGTCAATACAGATTTCCCTCTAGGTGTTCTAGGTTCTTCTCCTACTGGTTCTTTTCCTTGGGATTTAGCTTCCGTCTCTAGCTGAATTACGCCAAACTCATTCATATTGTTTGGCTGAGTACTTATGATGTACATCGTTCCTTCCTTGTCTATGTATGTGTCTCTCTCGAATTTCATCATTGGATGTTCCAATCCAATGGGTTGATCAGGGTTGTGCATTTGCACCACTTGTCTTCGCAAACCATCCTCATAGATGCGAGCACCTAAGTGGTTGGTTCGGAGAAATTCTAATTGAGTTCTATAGGGTCCTTCAGGTTTTTCTAAATAAGCTACATTTGACCCTCCTTCTGGTCTTTCTGTGCTAAATGCCATTTCTGATTCACTCGTTTCTGAGCTCTCGTAGGGGTAATTACTATTCAATTGTTGAGCTGACGATCATGTAGTAGTCCCTACACTTGCTTCTGATGATCTAAGGCTTCGTCGGTCTAACTTACCTATATGTTTGCCCGATCTAAGGTTCATGAATTTACTTCCTTGCACACTCAATACACGCTCAGATAGTCAATGGTTCCTTGTAATTGATTTTCTTGTTTGTTTTTAAATTCCTTTAAGTTCTTGTCTTGTCTTTCTGTAAGCGTCAGGAATCGACTTTCTGTGGTACTTTTGAGTTCTCGTTCCGTCAGACTTATGTTCTTTCCTTTAGGTTTTCATGTCACACACCTTTATCTTTAGTCTTAGACTTAAAAACTTAAATCTCTTGCACTTGAGGCGTTCCTATCGTCGTTAATCCACAATGCTAACGTTTAGCCTAAGCTAATAATTGACTGAGGGGGTTGAGTAATCTTCCAACCTCAAGTCAGCTTTGATAGTTGCCCTGTTGCCCAAGAAGCCGCGCTTCCCAAGCCCTGCGTTCTTCACTGCCTTGCTTTGTTTGCCCTTGATTGTCCTTGCTAGACCTGGAAAAATCCAATATTAGACCAATTTCACAAATGGATGATCAAGCACTTGAGTATATACACCCTTAAAGGTCCTTTCCCTTTTGCCCAAAAATTTCAATACTGCCCCTTGGCTTTCTAGTCCCAACTATGTCAACCTCAAATTAGCTTACCTAAAAATCAACGTATTCTTTATGACCGTTTAGGCCCTGGGGGGTAAAAACGTACAAACAAGTTTTTCTCCAAATATGAGCTAAGGGGTCTCCTATGAGTCTAATCACCCAAAAATTTGCCAAAAATTTCCCCAAAATTAGTCAAAAAATCAAACCCTAAAAATTGTGTTTGGGGTGAGCAATCGCGATGGTCTGAGATAATCGCGATGGTCTGGGACCGTCGCGATGGTCCAGGTGAACCGTCGCGATGGCATGTCATAATCGCGATGGTCGGAAATTGCGAACTGTCGCGATGGTCAGGAATGAACGATCACGATGGTGTGAATGGACAATCGCGATGGTGTGAATGAACGATCGCGATGGTCCAAAAATGAACCGTCGCGATGGCGTCAGTCAACGGTCAACGCGAACCGTCACGATGGTCCAAGTGACCCGTCGCGATGGTCACGGGCACGATGGCATGAGCCAATCGCGATGGTCTAGCTTGCCACGTTGCAGCATCGGCACGATGGCATGAGCTAATCGCGATGGCGTGGGGTCGACGA
>CM035442.1:102726868-102731868 GCA_020310875.1 Ceratopteris richardii | reverse complement strand
CCTTGTCTAACCCCTGCTTTGTGGGATACGGGGGGTCCCGCGGGTGCTATGCCCATTCACTTGTACAGTTGCAATTTCAAAGTTAAAGTCCGGGGGAATAGGCTTCGGCTGAACCTCCATTTTTTTTTTTAAAAAAAAACAGGAAAAACAAAAAAAAAAGTCGACGGGGGGCGCGCGCACGCAGTGGGGAGAAAAGGAAAAGGTAAAAAAACAAAAAAATAAAAAAAAGGCGGGGGAAGGGGGTGTCGCGCGCGGAGGGGGGGGGGTGCTGGCGGGCGGGCTGGGGGGCAGGGGGTTGCGGGGGGGGTGTGCTGCAGGGGCGGGTGGGCGGCCCGGAGGGGGGGGGGGGCGCTGGCGGGCAGGCTGGGGGGCGGGGGGTTGCGAGTGGGGGGCTGCGGGGGGGGTGCTGCGAGCGGAGGGCTGCGGGGGCGGGTGGGCGGCGGGGGGCTGCGGGTGGGGGAGAGAGAGAGAGAGAGAGAGAGAGAGAGAGAGAGAGAGAGAGGGAGGGGCTCGAGGGCGGGGGGAAGTGAGAGAGAGAGAGAGAGAGAGAGAGAGAGATTCGTGGGCGGGCGGGCGGGGGCTGGCGGGCACGGGCTGGCGGGCGGGCGGGCGGGGGGGGGGGGGAGAGAGAGAGAGAGAGAGAGAGAGAGAGAGAGAGAGAGAGAGATAAATATATATTTTTATATATTATTCATTATTATTATTATTATTTATTTTATTTTATTTTATTTGAATACTGCCAAGAAACAAATAAAAAAAAGAAATGAAAGAAAGAAAAAAATAAAAATAAAATATAATAATAAGAAAAATAAAATAAAATAAAGTAAACAGAAAAGAAAATAAAAAATAAAAATAAAAATAAAAAGAATGAAAAATAAATTTAAAAAATGGAAAAATGGGGGGGGAGTTGCGGGTGGGTGGGCGGGGGGGGGGGGGGGGGGGGGGGGGGGGCTTGGGGGGGGCCTCTTCTTTTTTCTTCTTCTTCTCTCTTTTTTTTTTTTGAAAAGAAAAACGCCTGGGGGGCCCCTCTTTTTTTTTTTTGAAATTACCCAAAAGGAAAGAAAATTACATAAAAATCCAAAAACATTCAAAAAAAACCAAAAAAATCCAAAAAAAAGCTAGAAAAATTCTCAGAAAATATCCTACAGTTGTATGCCAATTTCCTTCCTCAAAACCACACAGAGCTTCCTTTATTCCTCGAATTTTGCAAGAAAATGACACAGGAAAATCCAAAAAAAATCCAAAAAAAACCCAAAAAAATCCAAAAAAACCCAAAAAAATCCACAAAAAAGCTAGAAAAATTCTCAGAAAATATCCTACAGTTGTATGCCAATTTCCCCCCTCAAAACCACACAGATCTTCCTTTATTCCTCGAATTTTGTAAGAAAATGACACATAAAAAGGAAAAAATGCTAGAAAAAAAATCTAAAAATTGCTTGAAAAATTCCCAAAAAAATTTCAAACATTGTACTTATGCCAAGGGCTATGAAAGGGTTGCTAATTATGCTAAAACACTAAGAACAAACATGAAAATGAATAAAACCCACTAAAAACTTAAACAAAAATAACATGAGAATGCTATGTACAACCTGGATAAATTTTGCAGGTCCCAGGTGATCCATAATTCTTTAGTTGGCTTGATGATAGGTCTTGAACCTTGATGTGTTGACTCAGAGAAACTCCTCTATAATCTCCAATTGTACTGCACTTCATTGGTTTTGTCTTCTTGTTGGGCACACTAGTCATCTGATAAGGGTACCCTAAATCCTTCAGTAAAATATTGTCTCCTCCATACTGCAACATGTGTATCTTTGTGTTATCAACTTTATAGAATAATCTGCAAAATTTCAATTTCACTATTCCAGCTTCTTCATCAAATGGAACCCTGCTGTTCCAAAGACTTGTAGGTACTCCTTCCACATGCTTGTAAAGCCCTGCACTTGCTGTCATTAAAATTGACATAACAGATGATATCCATACCAGTATCCATAAAAAAGTGGCCATTCACATATGAGTTGGAATATCTTCATCACTGCTGTACTTAAGGGCTTTGTTTTTCTTCTCTTTGCTATGGCCTTTGACTAAGACTATTTCACTCGAATCAGTATCCTCAGTGTTTTCCTCTTTTTCTTCATATGCTTCTTCTCTACTTGAGTTTGGAAAAATTCCATAAGAGGAAGATGGGTCTTCTGCATGGAGCCAAGCCAACATGTTTTCATCTTCATATAAATCTGCTCCTTCAAATAGATCTGCTTCCGGGTTGTCGACCAATTCTTCTTCCATACAAATACCAATTGTCTGCATCATGTTGGTATGTCTTTGATTGTCTGGACCTTCTTCTAAAATTATCTGCTGCAACTCTTTTCCCTCTTGCTTTACCCACATTGTATCCTTGCCCCAATCATGCAGCACATTGGCATGCCTGAACCAAGGTCTCCCAATTAACAGGGGAAAACTTCCTTCTACATGTGGCAGCCTTAAAACAACAAAGTCCAAGTTAAAGATGGTACCTTGTATTTTGACTGGGACTCCAGGGACCACTCCCATAGGCCTTACTATGCTTTGGTCTGCCATTGTTACAGTGAAGTTGGCAGGTCTTGAAGGGTATAGTCCAATCGTTTTCATGGTATATTCAGGCATCAAGTTAATGCCAGAACCACCATCCACAATAACTCCTTGAAACTCGTGATCTTTAATAGAGACTGTTAGCCGAGGGCTCTTGTAATCTGTGAGGGGTGCTTCCCCTACACTTTTATCTTTTTGCATAACTGCAGCCTTTGCCACTAAACTTGTTGTGGACATTTCATCAATTATCTGCAAGAGTTCTGACCTGAACTTTCCATCCATCTTTATTAAATCAAAAATATTGACCTCCTTTTTCATGGACTTGAGTAGCCTGGAAGCTTCTGATTCCTTAAGAGCATGGGCGCCATTTGACTTCTCAAACTCCTCATGAGCCCTGTTGAATGCATGTCCAATGGCATCACTGGTACCTATGAAATTTTCTTTTTGCCTTGTATCTGCACCTGTGGTGGCTTTATCTTCAGATGCAACTTTGTCTTTCTTCAATCCATTGATCATTGATTCTTCACCCTTTTCCACCTGAGCCTTTGCTTTGCTTCTGGTCTGCACTGTAAAAGATTCAATTTCTTCTAACTACACCACCCTGGTAGATGGTGATGCCACATTAGCTTGATCTACCATTTCTTCTTTGCACACAGAAATCATTTGAATGTGAGGCCCAGATGAAGATGCTTGGTTCCTAGGACAACAATTAGTATAGTGGTCTCTAGCCTCTGGGCAGTTCCTGCAAGGAGGGACATTTTCTGCGAGAGTGCACCTACTTTGATAGTGCCCACATTCTCCACATCTGAAACAAATAATTGGCCTCCTAGGCCCATTTCCAAAGTTATCCCTCTGTCTATGGTTGTAATTGTTACCTTGATTTGGTGCAGCTTCCATCACATTTGCTGGTGGTAGGGGTCCTCCTTGTGTCCAATATGTTGTTGCAGGCATTCCTCTTGATTGGCATTCATGGGCCTCATGACCAGCTTTCCTGCATAATTGGCAAGTCACACTTAACAGAGGACATTCACTTACTATATGCCCTTGCTTACTGCACATGGAACACCAAAGTCCACTCTTGATGCCACCCCCTTTGAGTTCCTGCAGCTCCTGTCGCAGTTGGGCCAATTCCTCTGCTTGGGCCTCCTCCTCCTTTTGGAGCTTTAATGCTTCGATTTCCCTTCGGAACTGAGTAACAGCATTCTCCTCCTCTTTGTGGGGCTTATTTCTTTTTAAGCCCTCCAGCTCCTTCCTTAGCTGGATTACTGGATCCTCCATTTCTGTAGAATATGGTAGTTGAGAAGAAGATGCTCCATATTGTTGCCTTATTTGTTCCAATCTTGTAGCTATGTTGATGAACTCCTCTATGGAGGTTGTAGGTAACACTAATTCCTTTATTTTGCATTGGGTGGCCATTGGTAGGGGCTTAGCTAACCATTTCTTAACAAAAAAATCATGTGGTGGATCTGGCAATTTAGCCATTAGTGCTTTGGCCCTAGTCACAAACTCTGGGAACTTTTCACCTGGACCCAATCTCAAATTTTCTAGTTCTTCTATGATGATCTCTACAGTATTTCCATGTTGGAATTGATCTTTAAATGCATCTTTCATTAAATCCCAAGTTGTAAAATGGTTCTCAGCAAATTGGCTAAACCATTTATCTGCTAATCCTTCTAATGTGGAAGGGAAGAGTATCAAAAAAGCATCCTCCCTGCCCATTAAGCCTCTAGTCTTGCATACTGCCAAAAATCTTCTAATATGCTCGTCAGGATCCTCCTGAGCTAGGCCTTTGAAAGAAGGAAAATTTATATTTAATATTGAGATTAAGGTTTCCAAGTCTACCTGTCCTGCCATGCTCTTTACTGATGAGGTTGAAGATAATGGACTAGAGCATCTTCTAACAACCTTCCTTCTTGTTTGCTTGCAGGTGACCCTCAATGTTTGGGACTGGGTTGCGGTCATGAGCTGCTCATAGTCCACTTGATATGAAACACTTGATGAGAATATTTACCTCTTAGTCCACTGAAGTCGTACTGTCGACACTTGAATAGTGCTTCTCCCCTGCAATATGTCTTCTCCTATGCTCAAATCTCCTTGGATGTCCCACCGGGAGTGCCAGATTTTGTTGGAGGATTCTTGGACAAGAAGGGATTTGAGTGTTTGTAGGAGAAATGGGTAAGACAAGAAGAGAAAATACACACTGGAAGCCTCTGTTGATTGATTACAATAAGACAAATACAACAATGAAGCACAATACAAGCCAATGCTTCTGGGCAAAATCCCACAGAGGGCTCAATTACAATATACCAAATACCCAAGGGACTTGTTGTTGTCGGCCTCCTCTGCACCAAACCTCCACCTTCTCCAAGCCTACACTTGTGCACACCTTGCACCAAGCTTCCACTAAGGCGGAGGGATGGGTACCTTCTGTCGAC
>CM035442.1:102678320-102685820 GCA_020310875.1 Ceratopteris richardii | reverse complement strand
CGCTATATACTTGCATAAAGCATCACAACGAGTGTCGAACATGCAACGTCGATTAAACAATGCAAACTTTGACGTTCTTATCGATGTGTGGAGTGACAAGCATTGTGACGGTTACATTGAACATCTCTAAAGTGACGACATAAAAATCATCACATAAGCGACGACATAAAAAGCATCACATAAGTGACACAAAACTTTGTTGCCTACGTGATGCTAATTAGCATCGCTTATGCGAAACTAATTAGCATCGCTTATGCGACACTAATTAGCATCGCTTATGCGATACTATTTGGAGATGAATTTACGACAGTTCAGCATCAATTACATGACGGTCTTTTGATGAAAAAATATAATGTTGGAGGCTCTTCAATTGGCATCTACATGCATCTGATCGAAGAGCTCTCCAAGGTTCACAATTGTGCTACGCTTAGGAGCTCAAACAATCACCTATTGAATTGTTGTTTTGTTTAATCTCTATCTTTTTGTCTCTCTATCTCTGTTTCTCTCCTTTCTACCTCTTTCTCTCTTTGAATTATCTCTCTTTCTCTCTCTCTCTCTATTGCAGGTTATTCAAGAAGTTAACCAAGCAAAAAATATTGCTAACTATTGTAAGTAGAATTTCCATTCTTTGTATATCATTTGAATTGTGTTATTTTCATTAATAAGCATACTCACACTTATTGATATGCACATATACACTTATACATGAAGATGCACTTATGGCTAACTATTGTAAGTACAATTTCCATTCTTTGTATATCATTTGAATTGTGTTATTTTCATTAATTAGCATACTCACACTTATTGATATGCACATATACACTTATACATGAAGATGCACGTTCACACATATACACATATACACATGCACATACACACACATATATACACACACATACATGTGCACATACTCTTACACATACACACACATACACATACACATGCATATGCACAAACATTTCTACAAACACATAAAGCGACTTGCATGCATGCATTATTGCATATATACATACACATACACACATTAACACATACTTAAATACATGTATATGCAAATCCACATGCATGCACATTCACATGCATGCATATACACATGGATGCAAATGGAAATGCATCCACATGCATATGCATGTTTCATACATATACACATGCATATACATACACTTGTATATGTTTATACACATACACATACATATGCACATACAAATATATACACACACATACACATATATACACATATATATGCACATATATTAACACACATATGCACATACACACATGCATATACATACATATACACATATACATGCACATATGCACATATACACATACACTTACACATATACATGCACATACATACATATACACACACATACACATTCACATGCACATACATATACATATACATATACACACACATGCACATGCACATGCACATACATACCCATATACACTTACACATGCACATGCACATACATGCATATACTCATATACATATGTACATGCATACATATACACACACACATACACACATATACATGCACATACGTACACACACATACGCACATACGCACATACACACACACACATACACACAAACACACACATACACATGCACATACATACATATACACACATACACATGCACATAGATACATATACACACATATACGTGCACATACACACATATAAACATACACTTACATATATACATGCACATACATACATATACACACATACACATGCACATGCATATGCACATACATATACACATACATTTACACATGCACATGCAGATACATGCATATACACATATACATATGCACATACATACATGCACACATATATATACATAGATACATACATATACATGCATATAGAAACACCTACACAAATATAGATATATACCTACATGTGCATATATACATTTTATACACACACACACACGCACACACGAATATGAATGAATTATATAATTAACGTAATAAAACACATGCTAAATATGTGTGTGTGTGTGTGTGTGTAAATACATATCCAATGTCATAGCCAAAAATCCTCATCATCATCATCATCATGATCATCCTCATCCTTATCATCACGATCATCTGCATGATCTGATGTATCTGTAGTGGCATCATGGGTAGTGGTGCAAGCCTTCTATGATGATCGAGATTGTCCCTCTTGTGTCTATCTCTCCACCTCATCCATATCTCCCTCTCCATAATACTCCTGTATTACATATAATAAACATAAATAAGTAAAACATATAAAACATCCATAAAAATAAAATAATTATATGAAATTTAATAATACTCACAAATGCATCTGGATGATCTTGCATATACTCGCTCGAACACCGATATCAAAAATGTATAGCATAGTCAATCTCATGTTTTGTAGGATATGGACCATAATCCTTTCGTTGCATCGAAACAAATATAAAAGATTAGTCTCTTACATTTTAACTAAAATGAAAAATATACTTACAATAACACATATACTTACAAATGTAGCTAATAAACCATGATGGCCCATTTGGCCTAAGTGAGATGTGTGGCTGTTGGAGTTAGACGTCTACGGAAGCACCCGAACAACACAAGGAAGAAGAAGAAGCTTGGAGCACAATGCACAATATTGAATGTATTACTAGAGAATGTACAAAGATAAGTAGCCCGTTAGGGCAATAGGCATATATACAAGCCAGGGGAAAAAACCTCCTAAAGAGGGAAGAAAGTTCCCCGATGGTCCTAGTGTGTTCACACATATCACTACCTAAATATATCAACAAATCCCCCCTAGGAGTGATGCGGTGAACAAGGAGCTAGCACTCATGTATAA
Organism: Ceratopteris richardii; assembly: GCA_020310875.1. Lineage (NCBI taxonomy): Eukaryota > Viridiplantae > Streptophyta > Polypodiopsida > Polypodiales > Pteridaceae > Ceratopteris > Ceratopteris richardii. The sequence goes on along the minus strand of CM035442.1, from coordinate 102,682,982 downwards.
GGAAGTGCCAAGCTATGTGGAAATCACTCCACAAAAGGAAGTAAGCCCAAAGCTTTGTGGAAAGCTTCAAACTTCTCCCTAGGCAGAGCCTTCATGAAAAGGTCTACAATGTTCTCGTGCATGGGCACATATGCCAAGCTGTTTTCCCCAATAGAGAACCTGTCATTGACATAATGATATTGCACCTCAATGTGCTTAGTGCGAGCATGGAACACAGGGTTCCTCGCACCTGCCAATGCGCTCTGACTGTTAGTGAAGATGATGGTGGCATAAGACTAGCCAACACCCAAATTAACCATAAGGCATCTGAGCCACACACACTCAAGAGTCGCTCTGAAAGCTACCCTATACTCAATCTCACAATTGGAAGTGGCTATAGTAGACTGCTTCTTGCTCAGCCAAGATATGCATGAGCTACCAAGCATGAAGCAAAAACCACTTGTGGACATACGAGTGTCATAGCAACCAACCCAATCAGAGTCAAAAAAAGCATGCAAATCTGGCGGTAGTGATCCCCCCTTGGGATATAACAAACCAAGTAGCCGGGTACCACTCAAGTAGCAAAAGATGCGCTTAACCGCTTGCCAATGCTTTACTCTTGGGCAATGCATAAACCAGCTCATCTGTGAGACAACAAAATTGAATATCTAGTCGAGTAATGCATAAGTAAATCAAGCATCCAATAGCCTGCTGATAGAGAACAACATCAAATGCATCTCCAACATCATGAAGACTCAGTTATAAACCTTTTTCCATAGGAGTGGCAATAGGTTTACAGTCTTCAAAGACAAAACATTGAAATAATGTGTCAATATATTTCGTTTGACACAAAGCCATTCCACTACCAACATGCATTAACTCAATGCCCAAATAGTGATGCAAATGCCCCAAATTAGACATCTCAAATGAGGCGTGCAAATCAGTCTTAAAATCAGCAATATGCCTCTCATGAGGACTAGTGAGCAACATGTCATCAACATAAACCACAATGATCAGAAGTACATCATTAGCATGCTTAACATATAAGGTGCTTTCAATTGGACTGTTCTCAAAACCATGTGCAATCAGATAGGCATGTATCTTTTCATACCAAGCACATGATGCTTGCTTTAAACCATATAATGCCTTCTTTAACCTGCACACCTGGTTCTCATGCCCTTTCTGCACAAAGCCACGGGGCTGAAAAACATACACTTCTTCATGCAAGTGGCCATTCAGAAATGCTGTTTTGATATCTAATTGATGTACATTCCAACCATGATGAGCTGCCAGTGCAAAACCCTTTGCAACAACCGTGGCCTTATACCTGTCAACTGTTCCATCAAGTTTACGTATGAGCTTGTATACCCACTTTGTGCCAATGGCCTTCTTGCCAGGAGGCAAGTCACATAAAGACCAAGTACCATTCTTCATTATAGCATCATATTTAGATTGCATTGCAACCATCCAATGTTCAGAATTTTGTGCTTTATCAAACGAAATAGGTTCATTCTCATCACAAAGACTAGAGGCAGCCATAGCATAGAAATCTGATGCAAAAGAGGCACTATGAGAGCATGATCGAGTATGATATGATAGAGCTGCATCTAATTTGCTATCACGCAAAGTTTGCACCAGCCATTTTGGCATAGTTTTTGCCTGCTCAATATGAGCTCTCTCATCAACAAGTGCATCATGTAAATCTGCATAAAAAATGGAATGATCTGCATCATCACATGAAACCTACAAAGGCTGAGAAGTTGCCTCATTAGGACCAACACTAGACTGTCCACCTATAAAAAGAGGCAGCAAAGTATCATACATGTCTTTGGAGATAACATGAGTCTCCTTAGTACATGAAATCAATGGCTGAATAGCATCTTCCACAAAAACAAGATCACGGCTAACCAGAATGCGTTTAGTCTGTGGACGATACAAACGATAGCCTTTACTTTCAGAACTGTACCTAACAAAAATACATTTTACTGCTTTATCATCCAATTTTTTGCGATGTTTTTTACTAATGTATATGCCAAACAACCAATAACACGCAAATGAGCAACAGATAGCTTACGATCATGCCAAGCCTTATATGGAGTGATAGACTGCAACACTTTAGTGGGACATTTGTTAAGTACATATGCTGCACACATGACAACCTCAAGCCAAAAACTATGTGGTAAAGCCTGACTCTTGACCATACACCTCGCCATCTCCATGAGTGACCTGTTCTTTTATTGAGAAAATCCATTCTGTTGAGTTGTATATGGCACTATACACTAGTGTTTTATCCCACGTTTAGCCATAAATGCATTAAAATCAAAAGACATATATTCCTCCCCTCAATCAAAATGGAGCGTGCCCATTTTACATGCTGACAGATTTTCAGCCAAAACCAAAAAATGTTTGAAGCACATGAAAACTTTGGACTTTGCCTTCAATGGATATATGCATGCATGCTTTTAAAAATCCTCGATGGAAGTCACAAAGTAAAGATAATTTCCAAAAGAAGGTGTTTGCATAGGACCACAAACATCACTATGTGCAAGCTGCAATTTTTGAGTAGCCCGAATTGAACCATCTTTTGGAAAGGAGGAACGTTGCATTTTCCCCAAAATACAGCCTTCACAAACATGTTTTCTAGGTGCGTCAAGTTTGGGCAAAGAGGACACCATTTCAGATTTCTGTAGGCGTAGCCAACTAGCAAAATTCAGATGACCAAAGCATGCATGCCAAAGCTTTGCATCTGACATAGCCTGAGAATCATGTACTGCACATGCGGAATCATTTACAGATCTTTCATAGTCTATGAGCTTATACAGCCCACGACATAAAATTCCAGAAGAAATAATCACGTCGCCACTTGACAGATCATGAACTGTACATCTCTCATTAACAAATTTCACAACCAAGCCAATCTTGGTTAATGCACAAACTGATAACATATTTTTCTTGATCCGTGGCACAAACAAAGCATTTTACAAAGTGAAAGAACTACCATCAACAGTAGCGAAAATGACCTTACCAACTCCCATAACAGGATAAGAGGAGTGGTTGGCGCATGTAATAGTATTCCCTATACGAGCAGGCTCGCGTGAAGAGAAGAAACTGCACTGCGAGGTAATATGTTTGGTCACCCCATTGTCAAAGTACCAGACATCTGAGTCTACTGTAGACATGCACTGCTCATGAGAAGATGGGCCAAAACTGCAAACAATAGTAAACACCCATTCTTCTTCTTGCACAAGATTAGAAGACTCTATTTTTGGTGTAGAGGCCTCTGCAACAACCATTCCGGCATCTTTCTTCTTTGCCTCTTTAGCATCCAGTTTTGGACAGTTCTTTATGATATGATTGTTTCCCTTACAGTACTTGCAAAACAATTTTTACTTTTCTGATTTCTTTTCGTCTTTGTCTTCCCTCTTCGATTGTGCAGAATTAGCAGATTTGTGCTTACTAGTTGAAGAGCTCCGTTTTACTTTGCCCTTCTGACTAGCTAGGAAATCTTGATCTCCAACATGCATAATTGATGTGTTCTACCTACTGATCTTCTTGCAATAGAACAGAGACTATCTCCTCAAATGACAAGGCATTTGGACCATTCATCATCAACCGAAGAGTAGAAGCAAAACTTTGATATGAATCAAGAAGACCATTCATAATGGTCTGCACAAGTGAGCTATCTGGTATAACTTCATTAGCAAAAATCAATTGTTCGTTCAAGTCTTTGATCTTTGTTAGAAAAGTATCCATAGAATCACCTTCATTCATGTGCTCACTCTCCAACTGTTTTCAGAGGTAAGCAACACGAGCCTCATTCTTAGCTTAGTACAATGTGGTAAGTGTATCCCAAGCATCCTTAGGTGTTCTCCAAGATCGAAATATGAAATACATCACAGCTTTCAGCCATGGCCGATGACTAAAATACCTTGATGCAGAAAATTGAATGTATCTCAAATTGTGTATATATGTGTGTATATTATATGTGTGTGTATATATATAGTTACACACACACACACACACACACACTATATATATATATATATATATATATATATATATATATATATATATATATATATATATATATATATATATATATATATATATATATATATATATATATATATATATATATAACAACTAAAGTAATGTATACCGTGCATTATTGTGACGATGAGCCATAAGTGTTCACATCTCTTTTAGACACCACTTATGCGACCACCGAGTCACAAATTTTGTGTCAAGTGAACTAAGTACATATTTTTTATCCCTCTCATCATGCCCACTACAAAAAAAAAAAATCATGTAAATAAAACATAAGATATTTATTTCAATTTATATGTAAAACTTATACTTACTTCCATTGCAAGTGGACAAGGTGCAGGTAGGAGTCGCATAATGCTCACATTCTTTCTTGAACTCCAATCCGCTCCCTATATACACTGTATTGCCCTCTGGCTCTATATCGCATTCCAGCCCTAGGGTGCCTATGCATGTCCTCATAAGCACTTGGGCTCTGCTCTCATGATGTGGAGGTGGTATATGTGTCCTGAAAATAGATAGATAAAAATAAATAAAAATATATTTTATAATATCATTAAAAAAAATTTGTGAAAAAAACATACCTATGAGCAGATAGTTCTCTTCCTGCATGTGGAGCCGCAGAAGAGCCCTCCTCTA